>OY728147.1:998433396-999703396 GCA_963277665.1 Viscum album
AGTAGCGGGGCACACTGCGGTGTAGCGGTGTCAGGTGACCGATTGATGGTGGCAATGACAACCATGAGTGTCTGAGAGATGGTGTAGGTGGTGACGAATCCAGATGGTTGGATGAGGGGGACGCACACACAATAGGGTTGGTGGCTAGGTGGGCTGTGACAACGGCGACTGCTGTCTAGGTATGGTGGTGGCCCCAGCGGGTGTATTTCAATGAAAGCTACCCCAGTTTTTTAGTTTTTATTTTTTTTGAAAAAAATCAGACAACTCTTTTTGAAAAATAATCAATCATTCCCAATTAGCCTTTTTTACAAGATAATCATGGACCGCCACCCCATTATCCCTTCCCCTACTTGTTTGTATATTGACACAGCTCCCAAAACCCTTTAAAAATTTAATTTTTTTGCTTCTACCATTATTTTCCAAAAATCCAGTCCTATAGGATTTTGAAAAAATATTTAATGCATGATATTTCACCCATTTTCTAGAGATGTTCTGGCCACTGGATTTCAACTGAAACATGGTTGAAAAATAGGGTAATTGGAAATCACCACTGAATATTGAACTTAACCTCTTAAATTTTTATTCTTTAAAATTAATACCCATAATAATAATCCTCTTTTGATCCGAATTATTATTTTTGGATGACCGTAACTTGATTTTCCAAGATTGGATCTAAGTATGGTTAGATCCATTGGGACCAAAATGAATCCCTCTACTCAAATTTAAGGCGTGTTTAATTTTTCTTAGCTTAGAAAATTCACACAACCCCTTTGATACCAATTGTTAGTACTAGGAAATGCAACGGAAGTAGGAGGGCCAAAGATTTAAAATTTTCATCAACGAATGGATGTAACTTTGTTGTTTGTGGTGATTTGAGCCCCAGTAAAGGCCTAAGGGTCTCATGCGAATTTATTTAAGCACAAACATGAAATTAATGATTACCTAGTTCAGGCTTATGGTGCATTCGACAATAGCTCATCATTAATGACCATTACTCAAAGGATCTGAGGTCAAACCCTTCTAGATCATCCACATATGATTCAAGAGTCTGTGGGAACACTAATAGTAAAAATCTAGGTGCTAGTGCGAGGGTCCAATAAAGGCAAAGACATTCCTATGATCACCATGATCCTGTTATTTTGATATATGAAGGAGATAGAAGATCGAACACTTGGAACAAGACTTTCTCTCTCTAAGATACAAGAAGGAGGAGATAGGAGCTCTCAAATTCGAGTGGATGAATAGTCCCTTATAAAAGAGCTCCCTCTTACTTATATAGTGGAGGTTTAACACATAAAATGGGTTCCTCGACCCCCATATATATAACCCCTACTAAATAAGCTATAAATGACACATTATGAGAAACTAACCGTGTCATAATGCCATTTATATTTTTATCAATAATTTGTAATATATAATAAATATATTACATGATAAAATATATTCATTAACAAACCTTGAATATTAAAATAATACCCATTCATATAATATTTTTATATATATTAACTTAATACATTGTGAATACTTTTAATAAATAAATTCAACTCCAATTATTCTATACTATAATAATAATGAATTTATTTATTTGTTGGAGATCACTTATTCTCAGACATATCTCATAAACTATGGTGGGGGCCACCATGTTATATACTCATATTCATCATAATAGGGAAGAATTTTAAATAATCTATTGTGTGTGACCTTCTAGGACCTTATATAAATAATAGTGCATATTATTCATAGACCAGAATTGGGGTTTAGCAACCCATCAAGGACCATAAGGAGATAAAGACAAGTCATAACAATGAAAACCTTTCCTACTAACACATGATATGTAATATAATATCTTTTTTCATATGATATCTCATAAAATGGGATGAATACCTTGTGTCATCATCCATACTTGCTTTATTATTTATTGATCTAACTGGACAGACTTAACTTCTTCTACCATAAACATGGATTTAGTGAAGGTAATACCATCCTGGTCAACTATGCTTGAGACATCAATTCCTTTTGGAAGTGAAAAATTCTATCTTGATTATTCAATAAATGTCATACCACTAATGACACACCCAATGAAAGCTACCTTTCTAGGATATCATTGCCATAGTTTTCACCCTGCATAAAAGTATGTGATTAAATATTTTATACTGATAATAATATCAAGTAAAAAGACCATCCATGTGTTCATATATAGGAACAAACAATGGATATAAAATATGTTTCCTATTAGAAGTTCAGTCCTCATGATCTCACCTACTTGAGATCACCAAGTGTGAACTTCATAAGAAGAAGTCTCAATGTTTATGATCCCCATCACCTGATGTCCACACATAATCTATATCCCATCATCATGATGAATCTAAACCATAGGAAATAAATTTAATATTATTATCATGGTATCTCTATGTTATCATTATATATTGGGAACTACTATAACCTTTTGAAACAAATTTTAATCTAAGGACATTACCATTAATATAGTGGATGCAAAAGTATTAACATTATAACGAAAAATTAAATTCATGTATATATCAAAATGTATACATGTAATGGTAATCAAAGTATATATATGATTTGGTTATAGTAAACCCACTTACAACACCTACATGCATGGGAAAATGACAACATCTCTTTTCATTCTATTAAAAATATGGTACATGAGTTACAAGTGAAATCAAATTCTGACAACCCTACTCAGTTTTATAGAAGATGTCTCACCAAAACCATATTATGGTCATTGCATGTTCCCCTATTCTTACTCCAATTCTTTGATCAAAACCATTGAAATTTCATCCTTCCAATATTTAAATTCACTTAGGTGTACTTCTTTTACCAGAGCTACCTACTTTCACCCATTAGGACCTATTATCCTATCTCTCAATTTCCATGATTTTTACCTCTTTTTACAAGTAGTCTAACCACTCTTTATAGTGGTCCACAATAGATCCTCCAGTCACACTTTCATCCCTATAATTATGGGAATCCTTCCATTGATATGAGAAAATTCCGATCTCTGGTAGCAACTCCATTATAACCGAAAACCATTGGTGAGAAGTGCATGTCATCCTATGCTCTAATTTGATGATCCATCCACAACTTTTCCTTTACCAAAAACCCTCAAGGAAATATTCATTGAATCTTAATCAGATACATCAAAAGTTAGTTCCTCACAACCTTCAAGTACCTTTGGGCTATCATTTGGATACTAAAGGCTACCCCTTCCATATGTTTCACTTCATCCTGTAGAACCATGACCATTTCCAAAAGTTCATGTGTTGGAAGAAAATTGTTATCATCCACTCATTTTGAATCCACTATGACCCATCCACTGGAATGACTCTTCCTAGCTTCTACTGATGCTTATGATAAACTCACACCACCCAATATGTTGACACTGATCTTCTGGTGAAGGCACTCTTAATAAACTTCTGATGAATGCACTATCCAACTGCCTTCATCTAGTGCCCTGAAATTATGAGGTCTAATTGAACTGCCATTAAACTCACACTTGTTTCTTCTACAAAACTAATTCCATCTACCCGAATCAATTCAATTGACTTCAATTTCTTGAATTTTTACAACACTGGTGCTGGTGTGGTTGTCTCCATTTAGGATCTTCCAAGTTTAACTTTTTAATAATGAAATTCTAGATCTCCAACACTCGACCCAAAAAACATTTGTCCCACCAAAGTCCTACTAGTTCAACCATAGTGGCTTTAGTGGTGGAAACTGCTTTGACAAAACCACTTTGTTTGGGTGGAATGAAAATGAAGAATAAATAGGGGCTCAAGGTTCTGGTTGGGATGAAGCATGAGTTTTTACTAAGGATGCTACACCAACTGAATCTGTTAGAGAGAAACTGAAGTGAGTCTCTAGAGCTCGAAGGAGAATCTATGAAATTTCTTGGCATCACACGTGAAAAGAACTATTTGGAAAAAAAATTAGATGATTGGGATGATTTTTTTTATCCATCAAATATTCAATATAGATGTTTTGATTTAGAAATAGTGTAGATTGAATAAGGGAAAAATAACTAGGCTAACCAAATAGAAGGGGTGTTCTAAATAAGGATCCTTTTGGGAAGTGTTTTTCACCCACTACAATTAGTTTGGTTTCCTTAATCTTGAGGTGAAGACTGATTTTCAAGGTTGGGAAAGTGATAAATTCCTGAGGATAGCCACATGATAGTCTGTAAGGTACCTTCTAGATGGGGGGTTAAGATTCATTACAGGGGATATACAACTGGACACAACTGGATTTCTTATTTTCATCCCCAAAACTATTATTAGGGTTGCCACATGAGGAGAAAGGGAGGAAGAGGCTATTAAATAGGGGGAGGTTTGGATAGAGAAGAGGGAAACTAGGATATTTTTGTTGGTGGTTTTGGCCATATGGATTGGGTGAGAGTCTGAGGGCCCTATCAAGTATACTTATTATATCTTCCCCTATTCTTATTTTTCTATTGTATTCCTCTTCTCCTTGTAATTATAGTCCACTAAGCTTCAATATATGGAAGCATCCTATTTTGGTATGGGATGTTGGTTAGAGAGTTTTTATCACTTAAATACAACAATGTACAGTAGTATATACCCTGTAATGATTGTTAATCCCTTGTCTAGAAGGTGAATTATAGTCTGTCATGTGTTTTTCCTTGGGTTTCTATTAAAACTTAGTTATTTGATCGTATTTAGAAAATCCCAAAAATATCATCAACCACACATTTTAAAATCCTCAAAAAATCCCTTGAATTTTTTATCTAAAATATTTATAAAATATTCCATAGAAAACTAATTCATTTAATGCATTAGAAGGCATGGATTTCAACCATGTGTATGGTAGAATTTTTTTTCTTACTGAAAGAGTTTTTGTCTTGTTGAAGTACATTCTACCAAATATATCAAAGTGTTTAAGGTATATTCAGTGTCTCCATCCATATCTTATAAACCATGCCTATAAATTTTCATATGGTAGTTTTCATCCATTAAATATGTGTTTAGTAGCTCATTTTTATTAGACCATGTTTAATGGAATATCACTTGAAGACCACATTTAGTATAATTTGATGCAATGGACTTGCGTTCTATAGAGTACTCAACATGAAATAAGTAAATTTTTGTCTAAAAGTTCCTATTTCTAATAAAACATCATAAATTAAACTTTTCATTTGATAGAATACACTCAATAGATATATGTTTGATAAAAATATGAATTCTTCTTTTGGTAGAGTTTCTTTAAATTGAACCATGCATCCTGTAGAATTTTGAAGTTTATATTCCACATATAAACGAATGATGGTTTTATTCTATGCAATTTTAAAATCATTAATTTATTACATTAAAAAATTAATTACATACAATATAGTTATGATATTATCCACATAGTTTATACTTGATCAAAATTTTGATATTATGAATCATCTTTGTATGCTGTAATTTTTTTACTTTATACATCCAATACTTTAATAGAAAATTCAACATCTTGATATTAAAAATATTTTAAATATGATTTTAATTTAGATTTACTTAAAAGTATAATTATCTGCAACAAAATAAGGGGTTATTATGACCATCATAATAAATATTATTTTGGATAACAAAGAGATGTTATCACTCATTGCTTTGAACAAAAATATCCTTCAATACACCTATTGAACAAATGAGGAAATATTCTATGGAAATTGCAGATTAATCTTGTTTGGGTATAATTATCATCTCCTGTGCTATATCTCGGTTCATTACTTAAATGGTATTTGGGTGAGTTTCTCTCTTGTCTAAGTCTAAGTGTTATTCAATTATACATACCTTTAGTTAATAGTTTTCAATGTAATTCCCTCTCTTGCATCACTATGTTTAACCATGCTTGTAAGTTGTAATGACATGAATTTTTATGAAGGTATGGATTATTTATTTTCTAGTTTAATTCATTGGTTTTGACCTAATATGAATTCATAGTAAGGATATGGAGGAAATGAGGGTGTCTAGGGATTTTTCAAAGCCCAGAGCCCCATTTTTAGGAGAAAATAGCTGGGCCAAAAGGTTAGTAGAAACCATGTATCCTAGTCCGCATGGTTAGAGTAAACCGTATGGGGTTTCTCAATGCACAGTAGAGGTTTCACAATTTTCCCTAACCATGTGAACTAGGCCACATGTCTTTTCAATTACTGAAGACTTTATAACAAAGGAGAAAAAAATGATTTGTCTCACCGTGCACCATGACTATACAAGGGGGTATTGAGGTAGTGCTGGGTGCATGGTTGGCATAGAGTTTGGACAACCATGAAACCAAACCATTTGACTAATTTAAGTTGGGTAAAATGACTCTTTTTACCTTAAGGGATTTAAATGTTTAAACCCCTATCTACTTTTCTTTTTCCTCTAGTGGACAACCCCTCTTTCTCCCATTTGATCTTCCCTCTAAGTTTCTCCTAAGGATTGAAGGAACTCCACCTCCCAACGTCTAAATCAAGATCTGTTTGTCTCATTGGATAGCCACTGGTGAGTTCTTTATTCCTCAAGCTCCTTTTGTTGTTTTCCATGTTATCAACGATGCTATTTTAGTGCACACTCTTATTCCATATTTTCAGGGTGTTCATCTGTTCTTCCACTTTCTTATGATCTAGACCGAATTAGAGGCTAAGACCAGATGAGTAACCCCTTATAGGCTTAAGGTAGGTGGTCTATACCTTTTCACTTAAAGTATAGTTGTTTATACCTTGTTTATATTGTGTTGTACACTGACATTTACGGGAATTGCTTCCTAAATTAATAAAACCTTGAGTTAATTATTAAATCCATGTTTATGACATGATGTGACAATTGTATATTAGGTTGAAGGTTTTTGACCTCAAATTGAACTACCCACGGGGTGGGTTCTTCTCTTTGTACATGATTATACCATCGTTGGGGTGATTTGAGTTAGATATCCTTATGGGGAATTAAATGTGATAATGAAATGGATTGTTAAAGGTTGTGAACACCTTATAACACCTTTTCAATCATATATGAAAGGTATGAAATGGATATTACCTTGATTTTTATATGATTATGAAGGGATTAGTGAAATAATTAATGAAATGGTTCATGAAATAGTGAATGGATTGGTTAGGATGCCTTGAAAATTTCTACTCCTTGGATCTGAAAACTCACTTAGATTCCATAAACATTTATACTCTATGAACATGGTTTACTTGGATGACTTAGACATTTCCACTCATTGGATCCGGTTTAATCACCATGTTTAGGATGCCTTGGAAATTTCTACTCCTTGGATCCGGTTTACTTTACTTATTAGGATGTCATAGAAATTTATACTCATTGGATCCGACATATTACTAGGATCCCTTGGAAATTTATACTACTTGGATCCGAACCACTAAGATTCCTTATAAATTTTTACTCCTTGGATCCAATTTACCTGTTTTACTTAGCTTAGTTGGATTCCTTGGAAATTTCTACTCATTGGATCTGATTTATTTATTTTACATAGATTACTTGGATGAGTTGGAAATTTCTACTCCTTGGATCCTGACCATGTTTTTTTGATACTTTATCAAATAGTATATTCCATTGATTATTCTTACCATGATTTAACATTATACCTTATGAAATGGTTTCTTGATCACATGGAGCTTCGATTGACTGGATAATATCACTTTACTTTTATTAATTGTACTCATGTTATATCTGCACACTACTTTAGCTGATATGCATAGACTGGACTTGTTATATACACTGTTGGTGGTGGCCTAATGAGTGTTACCTCAAACCCTATTCAAACCACCATTGGGTTCTCGAACATACTTCATGGATGCAGGCAGGTATAAGGGAAAGCACCTTCTTAGTGATACTTGATTGATTATTGCATAGAAGTAGGGGTGCATAAGACCAGGATATGGCTCATGATGCTATCTAGAGATAGTTCTTTTGGTATTTTTGTACTTTTGATATATGAAATTTATTGGATTTCTATTTTCATGTATTTACTCTCTTATTTATAGCTCCATGACATGATCATCACTCTTTATATGACACTGACTTTGGATTTGATTATTATTACTACTATCTGGATGATTTATCTTCTATTATTGGTTGATATTATGACTTTTCCTTGTATTAATTTATTATACCACTATGTTACTCTGATTGTGAGGGTATAGTATCCCCATCATACCATCATAGACCCTCACTGCTAGTTAGAAGCCTTTGGTGTACAGGGAAACATGCTTGAGGCCTTGTGACTCACCAGCTCAGGGCACCATTTAGTGGCTCCTAAGTCAGAATGTTATAAAGTGGTATCAGAGATTTTCTTTTATTTTATCTTTTCATTTGATAATATTAGATATGAGATTATTAATGTTTCAAAATTTGGTAATGATATATGCCTAGGATTAGTTAACCCACATAGAGGAAAAATCCAAATTGTTTGGGATGGGATATGATGTTTGTGTTTATACCTATTACAGTTGATTTGAATTCACTATTGGGTGACACACTTGATGTTTTACGATCCTTATGATTTCATATTTTTACCCTTGTACTATTATGGTAATAAAATATTGAATCATGCATCATCATAGACAACTTAGTATTTATATGTCATGCATTATTCCAGGTCACATTTACTTACTGCGTGCATTTCTTGTAGCATGTTTTGGTGACTTTATTTCTATTTCCATGAAATTGTGCTAACATTTCATACAAGGGATTGATAAATAGTTTGTTGTGATTAAAAATATGCCACACTTCAATTTAAAAGGTGTATGTGCCCTTATAAATTATAAGTGGTGATCGATATAGTTCAACCTTTTAAATATAATTTCTATATAAATGAGAATGAATTTAACTGAATTTGAAATATAAAATGAAATGATCACCATTAAATAGGGATTGAAATTGTAATTTAAAGGGTGTTTTCCTCTATAAATTACAATTGAAACAATGTATACTGGTACCTTGTACTTTTAGCAGAGAGATAAAACCTAAATCAACCTTGGTAGTGGGCAGTAGTAAGTGTCTCTTTATTATCTTATGATCGACATGTCACCCACACATGGATTTAGAAGCAGGAAGAAGGGTGTGACTTGTGTTTAGGAATGCTTGTGCCTATCCTAATTTTATATCTACAATCTTTTCATTATAAAATCTTTTCTGAGGTGTATTCTTTGAAATTGTAGAGATATTTCACCTCAACGAACTCTAGTCGTGTGCTAGGAGGGTGGAGACGACTATGCTTTGGAGGTGGTGGGCCTTGGGCCACCCGTAGAACCTCCCATAGTGCCACTTGTAGTACTACTAGTTATACCTGATATGGGTGATTATTCCCAATTTTGAGAGGTTTTCCTATACTTTATATAGACATCTTAGGGATATCTGTGACCTTTACCGACTATAGAAGAGTTGATGCATGAGTTTCAGCGGCATAATTTTCCCACATTTTTGGGGGATGGAAAACCATAGGATGCAGAATCATGTCTAGAGGCCATGATATCAATTTTTGAGCATCAAAAGATACCTCCCAATAGGATAGTGAAGCTCTCTAGGTATATGATTCAGGATTCTTCCAAGTGATGGTGGAATGTTATTAATCAGATGTATCATCATCACGATATGTCTTGGAGGGATTTTCAGATAGATTTCTCTAAATATTTTTATCTTGATACGTTGAAGTTTTATAAATCCAGAGAGTTTATGAATTTCGAGTAGGGCACATTATCAGTCATGGAATATTCTCCCCATTTCATGGAGCTCCATCATTTCTCACCTATTATATTAGGTGATGAGTTATCTAAATCCAGTTGATTTGAGGATGGCATCAGGTATAAAATTCTATCATAGGTGAACATCTCTCTACTTGCTACTGTATCTGAAATAGTAAATCATGTGCTTATTATTGAGAATAACCTGAGAGAATTTGGGGTAACAGAGTAGGTTTGTTCAACTTCTCAACCTAGTGGCGTAGTGTTAGGTGGTAGGAAGATAAATTTTGAGACCTCTCATGAGGATAATACCATCCATAGAATGAGTTTCGGTAGTTATTTTTGTTTCTATTAACAGTGTGGAAGGTAGGGAAACATGAGGATCTAGTGTGATATAGAACCATTTGAGTTCCAAGCCTATGGCGGGATGAGCCATCTACAATAGTTCTATAGGACCTTCCCTCCAATGACCATTGATAGAGGGTCTACACTAACTCCATTTTTAGGAGCAGGGTTAATAGATTCTCGTCAGGCAGAGAGTTGGAGTGAGATCATCTAATTAGGCCAAGGTAGTGGTCATGGTTGAGGCATCCAAAAACCAAGTATATAGTGAAAATATAATATAACTGCTTAGGATGGTCATTATTTATATTAGGGTCACAGATCAGGACATATGTATACAGTGCATACAATACCTAAGGAATAGAGTGCCAAACATTCTATGGTTATAGGTACTATTCTAGTAGCCTCTATGTTAGTATCTTCTCTTTTATATACAAGTGCTTATCATTCCTTTATATATATTCCTATTGTGGAGAACCTTGGGCTCAATGTTTAGTTTTTCCTTGGATTGATGAATCTTGATACTCCATTGGTGATTCAATCGGAGAGTGTACTCCAGTGTAGGGAGTTCCCCCTTGAGATGCATGGGAATCTCTTTGTATGT
This sequence comes from Viscum album, assembly GCA_963277665.1. Taxonomy (NCBI): domain Eukaryota; kingdom Viridiplantae; phylum Streptophyta; class Magnoliopsida; order Santalales; family Viscaceae; genus Viscum; species Viscum album. The sequence goes on from OY728147.1 coordinate 998,444,043, forward strand.
GACCTATTTGTCCTTGAGATTACAGGGTTTGAAATATTTCTTAATATGGACTGGTTGGTTCCCTATAATTCTTATGTTGACTATTTTATTTGAAGTGTGACCTTCACATCACCATAGAGTGGGTTTTTTATTCACAATGTTGAATGAGATATCCAGGCGAGTTGAAATAGATCCAAGCATTGTGGGCTGAGAGGAATGAAAACCCAGATTTCTAGCTTACATATGATCAGAGGACATGTTAGGTGAACTTACCTCCAATTTTAGACCAGTTCAGGGATGTTTTTATTGATGAATTTTTAGGACTACCTATTGAGAGAGAGGTAGAGTTGTCTATTGAGCTAGTTCCTATAGTTTTACTGGTATCCATTCCTCCTTACAAGATGGATACTACTAAGTTGTAGGAGCTCAAGAGGTAGCTAGAGGAATTATAAGTGAAGGGGTTTATATGACCCTATACTTCTCCATGGGGTTCCCCAATCCTTTTCACTAAGAAGGCAGATGGGACCCTTCATTTATGTGTGGATTTCTAGAAATTGAATCAGTTGAAGGCTAAAAATCACTATACTTTTCCCTGAATAGATGATCTCTTCAACCAAATTCAAGGATCTAGAGTGTTCTCAAAGATTGATCTGATATCAGGTTATCATCAAATGCATGTTAAACCATCAGATATACCATGTACAACATTCCATAGTAGATATGGATTATATTAGTATTTGGTCATGCCGTTCGATCTGATGAATGAGCTAGTTGTTTTAATGGCACCGATGAACTAGGTTTTCAATCCATATTTGGATTTGTTTGTGGTGGTATTCATGGATGATATCTTGGTGTATTCTCACACTTGATGCGACCATTACAAACATCTTGAGATCATATTGAATACACCTAGAGAGCATCAATTATATTCTAAGATTACAAAGTTCCAATTTTGGATGGATAGAATTTATGTCATGGGTTATATTATCTCAGATATAGGAGTATCAATTGACATAGATATGGAGAGAGATGCAGTTTCCTAGGAGAATCCCAATAACATCTTTGACATACAAAGTTTCTTGGGGATAATAAGTTATTATAGGCACTTTATTTAGGACTTCTCATGCCCAGTATAACCTCTTATAGGCTTGAATAAGAAGGGTCAAAAGTTTTTATGGTCAGAATCCTACAAGACACCCTTTTAGAATATGAAAGGGAGATTGACTTCAGAATCAATCCAGATTCTTCCAGATTTGATCAGAATCTGTACAGTATATTGTGATGCATCAGGTATTGGGATATGAGAGGTTATGATGTAGGAGGAGATATTTTTAGCATATGGGTCTTAGTAGTTGAGGACACATGAGAGGAACAACCCAACACATAATCTCTAGTTAGTTTCTATTGTTCATGACTTTCATTGTTGGAGGAATTATTAATTGGGAGATCATTTTGTGGTGTATATGAACAAAAAAATCCTCAAGTACATATTTATGCAGCATGACTTGAATCTTAATCAATAAAGATTGATTGAATACCCATAGTATTTTGAGTTAGAGATTGTCTATATTCATAGAAAGGGAAATGAATTTGCTGATGAACTAAGCGGGGGGAATTAGACATAGATGGTTTATGAGGCTAGTATTGAGTGGAATCCTATAGCCTTGTTTTCTGAGATGCACTTGGAGGTGTAGGATAGTCATGAGAATACATTTATCTCATACTTGGAAGTGTATTATAGTTTTATGGATAAGGTTAGGATGATACAACTATCATATTTTGAGGGATTGGTTCTATGGGAGAGCATGGATGGTGAGGAACCACCACTTAGTTGGACTGTTGGCATGGGCATGTCTGGGTTCCCACAAACATTTGAGATGAGTTAATGTGGGAATTTCATGCCTTAGATTGGGAAGTACATCCTGATTTCACCATTATGTATCGAGTCTTACATCACCAGTATTGGTGACTGGGTATATAGTGACCCAAGCCTTTTCCATATAACATTAAATGATTTTAAGAATAATTATACATCAGAGTACAAGCCAAGGATCATTAAGTCTAGTGTCTTGGAATATTAGGTACATAAAACATAAAACATGGGGCTAAAAAACACTTATTTATTTAATCTCCATAAAGATATCCTTACTTACTTTGAGCCCTTACATTTTCATAGGGTACCCTGAGAAACATATGAACAAATGGATGAGCTAAAAAGCCCAGTAAGGGAATGAACATAAGGATACATCTTAAACACATGAGTTAGGAGGCATGACATAATGATATACAAAGAATGAAACATATAAAATCATATCATATATGCATGGAATCATATAAAAATAGAATCATATAAATGTGGAAGGATTATAAACTATTTCTTTAGTATGGGTCAAGGATAACTACCAATCCCGTTTCCCATTTTAGTACGGGTCATGGCTAACTGCCAATCCCATTTCCCATTTTAGTATGGGTCAAGGCTAACCACCAATCCCGTTTCCCATCGCTTCTCATGAGACTTAAATTTACCCAATCCATTAGAGATCTATCTGGGCAAACCCATCTCAACATTTTCATGAATATTCTTTCCACATAAATAATCATACATAATCAACCATACATAAACATAAGGGTACCCATGGAAAGAATTGGGTACCACAATCATGATATAAAGCATAACCAATGAGCGTATCATGAAAGTTTCCATGAAATAAAGGGATTAGAACATACATGGACGTTCATAGGGTAAAAATAGGCACATAACATAGTAAGTGGTGTCAAACAGAAGTTACAACATATAAGAAATGTATTTGAGAAACATTAGCATTAAAACATTTTCGCGTGGTTTTGAGGAAAATACTATAGAACATTTAAAATATAAAAGAGGATAATGTTTTATATAAAACCAGAATTGAACAAATAATGTTTTCATAATAAAAATAATGATTTTATAAATACAATGGTGTATTAAAATAGAGGATAGAGTGCACTTGAAATTGGTTAAAAATTTCAGAAGTTCCCTTAAAACAGGTTTTCTTATCAGAAAGTTCTAAGGAAGGAATATTTTAAAAACATTTATATCCCCGAAAGAGAGTGATGAAGGGGTCATAATAAATGAATTTTTTAAATCTAAACTTAATTTCTAACATTTACATAAACAGATAATATAACTTCACTTTGATATAAATAAAGATAAGGCAACCTGAATGAACAAAAAGGGTTTGGGTAGAATTCGTTATAGTTTATTGGCATGGTGTCAGGTGTACCCAAGAGGGATTGATGAGAGAGAAAAGGGGTTTATCATAACTTATAAATCATTAGGGAAGTATTGGAGAGGTGTGAAAACATACCCCATCATTTGGGATTACACATAAAAAGTCATATCATAGAGGAAAATCTTTATTTTAAGAGTGAAAATGAGAGGATCGTTTACCTTGAATCCGTTGGTGTTCTCCACTTGTTATTAAAGACCTGAATAAAAAAATTAGGTTTATTAATTAATAATTCCAGAACCTATTATATATTTAATTGGGTTATTATAATCATTTTAAGTTCATTTATAATAATTTTTATTGGTTATGAGGTTCAATTTCATTGTTTAGGCTCGTTTGTTTACTTGGTTTTAATGACCAGTTCGCTTATATTTATGTTTGGATAAACATGTAAGATGAAAGTGGTTGTCCATAATTGAAGTTATATGATATTAGTGAACATACATGAGATTAAATGGTTTGAAATTTAATTTTGTTACTTAGAGTGAAGTCGAATTATTATATAAAACCATAGTGACAACGGTTTTTGTTAATTGGCGGGTTTGATTACAAAGAACATGTTTTACTTTATAACATAGTACCGTTTGTACAAAAGTATTACAAAACCAAAAATAGGATATATTACATATATAATAATCTGTTTTAACCATAACACAAATGGTTTCATGACCAGAAATAAAGATGATAATAGAAATTGATAAACTGTTGTCCTTGAATGTGCTAAATTACCACATCTCAAACGGTGCTTTCATTTCTTTCAAATAAAAGGCGAGGAAAGGAGAGAAGATAATGAAATATCCCATTAGAATAAAAACATTCCATTACATTTATGTTACTATAGTTATCATACTATTTGGGTGAAGGGAGGTGAGGAAAGAAACAAAAACAAAATAACTTAAAAGAAATGAAGGAATTGGAAAGAGGAATTTACCTCTTGAGACTTCCTCCTTTGAGAACATATTAAGGGGAGAGGTTTTGGTATTTTAAAGAGGATAGGGGATTTTGGACATGGGGGAGGATATTGGGGAGATATTTGGACAGAATATTGTCAAGGAATAAGGCTTGAGAGTAGTGAAGAGAAGAGGGAGTGAGGGGGGGTTTTATAGTGGATGAGAGGAGGGTTTTCATAATATTATAATCATTAATTTATTATTTCTTCACAAGATAAGGAATAGTAAGTATTCCATGACCAATAATAGTAATAAATTCATGTGAGTTCTAGATTTGGGTTCTTACATTACTTTTGATGTCATTAATAGTGGATTTTCACTATAGTGTATTTATACGGTAAAATAATGTATTTTACTATTCACTAAAAATTAAAGTATTTTAGAAAAATCTCAAAAATTCACCCTAACCATTTTTCGACATTTAGAATCCAAAAATGAAGTCCATTTTTCAAAAATAATTTTCTAAATATGATTAATTTAATATTTAATTAAACTCATAATTTATTATAAAAAAACCAGTTTTAAAACATTCATTTACTTATTCTAAAATATAGGTACATCATAATTTCACTTGAATATTATTTATATATTATCATATGTAATGTTAATATTCATTAGGATATATCACTATTCATAAGGGTATGTTACTATTCATAAGGTTAGGTTACTATTCACCAAAAAATAATTTCTTCTTATTAGACTCCAAATAACTTACTGATTGCAACTGTGTATGTCAGATTTTCGAAATTCAAAACACAGAAGTGACAAAATTATGTTTAAAGGTCACATAGAACTTAGTAGTTCATTATGTTGTGTTTTCATGTGATTCTATGGCATATTTATAATAAGGGAATTTCCATTGAAAAACATTGGGTCGTTACAGGGTATGGAATGGGAGATAACTGACTTTATTACTTGGTGTTCCACCTTTTAGTTGGTGAAAGAGGAACATCAATGACCAACATGAATTTTGAATTATTTTTCCATTCATGAGTGGAAATGGGATAATGTCACCATGAATTTCATGATAGGTTTTTCTAGATCACCTCGATTTAATGATACAGTTTGGGTAGTTGTTGACCAATTGATGAAGGTTGCCCACTTCTTACCTATTTGAGAGATTTTTTTTAGTGGATGAGTTAAGGAGGCTATACTTCAGGGAGATAGTATGCCTTCACGAAGATCTAAATTCTATCATATCTGATAGGGATTCTCATTTCATATCATGGTTTTGAAAGGGGTTTTATAAGGCCTTGGGTAAATAGGTGATTATGAGCATAGCCTATCACCCTCAAAATGAAAGTCAGATAGAGCATACGATTTAGGTGTTAGAGGACATGATACATGCATATGTCCTTGATTTTGGGGTTTCTTAGGAGAATAATATGTACCTAGTGGAGTTAAATTATAATAAAATCTTCCTAGATACCATCTAGATAGCTCCTTATAAGGAATTTTATGGAAGGCCATGTCAATCATCTCTCTTCTATTTGGAGGTAGGGGAGGCAACGCTACTTGGACCATGTCCTATTTAGGAGACTACATAGTAGGTGTAAATAATCAAGAAGTGTATGATGACCACTTAGTCTAGGCAGTAGTAATATGAAAACTACCATCAATGAAATCATGAGTTTGAGGTTAAGGATCAAGTCTTCTTATGAGTTTCACCTAGATCGGGGCATAAACAATTTTAGAAATAAGGGAAGCTATCACCTTGTTACGTCGGTCCCTTTTAGATTTTGGATAGAGTTTGGTTAATTTCCTATCATTTGAAGTTATCTTAGATGTACCAAGCCATTCATGATTTCTTCTATGTATCTTAGCATGGATGATATCATTCTGATCCATTTCATATTCTTCAACCTGAGGAGGTTGAGTTGGAGGTAGATGCATCCTTTGAGGAGCATTCTATCCGTATTATTGATCATAACAAAAAGTCTATATGAGGAAAGTATGTTCCTTTAGTGTGGGTGATATAGAAGAAAAACCGAGTATAGGATGAGACCTAGGAGTGAGAATTCAATGTATTTTCCTAGTGGCTAGAGCTTTTCTCATATGTTTCCTTGCTAAACTCAGAAGGCCAACTCGGGTATGAGTTTATTTAAGGTGGGGAGGTTGTAATGACCTAAATTTTTATAAGGGTAAAAATCATTTATTTTCTAGTTTAATTCCTTGGTTTTGACCTTATGTGAATTACTAGTAAGGATATGGAGGAAATGAGGGTGTTTGAGGCTTGTTCAGAGCCTAAAGCCCCGCTTTTTGGAGAAAACAGCTAGGCAACATAGTTAGTAAAAACCTTGTAGCTCTTTCCACATGGTTATAGTAAACCATGCTGGGTGTCTCAATTCACAACAAAGTGTTCATGGTTTTACCTAATTGTGTGGCCTAGTACACACACCCATGTTATTGCTATAGACTTTTTAACATAGGAGAAACATATGGTTGGTGAATAGTTTATCTAACTGTGTGCCATGATCATTCGAGGGGGGTATTGAGGCAATGTTAGGCACATGGTTGGTGTATAGTTTGGCCAACCGTGAAACCAAACCGTGTGACCCTTTTAAGTTGGATAAAATGACTCTTTTTTACCTTAATATCTTTAAATGTTTAAAAACATATCCCATTTTCTTTTTCCTCTACTAGCCAGACCCTCTTTCTCCCATTTGAGCTTCCCTTAAAGATTCTCATAGGGAGTGAAAGAACTCCTCTATCTAATGTATGAATCAAGAGCTCTTAATCTAATTGGATAGCCACCGGTGATGTTCTTCATTCCTTATGATCCTTTCATTTTTTTTACTTACCATCAGTGATGATATTTTGGTGCATGGTCTTATGCCCTATTTTCATGGTGTTCATCCGTTATTCCATTTTATTCTGATCTGTACTGAATGAGAGTCTGAGACTAGATGAGTACTCCTCTACATGATTAAGGTAGGTGGTTTATACCTTTTCCCTTAAAATTCTAGTTGTTTATACCTTCTTGTCATTATTCTGCACACCGTGCTTTTGGGGTGTTGATTCTTACATTAATAAAACCTTGAGTTAAATGTTAAATTTATGTTTAAGACATGTCATGACACCCATATATTAGGTTGGAGGTTGTTTACCTCAACCTGAACCACCCATGGGGTGGGTTATTCTCTTTGTACATGATTATATCACCCTCAAGGTGAGTTGAGTTAGCTATCCTTATGGGGAGTTAAATATGAAAATGAAATAGATTATTAAAGGTTGTAAATACCTTATAGAACCTTGTCATTCATATATGAAAGGTATGAAATGGATAGTCCCTTAAATTTTATACAATTATTAATGGATTAGTTAAATTATTAATGATATGGTTTATGAATGGTGAATGAATTGGTTAGGATGCCTTATATATTTCCATTCCTTGTATCCAACGAACCCCTTGGATGCCATTGAAATTTATACTCCATGGATCTAGCTTACTTGGATGCCTTGGACATTTCTACTCCTTGGATCCAATTTACTATACTTATTAGGATGCCTTGTACATTTCTACTCCTAATATATAATGAATTATTAGAATTCCTTGGACATTTATAATCCTTAGATATGAACCACTAGGATGCCTTGGATATTTATACTCCTTAGATCCAATTTACTTGTTTTACTTAGATTATTTTGATGCCTTGGATAAATCTACTCCTTGGATCTGATTTACTTGTTTTACTTAGCCTACTTGGATGCCTTGGACATTTCTACTCCTTGGATTCTGACCATGTTGGTCTGATACTAGATTACACGGCATATACCATTGATGATGTTTAACATGATTTATAGTTGTCCATTATGATATGATTTCTTGATCACAGGGAGATCTCATTGACTGGATAATATTACTTTACTTTTATCACCTCTACTCCTGTTATATCTGCACACTACTTCTGCTGATATGCATAGACTAGAATTTTTATAGACACCGTTAGTGGTGTCCTACTGAGTGTTATCTCACACAATGTTCTTTCTGCTATTTGATACCCATAAAGACTTCATGGATGTGGGTAGGGACATGGGCAAGCACCTGCTTGGTGATACTTCATTGATTATTGCATAGTAGTAGGGGAGAACAAGACTGGGATATGGACCATGATGCTATCTTGAGATAGTTATTTTTGGTATTTTTGTACATTTGATACATGAATTGTAATGGATTCCTATTTCCATTCATTTCCTGTCCTATGTATAGCTCCATGACATGCTCATCATTCTGTATATGACACTACCTTTGGATTTGATTATTATTACTGATGTCTGTATGATTTATCTTATATTTTTGGTTAATATTATGATTACACCTTATATTCATTTATGATACCTCTATGTTACTATAATTATGAGTGTATAGTCTCCACACTATACCATCAAAACCCCCCACTGCTAGTCTATAGCCTTTGGCATATGGGTAGGTGTGCTTAAGTCCTTGTGACCAATCAGCTCGAGGAACTTTTTAGTGGATCCCGAGTCGGGACATTACATTCTTAATCATCCTAAACATATAAAATCAAAAAGCAAGGTTGAATTTGAAAATAATTATTAAAAGTTCTTATGTACCTTCTTATCTATAGTAAGTAGTATGGAAAAAATAAGAGTTAATTTTTTAGTTTCTTATGAACTAGTTACACTTGATTTGTTAAATAAAATCACTTAAATATGTGATAAAGAAGCATGTTTTCAAAAAGAAACATAGAAACACTTATAAATCACTTAAGCTCCCTTTGATCACACTTGTTTATATACAACTATTTGATCTTGTAGAAACACTAAAATCATATCTCTTGAATGAGGTTAAAACTTTTTAATTGTAAATATAAATAAAGAGATAAAAATCCCAAGATATATATAAAATACATAATTTAAACTAGGGGTGAAAGAGAAATATGATAAAAAGTAAACCTATTAAAATATCCATACATGTCCATATCATATATAAATAATTTTTCTTAGTGCTCCCTTAAGTCAGAGTATATTTTAGTTTGGTACACTAATTTAAAATGCGGTGACACTAGTGGATGATATCCTAATTTAGAATAAGGATATCAAAAAACTAAAAAAGATAAAATTACTTTGTAAATGATGTTAGAATGGAAACAATAGATGCTCCTTTGGATAAAATATAATATTTGACATGAAAGGTGATCCTTTAGAGATAATGCTAGAGCTTTCATATAATATAACCTTCTATAAGTTTTATGAATGTTGTGATCAACTAAAATATATGAGAAGGTTATAGAATGAACATAGAGAGGAAACTTAAAATAGGATGTTTGGAATAAGTTATCTAGATTTAAATGACTATAAAAAGATGTCTAAAAAAGATGTCTGAAACAAGACATTAGAAAAATAATTCCTATAAAATTTAGCAATTTGGAATCTACTTAGAGGTTGATCTACATATCACGTGTAACAATGAGGATCATCCACTAATTAATGAATTAATTATATCATACCCTCACCCATTACACAATGATCATGCATGAATAGAAAAAGTAGAGATTTTGAATAAAAGTATGCAATAAAGACCCAAATAAATTGTATTAAAAGATAAAATAGCCAAATACAGTCAATAAGACTTCATTGCAATTGATTTTTACAAAGTATACCCCATAATTCTAGCCATTCTGTGATTAGAAAATAAAAACCCTATTCTAACCAAAGTAGCATCAACCTCCGATCTCAGCAGAAACACCTCAATCCAGTCCAAATCTATGATGATGAATGAATCCACCCCCTTAGAAATTTATTTATAGGACCAAACACCCATGAACATTTTAAATTTCTCATTAAATGGTTTAAAGTCATTCTGGGTCATAATGGGACCTTAAAAGCATGGTCCAATCATTAATTACATCAAAAATGTCCATTTATAGGTCCCATCAAAGTGTTTTACAGTGAGAAAAATTCTTTCACATCATGAATATTCATGGATGAGAAAAAAAATCAGAACTTGTTTTCACATTTTAAAATATTTTAAAGAATTTAATAGTCTGACATATATGTGTTATGCCGTGACACATGGTATTTTTCTCCAGAACTATTTTTTTGTCAAATATTCATTCTATCTCTATTTTCTGAAGAAGTTCATATCATGAATCATTTATTCATGATGTGAAATGTTGTTTTATAGTAGTTTTACCACCCTTTCTACATTTCTCTTTAAATCCAAGCTCTTTACTCAGTACTTTACTTATCATATATCAAGGGACATCATTTTCCTCATGAATTCATCATCGTTTAGCTTATTTACAAAAATTTAATGTATCCCACCATAAATGAATTAAACAATTAAATATCAGTAATATTGGTCAATTTAAATTATAATAATTAGAATTTTAAATATTAAAAAGTGTATACAAGAAATGTAAGTAGAAAATCCCCCCATACTTGAATTTAGGCTTGTCCTCAAGAATGAAATTTCAACATACTAAAAAGGATGATGACCTTATTGTGATTCAAATGAAATGTTAATAAAATAAATTAATTAAATGGGGAGTTAAAAGTTCAATCATCACATATAAAAATTTCATCAATGCCTCACTTTTCAAAGAAAAAAGTCAACCATGTATTTTACTCTTTCTATTTTTAATTAACCATGCCCCTTCATTACCCCATTTTAATATTTTTAATTCATTATCAATATGCATGAAACATTCAATTTATCTCACTTTGAATTTTTCCACTCATCAACAAGGTTCAAACGTCAACGGAGTTTTTAATCATACCTAGAATCATGCTCCTTACAATAGGATTGAAATGCATATACTTTCTCTACCTTGTAAAGGAAAATATCACAAATAATTACGAGGGATTAATCATTAGGTTCAAATGACTATGAGGATTAAGGGTAGGTGGTTAAATGATGTAAAAATCAATAAAGATAAAATTTAGGATAATCACTAAAATATATTTCATGAAAATAAAAAAAATCAATGGAAAATTCTCCCTAAAAAATTTCATCTTCCTTTTCCCCAAAAAATCAAAGTAGGATCATGAATTATTGAAGTACAATGAATGAAACACCATCTTGTATTTATTTTTTTCATTTATTTTTTGAAAGTTGTACATGGAAAAAGTATCATATCCATTACCCAACCCCAAATTATCACCTCACGGTACTATCTATAATAGTTATAATATGATCACTCATCAAGCAATGGTGATTTTTGAATTACCTAAGACATAACCCATTGTTCAATTTTTTTTTCTAGAGAGTGAAAAATGAGTACAATGTATGATCATTATGAGAATTTTCCCCAATTCACCTTCAAAGCACCCCCAAACTTATCCATTACAATATTTTTGTCCCTTACACCATGTCACTATCTCCACCACACTAATTTTTTCTAATCATGAAAAATATTTAGAACAGAGTAGGAAAGGTTAAAATAGGCTTGAAATATGGATCTTCCCCAACAATTATATTCCTAGATTTTATGGGATTATGAAAGATTAATGTCTGGGTAGGTCTCAGGATAAGGGATAATAAAAAATATACCTCAATAAAAAAGAAAGTGACTTTGTACAATCATATATTTAAAAAGATGAAAATAAAGTTCTAGAAGTAAGTATGCCCGAGTTTCACTTAAGAAATATACTCAATAAAATAATGAGAAATATTAGGCATATAAAATGTATTGGGAATGAGAAAAAATAGTTTAGAAAATCATTAATGGTAATGTATACCAATAATAAAATTAATTAACACAAATATAATAAATTCAAGGTAGTTAAAATATAAGAAAAATATCATTTAAAAAAATCAACAAGTTCCCTTAAATCATGATTTTTCAAGTCTAAATACCATATTTACCTCTACATGTTCCCTAATTTTTCTCATTCAAATTTATTAAAAAATAAATTAAAAAACATAGAATAGTGATTTTCCAATGTAGTTTATGTCTCAAAGATCATTTATTAATTAAATATTTAAGATAGGGAAAGATATTTTTAATTAAAATATTTAAAAAAAATTAAAACTATCGGGGTAAAATAAAATATGTAATTGAAACTCATAATTCCCTTCCATTAATGCTTCAGCTCACAATTTCCAATTTTGCTTCCTAATTATGCCTCTATGTTGGACCTGAAAAATTAAGTAACTGATCAAAGTACAAGGTCCTATCATTAAATTTCAAAAGGATAATGGTAATTGAATCTAAATTCATAGATAAAATTAATTCAAAAAATAAATAAATAAAAATTAAGGTCCTAGAATGTAATGAAAACCTGAATTGCCTCATGGAAGATGATCTTTTTTAATATGGTCATTAAACTAGAAATTACTTGGGTTAGCTAACGGAAATGTGGTATAATTCTAACCGTCTCATGTTAATCCAGTTTTGACTTTTAAGTGCATTCAGATTAGTCCGTCTTCTCTTTAATGGAATTGGCATGAAGTTTAGGGAAGGTGACTGTAGTCTATATTGTTTTAATTTATTAGAAATAATTAAACATATATCTAGACTTGGTTAATTTCTTATTTTTTAACTTCTGGATGTGTGTTTTCCTCTTCTATAATGATCAATTTATGTTCAGTAACCAATTCCTCAATTTATTATGTTATTTCTGATTCTTTTTCTTCTATATAGTCAGTATATATTTTAGCTATTTATTTGTCTTCTTGTGATATTGTTAAAGTTATTACAACCATATTTTCCTATTCTCTTTCTTCTTTTTATTCTAACTACGATCCTAGTTTTGTAAGGAATATATGAAATAACTTAGTAGTTTAGGTTACTTTTATTCTTGTTTTTGTTGTCATCCTTCAAATTTTTCATTGGACCAATAAAGTTTAGTAGTAATATCTCCTTCATATTCTTCCTCTGAACCTATAAAGTTGAGGGCATTATGTATAAGAAAAAAATCAGCTTTGTAAGTGGTACTTACCTTTTATTTTTTAACCATTCTTCTTTTCTCATGATGCACCTCTTCGACATTTTATTCTAGGCTATGGAGTGATACTTCTTCCTTGCTCGAGTATGATTCAAAGAACTTTTATGATTGGATGTTCATAATTTTAAGCTCTTCAACTTGTTGCGTTAGATCCTTCAAAAGGAAGGAGATACTACATTTGGTAATGAAAAGGATTTGCAGTGCTACCATTATAGAAAAAAATACCTAAGTGTGTAAAAGAGATAAAAATAATAAATCCTATGCTAAAATATTGAAATAGAAAGAGGAGAGAAAATACTTTGTTAAAATTATAAAACTAGAATAATCTTCACACTTTTACCTAACAACGATGCCAACAAATTGATACCCCATGGGGTGTTGTTAATTCTAATGGGGGATAACTAATTTAGAAAATTTAAAACATAAAAAATCACTGAACTATAAGGTAGTATAGTAAGTTCATGTCCAAGGTTGAACCCACAAAGACAAGGTGGACAATACAGTAATTTAATAATAAAGACCTAAAAAATATTGAAAAAAATATAAAATAATTTAATTGAAGATATAATGAAAATGATTTTTTTGAAGTTAAAGAAAATAGAAAATAATCTTGGAAATCCAAAATATAGATTCATGATGAATTAAAGAATAAAATGATGAATTAGAAAACATGAGTTTTTAAAATCGAATCTAGTTGAATCCAATGGTCATGGTAAATAATCCCAAATCACCAAATTTCCCTTTTTGCAATGGTCATGTTAGTTTAATTTATTTAATGGTTTGTTTATTCAAAACCATGATTAAACATAGAGAACAAACCGCCCAATGGTCATGGTCAAGATCATCCACTTGTTAATGAATTAATTATATCACTCCCTCACCCATCACACAATGGTTATGCAAGATTAGAAAAAGAAGAGATTTGATAATTGAAGTATGAAACAAAGACCCAAATGAATTATATTCAATCATAAAATAGATCAGTACAATAAATACCCATTTATTGAAATTACCTCACACAAATTATACCTCCTCATGCTATCCATGAGGGGATAGGAAAATAAAAACCCTATTTTAACCAAAGCAGTAGAAACCTCTGATCCCAGTAGTAACACCTCCAGCTAGTCTAGATCTATGATGATGAATGAATCTATTCCCCTTATACCTCTATTTATATGACTAAATCACACCCTATGGGCATCATAAATTTCCCAATAAATGGTTCAAATTCATTCTAGGTCATAATTGAGTCTTAAATATATTTTACAAGCATTAATTATATCAAAACTATTCATTTATGGGTCCCATCAAAGTGTTTCATGACATAAATAGTTCTTTCACATCATGATTATTCATGGCTAATCTCCTATTCAACAATTAAAAACTTTTTTTTCATGTTTTGAAATATTTAAAGGCATGTCATGATGTTACATATTTGTGTCACACCATGACACATGTTTGTTTTCTCAAAAACTCTTATTTTAATCAGATATTCCTTCCACCTCATTTTTCCAAAGAATTTCACATAGTGAATCACTGATTCACAATGTTAAATATTTATTTATAGTAGTTTTTCCTCTATTTCCAACTAATTCTTCAAATTTGAGCTTCGTAATCGGGCCTTTAATTATCATATGTCTTGAGACATCATTTTTATCATGGATTAATAGACACTTAGATCATTTTAAAAAATTTGTTATATCCTAACATAAATGAATAAAATAATTAAATATCATCAAGAATGATCAATTAAAATGAAAATAATCATAATTTTAAATACTAAAAAGTGACATAAGTATCAGTTTAATTTATAGTTATGTTTTGATCATTTAATGTTTGGTTTTAGTGGTGATTGGAAGGTTATAAATAAATGGGTTAGGGAGACAAATTCCTCACAAATTATTTTTTTATATCTCACTAAATGATCTTTATTATAATTTTCTTGGGGTTCTATACACTATTGGTTTGTCCAGTTTTGAAGATTCAAATGTACCTAAGTTGGTCTGTGTAAATTGAGGTGTGTGATTATCTATTTTATTTTACCAAAAATTTGAGGAATCATGGTGATTCATGTTACAACTAGAGTTTATGGAAGTGTATTGGTTTTTCAGAATTTATAGATATCCCTATTCTAAAGTATAGAGATATTGTTTTTGAAGGATTCATTTTAAGTAGGTAACTTTGAACACCATATTTCTTTTCTTTAGGATTAAAATATTCTTTTTATTTTTAGTAAGTGTGGATGAAACCATGACTATATTGTGGTTGATTTTTCATTAATGAATATTTATGTGTTAGAATATTCCTCATACCACTCCTTAATATTCCTTTATGTTATTCAATTTTTTTATTTTTTATGAATCATGTACTTAAGGCGAGAGGTGAATGATAAAGAAAAAAATGATGTAGTTAATTCTTTTCCATTATAGAGTTTTATTTACTTTTTTTGATTCTCTATGGTTGATGAACGAATGATTGGTTTTTGAAAGTTTTCATATTGATGATGAATTCAAATAATTTTATATGTATAATGAAGAATAAGTGGTTGTATTTATTAGAAGTTGTTTTTATGATAGTGTTTTTACAGATGGATATGCTCTGGTAAGTTATTATAGAATGTTTGAGATTGTATTTTTGGGGTTCAAAAGGTTATGTTATAGGTTTTCATATGTGTTAGAGTTGGTGTTCTAGAACCAAATTTATCATGTATTATCAATTACTAGGCCATATTTATATTACACACTTACCTTTATTCTGTATTCTTTATGTGTTATTTTCCCTAAAATAATTTTCACATCAATAGGTTATAGTAGTTGATACTATAATGTGAACCTAAAAATGAAATTACTATATTCTTAAATCTATGTTCTTGATAAATAATTTTTATGGGGGAACATATGATATTTGACTATTAGATTTTGCAGGATTATAAGCATGAAGACTTATCACGATGTTTATACTTGGTGATCTCCAATACAGGAGTCCACAGGAAAAAATCCATCAATAGGGACACCACACAATGTTTTATAGGATATCCCTATATGTAATCATGTGTATTAATCCTTTTACTTGAGATCATTATCAATCTGTATCATGATTCACATACTTAGATTCGTGATTAAAACCATAATGTATTTACTTGTGGAGAGTATCTTTCATTAGGTGATCCATGATTAGTGTGACATCAATTGAATGATCAATATTTAATTTGTATCTTCCATGTTATGGAAGAATATATATCTAAACCTTTGATTGAGATGAAAATATCTAACTAAAATCCATGACCATGATATATTATAGATTAGTTAATCATAAATTTTTAAAAAATCAAGTAAAATGGATGATAACACAAGTATGCATCTAGGTTGATGAGATATTAGATGAAAAAGAGATTATATTATATAATATTTTTAATATAAAGGTTTTCTCTATTGTTTCTATGACTTACCCTTTTCTTTATAGGGGTTAAAATATGTTGTTAAATTTCACTCTTGGTTTGTGGCATAAACTCACTACCACTGAGAAAAGATATTAGAGGGCCTAACACCAAGTGTATCCCAAATATTATTTGATTCAATGAAATCTAAGTTAAATATTAAATTTATTCCTAGTTTATGGAACGATATTTATTAAATTTATATTGATTCTAAATTCAATCAAAATATTATTCAAGTTAAGAATAAGTGATTTTAATTTTATCTCTTATGAAGGTTTTGGGACGTAAAGGAATCATTAAAAAGGTGAAATTTTTTGTGTTTTAATTTATTTAAACATATAACTTAAAATAAATTGACAAAATCAACCCCAGAATCTTCTAGAGGGGATATTTCACATTTAATTTTTAATTAATTTAAAACAATGAATACTACAAAAGTGACAATCCTCTCAATTAATTTCCAGTGCTTCTCTTGATACATTGCCATTGTTGTGGATAATACAAGTGAGGATTACTCTATTCCTCAAAGCATATAAAAACCATCCACTCTTTGTAGTAAAGAGTTAAATTTGATTCCAAACTCCACACTTTAGTGGTCTTCCTACTATTAAAGGTATAAAAAATCCTCTTATACTCAGGGTTATATAACAACAACTTTCTCACTTCCTCTAATAATAAAGAAGTCACATTCATACTAGAAAGAACAACAATGGTATCTGTTCCATTTATATCTAAGTGAAAATAAACCAACATACCTATTAGTTTCCACTACTCTTCAGTTTCCCTAATAGTTTGAGTTTGAGTATTTCTACCCAAACTATTAGTAAAAATCCCATTGGAGTATTTTTGGGTTTTTTAATTGAAAAGGATGTTGAAGGAACTTCCAAAATAGGTTAAAAAGTATTTAAGAACTTGAAAAATGAAGGATGAGGGAGTTTTCAAAGAATTATTTAGGTTTTTGAAGTTCAGTGGACTTGGGTTTGAAATTTCAAAAAGCACCTAATACATAAAAGTAATGTTGGGTGATACATAAAAGTAACTCTGCTCAAGGGTTGGTCTAAAAATTTTCATGGGGAAAAACCTTCCCTATATAGATAAGAGTAACCTAAGTTTATATGTGAAGGTAATATATTTAAAAATGTGATAATTTATAAAAGGAAACATTCTTGGGAATATGTAAGGGTTGATTCAGATGAAAAAATGTAGCAAATTCCCAATAGTCTCCCTTAATATAAAAAATTAACTATGTTACACTCTTAGAGAAATAGAAAATTACTGGATAACCTCAAAGTGATACATAAAGGTCACCAATACCAATAAATAAAGGTCACCAGTGCCAATACCTAAGGGTTGTCTAGATGAGAATTTTGTAAAGTCCTGAAAACTCATATTGATATGTAAAGATAACTCAGGTTGATACATAAAATTAATTTAGATGGGAAAATGGAGAAGTTTTGAACTTTTTATGATATGTAAGAGTCATTTCTGCAATAAAGGGGTGATAAGTATTCAAAAAAAGTATGATACATTGGGGTCATTATCAATAATAAAATACAATAAAAAATTCAATAATTTATGAATGTTTTCACATCATCATAAGTATAACCATGATGTGAATACTGTTGGGAATATTTCATTGGTTCTTCCAATTTATAGGTGTCAATTCCATAGAATAGGTTTATGCCACAACATGTGTGAGGATAAAACTGGGATATTTGGAAGAGTTATTGAGAATTAAATAATATTTAGATCATGGGGATAAATTCACTTGATTTAGTTTAGAAATTAATATAGATAAAATCATGGTGCCAAATATTGAAAAATCAATGTTCACATGGTCTTCTGAATATATTTGAAGATAAGAAGAAGAATATAGGATCGAAACTGATACTATCTAAAAAATATATGATTCAAAGAAATATAGAGGGATATATCTTTCCTATTGAAGGAAGAAACGAAGACCCTGAATAGATTGACACATCCAGTTGAGCGGTAGTGTATGAGAGGAATTCCATACTTGTGTTAAAAATCCAAAAAAAAAAGAAGGGTGATCTAGGAGGATACCTTACTTGAAGTTAATGGTGTTCATCATATTGATGAAAGTGATAATTATTAATACACCATTTATGGTGTAATATTATTTATGGATCATGGATATCAAGATGTTTTCTCTTAGAGAAGCATAGATATTTTTGAGTGATTGAGTGCAGCAAGTTCACAATTTTATTAGGGTTGTAAATCCAAAGGTTCAATTAAACCACTATAAATTATAATAAAAAATCAATGTTCTTGGTGATTCATGTACATCAGCAGATTTCTGTTATATGCTTCTTAAATTATCCTAGTTTGTGTTAACCAAATATAATTTATTGTGTTTATCTTTATTTTATTTATTGCTTCAAATCTATTGTAAGTGAGATAAGTGTTCTTACTAATAATGGAACAATATTGTTGGTGAGGGTTATTTGAAGAAATAGAAATACCCTGATTCACCCCCATCTAGGTATTTACCTTGCATGGGACTAAAAAATAAATCCAAACTGAAGGTTTTTGGTGGATTATTATTAGTTTTAGGCAATGAAAATAGTTTCTTACCAAAATATAATTATAATATTTAATAATAAAAAATTTCAATTATGGAAGAATTGGATACAACACTATTTCAGATCTTTGGGAATGAATGTATACATAGCCACTATGCATGGGATTTTGGCTAGTATGAAGAACAAAGTATTATTAGAGAATGAGAAAAGGGATATTGATGTGAATTCCAAAGGAGTCAATGCATTAGGTGGATATTTTTCCAATGTAATATACATGAAGGTGATGAAATTTGAATCCTCACATTCCATGTTGGAATTTTTTTTCAACAACTATAAAGGAAATTCCAAGGTATGTGAAGCTAAATTTCATGTTCTATGGAATAAGTATAAGGATTTTAGGATACACCATAATGAGTTTTCTAATGAATTATTTGATTGGGTGAACATAATTATGGATGAAATGAACAAAATTGAAGAAACCTTAATGATATCAAAATAATGAATAGGATTACTAAAATATTACCACCATGTTTTAGCATAAAGGTCTCAATTCTGAAAGATGATGACCCAAGGATTATGATTTTGAATAGTCTTTACATCACTCTCATTGTATATGAGATAAGGAATAATGAAAAAGAGTCCTTAATAAAACAAAATTATCAGGAAGTGGAATTTAAGGTAATGAAGAAACTAACATTGGAGGATAATTCTAAAGATAGGGAATTTGATGAGTTGATGTCTTTCTTTTCTTAAAACATGAAAATGAGAAAAGGAAAATACAAAGGATAGCTTCAATTTTCTTTATTCTTCCATGGAAATGTTGGTAATATCACTGTAAGGTAACCAAATAAATTATAAGATAATAATAAAGATGTAGAATCCATAAATAATTCATTTATGGGTGTGATGGTAAGGAAGAGTTCTTATAAAAAAATATTCAAAAATAAGAACTTTCTTTCACAAGAAGATGTTAGCTCAGAATAAATCAAAGTGGAATAAATTAAAGACTACAAGGACCTAAATTAGAAATACCTTGTGGTTTTCATATAAAAAACACAATCATATAATAAATATGATGAAATAAATGAAGTTTATGGAATATTAGACCTCAAGGATGGACTGGACACCACTCTTGAAAAATTTGATGTTTGGGGGGCCAAAATAAAGAAATAAAATAGAGTGGTGCATGATTATAAGATTATATATTTAGTTGAAATAATAAGATATATCCAAGTTGAAGGATGAAATTGAATGACTAAAATCTATAAATCCTGGAACCTCAAAGAAGGAAATTGATCTTAAGCTCAATTTTGAAGAGAAATCCTAGGTTATTGATGGCTTGACTGGTTCTGTGAAAGATCATGTCAAAAGGGATGAGGTTCTAGAAGATGAATTCATGAAGATGCTCCAAAAAATTGATGATTTAATGGATCCAAAGTTGGAACAATAGTATTAACCATTGAATGAACTGGAGCAGTAAACATGGGTAAAGAGAGAAAAAGCTGAGAAGAAGAATCTCATAGAAATTTCTTTGAAATAAATGGACCAAGATCAAGTGTAGATCCTTATAAGAGGATTAAATTCCCATATGATGAGAAACAATGATCTTATCATGGGAATAAAATATGAAAAATATGGTGTGGTTCAATTTTTAAATAATGAAAGTTAAAAGATCACTAGCTATAGAAAATAAAAAATCATAGGAAAATACTTAAGGCACATACATGTCTTGGTGGTTGAAGCCCTTGGTCAATTTTCTAAGTGTAAGTCAAATATGTGACTCGAGACACATGAATAATTTCAATAATAAGGCTTGAATTATCCAAGGAATAAATGGTTAAAATTTTATATAAGAAAAATTCATATAAGGTAATCTCTTCCTCATTGGTGGAGAAAAATATATGCATTTTCTAACCAAGGAAGAAAAGAAAAAGTTGTGGCACAATAGGCTTGGACACTTATTCCTGAAGTCCTTGGATGATTTTGTGAAAAATGAAGGTTCTCATGATATCTCTATTGACTCATGTGATCTCGCTCATATGTGTGATATGTTTTAAAAATAGAAAATCATTCATAATACTTATAATTAGGAAGATGATAAATAAATGAGATTTATTGAGTTGGCGTTGTTGTTATTGGGAACGCGGAAGAATCTTAAAAAGCATGGAAATTAAAAATTTTCACACTACGATCAATGTCATAACATTATAGTCAATGATACGACACTCATTTATCAACCCAAGGATCCCATGATATTTAATTAAGAATGAAAAATAGAAAACCATTACCTCATTTGGTTTCGATAAAAAGTGTGTTCTGCTCGCTGATGAAGATCATTTATCAAAGGAATCTAAACTGGAACCCTGTTGATCATCTAAACACACTCCAAATTTTTTTTATCGATAATCAATTTCTAGGTGCTATAGATGAGAATCGATGACACTTTTGATGTCTACTCAATCACAGGAGCACCATTGCTTTTCTCCTAAAAGAAGATCATGGATCAGGGTGCTTAGACCACCTCTATCTCTCTTTAGGAAGTGGGATATAGGATAGAGAAGCTATCCAATTCATGGAATAAATAGTTATAATAATTTTATCTTCCCCTGACTTATATAGGCTGACTAAAAACTCATGGAAATTGTATTTTGGCCCTCTAAAGGGTTTAACCTTCTAAATAAGCCCAAAAAATGTCACCAATGACACTTTAAACTTTCTGTAAATATAATAATTATTTTATCACTCACTTTTAACATTAAAATATGTTACATGATAAAATAAAATTCATTAACTTGACTCATCTCTCTAAAAAATATTTTAATGAAACTTGAATAAAAATATTATTCATTCATAATATATATATATTTTTCCTTATTGTATTCACTTATAATTTGTGAATACCTTGAGTAAATAAATTCAAAACTTATTATTCTAAAATTGAATAATATTTAATTTATTTATTTCTTATGATCGATCAAACTCAGATATATCCAGGTCTTCGATGTGGGCCCCACCATGTCATAAACTCCAATATATTATAATTGTACATGCTTTTGAATATGATTTATGTGTGACCTTCTAGGACCTTATATGAATAACAATGAGTCATAACCACAAACCAAGAGTCTAGAAACACATCATGAACCTTAAGGAGATATGGATTAATCATAGAAACAAAAACCTCCCACAAACACATTCCATGTAATATAATCTCTTTATTTTATGATATCTCATAAAATGGGACACACTCTTTGTGTCATTATCCTATCTTGATTTATTATTTTATGACCTTATTAGATGTACCACCTTCTTCACCATGGCCATGAATTCAATAATGGAACTACCATCCTGGTTAATTGGGCTTGAGATATCTCTTCCTTTACTGAAGTGAAAAATCATATCTTGATCACTCAATCAATACACATGCTTATAAATAGTAAAAAACAATGACACACTAAACATGTGGTGTTCCTATTAGTGAATCAATCCTCATGATCTTCTATACTCAAGATCAAAAAGTGCGAACTTCATGGGAAAAAGTATCTATGCCTATGAGACCCTAGTTCCTAATATTTAAACATCATTTGTGCCCCATCAATATGATGTATCTATACAACATGACATATATTTAAGATTACTTTCATAGTATATCAAGGTTCTCATTATATTCGAGAAAAGTTATAACTTATTGACATGACATGTAATCTAAGGAAATTACCACAAAAAAAGTGTATATAGAAGTATTATTACTATTATGGTAAGATAATATCACACATAACTCTATTTATACATGATATAGTAATAAAAAATTACTACTCAAGTTGTGTTCCGGGGACCCCCTTTCACAACATTACCACTTGCAATAGATCCAACTTTCCAATCATTAACCTTCTAGATCTCACATGATAATATGATGCTTTTGTTGAGTAATGGATTTAATCATCAATCCTAACACATTTTATTATATAACTAATCTTCTATCTGTGACTTCACCATATTGAGTAAAACTCCTAAATAGATGATATCCCCAAGTATATCTCTATTTACCTCTATCATAACTTTAAATTCTTAGTTGATACTATTTTCATAAATTTATCATAATTTATATTATGATAATACTTTACTCTATTGGTATGATTATAAGTATTGGAACAAATCAAAGCATATCTATACTGTTAGTTTAGATATATTAGAATCCATAATGTACTTGGTATTTATAGATATGGATTCCACTAGATTCAATGGGCTTATATTTCTCATTTTCTTATCATAATTGTGATATTTGATAAAAAAGATCCATAGGAAGACTAGTTTATGTCCCTTTATAACTAGTGTTCATTCCACTCCAAGTACCAGGTATATATACCTTGTACTTTATCAAGTACTATTGGATAGATCTAACCACTTCCCATGCATTTCTACTAGTTTTATCTGATATTTTCCTATCATAATGAATGTATTGGCAATATCATGTATAGTACATAACATGACACTATGATAGATCTATCACATAATTGTATGGAGTTATACTCACCATTTTAATATCCTCGTATGTCTTATACATTCCTTCTTGGAGAGATTTATACCTTGTGACATTGGAAATAATTATCTCTTGAATTTATCTAACTTTTATTTTTCAATACTTTGTCAGTATATGTACTTTTATTTTTTATAGAAACCCTTAGATCTACCTCAGTAGATCTTGTTCCCTAGAACTTGGTTCACTAATTTAAGTCAATATTTAGAGAGATTATTTCAATATAATCTCAACATAATAAAATACTAAAAACTATTTCTGTTATGTTATCAATATATTTTTCTTGGAAAACAATGGAACTTCCACTAACCTCTTTCAGACACCTAAAAATATTTCATTCCAAATGAATATTCTATGATCATGATAATTTCTTTAATACAAAATTTAATCTCTGTAACTTTCATCCATTATTGATTTTTTTATGTCACCAATCCTTTCTGGACATGTCATATAGACATCCTCCACAACGTTTCCTTTAGTGAAAGTGATCTTGACATCTAATTCCCAATATAATGATAATAAAAATATATTATGATAAGTATAATTTGAATATATTTATACATGATGACTCTGTATAAACAATCAAGTCTTATTGGTACTACTCTTGTACAATTGATATATAGTTTATCTAAAATACCCACCAAGGTTTTTACATCAATTAGAGAAACTACCAAAATATGGACTTGATTTCAATAAATGAAATTAATTTTCTGAATTCATATGAACTTTTAAATCATCAATTATTTCTATTTACTACTTTACTATAAGATTAATTATTTTTAATGAATAATATATCACCCATCGCGGTGAATATAAAACCAATTTTTTTATAAACATCCTATAAAGTATGTGTATTTGGAACAATTCCTCTTCCATGAGATCTTGGGAAAATTATTCCCATGAAAAATATTTATGCATCTTTATCCTTGAATTTATCCAATTTAATCTAGATCCCACTATCAAAAAATAAGATGTTCACACTTTTATAGAAATACAGTCTATCACTTGACTATAAATTTTATATCTTATATATTTATTTAATATCCTTAAACTTTAGGACAATTAAATGACATTAACTTTGTGTTTTTCTTGATACAAACTTTTTTATTGACTTGGCCTTAACAAACCCATTTCATATAAACACATGTTTTGTGATATAATAGATTTCTTTCATATCATCACTCATATGATACAAATTTTCCATTATAGTTGGAATATAGTTAAGGGATAATGTCTTTATTTGAAAATAATGTCAAAAATAGATAATAGAAGACTTTATAAGACTTGTAAGTCTCATTATTGATCCTCCTTATACTTAAATCATGGATATAATGTGTATAGGGAATGTGAGTTTAGGTATAAATCAACTCTACATTTTAATGATCAATGAATTCATGTAAGACTCATCATCTATCCTTTTCTAACATCATAGGTTTGATGCATATAAGGAAATGTGAGTTTAGGAATAAATCCACTCTACATTGTTCATGATATATGAATGCTTGGTTAAGATATACTTTGAAAATATTTCCTGAAGGATCTAATATCTTTTATCAAGTATATTCCTCTATTCACTTTTATATTCTTTAAATTTCATAAAATAATATCATGATGAACATGAATTTACCTCTACATTATACCTAAAATAGTTCACAAATATCTTGTTGAACTAGTTATAGAATAATTGTGGATTTATAACCTTTAATGTTAAAAAGTGCCTTAGTCAATTTTTAACCTAACAAGTAATCATGCCGAATACCTAAGAGTTTCATTTGATGAAGAGTCCAAACTCCCTTATTAGTATTTCCGTGGAATTTTCTTTTGGATTTACTTAACCAAGAATAAACTTAAGATAACTGGGTATTATTGAGTCTTATATTTTATATTCATCATTTATTATTGATGATAAATGTATTAACAAACTATTAGTTGAGTATGAGAAACCACAAACAAAATTAATTCCATAAAGAAATAATGTATAATTGTGTTTAATGGACACATGAGATAAATGTTTTGGAAATACTCAATAAAAATAATAGTTAAATAAATATAATTCAACTTGATAGAATAGAATTCATGTTATTATCATTACTAACATAAAAACCAACCTTTCTCAAATACTAGAAGAATTCACCTTAATTATTTTAATGTTTATGAACTTGGTTACGATATTTGGGTAATTTTTTTTGGAATACATATAGTATCAAATACTAAATAAGTAAAATAGAAATATCACATGCAATGATGAATATACATGAAGATAAGACTCTACTTTCTTATACTCCAATTCATTGTAGTTTCTATTCTAGTGACCTATCATCCTACATGTGAAGGAAATAACATCATGTTTGATGAGACCCCACTTTACCTTTGGTTTATTAAAAAGAAATTGTACAAGATCTATTAACTTAGAAATAGTCATGAGTTTTTCAATCCTGTCATTCATCTTGTTTAGCATAAGAACTAAATATTTAACTTTATTTAAGTTCTTATCAACTTGTATAACCTTAACCAAAATATATTAAAGAGTTTTATATATACTATTAATTTTATATTCCTAAAAAAAGATGGAGAAACTGAGTGATAAGTATGGAATAATGGGATGCATTGAAAGATTTTTATTTATCTTTCAATTTACATGTGTTCAGTGTAATCATAACCTCATTCATTTATTACTTATTTTTCACCCTAGAAACTTCTTAGAGACAAGGAAACATGGCATAACCATCCACATCTATATTTTTCTTTCAAAATAATTGTACATTGATGATAAAATTGTGATTTAAACATAAAATGAATAATCCATGTGTCTTCTATAAGATTTTTTTACCCTCACTTGCTTCCTGATATGGCATAACAGGTAGCGGGGAGTTTATCACACTAAATTTTCTTTCATATATTAGTACAATACGTAAGCACCTACACCACTCTTGGAAGTTAGATCCAATTAGGACATGTTCATTGTCTTTTATTTATTGTAGTGTTACTATGGTATTGCTTTCCATTTTCTAAAAAAATGAAACTTTAATTTTTTTTTGATTTTATCTTGATTACTGATTATTAGACATTATAGATTTATTAATCTTCAATGTATCCCACTATTTTATCAACTAATAGTTTCCCTCAACTAATAGATTCATAATACTCAGTTTCTTGAGTATTATAGTGGAAAGTAATCTTTAAACCACTTCTTATAGTCCAAGTTATGGTTACACCACTACTTGGAGAGTTTTAAGGTGGGATTTTGGCTGACCAACAATATTAACATGAAAATCCTTGATATGTTGAGTGAATTTCCATCTCCTATAAATCATAACTTTGATTTAATCAATTATTTTCTTCTAAATTCGCAATAAGATATACATGGATACTTATTTGCTACCAAATTTAGTTGAGTTGACCCCATAATTTCATAATAATTCAACAGTTGTAAGAGACACCCTCAACTTGGGTTGACAAACACATCAAATGTACGATTTTTTTCAAATCCAAGTGATGGAAGACATTAAGGAATTAATAATTTATTTGAGTGTTTTTATAGTTTTATTAGAGAATGAAATTCATTTCTATTTATTATGATTTATCTATGTGATCTCACTCACAACTTAGCCATTCTTAAATATAAAACATTCACTGCACATGTTCATTTGAACCATGCATACTTGTTTATTATTTTATATGATCACGTATAAACTAAAAAAGCATAAAAATAATAAAACATACATATAAAATAAGTAAATTATGATGTGATCATGATATTTTTAAAATATTTGATCCATAAAGTTAATGATGGATCAACCGAGACACTGGGGTTACTCCATGAGTCAAATCCGACTCGAGTTATAATGCTCACCCTATCCAACACGTTCAACTCCCATCTGGTATTTATCCATGTCTATGTTTGAACTAAACACTATTTCATTCTCTTCATTATATATATATACTCATGTACATGTGAGGGGGTGTTAAGAATTTATGATACACATGAATATAATAAATCATGTACTTATAGACCCTTATACATATAATGAGATTGATGTATAAAATGTAGACCGTCATTTAAAATATAATTATTATAAAAATTGACATTGTAATAAATAAATAAGTAAATAAATAAATAAATAAATGAAAAACCATATATACACAGGTAGATCTCACTCATGATCAGTCAACATGCAATAAAATCACATAAATAATTTAAATTTGCGAATAATTCTACTAGAGAGAATTATTAATGAATTAAAATAAATTAAACTAATTTTAATTAAGAAAATATTGGTTTCACCATCCTTTAAACATTTTTATAAAATTACTTATATTTTAAAATAAATTTGGTAATTTATATATAATGTTTCTTGCTCCCAAAAATTTATTTTACCCTTGGAGGGTTTTCGGGCCCTTACTAGGATTGGATTGGACTAAATGTTTCAGGTAGATCTAACCCAGCTTGGTCTAGGTTGGGGCTACTTGAAAAGGCATCTGAGTCATAGGTAGTGGATGTGTGTGTGAACTGCGTGAGGTAGGCAGAGGGGAAGGCACACAACACTACCAATGTCAACAAAAAAGTTCAAATTATTATATTTTTTAAGAGATAGTGCAGAGCCCTATTTGTTCTCCCTTTATAGCCTACCCTAATCAGTGTGGGGTGTATTTTTATGACATGATAATATATATATTTTATATATATTTGAATATTTTTGACATTTTTTAATTTCCAAAAAAGTGTATAAATCACCTCTCCTCCCAAAGGGTTTCTATTCACATGGGTTACTATTCATCCATGGGTACTATTCACCCATGGATAGTTTACCCATTTTTTAAAATATGATTTTAGTTATTTTAAGCATAAATTTTGATAATTCGATATTTAAATAGCCTTATCTCAACCATCTAACCTCGGATCAAATTTTTATTCATGGTATGGGGACCGTATTGATGCCCCTACTTGATTCATGGAAATTTTATTTTAATTCGACTTTATTAAACAAACAATTTATTTGATACCACTTGTTGGTACTGGGCTTGTAATGAAAGTGTGAAAAGAAGGGAAATTCAAATTTTTTATCACATGATCATAATTTTAATATCATCATTAGAAATGTGCCACCCAGTTATCAACTTGAGGATCCTGTGTGGTTTAATTAATCCTGAAAATAAAATCAAACAATTACCTCATTTGATTTTGATCGAACGCATGTTATTCTCCCTACTGAAGATCATTTCTCAAAGGAACCAAAGTTGGAACCCTCTAGAATGACCAAACATACAAAAAAATCCTTCTGATATGCAGATTGTAGATTTCTAAGTGTTAACATGGAGAATCAATGTCACTTTTGACGTTCAATCAATCACAGGAGAACCGTTGCTTCGATCTGGGAAGCAGATCTTGGATATGGGTGGTCATATCACCATGGTATCTCTATAGAAAGAAGGAGATAGAGAATAAAATATATATAATTTGTGTAATGAATTTTTACATGAATTTGAGCTTCCCCATCTTATATAGGCTGACTAAAATCTCATATAAAATGCACTTTAGCACTCTGATAAGTTTAACCTTATAAATAAGACAAAAAAAACATCCCCAACGACACTCTTAAACTTTACATAAATGTGATGATTATTTTATCACTCACTTATAACATTAAAATATGTTACATGATAAAATATAATTCATTAAATTGACTCATCTCTCCCAAAAATATTTTAATGAACCTTAAATAAAAATATAATTCATTCATAAAATATAGATTTTTTCCTCATCATATTCACATAAAACTTGTGAATACCTTAAGTAAATAAATTCAACACTTATTATTATAAACTTGAATAATATTTAATTTAATAATTTATCATGATCAATCAAACTTGGACATATCTTGACCCCTGATATGGGGCCCACCATGTCATAAACTCAAATTCATTAGAATTGGTGAGGCTTTTGAATAAGATTTGTGTGAGACCCTCTAGGAAATTATGTTGATAATAGTGAATCATATTCATAGACCAAGAGTGGTATCTAGAAACACATCACAAACTTTAAGGAGATAAGGTTTATTCATAGCAACAAAAACCTCATATGAACATATAATGTGTAATATAATATCTTCATCTCATGATATCTTGAAAAGTAGGACACACACATTGTGTAATCATTCAATTATTTTATTATTTTATGACCTCAATTAATAAACTTACCTTATAATACCATGAACCTAAATTTAAAAATGGTACTACCATCCTGATCAACTGGGCCTAAGATATATATTCCATTATGAAAGTGAAAAATCCTATCTTGATCATGCAATCAATTCCATACCACCAATGATTCACCCAACACAAACTACCTCACCGTAACATAAATATCATGGTATTTTTATTGTATAAAAGTACATGATAAAATACTACACATTGATGATGGTATCAAGTTAAGAGACCAATACACATGCTCATAAATAGGAATAACCAATAACATCCTAAAAATGCAACATTCATATTAGTTGGCTAGTCCACATGATATCTTCTACTTGATATTAACAAGAGTTAACTTCATGAGAAGAAGTCTAAATTCTTATGAGACCCCAACACCTGATAGTAAAACATCATCTATGTCCCATCATTATAATGAATCTAGACCATATAAAATATGTTTAATATTATTTTCATAGTATCTCTAGGTTCTCATTATAGTTGGGAACTGCTATAACCTATCAATAAAACATGAAATCCAAGGACATTACCATGTAAGTAGCATATGAAGAATTATTATCACTATTATGGTAAGATAACATCATGCATAATTCTATGTATACATGATATGTTAGAAAAAATGTACTTCTCAAGTTGGTTCAAGGGCACCCACTTTTAAAAAAAGTGTACATTGATGTGTGTGGGAGAATATCACTAAAATACATGGATATAATGAGGTACTATGTTCTATTAATTAATTATTATAGTATGATGACATTAAAAATGGTGATATCTCATAAATCCAAAGTTTTCAAGTCTATTACATGTTATTAGAGATTGGAGGAGAAGATGCTCAGGCTAAAAAATCAGAAATTCCAAAATAATAATGGAATGAAATTAACTAATAACAAAGTGGAATAATTTCTCAAGAAGAATGGGATAAGGAATTAGGTTTTAGATATGAGTACTCCTTAAAAAATGGTGTCTTTGATAGGAGAAACTAAATAATTAATAACATGGCTTAGACTATTCTCATTATGAAAGGTTTTATAGAGATATATTAGATTGAAGTAGTGATTACATAAGTATATATCTCTAACAGGTCTTTTATATGTCTAAATTAAGATAAGAAACCCTCTGATATGTGGTATAGGAAGAATTTAACACTAAATACTTTTGAATTTTTGGAAGTAAGTGGTTTATTCTAAGTTAGGATAAGAATCACGAGTTTAAAGATTATGGGGATGAAGTTATTTTTCTTATAGATTCATATAAAATAAAGGTATAAAAATTATTTAACAGAAGCCCTAGAAAAATCATTAAAATCCAATACTTCACTTTTGTGGATAATGAGTACATTTATCAATACAATGTGCAATTTCCAAAGAAAAATAATGATGAAATTGAAGGATCTGGACATAGTGGAAGCATAACAGTTGGGAGAGACCAACTTTTTGTTTTCCATAATCGATGACCAATCTAGAATCAATACGATGATGAATGCCAGTATCCACAGATTGAAATTAAAGAATTCAAAAAATATAAGAATAATGCCTGATATAAGAAAGAGGATGTTGTACATCATGTTTATAATTAATTTAATAATTTTTGAAGAAATTAAATACCTAGGTCATCGGTACTTTCTTCGTTGATGATCATTGATCATCTGGAATGACCCTTCCATATTTCCTTCATTGAACTTGCAAGGATATAGAGTAGAATCCCTCTAGTGGTGATCCACACATGCTCCAATGGTCTCCGATCAATGCCACTCGTTCTTCGGGTGATAGCGCGGTGGAACGAATGTCTTATGTCGATCATTCTTGATCGCTCGTTCTTCAGTCTTGAAGAAATTCTCTCATTATTGGGAGGGATATTTGAGAGGATTAGAGAGAGAAAATGTTTGGCTCAACAATTCTCAATTCACTGGGGTTTGGTACAATAGACGTACCTGCCTATTAATCAACACGGGGTTTCAGTTACATATTTAATTGCGAAAAAACAATTAAATGCAATTACAACTATTAGAGAAAACCCATACCACATAATAACAGTAACAACACCATTATTTGTGGTGCAACAACTTGCACAAAATGAAACTATAAATGAAATCCCATGCCACATAATGATAACAGTATTATTATTATTTCTTGCACCAACTAGATAAACATTATTTACCGACTTGTAAATAATTAA
Source organism: Viscum album (assembly GCA_963277665.1). Lineage (NCBI taxonomy): Eukaryota > Viridiplantae > Streptophyta > Magnoliopsida > Santalales > Viscaceae > Viscum > Viscum album. The sequence continues at coordinate 998,476,055 of OY728147.1, forward strand.
TTTATTAATGGACACGGTCTTGGTCTGTTTGAACTCCTCTTACATTTATTGAACACCAGAATAAAATATTTTATTATCTTAAATAAATATTTTTATTTGTAAACTAGTAAATAAATATTTATTAAATGTTTAATAAAATAAATAAATAAATTTTATTCACAATCCGGTGAATAAATATTTATTTAATTTATGGGATCATTTTAACTTGAATAAAATTATTCTTTGGTCTTTAGAATAATATTTATTCCATTAATTAAATTCAAATAGAATTTAATTGAGACCACTGGAAACACTTAGTGTGTAACCCTCTAGGATTTTTTCTTATTGAAATTAGGTGGGCTTGCCTAAAGTCCATGATTACTATTTAGAAATGCATCAAGGAACCCAAGAGAAAGAACTTAAAGTTTCAATGATGACATCCACATACGAATTATCAATATGTAATATAATCCCTTTTTCACAATATCTTATCAAGAAGGTTTCATGATAGTGTCATCAACCTACATGCTTGTTATGTCATTCTTTGACTACCTGAAATAAACTCATCGTTACACCATAGACATGGAATTTCGGGTGACAGTTCTATTTCCATCAAAGGGCCGAGATTTCAACTTCCATAAATGGAAGGTAAAAATCCTTCCTCAACTTATCCATTAATAACATGTCATTTGTGATGCACCCAACATACCCTACTTCCCACCAACATATAGATTGACGATTTTCACCAGCAAATATAAGTGTGTAAGTCATGACACATATTAATGATAATCTTAAAGTCTAAGGACCATTACACATGCACTTAGATAAGAATATTCGATGACACCAAAACATGCGGAATATTTACTGGCAGGTCTGTTCTCATAATCTCCCATATTGGAGATTACCAAGTGAGAACTTCATGAGAAGAAGTCTCATCTACTTATGAGTACTCGCACCTGACGGTCTACATACTATGTGTCCCATCATAGTATGTTATCCAACTGTAGAACTATATTTAAGAATATTGTCATATAACTTCAAGGTTCTCATCATATCGAAGAATTTGTATGACCTTATTAATGTAAAAAATACTGTAGGACATTATTACATTATAGTCATGAAGAACAAGGAACAATATGTAATACCATGTTTAATATTTAAATATATTAAATATTCTTGTAATCAATGTATAAAAAGTTGGTTCTAGGACACCAACTCCAATAAACTCCCACTTGGACTAGAGCCAACTTCCTATGACTTTCAATCCACTAGAACTCACATGATGATCATGTTTCTGATGATTCAAGGCTTTAGTCAAGGGGTCTGCCACGTTGTATTCCATGGAAATACTGCTCACTGTAACTTCACCTCTCTAAGAAAAACCCCTCAAGAGATGATACTTCTATAGTATGTGTTTCATATGCTGACGTGACCTTAGATCTTTTGTGAGATCCACCACTGTAGTATTATCACAATAAAGTGTGATGGGATATTTACTACTAGGTACCAGATCCAGCTCTTGGAAAAAGCTTCGCATCCAAACTTCTTCTTTAGCTACCTCAAAAGCGAAGATATATTCGAACTCTACTGTAGAATCTGTGACCACACCTTTCTTTGAGCTCTTCCAGCTCACAACACCTCCATTCAAAGTGAATATGTATCCTGTTTGTGACTTCATTTCATCTTGATCAGTCTAGAAAATAACAGCTTCATATCCTCTGATGACTAGTTCCTTATATCCTCAATAAAATAGGAATATATCCTTAGTACACCTTATATACTTAAGGATAGTCTTGACTACCATCCAATGACTATCACCTGAATCAACTTGATATCTTCCTACCATACTCAATGCATAGGCGACATCTAGCCTAGTTCATAGAATAACACACATGACTAACCCAATCGCTGATGCGTATGTAATCCTTACCATTCTCTTTCTTTCATCATGCATTTGAGGGAACATTTTCTTAGAAATTTGAATGCCATGTGATGCAGGAAAAAATCCCATCTTAGACCATTCTATACTAAATCTCTTTAGTATCTTGTCAATGTATGTACTTTGACTTAGGCCCAAAAATCTCTTGGATCTATCACGATGGATCTTGATCCCAAGAATATATGCTACCTTGCCCAAGTCCTTCATGGAGAAGCATTTATTCAACCATTCCTTAACAGACTGTAAGACTTGTATTTCATTTCCAATAAGTAATATGTCATCAACATATACTATTAGAAAAACGACTACACTCCCACTAAACCATTTGTAGACACAAGGCTAACATTCATTCTTTATAAAACCAAATTATGTTATGTATTCATCAAAATGAATGTTCTATGACCTGGTTGCTTTCTTTAATCCATAAATGGATTTTTGAAACTTTCATATCTTATTAGCATCCTTTGTAGTTACAAATCCTTCAGGTTGTGTCATATAGACATCTTCCTAAAGGTTCCCATTAATAAAGACTATTTTGAAATCCATTTGAAAAATCTCATAGTCATGGTAAGTAGAAACGAACAATAGAATTATGATGGATTTCAGCATTGCAACTGGTGAAAAGGCTTTGTTGTAGTCAATGCCTTGATGCTATTTAAACCCTTTTCCAACCATTCGTTCCTTCCATGTCCAGTTTCTTCTTGAATACCCATTTGCAATCAACATGATTTACATCTACTAGAGAATCTACCAAAATACATAATTTGTTTTTGTGCATGGAATCCATTCCATAATTCATGGGTTCTGTCCACTTAGATATTTCTATGACACTTACTGCTTCCTTGTAGGTTAGAGGATCATTATTATCAACTAATAACGAGTCAGCATCCTCAGTAACTAGAAAACCATACCGTTCTAGTTTTATAACCTCTCTTTTACTCCTATATAGTACTTGTGTCTCTGGAATAGATCTTTCATCCATGAGGATTTGTGGAATCTTATCCTGTACCAACTCTTGTGTACCTTGAGCCTCAACTTTATCGAAGTATATCTCACTCCCACTATCTCTTTTGTAGATCTGATCCTTGTCAAGGAATATGGAATTTCTTTCCACTATAATTTTTTTTCCTAGGGGTCGTATAGGTAATATCACCTTGTTTCCTTGGGGTATCCTATAAAGGTACACTTTGTGCCTTGAGGTGCGAGTTTGTTACCTGAAGAGGCCTTAAAAATGCTTCACTTCCCCATACATGTAAATTCGATAACATGAGTTTTCTTCCACTCAAATGCTCGTATAGAATACCATTTATCAATTTAGTTGGTACTTGATTTAGTATGTGTGCCACTGTTTGTAACGTATATCCCCAAAATTATAATGGAAGACTTGCATGACTCATCATTGATCTCACCATATCCATATCACCATATCCAACAAGGTGCGGTTCCTCCTTTCGCTTACACCATTACAATGGGGTGTGTAAGGAGGATTGAGTTGGGATAAGATCCCAAAATCCCATAAGTAATCAATGAAGTCTTGGTTAAGATATTCTCCACCTTGATCTAAGGGGAGTTTCTTAATCTTCTTACCAATCTTGTTCTCAAATTCATTATTTTATTCCTTGAACTTATCAAAAGAATCCGACTTATACCTCATTAAGTAGATATATCCATATCTACTAAAATAATTAGTTAAAGTTATAAAGTTTGAGTACCCACCCCTTGTTTCAACTTGAAATGGACTAAAAACATCGTTATTATCCAATTCAAGAAGCTATTTGGTTCTTTCACCTTTACCACTAAATGGGGATTTGGTCATTTTTCCTTGTAAATATGCATGAAAAATACCAAGTGGTTTAGTTAAAAAGAATATAAATATCCATCTTGATGTATCTTTTTCAAGTGTTTCCCATTTATATGACCTAGCTGGTGATACCAAATTTGGGTGTGGTATGAGTCATGTGAAGTAGTTTCGTTATCAATTACCATTACTTGGTTTGTGTAATCTAACACGTAAAGACCGTTATATAAATATGCCTTACCAAAACAAATTCTATCTTTATAAAAGAAGCAAAATTCATTTTCAAAATTGAAAATAAATCCATCTGTATCTAGTCTGGATATAGAAATAATGTTTTTGGTTACAGAAGGCACATAATAAAAACCTTTTAATACCATGATCATCCCAATCGACAACGTGAGGTGGTAATCCCTGACAGCTACAACAGTAAGTCTAGCTCTGTTGGCTGCTCGTAGATCTAACTCCCCTCAGTCAATTTTATTGAATATACTTGGTTCCTATATTTGGATACATATGTGAGAACCACATGCTATATCTAATACCCAATTTGTAGAAATAGATAAATTTCACTTGATAAAAAACGCAGCTGAAGATTCCCCTTTCTTATTTAGCTGGGTGCAGTTTTTCTTCCAGTGAACCTTATTGCCACATGTGAAACAAACAACTTCTTATTCCCTTTCACCCCCTTGATATTCCTTTTCTTGTGAGGGCGTGAAGAAGCTTTGGGTTTAAAGCTCTTCACCTTCCATTTCTTCATATTCACCATAAGGGAAGAAGGATTTTCATGATTCATGTATTTTTCCACTTGGTGAAGGAGGATAAGAAGATCTAGTAGAGACTTCTCAATGTTTTTCATTTTCAAATTCACAAAAAGAACTAGAGAATCTCTAAGGTAGTTATGTGAGAATGTGATCGGTACTCAGTTCTTCAGGGAGTTTAAACCCTAGAACCTCTAGACGCTCAATGTATCCAATGATCTTGACTATGTGAGGAACAGTTGGGGAACCCGCTCCAAGATTACTCTAAAAGAGTTCCTTGGAGATCTAAAACCATTCCTATCTTTCTCTATCCTGGTAATGACCAAAGAGGTGATCAATCATGCTATATTCATCCATGTTTTCGTGAGACTTCATGAGTTCACTAGACATTGATGATAACATCAAACATTGAGTTTAAACCATGCCGTTAATATGTTTTTCATAGACCATAAATTCTTCACCACTCACCTCTTGGGAAGGAGGATCGGGTAATGAGGACTCCAACATGTAAGATTCCCGTTCAGGGTGTAGAATGACCTGAAGGTGTCTAAACCATTCCTAGAAGTTACTTCCAGTGAGGCTGTTGTATTTATCCAGTATTGATCATAAGGATAGTGTGTTTGAAAAGTTTTCCATTTTTATTCTACAATTAAAAGAGAAGATGATTATTACTTTCTTGATTACATTTTAGGAGAAATAATAAACTAATTTTATTAAGTCTCCCACTATTTTATCAAGTCCCAATGGCCCTCACCATTAAACTCAGAATGTCTAGTTGCTTGTACATTCTAGTGGCAAGGATCTATATTCCCCTTTGCATAACCCCAATAAGGGTTGGTCAAGCTATTTGAAGAAATTTAGGTAGGTAGGTCTTTTACAACTACGGTCTTACAGTTCCTTGATCCATTGAGTGGAATCCCCAATCCCAAAATCCTGACTTGGATTTCCTCAACACTTGCCTCCAATATTACACCAAATCTAGAAAGGGATACTCCTCTTGATGTAATATGGTAAAGTCAACCCAAAACATTAATAAGGGTTTCCTATATAAAAGTAAGTGTCCCAACAAGGGTTAGTCAAACACATAGTTTTATTAAGTCTTGACCTTAATCAAGTAATATAAGGCTTAGTCTAACTTAATATATTATTGAGGGTTTTTTTATCTCTTATACATAAATTTCCTTATTATATTTATCACATGATCATTAATATTAAGTGGAACTTACTTAAGTGATTAACAATGTATTAATAATATTTACACATAATCCTGGTTTATTTTAGTTACATATTGCATGCTTATTAATTCATTAACTATGTATTTGCGACAACACATTCATAATGAAAAATCATGCAAATGACAGAAATAAAATACAGTAAAGGGCATGATCATGAGCTCTTCTAATGGTTAGTTTATATAGCGGTTAATAAACTGACCATTGACCTAGGGGAGAAACACCTTGAACCATTTATGATTTGTGTCTATAGCTTTCCACCTACCCACCTTTGTATCTCCTTGGATTGGTTTCACCTTGGTTCCTTACTTGAACTGCCTCCATAAGCTTGGGAGCTCCATCCATTACATATGATTTTTAACTCACATGCAGGTGAGGGGTAAAAAGGGGATTTATATAAAAGAAACCATGGGTATATAGGCCATACATATTAATGAAGAGAGATAGAACACAGACCAACAATTTAATTTAAAAAAAAATAAAAGGAAACCAATCACATACAAAGGTCTCGTCTAGCTCATGATAATCCAAATACATGCAACAAATTACACATTTAATAAAACTAGCATTCGATTATTTAATCATTCTTATTAAGATAAATCACACTTGAATCGATTAATTATTATCTTTAATTAATCAATCCTTTTATCTTAATACTTTTTTGAATTTCCCTAAGGTTCTCACCAATAACCTTGGATGTAACATGGTGAAAACCCATTTGAATCGACTTGATATGTAATTCTAAACATTACATAAACATTAAAGTTTTAATTTTGTGAAATTTTGTAAAGTACACAACGTGTAGTTCCGACTGCATGGCATATACTACCTTCAATATCTTATCAAAAGTACATGCCTAGGGACTCGGCGTATGAGGTGTAATTCAGAAATCTTGGAGCACACAACGTGTCCAGTGGGCCACACACCGTGTTGTCTCCAAGTTACATAGTTACCGGTCATCTTAGCTGTGTATGAGATACACGGTTTGGCCCTTGACCTGAAGTGACTACACGCTGTGTCCAGTGGGCCACATGAAATGTAATCTGTCTGACCATGCACTAGTCTATCTTGGTCAACATGTGGTGTAATAATTAAATACACCATGTGTCATTAATGCACACAAATTGAGTAATTGCCGAATTACTCTCGATGCACTAAATAAAACTACACGGTGTGTAATATGGATTACATGACGTGTATAGTAGATTACATGGTGTGTAACTCTGAATAAACGTCGTGTACTATCGTGTTACTTAGACACAATTTTTAGTTCCAACTGATAAGATCCTCAATTTAATTTTAATAAAAAAATTATTCATTTATGTTAGATTTGCGAGAAATGAAAAGAGGAAGAATAAATTTTGAAATTCAGATTACAGAAATGATTAAACATGAATTGAAAAACTAAATTCTTAAAGAATAAATCATAAAAAAATTATTTAAATAATTATAAATTATGATGACCTCCCTCTGATACCAATTAAAGGATCTAGACATAGTAGAAGTATGATGGTTGGGAGGGCACAACTTTTCTTTTCCTGTAATCGATGACCAATCAGGGATCAATACGACGATGAATACCAATATCCATGGATTGAAATCAAAGATTTAGACAAAGGAAATAATAGTTCTAGATACGAGAAAGAGGATCTTGAAAATCATGTTTATAATTAATTTAATAATTTCTGAAGAAATTAAATACCTGCGTCTTCAGTACTTTCTTCATTGAAGATCATTGATCATCCAGAATGACCCTTCTAGATTTCCTTCATTTCACTTGCGAGGATCCAAAGTAGAATCACTCTAGCGGTGATCCACATGTGCTCTAATGGTCTCTGATCAACACCACCCATTATCCAGATGTTATCACGGTGGAATGAATGTCTTGCGTCAATCATTTTTGATTACTTGTTCTTCAGTCTTGAAGAACTTATCTCATTCTTGAGAGGGAGAGATGAGAGGAGTTGAGAGAGAAAATGTTTGGATCAATAATTCTCAATTCACCAGGGTCTGGAACAATAGACGTACCTTCCTATATATCAAAATGGGGTTTTAGTTAAAATATTTAATTGCAAAATAGTAATTAAATTCAATTATAACTATTAGAGAAAACCTATTCCACATAATAACAATAACAACACCATTATTTGTGGTGTGCCAACTTATGCAAAATAGAACCATAAATGAAATCCCATGCCACATAATGATAATAGAATTATTATTATTGCTTGTGCCAACTAGATAACATTATTTACCGACCTGTAAATAATTAATTTATCAATGGACACAGTCTTGGTCCATTTGAACTCCTCTTCCATTTATTGAAAACCCAAATAAAATATTTTATTCTCTTAAATAAATATTTTTATTTACAAACTTGTAAATAAATATTTATTAAATATTCAATAAAATAATAAATAAATTTTATTCACAATCCGGTGAATAAATATTTATTTAATTTATGAGATCATTTTAACTTGAATAAAATTATTCCTCAGTCTTGAAAATAATATTTATTCCATTAATTAAATTCAAATATAATTTAATCGAGACCACCAGAAACACTTAGTGTGTGACCCTCTACTATTATTTCTTGTTTTAATTTGGCAAGCTTGCCTAAAGTCCAAAATTAATATCTAGAAACGGGTCAAGGAACCCAAGAGAAATAACTTAAAGTCTCAATGATGAAATCCACATATGAACACTTACTGTGTAATATAATCCCCTTGTCACAATATCTCATCAAGTAGGTTTCATGATAGTGTCATCAACCTGTATGCTTGATATGTAATTCTTTGAATACCTAAAATAAACTCATCATTACACCACTTCCATGGAATTTATGGAAAAAATTATATTTCAATCAAAGAGGAGAGATATCAACTTCCATAAATGGAAGGGACAAATCCTTTCTTGACTTATCCATTCATAAGATGTCATTCGTGACGTACCCAACGTACCCTAATTCCTGCCAACACATGGTTTGATTATTTTTATCAGAAAATCTAAGTGTGCAAGTCATGACATGTATTAATGATAATCTTAAATTCTAAGGACCATTACACATGATTGTAGATAGGAATATCTGATGATACCAAAACATGTAGAATTTCTACTAGCAGGTCTATTCTCATAATCTCCCATATTGAATATTACCAAGTGAGAACTTCATGGGAAGAAGTATCATCTGCTTATGAGTACTTGAACCTGATGGTCTGTATAATATGTGTCCCATCATAGTTTGTCATCCAACCACATAACTATATTTAAAAATATTTTCATAGCACTTCAAGGTTCTCATCATAGAGGGGAACTACTATGACCTTACACTACTAGAAATCTGGGCTTTTGAGCCCTGTTACCAATAGCGACCACCAGTGGCGGTCGCTAGATTTCCCAAAAAAAAAATGGGGCTTCAGCGCCCCCCTGAACCCTCCTCTCTCCTCCCGCGAAGCGCCCCCCCGAACCCTCCTCTGCCCAGCCTCACCGCGCGCCCTCCCCGTTGCCGCACTCCCTCCCTCGCCACCCTCCCCAGTCGCCGCACAACCTGCCCCACCGCTGCGCACCCTCCCTCACCGTCATCCCCCATCGCCCTTTCGGCCTCCGCCCTCCGCCGGCCACCCTCCGCCGCCCCGCCCTCCGCCCTCCGTCGGCCGCCCTCCGCCCTGCGGTCTCCCTCCGTCCTCCCTCGACCCTCGGGCCTCCCGCCACCCGCCTCCGGCAGCCCTCCGGCCGCCCTCCGGCCACCCTCTGGCCTTCGGCCTCCATCCCCTCCGGCCTCCAACCTCCACCCTCGGCCCTCCTCCCCCTTGGCCCCCCCCGCACCTCGCCAACCCCCATACCCTCCGTCTTCATCCCCTCCCTCGCCGCACCACCGCTACCCATCCCCTCCTTCACCGTCCTCTCCCTTGCTGCATCGCCGCCTCCCGGTCCCCTCCCTCCCCGCACGAACGCTACTCGTCCCCTCTTCGCTACCGCCCATCCACTCTGGATCCCCCTGTCCTCGATCCCCTCCCTCATCATCCCACCCTCGCTGCACCGTCGCCACCCTAGGATATCATAAATTATCTAACCATTTTATAAATCCTTGTAAGTTTTAATCCTCACTTTTGGAAGTTTATTCAGTTATAAATATTTAGGGTGATTTAAATCATGTTATATTGATGTTATTGTCGATGTATCTTACCATTTAGGTATTCTTAATTTGGTTCATGTGCTGCTTGAATTTTTATTAATTCAATTTGAAGTTTGGCTATGCATTGATTGGTTTTGTACATAATTTTTATATCTGTTTTGTTAACTTTCTGATTTTTTAAAATCTATTCAGAACTAATTATTCAATACCTTTTTGTTTGATTAACAACTGTACAAGTTTGATTTTTTTTATAAAAAAAATCCAATTTATCATTTGGAAACTTTGTATAGTCCCCTTACTAATGTTTTCCATGACTGTAGGCATGTCAGGGGAAGAGGCAGAAGATCCAAATCATCCATCTGAGGCATCTACGTCTCAGGGTCGAGGTATTTTGGAATGTCATTGTCTCTATTTTTTATGTAATTGATAAACATATATATATATATTTATAACATCTGTCAATTTATATATAAAATTGTTTTCAACAGGATCAGACTTGACTGCTTCTTCCTCTCGTAAGAGAGGCCCTGGTCGTGGCATATTATCATGGAATTTTGACACGACTTTTGATGTTTCATTTGATGAGGTATTTAATCATGTGGGATGGAATTCCCCTGCATTTATTTGTCAGCTGGGTCATATCATAAGTGATCCACATCAATTTCCATTGACCACGTGTGACTGAGCTTCTATCCCTCAGAACACATTAGATCATCTTTGGAAGGAGGTTCAGGTAAGAAGACCATTTTACTTTATTCCCTATGTATAAACAATAATAACATATGTGATTTTATTCTTTAATAGAAAAATTTGAAAGTATGTCCTGATGAGTTTCGGCCAGTGTGTATGAGAAAATGCCGTAAGATGTGGAAAGACTATAAAGGCAAAGTCAAGAGGGACCACTGGGTACCAAATGTGGGTGCCCCAGACATTCTGGAAAAAGTCCCGAGAGGTGTCCTCCCAGCTCAATGGCAGGATTTAGTTGCATATTGGTCTACTGAGGGTGTTGCGGTTTGTATATTTATTTTGGTATATATATTTTCAAGAATGTGTGATTTGTTTGAAATTTGAATGAATTGAATGTAGGAGGTGTCAACACGCCATTCTAAGAATCGAGTGTTGCAGGGACCACCTCATAGGCTCCAGACTCGTCACGTGTCTCAGATATGACATGAGATATTTATTATTCATTTTTTAATTTTTTAATTAATACGGTTTTGTGTTTATATTCTATTCATATATAGTTGCGGGAGCAAGGTGGATCGACTGATAAAATGTCGGTGTGGATAAGGACTCGTGATCGCAATGATCTAGAGGCTGCAACATTGATAGTAAGTGCTTGTACTCATTACCAATACTTATATAAAATCTGTATATTAATATATGTATATATATTTAAATATTTCACAGGCTCAATTTGAAGCTGAATTGGAACATCTTCCAGAGGACCAGCGACAGCTTCCCATGCGAAGGGATGAGATCTTTCATCGCATTATTGGTCGGGACGAGCATGGATATAGTTTGACCTATAGAATAGGGATTCCTTGTTCTGTAGTGTTACACGATGTGGTTGTCGACCCTGCTGTTGCTCAGATGACACAGCAGTTGTCAGATTTCGAGGCACGGCTACGTGCTTCCGAGGAGGTAAATGCGCAATTGATCACTGAGGTTAGAGCACTGCGGCAATATGTGCGTCCACGTGATGGTGCATGGAATCAGACGACACAGGTTTATACTGTATTTATTTATTTAATTTATATTATTTTTGTTATGAAAATATTCATAATGTTTTCTTGTTGTAGGCCCCTGACCCACCTGATGGAGGTAGTAGTCATGACCACACATGACACATCATATTCACGAGGTGTGTTTCTGCTTTTAATGGTGGGGTTGTTATTGATATTTATGTTGGGTTTCTAGTGAGATTTTTTTGTGATTTGGGGGTATCATGTGTGTTTTGGCCTGATGCAATGTTTTTGTGCACGAATTGATAAGTAACCATGAAACTGATTAATGATTTGGATATTTTTTGTTCATTTAATTCTTCAATGTTTTCAATATCATGTTCTGTAATATTTTTGAAAAAAACATGTGATTCCTAATATAAACCATTAAACTTATTTTGGATGAATGAGATGAGTTCACTATTTGTAGTCCCCGACCCACCCTGGACAACCCTACCCGCACTCCGGAAAGCCCTCCCCGCACCTCGGACAGCCCCCCCTGCACCCTAGAAATCCCTCCCCGCACTCTGGACAGCCCTCCCCGCACCCCGGATAGGCCCCCGCACCCCAGAAAGCCCCCCACCCCGGACAGCCTCCTCGCACCTCGGACAGGCCCCCCGCACCCCAGACATGCCCCCCCGCACCCCAGACAACCCCCCCGCACCCCGGACAGCCCCTCCCCGCACCCCGGACAGCCCTCCCCACACGCTGGACAGCCCTCCCCGCACCTCGGACAGCCCCCCTGCACCCCAGAAAGCCCTCCCTGCACCCCAGATAGCCCTCCCCACACCCGAGACAGCCCCCCGCACCCCGGACAGCCCCCCGCACCCCGGACAGGCCCCCCGCACCCCGGAAAGCCCCTCCCCGCACCCCAGACAACCCTCCCCGCACTCCGGACAGCCCTCCCCGCACCTCGGACAACCCCCCCGCCCCCCGAACAGCCCCCCGCCCCCCGGACAGGCCGCCCCGCACCCCGGATAGGCCTCCCCGCACCCCGAACAGGCCCCCCCCGCAACCCGGACAGCCCCCCCGCACACCGGACCGGCCTCCCCGCACCCCGGACAGGCCCCCCGCACCTCGGACAACCCCCCCCGCACTCCGGACAGCCCCTCCCCACACCCCAGACAACCCTCCACACTAAAACATTTGGAATATTATTCGTGACATGTAGGATGAGACAACACACCCATCGGACGTGCGGTGCGCGCGATACGACCGATTGTGTCGTTTTCAGCAGCTCGACGCGCGCTAAAATGACGCGTTGGGGGGGGGGGGGGTCAAAACCACCCGAATGACCTCAGAATACCATGAAACCGTACGACAATGGCCGTTGTGTGAATTTTGAAATGGTCGAGCAGACTTCACGTCAATCGGAGGTGTCGTTTGACCGCGGTGACCGGAAACGCGTTTCCGGAGTCATAAAACACCATAAACGGCGTGAGACGGTTGAATTCGGAGAAAACCTGCTCCGAATGACCTGAAACCACACTAAAACATTATTAATATTATTCATGACGTGTAGGAGGAGACGACATGCCCATCGGACGTGCGGTGCGCGCGGTACGACCGATTATGTCGTTTTCAGCAGCTCGACGCGCGCTAAAATGACGCGTTGGGGGGTCAAAACCACCCGAACGACCTCAAAATTCCATGAAACCATACGACAACGGCCTTTGTGTTAATTGTGAAATGTTTGAGAAGACGTCACGTCAATCAGAGGTGTCATTTGACCACGGTGACCAGAAACGCGTTTCCGGAGTCATAAAACACCAAAAACGGCGTGAGACGATCAAATTCGGAGAAAACATGCTCTGAATAACCTAAACCCACACTAAAACATTAGGAATATTATTCTTGATGTGTAGGAGGAGACATCATGCCCATCAGACATGCGGTGCGCGCGGTACGGCCGATTGTGTCGTTTTCAGCAGCTCAACGCGCGCTAAAATGACACGTTGGGGGATCAAAACCACCCGAATGACCTCAGAATGAAATGAAACCATATGAAAACGGCCGTTGTATAAATTGTAAAATGGTTGGGCAGACGGCATGTCAATCAGAGGTGTCGTTTGACCGCGGTGACCAGAAATGCGTTTCCAGAGTCATAAAACACCAAAAACGGCGTGAGACGGTCGAATTCGGAGAAAACGTTCTTCTAATGACTTAAAACCACAGTAAAACATTATTAATATTATTCGTGACGTGTAGGAAGAGACGGTACACCCATCGGACGTGCAGTGCGCGCGGTACGGCCGATTGTGTCATTTTCAGCAGCTCGACGCGTGCTTAAATGGCTCGTTGGGGGGTCAAAACCACCCAAACGACCTCGGAATGCCATGAAACCGTACGACAACAGCCGTTGTGTGAATTGTGAAATGGTTAGGTATACAGAACGTCAATCGGAGGTGTCTTTTGACCGCGGTGACTGGAAACGCGTTTCTGGTTTCATAAAACACCATAAACGGCGTGAGACGGTTGAATTCGGAGCAAACGTGCTCCGAATGATCTTAAACCACACGAAAGCATTAGTAATATTATTCGTGACGTGTAGGAGGAGATGACATGCCCATCAGACGTGCAGTGCGCGCGGTACGGCCAATTGCGTCATTTTCAGCAGCTCGACACGCGCTAAAATGGCGCGTTGGGGGGTCAAAACCACCCGAACGACATCAGAATGCCATGAAACCGTATGACAACAGCCATTGTGTGAGTTTTGAAATGGTTGGGCAGACTGTACGTCAATCAGAGGTGTCGTTTGACCACGTTTCCGGAGTCATAAAACACCATAAACGGCGTGAGACGGTCGAATTCGGAGAAAACGTGCTCCGAATGACCTGAAACCACACTAAAACATTAGGAATATTATTCGTGACATATAGGAGGACACGACACGTCCATCAGACATGCGGTGCGCACGGTACGACCGATTGTGTTGTTTTCAGCAGCTCGGCGTGCGCTAAAATGGCGCGTTGGGGGGGGGGGTCAAAACCACCCGAACGAACTCGGAATACCATGAAAACATACGACAATAGCTATTGTGTGAATTGTGAAATGGTCGGGCAGATGACACAACAATCAGAGGTGTCGTTGGACCGTGGTGACCGGAAACGCATTTCCGGAGTCATAAAACACCAAAAAACGGCATGAGACGGTTGAATTCGGAGCAAACGTGCTTCGAATGACCTGAAACCACACTAAAACATTAGGAATATTATTCTTGATGTGTAGGAGGAGACGACATGCCCAAAGGACGTGTGGTGTGCGCGGTACAACCGATTGTGTTGTTTTCAGCAGCTCGACGCGCTAAAATGGTGCGTTGGGGGGTTAAAACCACCCGAATGACCTCAGAATGCCATGAAACCGTACGAAAACAGCCGTTGTGTGAATTGTGAAATGGTCAGGCAGACGGAATGTCAATCGGAGGTGTCGTTTGACCGCGGTGACCGGAAACACGTTTTCGGTGTCATAAAACACCAGAAAGGGCGTGAGATGGTCGAATTCAGAGAAAACATGCTCCGAATAACCTGAAACCACACGAAAACATTATGAATATTATTATTGACATGTAGGAGGAGACGAAACGCCCATCAGATGTGCGGTGCGTGCGGTACGGACGATTGTGTCGTTTTCAGCAGCTCGGTGCATGCTAAAATGGCGCGTTGGGGGGTCAAAACCACCCGAACGACCTCAGAATGTCATGAAACCATATGAAAACAGCCATTGTGTGAATTTTCAAATGGTTGGGCAGACGACACATCAATCGGAGGTGTCGTTTGACCGCGGTGACCAGAAATGTGTTTCCGGTGTCATAAAACACCAGAACGGCGTGAGACGGTTGAATTCGGAGCAAACATGCTCCGAATGACCTAAAACCACACGAAAACATTATGAATATAATTCGTGACGTGTAAGAGGAGACGACATGCCCATCAGACGTACGGTGCACGTGGTACGGCCGATTGTGTCGTTTTCAGCAGCTCGTTGCGTGCTAAAATGGCGCGTTGTGGGGTCAAAACCACCCGAACGACCTCATAATTTCATGAAACCGTATGAAAACATCCGTTGTGTGAATTGTGAAATGTTCGGGTAGACGAAATGTCAATTGGAGGTGTCGTTTGACCGCGGTGTCCATAAACGCGTTTCCGGTGTCATAAAACACCAGAACGGCGTGAGACGGTCGAATTTGGAGAAAACATGCTCTGAATGACCTGAAACCACACTAAAGCATTAGGAATATTATTCGTGATGTGTAGGAGGAGATAGAACGCTCATCGGACGTGCGGTATGGCCGATTGTGTCGTTTTCAGCAGCTTAGTGCGCGCTAAAATGGCGTATTGGGGGGTCAAAAGCACCCGAACGACCTCAGAATGCCATGAAACCATACGACAACAGCCTTTGTGTGAATTGAGAAATGGTCGGGCAGATGGAACGTCAATCAGAGGTGTCGTTTGACCACGGTGACCGAAAACGCATTTCCAGTGTCATAAAACACCAGAACGGCGTGAGACGGTCGAATTCGGAGCAAACGTGCTCCGAATGACCTGAAACCACATGAAAACATTTGGAATATTATTCGTGACGTGTAGGAGGAGACGACAGGCCCATCAGACGTGCGATGCACGCGGTACAGCCAATTGTGTCGTTTTTAGCAGCTCGACGCGCGCTAAAATGGTGCGTTGGGGGGTCAAAACCACCCGAATGACCTCGAAATGCCATGAAACCGTATGAAAATAGCCGTTGTGTGAATTGTGAAATGGTCGGGTAGACAACACGTCAATCGGAGGTGTCATTTGACCGCGGTGACCGGAAACACGTTTCCAGTGTCATAAAACACCAGAACGGAGTGAGACGGCCGAATTCGGAGAAAACATGCTTTGAATGACCTAAAACCACACTAAAACATTAGGAATATTAATCGTGACATGTAGGAGGAGACAGAATGCCCATAGGATGTGCGGTGCGTGCGGTACGGCCGATTGTGTCATTTTCAGCAGCTCGACACGCGCTAAAATTACGCGTTGGGGGGTCAAAACCACCTGAACGACCTCAGAATGCCATGAAACTGTACGACAACAGCCGTTGTGTGAATTGTGAAATGGTCGGGTAGACGGAACATCAATCGGAGGTGTCGTTTGATCGCGGTGACCGGAAACGCGTTTCTAGTGTCATAAAACACTAGAACGGCGTGAGACGGTCGAATTCGGAGAAAATGTGCTCTGAATGACCTGAAACCACACGAAAACATTAGGAATATTATTCTTGACGTGTAGGAGGAGACAGAACGCCTATCGGACGTGCGGTGCGTGCGGTACGGCCGATTGTGTCGTTTTCAGTAGCTCGGCGCGCGCTAAAATGACGCGTTGGGGGGTCAAAACCACCCGAACGACCTCAGAATGCCATGAAACCATATGAAAACAACCGTTGTGTGAATTTTGAAATGTTCGGGTAGACAAGACATCAATCGGATGTGTCGTTTGACTGCGGTGACCGGAAACGTGTTTCCGGTGTCATAAAACACCAGAATGGCGTGAGACGGTCGAATTCGGAGAAAACGTGCTCCAAATGACCTGAAATCACATGAAAACATTAGGAATGTTATTCGTGACATTTAGGAGGAGACGGAACACCCATCGGACGTGCGATGCGCGCGGTACGACCGATTGTGTCGTTTTCTTCAGCTCGGCGCGCGCTAAAATGGCGCGTTGGGGGGTCAAAACCACCCGAACGACCTTGGAATGCCCTGAAACTGTACAAAAAAGCCGTTGTGTGAATTGTGAAATGGTTAGGTAGACGACACATCAATCGGAGGTGTCGTTTGACCGCGGTGACCGGAAACGCGTTTCTAGTGTCATAAAACACCAGAACGGCGTGAGACTGTCGAATTCGGAGAAAACGTGCTCTGAATGACCTAAAACCTCACGAAAACATTAGGAATATTATTTGTGATGTGTATGAGGAGAAGAAACTCCCATATGACGTGTGGTGCACGCAGTACAGACGATTGTGTCATTTTCAGCAGCTCGTCGCGCGCTAAAATGGCGTGTTTGGGGGTCAAAACCACCCGAACGACCTCAGAATGCCCTGAAACCGTACGAAAACAGCCTTTGTGTGAATTGTGAAATGGTTGGGTAGAAGAAACGTCAATCAGAGGTGTCGTTTGACCATGGTGACCAGAAACGCATTTTTGGTGTCATAAAACACCAGAACGGCGTGAGACGGTCGAATTCGGAGCAAACGTGCTCCGAATGACCTGAAATGATAACATTTCTTAAATTGGGGGTTTTAAATTATTATAGAACCATGATTTGATGTTAGATTTAATTTTATTATATATATATAATAACTGAATAATTATGTCTAATTTACGTTTGTTTTGTTTTGTTGTTTTTTTGTCTTATTGTAGGTTTATTGAAGCATAAGATTGGAATGGATGAACCTGCTCAGATCGTTGAAGCACGTTTATCATTTATTGTTTATGAAGATCTTGATGTTTATGCTATGTGAAATTGTTTTCCATTTTTTATGATTTTTACCTTGTTTTATCTCTGATTTTTCACCGTGAAGAAAAAAAACACAATTCGTACATTTCATTAAAAAAATGAAAATCCACAAAAAATACCACAAATTAACCCTAACACATTTTTATGTTAAGTTTTAAAAAAGATAAGTTTATATTGAAATAAAAAATTTATAAATGTGCTAGAATTTATATTTAAAATAGGCTCTCCATTAAGAGGTAGTAATTACCTTTTTAGAGAAATACAAATTTTAAGCATAAAATTTGATTTATTATTATCATATGCTTAACAAACCTATTGGATGAATAAGAAAAATATTTTATTTAATATTATATATATATATATATCTTTAATATATATATATATATATATTTAATATATATATATATATATATATTTAATATTATATATATTAAAATATTTAAAAAATATTATATATATATATATATATTTAAAATATTTTATTTAATATTATATATATATATATATATTTTATTTAATAAATAAATATATATATATATTTCTTTCACTAGGAATTTTTTTTTTAAAATTTTCCCAGACTAGCGACCGCCTTTGGCGGTCGCTATAGGCTACCTGCCGGGCGACATTAGCGACCGCCAAAGGCAGTCGCTGTAGCCCGGAATTTTTGTCACCTATAGCAACCGCCATTGGCGGTCGCTAATGGTGACCAGGCAGGCCGCCTTAGCGACCGCCAGGCGGTCCCTTAAGGCCGGAATTTCAGCCACCTATAGCGACCACCATTGGCGGTCACTATTGGCATACTGCAACAAAGCTAAAGTGACCGCCAATGGTGGTCGTTGGGCGGTCTCTAGAGGCCTATAGCGACCGCCAATGGCGGTCGCTATTGCCCGATTTTTTAGTAGTGTTATTAATGTGACAAATACTCTAGGACATTATTACATTATATTCATGTAGAATAATGACCAATATGAAATAAGATGTTTAATATTTAAATACATTAAATATTTATTTAATCAATGTACAAATAGTTGGTTATAGGACACCAACTCGAATAGAAATTTTAGCGTAAAGTGATATTGAAGCGATTATCTTGGGGGGAGCACATGGGGATAAATTAAATTTAAAAATGAACATTTATGATGAGGAAATAAAAGTCAGTTCCACAAATATAAAGATGGAAAACATTAGAACTAAAATCAATGAATGAATTATCATTGGTGATCATATAGCTCAGGTGCACACACAGAGGACGAAGACTCTAAAAAAACTTATTATTATTAAAAATAGAGCCTAAATATTTTGAATAGTCTTCAAAATATAACAATTGGTTCAAAATGATTCATGGAGATCTTGAAAAAATTAATAAGAACCAAATATGAGAAATTGTTATGAGGATTTAAGGGCAAAGTTTCATAAGAATCAAGTGGTTGTTTTGTAACAAACACAATGAAGACAAAAAAGTGAATTGAAAGAAGGCATAACTGGTGTGTAAGGGATATTCCCAAATTAAAGGAATTGACTTCGATGAAACATTTTACCCCATATCCTAGTTTGGAACTATTCAACTATTCTTGGAAATGTTGGTGAAAAGAAAGTTCAAGGTGTACTAGATGAACATAACATCAATATTCCTTAATGGAGTCCTTGAGGAGGAGGTTTACATTGAGATCCCTGGTGTTTTTATTCCAGAAAAGATGAGAGAAAATTATGTTGTTTTAATAAGGCATTGTACAAGTTGAAACAAGCACCAAGAGAATGATATTCTAGGCTTGATAAATACTTGAGAAATATTAGATTCCAGTGAGGTGGAGTTTATCACAATACCTATATTAAGAAAGAGAATTATCGAAGTATATTGGTTATCATTTATGTGGATGAAATAATTTTAGTAGGGTTAGATGAAGCACAATACAATCTGTTTGTATAATGTATGAGGTGGGAGTTTGAGATAACAATGATTTTCGAGTTAAAATTATTCCTAGGTTTATAGGTGATTCAAGGAAATCATGATATGTTTATTTCTCAATAGAAATACGATAAATAAATACTTAGAATGTTTATAATGGAGTACTCTAGGTTGATGATAATAGTGATAGATACCCATATTAAGTTGTTAATAAATGATGATAATAATAAGGTTTATGTAACAAAATATAGGAAAATCATAAAAATATTATTATACCTAACTATGAGATGACTTATCATTGTGTTTGACACTTTTTTAAACCACACAGTACCATATCTTTCCCAAGGAAATACATTTTCTAGCAGTGAATATGATTCTTAAATAAATTTATAACATGGTGGATTTCAGACTATTTTATCATAAAACATCACAAAAGGAGTTATTGGGATACAAAAATGTGAATTAATATTGTTCAATAAATTATGTAAAGGAGACATCGGGTGGCACATTCTATATTAGAGAATGGTGAATTTCTTGGATGATAAAGAATCAAAACTAAATTTCACCAAGCACTACAAAATTTAAAAACATTTCATCTACTAAAGTGTGTACTCAATTTTTATAAATGAAGTAAAAGATTGAGGATATTGGAGTTGATTTGAAATATCCTATTATAACCGGGTGTGATAACTCTATTGTTACTAGCTTTAACAAAAATCATGTTCATCATTCAAGTAAAAAATAATATCAAGATAAAGTATCATTTCATAAAGGATAAGGTTGATCAGGGGTTGTTGAAGTTGGAGTATGCATCAACATAAGATCAGTTTGTAGACATCATGACAAAGGCACTACCCAAAGCCATTTTTGAGAGGCATCAATTATACCTTATAGTCCAACCATCTCAATAAATCTGTATGGTTTAGGGAAGATTCTCACACTCCCTTATGTAATTTTCTATTTAAGGTATGATGATTCTCTTGAACTACATGTTTATATTTATAACCTTCACTTGTGAGCTTTTAGATAAATTCTATTTGGGTTTTTTGAAAAAGGTGGAGTAGTTATCCATGAGTTACTTGGAAAAGTTTTCTCAAATTAGAGATAAATATGGATAGGAGTTTTATTTCTTATTTACAAAGGTGGATCAATACCATGCTGATGTTATAGAATGGGGGAGAGTACTTGAATGCTTATTTAGGGTGATAAACATAGTGTATAAGTATTAAATAAAATGAAGAAAAAATATTTCCATGAGAAACATTTCATTTAACTCTTGTTTATCATAATGAGCTAGAATCATGTGGGTTTATAGTTGATTATTAGTAAATTATTAATGCACTATCTAAATTAAATAGGTTTTATATTATTCTGTTGGTTAAATCTAAAGGTTTTAGTTGAAGACGTACTGTATTGGTTTTATAGGAGCTGTCAAAAAAATCAAAAGGGAGAGATTGTTAGAAAAAATCCCCTTGGAGTATTTTTGGGTGGTGTTTGTTGACATGACTATTGAAATAACTTTTAAAATAGGTTAAACATTCTCTAAGAACTTGTAATATAAATTATGGAGGAGTTTTTAAATAATTTTAGAGGTTTTTAAAGTTAAGAACACTTGGGTATTAAATTTGGAAATGTTTCCAATACATAAAAGTAACCATGGGTGATGCGTAAAAGTAACTCCGCTCAAGGGCGGGTTTGAAAAATGGAAAAGGGAAAACCTATCTTGTATATGTAAGAGTAATATTGGATGATACGTTAAGTTAATATATTCTAAAATATAGAAATTTGGTATATTAAACACTCTAGGTAATACATATTGGTTGATGCAAATGGAGAAATGAGACAAATTCCTAGAGGTCTCCCAGAATACATAAAAGTTAACATGCCATATTCTCGAAGAAATGGAAAATTACTAGATACCCTCACAGTGATACATAAATTTCACTAGTACCAATACATAAAGGTCACCAGTTCCAATATGTAAGGGTTTTATAGATGGGAATTTGAAAATGTATCAAATAATAATAATGATATGTAAAGGTAACCTAGACTAATTCATAAAAGTAATCTGGATGGTAAAATGGTAAAGTGTTGAACCTACTTGTGATGCATAAGAGTAGTTTTTGTGACAAAGTATAGATACATAAGAGTCACCTCTATGATAGTGGTTGATGAGAATGGGTCATTATTAATTATAAAACATGATTATAATGTAATTATTTGTGAATGATTTTATGCCATGGGCATCATGGACACACCATGAAGAGTATTAGTTGAATTTCAATTGTTTTTCCAATTTAGAGGCATTCACATCATGGAAGAGGTTCACACTGAAATATGTGGGAGGAATTCTATGATATTTAGTGAAGTTATTTATAATTTAAGGATTTATATATCATGGGGATAAATTGATGTGATTTGTTTGAGAAATTAATATAGATAAAATCATGGTTCCAAATATCACCAAAGTAATATTCACATGGTTTTTTGGATATATATGAAGAGAAGAAGAATAAGAGATGATTGATAATAAAACTATCTAAAAAACCTGTGAGTCAAATGAAGACAAAGGGTGATATCTTTCTAATCAATGGAAGAAAGTGAGAGCCTAAAAAAATTGATACATCCAGTTGAGAGGTAGTGCCAGAGAGGATTTAAAAACATGTGATGGAAATTAAAAAAATAAAATATGGTGGATCAAAGAGGCTATCTCACTGGAAGTTCATGGAGTTCATCATATTGATGAAATTAGAGCTGATTGATACACCATTGATGGTATAATATTATTCTTGGATTGTAAAGATCAAGATGGTTTCTCTTGGAGAAGTAGTGATATTTCTAAGTGATTGAGAGCACTGAGTTCTTAATTTTTTGATGGTTGTAAACCTAAAGAGCCGTGAGGACACTTTTAAATTGTATAAAATAAAAAGCATGCTTAGTGATTCTATTACTTCATCACATCACCATTGTATTCTCCTTGGATTATCCCCGTTTTTGTGAACTAAGTAAAATTTATTATGTACCTATTTATTTTCATTATCACTTTATTTCTATTGTGAGGGTGATAAGTGTTCATACTAAAAAAAGAATAATATTTTTTTTGAGGTTTGTTTGAAGAAATCGATATACCATGATTCACCCCCTCTCAAGGTATTTACCTTTATTGGGACTAACATAAAACATAAACTACAAATATATCTTTTCTAAGTGTATATGAAAGTTTAAAATAAAAGGTTTGAAGATACTCCATCCACACTACACTAAAATCATCTATTAATGGTGGGTTTTTAGTGGTGGTTTCTTAAACCATCTTTAAAAAAATCAAAAAAAAAAATTAGAAGCGGTTTCTGAATAACCACTGATAAATCTTTTTTTGAAAAGAACTTCTTCCCTAACCCCCCCTCCAAAACCCCAACAACCCCCACCCCCTCTCCACTAAGACCCTCAAGCCTGAGCCCTCATCGCCAACACTCCATTCTCCCCTGATCTATCATCGCCGACCACCCTTCCCCCCTTCTCCCTCTAATCCTATCCTTTGTCACTATACCCCCTTCTCCTCCTTCTCCCTTGATCCCAAGCTCAATACACTGACCCCTTTCTCCCCCCAAACCCTTGCGGCCACTGCCCCCCTTGCTGCTGCCCCACCGCTGTTTCTCCTCATCACCACCCCTTCCACTTCACTGCTCAAAAACCCTGGAGGCTTCCTCTTTCTCTATTTTTTTGTTTATTTTTCCCACTCCATCACTTCTCACACAACCTAGCCAAATCCTAACCTGATTTTGGGTGTTCTATTTGTTTATTCTTGGCGTTTAAAGTTCATAATCCCCGACCAAGGCTAATCCTTTCTACGAAAATTAAAGTCAATGAATTTACATTGATTTTATGTTGTTTTTTGGTTTTTTTTTTAATTTTATATTGATTTTAATTTGTATTTTATTGATTTTTGGGCCCCAATTTATTCTATAGGGTGTCATGGGCCCTGTTGAGGTAGGATAGTTTCACCATTTTCAAAGGAAATAAGTTTTAGGTAAGTGGCCCTTTGTTTTGGGTTTTAAATTTTAGAGAATTTCTTGATTGTATTTTTAATCCTTTGTTTGGATATAAAATTATAATAATAATTATGTTCAAATGGTATTTGATGTGGAAATCAAGTTTCAATTGATTTTTACTTCAGTTCTAAGGTTTTTATCTAACTTAATGTTTGTTAAAATCCTATTCTAAATCATTTCTCACCCTGAATGTTTTATAAACCCCCAAAGAACCTTTAATTAATAAGTTAAATGTTTTAATAGAGGTTTTGGTTTTAAAAGCGTGGTTATCTCTTGTTTTAATTTTTTTATTAAATTTATATGTTTTTAAAATGTATTTTGAGATATATATATATATTGGTTCTACACATATACATAATTATACACATATGTGTCTGTGTGTACAATTTCACTTGAGAAAATGTGAATTTGTGTAATGGGATAAATGTATACACACAAATATGTAAATTCATATGGGTATAATAATGAAAATAACGACTTTTAAACTTAAACTTGATTCCTTATTTGGTTTTCTAAATGATTATATGTATTAAAAATAGACTTTTTCATTTAATTATTAATGAAATATTTTATGTTATCGGTTGTTCTTGTTTGTTAATACTTATGAGAAATCTAGGGTTCTTGGGTAGGCTAACCTACATAGGAATAAGTCCTCCGCCACTAGCAATGCTAGTGAAGTATTATGTTACACCCCCTATATCTAGAGATGTTTTAGAACTCTAATTCCATTACTAGGGTGACAAAGAATTACTAGGTTAACTTATACTTAGTGACCCTAGGGTTTTTATCCCATGATGCCTATTTTAAATTAATGATTGTATGGTATTTCTATTACTTCTATTTTAAATTATACTATGCATTATTGATTTCCTTTTTGTACTTTTACCTTTTTAGTACTTATATGACTCTTCTTATAACTACTTGGACTATTTTTTCATCACTTCTATTTATCTCTTTTCCTACTTAGTAATACTCACGTGTTTTAATTTTATTTAACAATGTGTATGAACATTGTGATATATATAAATAAAAGCTAGATCACATTACCAATTAACACATGTAAGTATGCTAAGGTTCTGTAGAAGTTTTTATATTTTTCAATTTATAATCAATCTATTGATGGGAAAATAATATTTCTATGTCATGTAAATTTAGAAAATGGTTAAAGAGACATGAAGTATATGAACACTTGATATTGAAGAAATTTACTTCTCGATATTTGTGTTAGATTTGGCATGGAGAATTGAACGTTACAGAAAGTTTGAGAACTGATTTCAATCAGCAGAATGAGCTTCCAACTTCATCGACAATGAAGAATGAAATGAAAAACCTTATAAATGATGCTTTTGGCATTACAAGACTACAAAATCAACATCAAAATATATCAGAAAAACCTTTTGAGGGTGATACAAATAGTAACATGAAAAGTGATGTTTTTGGGACTATAGGACAACCAGATCAAGACTGTAACATATCATTACATCATACTGTTAATTCTATGTAGATTAATGTAATAGAGAACTTCACTAAGTAGACAAATGAATTTCATGATTTAGTTAACGATGGAAATGAAGATAATTTTGGTGGATGTATGAAATATTTAAAACTTTACACTGATGGAAAGTTAAACTATACCAACGGTTACAAACCGTTGGCATGGGGGGGGGGTAGTAAATCGTTGGTATACAATATCTCAATGTTTTTCCAAACCGTTGGGTAGTGTGTCATCAGGATACACATATACCAAAAGTTTATAAATAACTATTGGTATATGGTACAAAACATACAATTTCACAACCATTTCTTAGAACTGCTGGGATAGATAATTACCAATGGTTTAAAAATGTTTGTTTACAAAGGAAATAGTGTAATACCAACATTTTTTGAACCATTGGAATAGAGTTTTTCCAACGTTTACTTACAACCATTGGTATACATTACATGTCCATAGATATACCAACGGTTTAGTAACCATTGGTATATAGTTTTTTCAACCGCTATACATAACCGTTGGAAAACACATTCTCTTTTAGCACTATACCAATGGTTATAAACCATTGTTATAATATTCACTCCGATTTGCATCTCCACAGCAGATCTCCACAACAGCTCCAACTTTCCACACATAAACCTGCACAAAAAATCCAATTTATAGAAGTCTCCAATATTTTATACACCATCCTCCAACATTTCATACATTTCACAAACCAAAAGCATATGCAAAAACTCTACAATACCATATACAAACATCTCAAAAAACTCTACAATACCATATAATTTTTTATAAAAACTAATAACAACTTCACATTTTTTATTCCTTTTGAGGGGGTTATAGTATGTGTGGTGACCCAAAACAAAGAACATACCTCACTCAAAGGAATCTATTGAACATACCACACCCATGGATATGAGATTTTCTAGATAGTGGGATGTTACCTACTATATTTTGTTTGAGATGCAACCTTAGGAGTTGTGAGATATCATCTTATATAATAGTTTCTCAAGACCCTTATAAGTTTATAACTAACATGAGAGTGGGTAGGGTGGTTGAGTTTAAACCTGTTTAAGTATTAAACCCTAGAGTAGGTGTCTTTGAACTTAGTGATGATGATAATGGATGTGTATTAATGGGATTGTGTGACTTAGGGAAAGTAGTCGTCCTTATCCTATTAGATGTCATGTGTTTTAGAATAGGGGTAGGATTTCATCACATGAGAAATGAATTGTGTGAGTCTGGACCAAAGGGACTAGTTTTGAGAGCCTAATGATCTGTAAGCACATATTAGGATAGTGTTTAGTGGGTGGGTTTGGTGATTGAGGATATATATGAAAGGGATCAACCCAATATCACAGGTGTTTTAGATGTGTGGGGATCATGTAGATGTTTTAGCATATGGAATCAATGAATAAAGGTGTTATCAAGTATATTATATTTTTAGGGTTATGAATTCGTTTTCTTAAGGAAGGTTCCTTGAGTTCTAGTTCTTTGGTATCGAGGTTGGCATTAGAGGGAAGGATCATTTAGATGCCTAAACCTGAGATTATTTTTGTGTTCTTTTAAGTATAATGTGAGAATAGGTTTACAATTGAGTATTTTAAATTAAATTTCATGTTAGTTGTTATTGATGTGGTTGTATCCCTAGTTTGGAAGTTGGTATAATAGAAAAGTGCTTATAGTGATTCTTCTTAAAGTTAAACTAACATGCTAAAGGGAATATCAATAATTCATGTTTAAAAATTTGTCACTCCATGACATGTGACCCCTGTGTTTCGATGAAAATAAGTCATTAAACACTCTATATTCATGGGGATTGGGAAATTTTGATGAAATTATTGTGGGTGTGGTGACTTTAATCTTTGTACGAGAATAAGGGGAGTGTCATGGAATGAGCAGAACATGTGAGATGGATATTATTACATGTTGTGGGTGTTGTTATAAAAATCCAAAAACATGTGGTAAATTATATTTTACTATCTCTTAGGTGATAGAGGGTTGAACACACCAAATATTTGAATTTAAAAATTAATGGAGAATGGTTCATGGAGGTTGGGAGTTTGGTTCAGTGAAGAAAAGGTAACAACACTCTTATAGTGGGGAGTGATGTATTAGTTATGGGCATGTGACCCTTGTGATGGGAGGGCCACGAGAGTGTGGAGATGACCATGATATGGAATGATAACATTATCATACTGGTGAATAAGTGGACCCAAATACATTTGGATTCTATGGTGAATTCCATGTATAAATTGAGATGTGCTATTGGGTGGAGTCTGAGCATGGGTGTTGTCTTTAGGATGGTTTATGATGATCCAACATAGGATATCACATGGGGAATTAGGTAAAAACATTGGTGTGGGTACTTAAATCACCATGGTATTCCTTTAGTCTTAAAGTAGTTATGATGGGATATTTAGGTAGTGTGTATGTAGTGAAATCCAAACGTTTCATTTGAGGGTTTTCTGATGTATATTTGACTAGTGTTTTTGCGTGAGATGGATTGTGATGATTTAGAAACTGCATCAGGTGCATCTATTTGGGTATGAAGGGTGTGTTTTGAGATTTGGATAGGGATTTTTTAGGAATAGATAAAGTGTTCAGGTTTTTCTTGGATGGTGAAGGCATACCCATTTTAGCATGAAAATGAGAAGAAAGTGTTGATACTAGTGTAAGGCTATCATTTTTGCACATGTTTAGGTGAGGGGTATTGAGAACCAAAAAATTTGGGTTGGTGGACCACTATAATCATGTCATGGTAGTAAATTACAATGGTGGGAGGAACCATATCTTGAAATTATCCCTATTACTAAGGTTCTATAGTGGGGAGAACCACAAAATCAATAATTTATTAGGGATAATGCCCATGTTAAGAAGAATGGTGACTCACAAATGATTATAGAAGGGGTGTCCTTTAAAAATATTTCTCAAGCTAGAATGAAGAAATCTTCAATGATGGAAGAATATGAAAAGGGTAATGTAAGTAAGGACTATCCGAGAAGGATGAACTCCACTCATCAGTCCTTATTGTCACTAAAAACCAGATCAATCTATCCCTCATCACTATCACTATCACCACCATTATCATCAGCCTCATCCTTATCCTCATATCTATTCCCATCATCATCCCTACACACATCCCCATCCCCATCCCCATCCTCATCCCCCAACTCCTCCTTGCCCACCTCCTCACCCTCATCCTCCGCCTCAACCTCCTCCTCACCTTTGTTCTTAGCATCATCCTTTCCCTTGACCTCTTCCTCACCATTTCCATCACCATTTCCAGGAAGCACATCATCTCGAACACCACAAGAACTGCCACCTGATGTACTATATAATGAATGCATTGACGACATATATGCATCACAAGCTTCACTGGTCTCTAGAAAAAGTAGTAGACATAAAACTTGCATCAATTTCATGAATTCAGAGTTTTCCATTTCAGCTCATTCTTCCACCTATGTGGGCCTTTTTTCAGCATGTTCTGCCTATGACTTAACCTTTTCCAACTCAGTGGAAGTATAACCAGTACCTAAAAAGGTCCAATACCTCATCAGGACTATAAACTTTCTAGGTCGGTAGTGTACTCTTCCAGAGTGCTCATCTCCCAACACCTGATGTAAATGATCATTTGGACTAAAATTGTCAGGTTACTAGGCATCAAGAGCCTCCAAACTAGTCTATTACAAATTTAAATAGATTATTAAGTAACAAAATAGATATTAAAATTTAAAATCATCAAAGTAAAATTTACAATCTACTATTGTGTCACTTTGTTAATAACAATTCAATTATAAATATAATACCATGAAAGTTGTGCATATTGAGAGAACATATATAATCTATGGAAGAATTTTGATTGTCCTATATATCTTGTGTCAAAGAGAAGGAGAGATTTCTAGTCCATGAGATTTTGAAGGAGAATAATCCCATTATTATCAAGTATTCAATGAACTAAGTAATAACTTGATCACTTGAGATCTGGAGAGTGTTTTGAGACCGAAAAAATATTCAAGGAAGGTTTTGAATATCTTTGAAGAACTATACATGAGTGTAAAATATCATGTACACTTGTGAAGGATAATTATTCAGGAGTTATGATTAAATTTTAAATTGAATAAATTTTGTATTTTAGTAGTTTATTTAAGTGATATTCATAATATATATTCTGAATAAATGGAAAATATAATCTGAAAATGATGCTAAAAAGTTCCTCAGGGATTTAAACATCATGGTCATACATTTCTATCATATCAACTAAAGATTAAATGGAACTAAGAGCAGTTTTATGTCATAAGATGAAGGTTACATGGGGAAAAGAAGTATGATTCCATGTACATGGAGATTTTAAATGAGTTTAAAGAAGTTTATTTTTGAGGATTAAAATAAGAAACACCAGATTATTTGGGTGAATTTAATGAGAATACAATACCAGGATTCAAGGAAGAATAAATCAAGAATATTTTTTTGGAATATTTAAAATATAATATATTACCTTCTACTGAAGATCATAGATAATCCATATTTTGAATATCTAATATTTTACTCAAATGATATTTTGTGTCAATTTATTATGCAAGTTGAAAAAGATTAAAGTAGTGGATTTTGAAAGAACTTCCATAAATTGTGTGACAATTATGAGGGATCAATACATCATATATCAATGAAAGAGAGATATTTTAAAGTTGAGAGACATTGAAGGATAAGAAGCATGTTGTTATGAGTATTCATAGATTGGAGGAATAACTATACCAATTGAGATATTTTATGTATAGTGTATTCAATTCAAAATTCAATACATAAATAGTTGAATTATGTATAACCCATACAAAATTGAATTCAGAATTTAGAAGGTAATTAAATATGAAGACTGAACAATACTCTTCCTATGATTATGGGCTCTATCTCCTCCATCCATATCCTCTATATGATTTCTAGACATGTGAAGTGAACTAAATACTATTTTGTATAAACCTAAATGATATGGGTTGTAACTGAATCGATCTCAAACTATCAAGCATGACTAAGTTTTGTAATAATAGTCTAGTTCCTTTGAAGTAAGTTCATCTTATTCAAGTTTCATTTGTTGGTAGTGAGTCATTGGTTTAGATCAAAACCAGGAATGAGGTTTGGGTTTTGAAAATTCACTTATGTATTTCATTGATAATGTGATATGGAACTGAATAACATTGGGAATTCCATTGGAGTTATTGAATCTTGTCCCATATAATGATTCTTATGGTGTGGATCTCCATGATTCTTCAGGAGGAGTTAGTTTAGGACACTATGGTGTGTTTAGTTGGACAATTTTAGTGATTCTGGTATCAAATTTGGGTGACAATGAGCTTTTGGCTCATCTTATGGTGTTCATTCTTGGATTCATACTAGAAAGTGTGATGGGGGCTATCCAGGGGGGTGTCTAGGGGGTGGGGGTGTGTAGTGGGGTGGGGGGCTTTCCAGGGTATGGGGGTGTGTAGGGGGGAGAGGGTCTGCAGGGGGGATGTCTAGGGGGAGGTGTGTGTGTGTGTGTGGGGGGGGGGTCTGCAGGGGGTGTGGGGGTTGTCCAAGGGGTGGGGTCTGTACGGGGGGGGGGGGGGGGGTGTCTAGGGGGTTGGGGGGGGGGGGTTCCATAGGGGTGGGTGGGTGGGGGGTGTCCAGGGGGTGGGGGTGTCCGGGGGGGGGGATGTACTGGGGGTGGGGGTGTGTAGGGGGTGGGGGGGGTCTGCAGGGGTGGGTGGGGGTGTTCAGGGTGTGGGGGTGTGTAGGGGGGTGGGGGGGTCCAAGGGGGTGGGGGTATGGCCAATGGGGTGGGAAGGCTATTGAGTGTGTGTGTGTGTGTGGGGGGGGTGTACAGGGGGTGGGGGGTCTACAGGTGGGGGGGGGGGGGCTGTCCAGGGGGTGGGGTGTGGAGTGGGGGGGGATGTCTAGGGGTGGGGGTGTGCAAGGGGTGGGGGGGGGGTGCTGTCCAGGGGTGGGGGTGAGGGGGGGTGCTGTCCAAGGGGGTGGGGGTGTCCAGGGGGTGGGGGGGGGGCTGTCTAGGGGGTGGGGGTTTGTAGTGGGGTGGGGGGCTATCTAGGGGGGTGGGTGGTATGAAGGGGGTGAGTGGTGTACATGGGGTGGGGGTTTGTCTAGGGGGTGGGGGGTGTCTGGGGGGGGGGTTTAAAGGGGGGCTATCTAGGGGGTATACAAGGGGTGGGGGTCTATATAGGGGGTGTCCAGGGGGTGGGGGTGTGAAGGGGGGGTCTGTAGGGGGTGGGGGGGGGGGTGAATCAGTGTGGGTTGAATTTTTATAACTTTAACCATTTATCCCTTTATTTACCTCTATCAATTATTCATTTAATAGTTTTCTTTTCTTCTTCAACTATAGTTAGAAAGCATGAACATAAAATAGTAAATACAAAAAATCCTTGGATTTTTAACATGGTTCACATCTAGTGTGGATGACTATGTCCTCAGTGTATGATGGTTATTATCCCCCCACACATCTTCCATTTTATTATCAAGAAATGTACAATTAATGGAATGGCCTTGATTTTTTCCCCAGAACCAACCATGTACAATGAAAAATTTGTCTTTGAAGTATAATATTATAGGATATCGACTTACCCCTCATAAAGTGGTTAGTAGTGTAGAAGAAGTATTCTTCAATAGACACCAATGAACTATGATCAACTCCCTTAAACTAAAACAATCACAGGGGCTAACTTAACTATAGAGCTCAATGGGTTGTCTCTGATATGCACCAATCAAGAGGCTATATCTTCTACTTTAGTCACAATAATATGAATTTGTAGTAGAAAGGAAATATCAAGGTTCATATTCAATCCAAATAATTATTGGAATATATCAAATTGATCACAAATTCTTCACCTGACATTGAAATTTAACAATAAACATGATATATTAAATTTTAGAGTCCGATTCTCAATGTTTCTTCATGAAATCATGTTTCATGTCACATGAATGGAATCTCATGTAAACCCAAGAACATATCAGGTATTATAATCAATATTTTGTGTTCATTGACTAGTATATAAAACTCAATTACCCTAAAACTTATCCTTATCTTTTTTCTCCAAATGGTTGAAGTGTTTCAATGTTTTAACTTAAGATATAAGGAATTTATATACTATATGAAACATTTTTATGTCTTCCTTCACATAATCAAACATGCGAGGTGAATGCCTTTTTTATTAGGCATGCATATGTAGTGTCTCTCCTTGTTCACGAAAGAAAAGTGTTTCATGGGAGAATTATTCTTATTCTTCACTAATTCTGAGTAAGGATTAAAGGTTTCTTTTTCTTTCTTATGTGAATAGTTCACATGAGTGGCCTTCAAATCCACTCTATGGTTCAGGTGGAAGCACCACTTCATTGAATGACTTATAGTGAGGGTATCATCATCTTAAAGTTATAGTGTGATATTTCAAAGACAACATTTAGGGGTAGATTCAC
Organism: Viscum album; assembly: GCA_963277665.1. Taxonomy (NCBI): domain Eukaryota; kingdom Viridiplantae; phylum Streptophyta; class Magnoliopsida; order Santalales; family Viscaceae; genus Viscum; species Viscum album. The sequence goes on from OY728147.1 coordinate 998,509,025, forward strand.
AATGCAAGAGTATCTTTTCATTCCTCTAAGGATAAAAAATTCTATAGCTGTATTTATCTTTAACCAACCAAATCATGTCAATAAACCTTAAATTTAAAATAAACCTAGGATAAAATAACTCATGATCATATTGAACTCTTCAATATCAATCAAAATTATTCTATAAAGATAAATTAGAAGAAAACCATGACCTAAAATGATATATGGCTTGCATTCATAAGGGGATCATAATACATAGTGGGTAAAACAAAGAAGATCGTAGCGAAATTGACAGAAAAAACTAAAATACATGGAGGAAGTTACAACGTACCGATTTTAAGTGGAAGCACAAAAATTACGTGAATCAAATATAGATCGTGGGTTGGGAAGTAGGGTTGGAAGCCTGAAAAAATCGATTCTGGAGGAATTGTGCTCGGGAAGTAGGGTTGCCGCTTGGGAAGTACTCTTTACAGGAGGGAGAGCTCTCTTTAGGGAAAAATCTATTCTGTATGGAGGAGCGCGATCAACTAGATGGAGGAAGGGTGTTGCTAAAATTTGATTATTTTCTATCCCAACAGTTTTTAAAAACCATTGGGGTATAAGGTATATCCCAATGGTTTTTTCAAACTATTGGGATATCTATACACCAAACAAGCCTTTCCAAACAGTTTTCTCAAATAGTTATAAAAATCCACCTTATTTAGGCCTATACCAATAGTTACAGAAAACTATTGGTATAGGCTACCTACCAACAATATTTTCAAACCATTGGGAAAGAAGCATAGGTATATGTGGGATTTACACTAGTGTTATTTTTTTTCTCTGAAGTTGTACCATATCAAATTCCTATGCATAATTATAAATAAGGAAATATCCATGATATTAGAATTATTTAATGATTCATTTCTAGAAGTTAAGATCCTTGAGTCTTATTATGATATGAAAAAAATTATTAACAAGATTGGTCTGAATTAAAAAAAATATGATTATACCAATGACTATTTACTTTATTAGGGAGATGATTCAAGATGACATGATTGCAAAAAATGTTCTTCTTCCAGATGGAAGTCAATGGGTGATGTTTGAAGTCTGAATCAACATATTACTATGAAGAAGGATAAAAAGAAAACCCCTATAATGGTCTTTCATTACTTCCCTTTAAAACCTCGATTGAAAAGATTATTCATGTCATCAAAAACCAATAAGCACATGAAGTGTAATTCTATAGATAATTGTAACACCCTGAAATTATAAAGTAAGAACATTGTAATTGATATCGTGTATCACACGCATCACCATGCATGTAAGGGAATATAATACGATGAAAATTTAAAATATATTTAATATTTTAAATAAATTAAATCTATGATATATCTTGAAATTAATGTGATAATGAGTTATCATAATTCACACACAATAACTAGTTTCTTCAAATGGCTTGCATTACACGCAAGACCGAGTTTTACCGAATAAAGATATATTATTAAAATATTATTTAATATAATAAGATACAACCTACCCATTAAATTAAAAGTTATGAAAAGGGTAAAACAACTTATGAGAATCTATGGTTTACATAAATATAAAATTATTTTATTGGTTACAAATTAATTATAAATGAATATGAAAACTGATTGAATATAAATGAAAATATTATTATTTTTATGCTCATAAAGATATTTTACCCTAATAAATTAAATTAATTACAATTATTGAGGGATATTACTATGATATATATATATATATGTATATTATATATTTAATAAAATAGTTTTTTATATTAATACAATATATTTTATAATCATAAGATAACAATGAACCCAATTTTATTTATAAAATACTCTATTTTTATTAAGGCATTTTTACCACCTTTTACAAGAGAACCTATTTTAAATATTAATTTTGAGAGATTAATTGATTTAATATGTAAAAATAAGCTTAATTTTTTAAATATAAACATAAAAATTGGTTAGGTTTATTTTTTGGTAATTTTCCGTGAAGTTTCATTTTTTAGTAAATAGTTAAAAATACTGAATTTTAATTCAAAACGACCTCTTCAACTAATTTATTTATATAGTTAAATTAAATTTGGAATTTTTTTAAAGATAAATTATATCAAATATATGTCAATTAATCTAATTTAGTTTATTGGTATCAATTTCACTTTGAGATTGAATGAAAAAACTTATAAAACTTTTGGATGTTTTTACTTTAAAAACCCGCAGTGTCGTCCCGCCTACGGGATGAATTTTAAATTAATTTCTGAAAATAATATGATTAAAATTTGTAAAAATTGATTTCATATTTGTAATAATAATAATTTATAATGTCTAATAAGACCAAATTTGTTTTTTTTTTATCAAAACTATTAGTGAAAGTGACTAAAATTAATTACAACGATAAGGTTAAATTAAGCATAATAAGAGACTAAAACTTAACCTTAAGGCCCAAAAGAACATATAAACCTATCAAAGTTCTATTTTATATACATATTTTGACCCTATTATTCCTTTTATATAATTTTTTCCATTATTATATCCACTATCAATATGAAAAACATGGGAATAATTTCTTTGTCAAAAATATTACAAGAGTGCCACTCCTCCTCCACTATAAAAGGACACAACTTATCCCACTTCCTTACACATATAAAAACACATAGGGTCCTAAAATATCTGAAAAAATATCTTCCCAACATCCCTATACTCTACTTTTAATCCTACCTCTAGGAAGAAATCCTTCCAAGGAATAATTTTGGTATAAACCAAAAGAAGTTACCTGATTTTTAAGGTAACACCTTCAAACAATCACTTTTCTTTCATTTACTCCTCCACCCATTCAATTAATTTAAAATAATTCTTATATAATGAAAAAATTATTATAATTATAATATTATGTTATTTTATTAAGGGTTTTATGTAAACTTACACACAAATCCATCTAATGGGTGACAAATATACTATTTATGTGAACAACGAACTATCGCCTCACGAAATGATGATTGTTTGTTCTTCCTTCAACACCTCTCATAGTGGTCATTATGATAGAAAAAATACTTATATATGATATATATTATACTTATAATATATTTATTCTTTTCTAATTACTTTATAAAACATAAATCTACACATTCCATTTTGCGAAAATACGACAACATCGCTTGTGGAAGTGTGGACTACCACCCCTCAATGCAACGTTATTTATTCACACTAAACATGGAACATATTAAGAATAATTTTAATAAAAATATATGAAATATATTATATAAATAGGGTAATGGAATTATAATATACATTTATATACATATCATTTAATTTTAATTCTTTTAAAATATGAAAAATAAATGGAAGTAGCGTTCATGCGTACGTACGAATTACCATATCCATAAACGATGCATTCCATTTATTAGCTCCAAATATTTTGGTTTATTCTAGATACATATATAATGGATATATTTTATATTCACATAATGGTCTAAATTCTTGATATTATGTTTCCATGTTATATTTAATAAGAATAACAAATAACAAGTTAAAACATACTAAAAAAACTAGGCAATTAACACCCGAAATAGTTAATATAATGATAGGTTGTTAACAAACAGGTAATAAGCTATTATAATAATATGATATATAATATTATAAACATGATTATGGTTATGGTATTAGTTATTAATATATTTTAAACCACTATATTGGAGGATAAATACCACACAGCAAAAATAAATGTTAAGGTAAGTGAATTTAATCTCAATTTACATTCCATTGAGTCTTATTTGTTATTATGTGCCAATTCACTTTTATTTGGTGCATATAATACCTTTTTCATCTTATATCATGAATTAAATTATTCTCATTATATGTTTAATTTAATTTCATACCTTTCTGAAGATTACGACTCAAATGTTTTAAAGTGGTATGATATGATTTGGAATGTTTAAATATTATTCTCCTAAAGAATATTATTAATTATTATTTTTTCAATCTCACTTCCTTTTTTGATTGTTAAATTTCTCTTAAAATAATAACTTTATTTTAATCATTTTTCATTTTAATTTTACTTTAATATCCATATTCTCGTACAATGAATATTAGCATTGCCTAAACTACATATCATTTTACATATGATGCTCACTATGACAGTTATTTGATTAAATGTGGAATTATTGATAAAACCACATTCTTTATTTGATACAGATATTTGATAAGGAATATTATTTACTTGATTATTATATATAAGGAATGATTTTTACTAGTAATGATGGGTGGGTTCTGAACATTATATAGCCCCTCAATGCACTGAAAGGCTCTCATGAGACGAATAAGTTGGCTAATTTAAATGGGTTTCTATCCGTAGTTTTAAACCGTCTTGTGAAAGGTATTGAAAGTATAGGATTTCATGTTCCTTAAACATGAAATCCATTAATAAATCATTTACCTCATTTAGTTTTAGTTATTATTCATCCATGATATTTTTCATTGAAATATCTATTTATACATTTTATTTCAGTTCATTGATTAAATGACATGTGTTTTAGTTTCTTACCCTTGCATATTAATTTTTCCATATATAGTTATTTGAATGGAATTTGTTATTAGTCATTTACCTTTAGAAGTTAATTTATTCTCATTAATTAATTATTTCTTCTAATTTAATTACCTTTTCTGATAATTTTAGCTCACCCTTACTATGTTTCCTTTCCCCAAGTTATGAAGAAGAAATCTTTGAAAATGCTTTCAAGGATGTAGTTTTTTTTTCATTTTATTATGTATCATGTTTGTATTTTCTATTTAACAATTTATTATGGGTATCATGTATGTAATCTATATTTCCAATACTACTAAATTGATTGGTCCTTCAGGATTTGATTCTTTATAATCATGCCAAAATAATAAAATAATGCACCAGATTTGGGCTTATGGGGTTAGGGAATTACAGTTGGTATCAAAGGAAGTTTTTTTGAAACCTAGGAAACTAGATTTAGAAATCATAGATTAGAGAGAACAACCTTAAGATAAACATTGAAGATAAGTTTAAAAAAACATCCTAGACTTTGTATAAGGTAGTGATTATGTGGGTATTCCTAGCAATAAATCCTTTTCTGGATACTATAAGTGGATGTGGTTCTGGAACATACGTGCCTAGGAGTAAAAAAATATAACAAGGTGTTCTAGGCCTGACTCAGGGTAACCTGGTACACAAAAACATGACTTACTGCGCACCTAGTTTGGAACTCCCAAGGGATACTCTTAGGATAATTCACTTTTTATTTGAAAAAAATTATGAAGGATTTATAAGTAAAGATGTCCCCAAGGAAGCCATGTTTATGATTATGAGATTAGATATGAATAAAATTTTCAATTTATGTTAATTGTTTCACTAGTTTTGGGATTATAAATTATTTTATGATTTAATCTAGTAAATGTCATTATTTAGAAATGATGACTAGAAGGAAGAATGGTGTTAATACTCATGGCCAATGTAGAGGTTTCCATATTGAAAAATTCAATGTAGTCGGTATTACAAATGAGCAAGTTATAGATATATTAGGTAAACTTCATCAATTTATGAAAAATAACCTTTCCCAAATGGAGCAACCTATTCCGAATAGAGAATCTGCTATGTTTGATGTTGTTATAAAATAGAGGCCCCCATCATTTAGTGGGACTATTGATCTAATGGAATCTGAGTAATAGATTAATACTTTAGAGAAGATATTTACAGGCTTGGGATGCAATTAAATAGAAAAGGTTACAATTGCGATGTATTGTCTCCAAGGTGATGCTGATTAGTGGTGGTATCTAATCTATAATACAAGAGAGGAAGAAGAAATTGAATTCATGGAATGGATAAATTTTAAGGATAAATTCTTTGATAAATAATTCCCTCATGATCAACAAATTGAGATGAAGAGAATGTTTCTTAGCTTAAAGAAAAGGAATAGGAGAGTGTTTCAGATTATAAATCTACCTTTATAAGGTTATCTAGGTATTCTATGGGTTAAATATGTAATGTGGAGTGAAATATTAACCACTTATTTTATGTTCTTAAGACAAATATTTAAAGGGTTCTAGTTTATTATAACTTCTCATCATATGAAGAGATAGTTTTATGTCCTATCAAGACAGAGAAATAATTCTCCAAGTATTATGGATTTTAGGGAAACCAAGAGAAGATGAGGTCTTGTTAACACCATGAAAAAGGGAACGATTCAAATAAGATGAAAAGAATGAAGGATTTTAAAACTTTTGAAAACTTTGGAAAGAATCACCCTAGTAAATGCTTGGAAGGATTGGGAGTTTGTTATAAGTGTAGATAAAAAGGTCACTCGGAAAAACAATGCAAAGTAAAGAAGGAAAACACTACTATTCAATGTTACAACTGTAAGGAGATAGGGAATTACAAAAACAAATTCCACAAGTGTTAAGGGAATATACCGCTGAAGAAGCTAAGGGATCAAGGTCAAACATATGTTATTAAAATTACCTAGTTGTAATGATTAATATACTTCAGTATTTGGATATAAAATATATGTTTAATGGATATTTTGTTTATTATTTTCTCATCATATGATTTATGAAATATATAAGTATTGTACTACCGTAATTTTTAAATAAATATTTGAGATCATATGTTGAATAATATCAAGAAAATTTATTCAGTAGAAAGTTATTTTTTTTGGAAAACACATGATTATGGGAAAAAACCCTTAATATGTTCCTAATGATGAGATAATGATAAATAAATTACTGATTTGGATAAGTTCTGACTACCTTGTAATTGATTAATCACTTGTAGAAAAGTGGTCTATTTTATCACTGATGGAGTTTACAACACTTTTGGATTTAAGGAATATATCCAATAACATGTGTCTTACTTATGAAATAAATAATAATGAATGTTTTCAATAAGGTTTTATGGTTATTTTAGTTATTACCATATTTCAAGAGGATACATGATGAAGTTATTCACATGTTTGGAATGTGAAAATTTAGGGCTAATTCATATTGATTAAAGGCTAACATTAAGTTAATTTTGAAAATTTAGTGACCATCTTTATAAAGTTTTGTATCATAATCTTTTTGAAAATTTAACCATTTATGAAATAGCTGATCATTGGATGAGATTTTTGAAGTTAATGTATTACTTCACTATAAGAAGAATCTTGTGAAAAGATACGAAGTGGAAATAGTTCAAGTCACAACCAAAGGATAAGATTATTTTTATAAAATAGAAACGTATATTTACTTATATTCATAGAGATTTAATTAATTACTCAACTCTAGGAAAAAGGGTTTTGAAACAAAAATGTTGTCATAGTACCTTTGTTTCCAATGAATAAAATGACCCCTTAGATCATCATGGATTTATGTCCATGTGATTGTTAACTTTACCCTAACCATGTTCTCTATCACTCTTCATAATAATTTGATTTTTATATTTTTATTTTGTATCCATGTTTCTATTTCCCACTTATGTTGTCCTACCATGGAACCTAGTTACGCGACCATTGGACTTTCCTTTCTCTCTTATTAATAAGATGTGATATTAAACCTTTTTACGGTGCGGGTCTTTCAAAAATAGTTTATTTTAAAATATTAGTCTCTAGATTACTGATATCAAGATTAAATTTCAAGGACACAATTTAATTAAGGTGGGTATAATGTAACACCCTGAAATTATAAAGTATGAATATTTTAATTGATATCGTGTATCACCGACATCACTAAGAACATAAGAGAATATAATAAACAGAGACTTTAAAATATATTTACTATTTTAAATAAATAAAATATATGATATATCTTGTAATGAACATGATACTGAGTTAGAATACTTTTCAAGCAACAATTAGTTTCTTCAAATAGCTTGTGTTACACATATGACCGAGTTTTACCGAATAACAATATATTATTAAAATATTATTTAATATAATAAGATATGACCGAGTCATTAAATTAGAAGTTATGAAAAGGGTAAAATAACTTATGAAAATATTAGTTTTACACAAATATAAAATTATATCATTTGTCACAAATTAATTAGAAATGAATATGAAAACTAATTGAATATAAAGAAAAATATTATTATTTTTATGCTCACAAAGCTGTTTAACCCTAATAAATTAAATTAATTACAATTAGTGAGTGATATTACTATGATATATATATATATATTATATTCATTCAAATATTTTTTTATATTAATACAATATATTTTATATGAATATGATAAGAACAAACCCAATTTTATTTACAAAATACTATATTTTTATTAAACCATTTTTACCACCTTTTACTGGAGAACTTATTTTAAATATTAATTTTGAGATTTAATTAATTTAATATGTCAAAATAAATTTCATTTTTGGATGTGAAACATAAAAATTAAGTTAGGGTGATTTTTTGGTAATTTTCTGTGAATTTTCATTTTTTAGGAAATAGTTAAAAATACCGAATTTTAATTCAAAACTACTTTTTTTGCATAATTTATTTATAGGGATAAATTAAATTTTTAATTGGTTTTAAAGTAAAATTATATCAAATATATATCAATTAATCCAATTTATTTCATTGGGATCAATTTCAAAATGAATTTGAATATAAAAACTTAACAAACTTTTGGACATTTTTACTTTAAAAACCTACATTGTTGTCCCACATGCGGGATGAATTTTAAATTTATTTTTTCAGGTTGGTGATTGTAATTTGGAAAAATATATTCCATATTTAGAATCAGAATAATTTATAACTTATAATAAGGCCAAATGTTTTTTACCAAAAATATTAGTGAATGTGATTAAAATTAATTACAATGATTAAGGTTAAATTAAGCATAATAAGGGACTAAATATTAACCTTAAGGCCCAAAAGGACCTATGAAATTGTACAATAGATATTGTATGGAAATATTTAGACCATATCCCCCCTTTTATATAATTGGTTATACTATTGGATCTACATGAAACATGAAAAACATGGAAAGAATTCCTTTTTCAAAATATTACAAGAGTGCCACTCCTCCTCCACTATAAAAGGCCACCACTTCTCATACTTCCTCACACCTCTCAAAACACTTAGGTTTGGAAAATAATTTACCAAATATATTTTCAAAATACCTACCCTTTTCCTTGAATCCTCCCTTGGGGAATAAATCTTTCTAAGGAATCCTTTTGGTATAAACCAAAAGAAGTTACCTGATTTTTAAGGTAACACTTTCAAACAATCTATTTTATTTCATTTACTCCTCCACCCCTTTAGTTATTTTTAAATCATGATTATATAATGAAACCAGTATGATCAATATACAGTTATTTTGTTTTATTAATGGTTCTATCTAAACTTACCAACACCTCCATCTAATGAATGATGAACATATTGTTTATGTGAACAACAAACTACCACCTCACTAAACGACAATTGATCATTCTTCATTTACCGACTATCATGGTGGTAATTATGATAAAAAATATACTTATATATGATATATATCATATTTAAAATATCTTTATTTTTATTTAATTATTTTATTACACATAACCCTTTACATTCCATTTTGCGTAAATATAATAACATCGCTTGTGTAAGTATGAACTATCGACCCCTCAATGCGATGTGATTCGTTCACACTAAACATGGAACGTATTAAGGATAAATTTAATAAAAATATATTAAATATATTATATAGATAGGGTAATGTAATTATAATATACATTTATATACATATCATCTATTTTTCATTTTTTAAAATATGACAAAGAAATGGAAGTAGCATTCATGCGTACACATGACTTACCGTCTCCATGAACAGCGCATTCCATTTATTATCTTCAAATATTATGGTTTATTATATATACATATATAATAGATATATATGATATTAAAATCATGTTTTAAATTCTTTATATGATTTAAAAATGTTATATTTAATAATAATAACAAATAACAAGTTAAAACATACTCGACAAACTAGGCAATTAACACCTGAAATAGTTAAAATAATGAAATTTTGCTACAAAAATGGGTAATAAGATATTATAAGAAGAAGATATATGATATTATAAACATTATTAAGGTTCTATTATTAGTTATTAAGATATTTTAAGCCACTATACGGGAGGATAAATACCACACAACAAAAATAAAGGTTAAGGTAAGGGGATTTCATCTCAATTTACATTCCATTGAGACTTATTTGTTATTACATGCCAATTCACATTTATTTGGTTTATATAGTAACTTTTTCATGTTATATCATGAATACCCTTATTATAATTATAATTTTCATTTAATTTCATACCTTTCTAGATATTACGACTCTAATGTTTCAAAGTGGTATGAGACGCTTTGGAATGTTTAAAGATTATTCCCCTAAAGAATGTTCTTAATTATTATCTTTACAATATCACTTAATTTTGTGATTTTTAACTTTATATTAATAAAATAACTTTATTTTAATCATTTTTCATTTGAATTTTACTTGGATATCAATATTCTCATACAATGGATATTAGTATTTCCTAAACCTTTTATCATTTTGCATAAAGTGTTCACTTTGATAATTATTTGATTAGTTGGGGAATTATTGATAAAACCCCATTATTTATTCAATATGTATATTTGATAAGGCATATTTTTTTTTTATTATATATGAGTAATGATTTAGGTTTTCAATGACATGCGGGCCCCAAACTTTATATAGCCCCTCAATGCATCGATAGGTTCTCATGAGATAAATAAGTTGGAAAAAAATAACGAGTTTCTATTCATAATTTTAAACTATCTTATGAAAGGTCTTGATGGTATAGGTTTTCATGTTCCTTAGAAATTATGTCCATTAAAAAATAATTTCCCTCATTTACTTTTATTTATTATTCATCCATGATATTTTGCGTCGACATATCTATGGATACATTTCATTTGAGTTTATTGATTAAATGACTTGTGTTTCAATTTCTTACCATGCCATATTAATTTTTCATTATCTTATTATTTGAATGGATTATTATTTATTTAACTTTAAATGATAATTTATTATCATTTATTTCTTATTTATTCCACTTTACTTACCCTTACCGAGTATTTGATCTCACCCTTGCTATGTTTCCCTTCCTAATATTGTGAATAATAAATCCTTGAATAAGAGTTCAAGGATGAAACTTGTTTCATTTTATTATGTATCATGTTTTTATTTTATATTTCCCAATGTATTATGGGTATAATTTATGTAATATAGCTTCCCAAGACTACTAAACTAATTGGTCCTTCAGGATTTGATTCCTTGTAATCATACTAATGTAATAAAATAATGCACTGGCTTCAGGCTTCTAGGGTCAGGGTGTTACATTAATAACAATGATGAGTTATTGATACATCCAAGAGATTTAAAATCATCAATGAAATTTGATTCATTACTTATAGATTTCTCATTTGATCCTCGAAATGTGTGTTTGGGATTGGCTGCTGATGGATTCAACCCATTTGGGACTTTGAGTACCAGTTATAGCATTTGGACTGTTGTTTTGATCCCTTACAGTCTACCTACATGGATGTGTATGAAACAAACATATTTTATCATTTAGATGAATATTAATTGAAAACAATTACTTGAAATGATATTGATGTATACTTGCATCCTCTAATTGAAGAATTATAGGATTTATGGAGCAAAAGTGTTGAGACATATAATGCATCTTCTAGAACAATGTTCAAAATGTACATTGATCTAATGTAGACTATTAGTGACTTACCTTGGCTTGTTAACTTTTTTGGTTGAAACAATTACATGGGTTTGGATTTTCTTATTTGTAACTTTGATTTTGAGCTCAAACGACAACCTTACATTAAAAAAATGTGCTTCTTATTTCATCATATATTTCTTGATGAATCTCATAGATTTTTGTTGAACAAGTCAAAATTAAATGGTTCTATTGATCATAGACCACCTCCAAAGTTTTTGATAGGTTCTAAAATATTGTAACCACTTATAAATTTTGAAACAAAATTTGGGAATGTTCATCATTTGAATGATAGTGGGAGATGAGTTCCAAGTGCATTATGAATTGAAATCGGAACACAACAATGGAAGAAAAAAAGTATATTCTTCAAACTTCCATATTGGAGATTTATTTTTTCCATCATAATATTGATTTTATGTATATTAAGAATAATTTTTGTGACAATTTTATATTTACATTACTTAATGAGAATGAAAAATAAAAGGACCATCTAAATGTTCAGAAGGACTTACAAATAATGAATATAAAATTTGATCTATGGATAGATGAGAATGGAAAGTATGATCCATAATTTTTTGCAATTAAAAATAGGTATAAAGATACATTACTTTAAATTTTAAAACATATGAAGGTATATGAAGGGTATTTAAGTTACATCTCAAGGTTTTTTGACTTAAAGATTCACATGTTACGTTGATTGAAAAGCCATGATTCACATATTTTGTTACAATAGTTACTACCATTGGTATTTTGTATATTGTTACCTGAAAAGGTTACTATAGTTGTACTCCAATTTTACAAATTCTTCAGAAAACTATGTGAGAAAACTATACACCCATTTAAGATTGAAAAAATTCAGGATATATTTTTAATGAAACTTTTTGTAATGGATATTATCATTCTTCTGTCATTTTTTACTATCATGATGCATTTAATAATTCATTTTGTAGAGGAAACTAAATTAGGAGGCCTATTACATTATCTATGGATGTATCTAATTGAGAGGTAATTTATTTATATGTTTTTCATATTAAGTAAACAATTATTGGCACTTCATTAAATACATAATTATGTTTTATTTATTTTATTTCACAGATATCTTGGTCATTTTAAATCATATGTGAAAAATAAATCTCAATATGAAGGCTCTATTTATAAAGTATATTTATAAGAGGAGTGTCTTAGATTTTGTTAGAGACACTTGGATGATATTGATACAATATTCAATAGAGTTGGTCATATTTACAACACATCAAATCAATCTCAACTACATGGGATATCAAATAATTTTCTTAACATTGGATGATCAGTTGGGAGGATATCAAATGTTACACTGAAAGAAATGAAATTATTACAGACACATAGATATGTGAAGCTATAAATTGAAATTTTAGATCCATTTATTGAAGATATCAGGATACAAACAAAGTGATGAATGAAAATATGAGCATGAAATGAGAAAAATATAACAAAATCTGTTAATAAAGAGCCTATAGAATGTTTTTCACATCATGTAAGTTCAAAAATACTACAATAAATATGGATATTAGGTATACACACTTATTTTTTAAATATAATAATGTATATTAATTTTTTTAGACCATAAATACTAATATTCAGGCTAAGTTGTTAGAAGATTTGAAGTTTCTGGATTGAGGTCATCCAAAACACACTAGAAAGTTCGAAACTTACAATGTGAATGGATTTAAATTTTGTACAGTTGATTTGGAAGAGGGTTTGAAAACACATAACAGTTGTATATTTACTATTTCCTAATTAGGATACTATAGAAAGTTGAATGATATTATTAAATTAAACTACCATAGTAATTTTTCAATTGTTTTATTCAAATGAAAGTGGGTCGATATTACCAGGGGTATTAAAAGATATTCCTTTTAAATTTACTTCTATAAAATTCTATATCTTAATGTATGTCTATGAAAATGAATTACATGATCCGTATATCTTCTAATCATAAGAGAAAATGGTATATTATATGGAAGATGTTGTGGATTAAGGGTGGAGTGTAGTTTTTCACATAAAATAAAGAGACTTGTATGATATGGGTGATGATGTGGAAGATTTGACCTTTCACATTAAATCTCATCAACAATAATAAATGGACTTATTTATCCGTCATGATATTGAAAATATTAGTATTGTAAGGGTTTATGAAGTATATTTAGTAATGATGGAGCAGTACAACACCGTGATTGAAAGAAAAAATTATTTTACATGCAGTCATCCATTAATTTATTAACCACTTATGTTATATGTGCAGTTGTTCATTATCGTAGATATGTATATTTTGTTTATTAGTATTGTTCATTTGTTATCATTTCTAATTTTTTTGCATGAAGTTTTATAAATATATGTTTTGAAGTTAATTATACTTGATTAAATGATAATAATTCCATAGAAGAAATGTCTCAATGATCCTAGTCGACTCTTTGTTCAAATTACCTCGACTACATAGAAAACTGATGATCCATCAGGCTCCCTCCCTATAGCATTTGAGACACCTTCCGTTTGACCCCTTCAGCATCTCTCACACCCTCCTATATTCTGTGAGAATCTAGCACACCCTCCTTTTCTATCCAATCAACATCTAGAGAACTGCCTCACCATTCAGCATGTTTAGCTGTGAGGGAACAAGTTTTCACTCCTATTTCTTCATGAGGATATTGGAGGATTATAGTTATAGGTAAAATTTTTAATATGAATAAAGTTATTTAATTTTTTTATGCTACTAAGTATTATTTTTATAAAATATGAAAAAATTGTTACTACTGAGAAAAATATGAACAGTTCAGATGTCTGGAATCTAAATGGATTGAAGATAGTTTTCCCATTTGACTATTATTGGTCCCTATATATTATTTTGTGGGATTATTTGGTTATATTATAATCTAGTTAGCGGAAGATCCAGTTACCCTTCTGATTACCAATTTTGATTGGAGGAATATGCCTCGATCTTGGAAGAATAAATTATTTGATTCCCAGATAATGGTAATTATAATAAATTATGGCATAATTTAATGTCATTGTGTAATTAAATTATAATATTTTTAAAAAAATCTCTTTGTACATATGTTATTCAACTTTACCATTGCTAATCTTATCGCACGAAAGTGGAGGTTGAAAAATTTGGGTAAGAAGTGGAAAGATTTTAAATGGAGATTATGTAATGAATTCAATGATAAATAGGTTACCACTCAGTAAAAATATATTAAGGTACCTAAAGGGGTACCTAGAGAGTAGTAAAAGATGTTTTTTATAGTCATCACCATTAGAAGCATGCAATATTGAATATATATTATTATATTAATCTAATTTTACATATATACATGAATAAGACAATGATATAAAATTGAATAAATTAATACTAAATTATATATTATTTATTTTAGGATGTTTCAAGGAAAAATGTATTAATTAGATCTAAAAAAATCATCCCCCACACTTCCTGTTCAAAGAGTTTTTTCAAAAACAGATCGACTATTATAATATTTTCATTAGTTTAAATATTTATTAGATAAAATTATATGTTTCATATATTAAATCATTGATTTATATTTGTTTAATTTATTTAAATAATTTAGGACACTAAGTCTCCCAAATAGAACTTTGGTTTGACGTTCATACAAAATCTAACGGGAGTTATGTGAATGATCATGCCAAAGAATTTAGGGTATTAATTTGTTTTTCATTGTAATAAATTATTTTTAGTTATCAATTTGTTAATATTTAGTTCTTGAAATATAAATTATATTTTATTATAGTTAAAAATAAAAGAACTGTGGGATTCCAATCCCAAAAATTTCTTTTCGATAACCTAGGATGATCCAGTTGGTAATGTCCGAAGTTTCCTGATCATGTGCACGAGATGGGTTTAGGACCATTACCATTTGAGGTCTTTGTTAGGTCACCAAGGATTTTAGTAGTAAGTAATCATGGTTATAATTACTCTCTCCTTGGAGATTCTTAGAGGAAGTTTTTTTCAATGAAAAACACAATCCAGAAATATTAGAGCACAATCCAAGAATAAGGGGATCATATAAATATGAAAAGGTTGTTTCTATATAGAAATCATTGATTGAATTATATTATAAGACAAATGGATGTATCCCAAATGATATTTCACCAATGTATGGTTTTAGTGAGAAAGTAAATCACAAAACTTCATAATCATTTAGTACACAAACTTTAATTGATTTTAAGTTTAAATTTAAATATAAAACATTGTTTATTTTTAAAGTAAATTTTCATACATGTGTTGATAGAAGGGAGTGGATATGGGGATGGATATAGAGATGGTGTAAATATTAGTGCATCGGGTAGTGATTAAGGTTGATTTTGGATTCAGTGATGGTGATGTGTAACTAAACTTATGAAATAATAACACTAATATGATGATTGAGAAACTATGTTGTGGTTTGAGGAAGGGGATATTTGTATCCCCCTTACATTACATGAAATTTATATGCTTGTTTTATTTTCTATGTTTTATTCAAAAGTTTACCTTATAATAGTCATTATTAGGATCTTTAGTTTTTTTGTTTTAGTACTCTTTGAAATTTCACCTCTTATTGTTCTTTTCAAAATCTCCAATCTATTTTAAACATTTATGAACTTTACTTAGTTTTGAATTCCACTTGGTAATTCACAAAGTACTACTTATATAACTAAACATTTTGGTTAGCTTGATTTTAGACATCCCACTAATATTTTTCTTATCTAAGAAACATATAGATTGTTAGCTTCACTCTCCTCTCAAGGATGTATCAAGATTGTTACATATGGTCACTATTAATATAATATAGAACTCATCATCAAGGGGGCCACCTTAAAATATTAACATGGGTGAATGCTTCATTTGGAACTCTCACATTAGATCAAACATATAAGATGTATGTTACGATGACTCCCTATACATTAAAACTTAACTTTTTCCTAGAACTTCTCAAATCTTATTAAATATAATCTCCTGGTAGAATATCAGATATTGAACCTTAAAGCATTTTATTTACAGAGATAAAATGTCCATCAGTATATACACTTAAAAAAATCATCTCTAATTGTAATATTAACTTAAAAAATAGTTAATGAAATAATCTACCATAATAATTCCACATAATGAGTATCTTGAATATATTCATGCTATATGATGAAACATCTACATCATCTTTAACCTACTTTTCCAAATGAGTATTCTTCATGTAGTATTATTAATGGAAGAAAATTATTCCATCATATTAACTATTATTTAATATGGATAAAACATGAGAGAACATAAAAATTTATTATCATAAAAATTCTTGGGAACTCCAAACTACTTCACAAATGTATTCTACAATACATATTGAGTCCATCTATATTACATTTATCTTTATTCATGAAAAAAACAAGAAAAACCAAGTGGGTTCATTTTTTATACTAGATGAATTACCACCCTCAACTATGAAAATTTATTATCCCACACTTAGATTTTATGTGAAGGTATTTTGGGGGTTTTCAAGTACACTTTAATATGTTATAAATATGAAAATTTTAATGTGATAAATACTATTTTTAAAAAATATTTTTTTTATAATTATTATTATGAACATAATATTAAAAATAAATTAAAACTAATAATAATTGATTATTCATATGTGTATAATAAATGATTAAAAACCATTAAATAATTAAAAAATGATGATAAATAAAATCCAAGCATAGATAATATTAAGACACAATTAATAAATCACTATTAAAAATGATAATATTAAGCACATCAAGAACAAACATAAAAGGATAAGAGTTCTCACAGGTTAGAAAAATAACAAACAGTAAATGCTATAGAATATAGTGTAGCTACAACCACATTATAACGAACCTTTATTTTTATAAATTAACATTACATAACTTTTGTGGAATACTTAACACATTACACAAAAAAAATGCTAAAATACTATATTAGTTTAGTGCCTTTGGAAACATGGAAACTTAAAAAATGGCACATAAGTGATATATATTATCTCCCACTAGGTTCTTCATGACTATAACCCTTCTTAGACACATCATACTTAATACATATCTTCATAACCTTGGGAAGGAAACATAAAAATGGGTGAGCTTAGATGCTCAGTAAGGGTAAACAAGGGATACATGTAAGTATAAACATGAGAATAGGGGTATGATAATGTGATAAAAACATTAGAAGATCATACCTTACATATCAAAGATCATAAAAATTAATCATGGAATAAATCTTAGCAGTTAATAATACATGAATCATAAGAAAATAAATAACATAATCCATGAAATCATAACATAGGATTAAAACATGGAATTGTGGAAAGCACATAAGTATATAATATGATTTAAATAGTAGTCAAGGAATTGATACCAATGCCATCTTAGTAGTATGGGTTCACTCCCTATACTTTCTTGGTAGTTATGGTTCACTCCCATGACCATCTTAGTAGCATGAGTTCACTCCTTATACCATCTTGGTAGTGATGGTTCACTCCCATAACCATCTTAGTAGCATGAGTTCACTCCTCACACCATCTTGGTAGTCATGCTTCACTCCCATGGTCATCTTAGTGGTTAAGGTTCACTCCCAAAACCATCTTAGTCTATCTCATGAGATATAAATCTTTACCCAATGCATTGGAGGGAGATATAGGTCCCACCCATCTCATAATGAAATCATACATGCATGTGCCAAAAAATCATAAACAATCATATCAGAAACCATGAAATGGAATGGGTATAATAAATATGTAATCATATTATAACCCATGGAAAAAGATAAAGGTTTTATAATCATTTCATCAAAATCATAATTCATGAAAAGAAGTAGGTTTCAAAAGCATATAACCCGTGAAAGAGAAACATTATTCCATCAAAACATAATCCATTAAGAAAAAGAATATAAATGGAATCATTGAATAATTTTCCCATAAAGGAATGAGTAAAACTATAAGATATCATATTATATGGGAAATAATTATTTAAGATCTTTTAAAAATATTTCTTTAGTAAAATATCCTTTCTTCTTTGGAAAATTATTTTTAAAACATAAAACCTTTTGAAAACAATTTTCTTAAAAATAAACTTGAAAACTTATAAAGAAAGCATCAAAATATTTTGGAAAACTTTTTATTTAAAAATAGTTTGAAAAATTATAAATAAATATTTAAAACATTTAAAATAGTTTTTAAAATATAAAATAATTTTGAAAACATTAAAAAAATAGATTTGGAAAATTTTAAAGGAATAATTGATAAGAATAAATTTTTTGTAAACCTTTTCCATTTAAAACCACATTAAAAGAAATGAATGTAAATAATATTAGAAAATAATTTTCTTTTAAAACTAATATATTTTTAATATTGGAAATTAATCTTCATGGGAATGATGGAGGGTAAATCTGTATACATCGAACATTCCTTTTGTACCGTAAAAAGGTTAGAAAAGTAACTCGATCGGAAAATGACAAGAAGATTCCTTCTAATTTTTTTGTTTAAATGTAAAAACATGGGTAAAAATGTATTTTAATTATAATAGGATAATATTAGAATATTTTTTTAAAGCTTTTAGAAAACATGGTTTTGAAGGGACATAGATTTTCAACCGAAGAGAGGGGTAAAGTCAGGATTTATTAAAAACATTTTCTTAACTATATTATGTACCAAAGATTGAAACACTGGTAACAATACATGAAAATATCATGTATAAACAAAGGATAAGAAAATTAATTATATTTATTATGATATGGATCATAATATTTCATCAAATGAAGCATAATCATAAATAATCTAGAAAAGTGATGAGATTGTTTCAATAAACTGTTACCACTTGGTAACTTTGAACCATAGTACCCATGTAAGAAAATGAAATTACATGAATCATATCATATAATTAAAATAATTATATTCATTATAAAATTTTTCAAAGGCAGTATATACACCTCATGCAAAATTATAGGTGCAAAATATGGCATGTGTCTCAAAGAAGGAAAATTGAGAAAAAATTACTTTACTGATTTGGTAAAATTTGAAACATAAAACCCATGAAAAAAATATTATAAAATAGACATGTAAATACCCATAAATATAATTTTAATAATCATATAATAAATCCATGGATAGTATACACACCACATAAAATTAATTGGTGGTGAATAAGTCATGTATCTTATAGAAATAAAAAGTAATATGAAATTCTCTGACCTTATGTCTTGACTCTCGTCGTACTCATACAAGATTCCTGTATAATAAGTATAATTTTATTATAAATATATAATAGAACCATATTATTATATCTAATATAATATATGGTTTTATTATGAAATTATATTACCTTATTTTGAACAATTCTATGTTAAGGTTTCACTTCATGTAATATCCACTTTGTTCTTCGCATGTGTCTTAATTGGTTATATTTTTATCCTTATAATTATACCATGATTTAAATAATTTAAAACCTGATATAAATATAATTTATATTCAGTATATGTGTATTATAATAATATATAGAGTATATAAGTATGAAATAGAATACACTGTTCATAGAGACGGTAGGCCGCACTACGCATGAACGTTGTTTCTGTTTTATTGTCATATTGAAAGAAAGAAAGAAAATGATATATATCTATATATATCTATATAATATCATTAAATTAGAATTATTATTTCATATATATCATATAAGTTAAATAAAAACATCTTTAATACATTCCATGTAGTGTGTGAATGAATGACATGGCTTTGAGGGGGTAATAGTCTACACTTCCTCAAAAAAAATATCATATTTACACCAAATGGAAAGTATAAAGATATTTTTTGTAAAAGGATTAAATAATATTAAATAAATAATAAATAAAATATATAAAATATATAAATATATTTTCCATCATAATGTCCACCATTATAGGTGGTAAATAAAAAATGAACAATCATCATTTTGTGAGGCGATAGTTCGCTGTACACGTAAACAATATACCCGTTACCCATTAGATGAAATTGTGTATAATTTTAGGTCAAAAGATTAGAATAAATACATCCTAGTATATCTAGAATAATTTTTTGTTATAAAATTATGTAATAATAAGATTTTAGTAGGTTTAGAATAGAAATAACATAAAATAACTTGAGGAAGAATATTACCTCTTATTTGGGTAACTCATTTTGGTTTGCATCAAAGGGAATCCTTGGATTAATTTATTAACAAGGAGAGTATTATATAATAAGGTTAATAATTTTGAGGAGATATTTTTATAGATATTGGTTAAGAAAAAGTGTCTCAAGAGGTGTGAGTAAGTGGGAGGAGAGGAGGTCTTTTTATAGTAGATGAGCAGTGGTAGTCTTGTAAATTTTTGGAAAGGGAATTCCAACCACGTTTTTCTCATGGAAATTGGCTCCCATAATGTAAAAAATCAGATAAACGGGATTATAGGATCAAAATATGTCTGTAAAATGGATCTTGGACAAGTTTCTTGGTCATTTGGTCCCTTAAGGTTAAGGTTTAGTCCCTTATTAAGCTTAATTTTACCTTAATCGCTACAATTAATTTTAATTACTATCACTAATATTTTTGGAAAAACTAAGTTGAAATTATTAGAAATTATAAATTATGATAATTAAAAATATATAATCCATTTTTCTAAATTAAAATCATATAAGTGGCAGAAATTAATTTAAATTTAATCTCGCAGTTGGGTTCACAATGCAGGTTTTTAATGTAAAAACATCCCACAATTTGCTATGTTTTTATAGTCAATTTCAATGTGAAATTGAATAAAATGACCTAAATTATATTAATTTATAAATTTTTTAACTAATTAAAATTTAAAAACAATTTAAAATGTAATTTAATCTTATGAATAAATTAGATGAAAAAGCAGTTTTGAACTAAAATTTTGTATTTTTTAACTATTCATTAAAAAATAAAACATTTTGGAGAAATTCAAAAAAATTAACCTAACCTAATTTATATGTTTAGATTTAAAATATTAAGTTTATTTTTACATATATAGTCTATAATAGTTCCAAAATTTTGATTTAAAATAGGTTCTCAATTAAAAGGTGGTAAAAACGTCTTAATAAGAAATATAATATTTTATGCATAAAATTGGATTTGTTTTTTCTTAAGCCTATCAAAAATATTGGATGAATATAAAAAATATTTTATTGAATATAAAATATATATATAACATTAATATCACTCATTAATTGTAAATAATTTAATTTATTAGGGTAAAACATCTTTGTGGGTATAATAATATTTTCCTTTAAATTCAATCGGTTTTCATATTCATTTATAATTAATTTGAAACTAATGAATTAATTTTATATTTTTGTAAACCATAGATTTTCATAAGTTAGTTAACCATTTTAATAACTACTAATTTAATATCTAGGTTATATTAAATATTATTTTAATAATATATCTTTATTCGGTTAAACTCAGTCTTACGGGTTACACAAGCCATAAAAGAAAGTAATTGTTGTGTGTAACACAAACTAACCTTGGTGTTATGTGTAGAGCAAGATAAAATTTATGTTATGTGTAGTGAAAATTTAACTTGGTTTTGCGTATAACGAAAGCTAAACATAGTTATTTAATATAAAATAACTATTTTTAGTGTTGCGTGAAATGAAAAATATCAATAATAATAAATTAATTCAAAAAAATGTATTTCACAAAAATCTCAGGGTGTTACATTCTACTCCCCTTAAAATGAATTTATCCCATGAAATTCATTTTGTTTATCAATGGTTTAATACTTCAAATTTTCATTCATAGAAACCCACATCGTAAAAATGAATACTAAAACTTCCCTCAAAAAGGGAAAGTTGGAACCATAATGGTTACCAAATGTAACATATAACTAGGTTTCCTCATAGGATAACATAGGTTGGGAGTGAACATTGGAAATGAAGTAAAAACATAAATATTTATAGAGAGAAATTGCGGTCAACAAACACAAACAAGTGAATGATAAAAAAAAGTGGAGGGCCTCAAATTCATAAATCTGTGATGATTTAAAAGACTATTAGTTCAAAAAAAAAAGGTATCAGGACAACACATTTTTTGATCATTATTCTGTCATTTAATAATTATTTTATTGACCAATAATATAAGGATATATACTTACTTGATATATTTCTATAATTTTTTTTATTCTCTGGTTGTGATTTTATCTATTTCTAATTCATCTATTACTTGAAGAAATGGATTTCCAAAATTTAAATTTGATTCCCGAAGCACTAAAACACACTTTTAATAGATCTTAAGGCCCATAAAATAATGAAATTTATAACTATAATTCTCTAACTATTCTTCAAAATCCATATAGTTAATACATGAATCTCTAAACATAAAAAGTAACTCTAATGGTTCATCATTATTATTTATTCATAAAAAACAATTACACATTTACCAGAACATTGTATAGGCCAATGGCAGACATGAAACCATTATCATTATTCGGTTATGGGTTCAAGACCCATGACCTTGAAAGACTTGATTGGTTGTCACCTGAAATACACGACATCCTTAAAACCACACTAATATAATTTCTAAAATATGATGAAAATCCTTGAAATAAGGTTAATCACTAAATATACTTTTTGTAATGCCCCGACCCCAGTTACCCAGAGTCGGTGCATTATTACATAACATTGGTATGATCACAAGAAAGATCAAATCTCGAAAGACCGATTGATTTAGTATTCTTGGAAACACTAGATATATTCATAAGTCTTACATTACATCATAAAATGAAAAACTACTACAACAACATATTGTCTCCAGAATCCACACTCATATCCCCACATAATATCCCTGCAGGTCATTCATAATTTACTTCTTCACTTCCTGGGAAAAATAAAACATAGAAAAGGGGTGAGCTCAAATGCCCAGTAAGGATAACAATATAGCGGAAACTTTCATAAATAAGAATAAACATTTAAGGCAATGTATAACTAAAACAAAAGCCTTTTAAACTTGAACATTTAACATAGTATGGCATAAATAAAATGAAATAATTCCATTTACTTATTCACATGGATATTCTACTAATCGAATAATCATATGCAATATCAATAACCACTTTCATAATGTTGGAATGCATAATGCCAGACTATCATAACCACATAGCCAAGGCCTCGTGCCAAGACTACAAATAAGATTTTTCCAAGGCCTTGTGCCAAGACACTAGTTTGTCTCATGAGACCTACCGATGCATCGAGGAGCTATAGCGGGCTCCACCCGTCACATATTAAGTCCAATGCATTCCCATATGAAAAGTTTTAAACATAACATAAACATTCGTATTAAAAATAGCATACGAAATGTCAATAATTTCACCATAAACTATGAATGGTATAAAAATAGCACATCCACAGTCAAACATATCACAAAACCTTCAATACAATATAGAAGTTTTGTATCATAATAAATCAACTTCAAATAAGCGTAAAATCCATCAAAGGATGTTGACTTAGATGAAATCAAAACACTTTTTGGAGAAATATCTCTTTCTATTTTTGAAATCATTTAAAAATAAAACATTTTCTTGAAAATATTCTTATAATCTTTTAAGGAAAACTTTGAAGATTTTATAAGGGCATAAAATAACCGCACTCGCCGTATAAGTTAAAAAAAACATTCTTACCTTAATTCTGTCGAAAAGGTTAAAAAGGACCTTGTTTTGAAAACGACGGAAAGATTCCTCTTATAAAAAGTCAAACAAGGGTATAAATGACTTTAACCCATATTCTTGTAAATAATAAAAATGTTTTGAAATACATTTTGAAGAAACATGGATGTGGATGATAAAGAGATCCCAGTAGATTATTACATATAAACAACCTCGGATAACGAAGAGATTGTGAAATAACCCTTACCTTGTACTTTTCCTTGGTTGGGGTAGGTTAACCTCCTGTATAATGGTGAAATAATTGTTATTAAATTATACAAGAATCATATATATTAATATGATATCATATATGATCTTTTAACATTGATTTGTTAATAATATCTTAGAATTATCGTCGTTTCAGGTGTTAACTTACTCATTTTCTTTTATATGTTTTGTTACATAAGCCATGTTTGTTGTATCTAATTCATATCCAGAATGATATCAAGTCCTTAAACATCATTTTTAAATCATCAAATGATAATTATACTTGAATGGATACGATGGAGAATGAATCTCATCGCGTTCGTGGAGACGGTAGTCCGTACGTACGCACGAGCGACAATATCATTCTTTTGATATTAAAATAATATATAAATGGATGGTATATCATATATACAGAATCATTAACATGTTATATTTATTATTTACATGAGTTACACATCATTATTATACCCATCCAAATAATAATATATTGAATAACAATTACACCACGACGTGGAGACGGTAAGTCGTACGTACGCACGTATGGTGACATGTTATTCAAAGGGTGGATAGAATACTGAATATGGTTGTACCATATTTATAATAACATCACAGTATATGTGAGATACTGGAGTTATTATTTTAGAATGGTAATAACAAATAAAGAATAAGTGGAAGGAGAAAGGAACTTGAAAAGGGGTGGTGAAAACATTACCTCTTCTTCGGGTTCTTCCTTTTGATTTGATCAAAAGGGCTCCTTAGGTTGGCTTTCTGATCAAACTAAGGCCTCTAGGTTTTATTTAGGGATGTTGGGAGAGTATTTGGGCAGATTTTTGCCGAACCAAAAGGCTTTGAAGGTGTGAAGAAATGAGAAGGAGGAGTGCCCTTTTATAAGAGGGGTGAGGGGCACCTTTGGAAAAGCTAGAAATATTAATTTATAATAAATTCATATTCGGTTTATAATGGCTCCAAAGTTGATTATTCAAATTTTAAGGTGGGTATAGGTCGAAAACCACTCAACCAATAGAATTTATACAGGTTTGGGTACTTATATTAACATTATCTTTAAGTATTAACTCTAAGTTAATTAGTTTCACTTTTACAATGTCTCTTTGTATTTTTATATAATATGGTTAATAAAATTAATATATAAATCCAAGAGACCCCCAAGTGGTCCATTAATGATGAACCTATCATGATATAAGTCTCTTGGCCGAACCTTAGATTTTTAGGAATTTATATCAATTAATAATATAATATTTGTTTTAAGAACTCTTTTATGTCAATTTTGACACTATTCAATAGTTGATTTTTGTGAAACTCATAACAGATTGATTACTTCGAAAAAAGTAAATTAAATCAATCCTAATATATCATATTATCCTAGAAAATTAGTTTAATTCATTAAAAGTTTCATATTATATTTATTTGGGTATTTATAATATCAATTAATTTAATTTTTCACTATTTTAGTAATTAATTCATCATCACTGTGTCATAAATAAATTAAATTATTTAACGTCTAAAAATTATAAATGAACTTTCACTATGTAGGAAATCTTTTTATCTTTCTAATGAATATTTATAATCTAAAATACAAAATATATAACCTTATGTAAAAATTGTTTTGCTAAAAGATATATGCTTGTGTCATTTTTGTATTCATTTTAACTTAATTAAAATAAAGTGTCCTTATCACCTACAAGTGGCACCATGGGGTCCCAAAATAGACCCAAATATTCCTATGTTCGAACATGTATCAACCAATACGGCTAGGACACGTTTTAGGGTAATTTAGTATTATTATAATATTATTTTTTAACCCTTATTTACCGGATTTACCCTTAACCATGGTAAATAAAATATTTACCGTAGTAATTATTCAAAATGTCTAAAAATAAAAGTTACCTATTTACACAATTTGAACATCCTGATTCCAAATATGGAATCCATTTTTCTAAATTCAAAACACAGAAGTGGCAGAAATTAATTTAAAATTAATTCCCGCTGTCAAAACAAAAAGCGTGTTTTTAAGAGATAATAACTATCAAAAGATTGACACTTGTTTATGTTCGGTTTAATTGTAAAATTGTGTCCAATGACCAAAATTATATTAAATGGTAAAAATATATTCTAAATATACTTTAAAACCACTCAAATTCATAATTTATCACTATTAATTATTTTGATTAAAAAAGTTGTTTTTAATTAAAATTTAGTAATTTTCACTATTCATCAAAATATGAAAGTTATCCGAAATGTACCAAAATTTCACCTTAGGCTAAATTCGATATTACGAATCCAAAAATGAAGTCCATTTTGAAATATAAAATATATATAATTTCAAAAAGTAGGTATTACTATTCATAACGGCTAGTTTGATTGGTTATGGTGTGTTAGAACTCGGTGTTGCGTACAACACACGCTATCACATTATTCAAAGAGAAGCGTACCGTAGAAGCTTGGGGTGTTACATTCTCCCCTACTTCAAATAATTTCGTCCTCGATATTTCTAGAATACTACCGCATGAAAAGACTCGGGTGGTTCTTCATCATAAGTTCCTCGGGTTCCCACGTTGCCTCTTCCATCTTATGGTTTCTCCACAAAACTTTTACCAGACGCGTCATCCGGTTTCTTAGTACTTGTTCTCTCGTATCAAGAATCCTGACGGGCTCTTCGCAATAAGACAGATCAGGTTCCAGTTCTAATTCCTCATAGGTGAGTACATGCGTTGGGTCAGGCATGTATTTCCTCAACAGAGATACGTGGAACACATCGTGAACTTTAGAGAGACTTGGCGGCATTGCCAATCGGTAAGCTACAACCCAAATTAGCTCTAGAATTTCGAAGGGTCCGATGTACCTGGGACTCAATTTACCTTTCTTACCAAAACGTATGACTCCCTTCCATGGAGATACCTTTAGGAAAACATGATCACCGACTTGAAATTCCAAATCCTTCTTCGATTATCGACATAGCTCTTCTGCCTACTTTGAGCTGCTCTGATGTGATTTTGGATTACCTTCACATTTTCCATCGTTTCCTCCACCAGTTCTGGACCTACAAGTTTTCTTTCACCGACGTCATCCCAACAGGTTGGTGTATGACATCTCTTTCTGTATAACGCTTCATATGGTTCCATCTGAATACTCGAATGGAAGCTATTGTTATAGGAAAATTCTACCAGAGGTAAATATTGATCCCACATACCCTGAAAGTCAAGTGAGCAAGATCTCAACATGTCTTCTAAGGTTTGAATAGTCCGTTCTGATTGTCCATCTGTCTGAGGGTGGTAAGCAGTGCTCAAATTAAGTTCAGTATCCAGGGATTTCTGAAGACTTTTCCAGAATCTTGAAGTAAAACGGGGATCACGATCAGAAACAATCGATAGGGGTACTCCATGAAGTCTCACAACTTCATTAATATATAGTCTTGCTAGACGTTCCAGGGGTAGATCTTCTCTTATAGAAAGAAAATGTGCTGACTTGGTAAGACGATCAACAATAACCCATATTGCATCGTTCCTTCTAGGAGTCTTTGGTAGCCCCATGAAAAAGTCCATCGTAATATTGTCCCATTTCCACTCCGGTATGGGAAGAGGTTGCATGACTCCTCCAGGCTGTTGCCTTCCAGCTTTCACTTGTTGACAAACCATACATCTTGACACAAAATCAGAAATCTCCCTCTTCATGTTGTCCCACCAAAAATGTTCCTTCAAATCTCTATACATTTTGGTGCTCCCAGGGTGTATAGAGAAATTGGAACTATGAGTATCATCCCGCAATTCTCTTTTTAGATCAGGTATATCGGGAACACAAAGTCTCTTCCCAAATTTCAAAATTCCATCTTCATACACAAAGTCTCTCAATCTCCCATCATTCACAGCTTTAATATTCTTTTGAAATTCTTTATCATCGGTCTGAGTACTCTTAATCCTTTCTATTAAAGATGGTTTGTCAACCATTTGAAAAAGAAATGATGTTTCTCCTTCCCTGGTTATTCCCATGTCCATCTTCACTAGATCCATGAAAATTGGATCCCTTTCAATTCTCATATTGTTCAAAAATCCATGGTCTTTTCTACTCAAAGCATCTGCCACCTTGTTTGCTTTCCCCGTGTGGTAGTGTATCGTGCAATCATAATCCTTGAGTAATTCAAGCCATCTTCTTTGCCTCATGTTGAGTTCTTTTTGTGAGAAAATATACTTCAAACTCTTGTGATCAGTATAAATCTCACATTTTTCACCATAGAGGTAGTGCCTCCATATCTTCAAAGCAAAGATCACAACTGCTAACTCGAGATCATGAGTAGGATAGTTTTGTTCATGAATTTTCAACTATCGTGATGCATAGGCAATAACTCTATCATTCTGCATAAGGACACAACCAAGTCCTTTCTTCGATGCATCACTATAAATAACGAACCCATCATTCCCCGATGGTAGATTCAATATAGGAGCATTGACTAATCTTCTCTTCAGTTCTTCGAAACATTCTTCACACTCTTTTGTCCAAACAAATTTAACCCCTTTACGTGTGAGCTTCGTTAATGGGTTAGCCAATCGGGCAAAATTCTGGACGAAACGTCGATAATAACCTGCCAAACCAATAAAACTACGTACCTCAGTTATACTCGTAGGTGCTGGCCATTCTTGGATTGCCTTGGTCTTAGAAGGATCAACAGAGATTCCATCTTTAGAGACAATATGGCCAAGAAAAGAAATCTCATGAAGCCAGAATTCACACTTGCTAAACTTCCCATATAATTCATGCCTCCTCAGAGTCTTCAAGATAATGCGCAAGTGATTTTCATGATCTTCGTAGTTTTTGGAGTATACCAAGATATCATCAATAAATACCACCACAAATTCATCGAGATACTCCTTGAAAACTCTATTCATCAGATCCATGAATACAGAGGGTGGATTAGTCAATCCAAACGGCATTACAGTAAACTCGTAATGCCCGTACCTGGTTCGAAATGCTGTCTTCGGAATGTCTTCCTTCTTCACACACAACTGATGGTATCCAGATCGAAGGTCAATCTTTGAAAAGTATTGAGCTCCATGCAGTTGGTCAAATAAATCATCAATACGAGGTAGGGGATACTTGTTCTTTATCGTTATAGCATTGATCTCCCTGTAGTCGATATATAACCTCATAGATCCATCTTTCTTTTTAACAAAAAGAACAGGGGCTCCCCATGGAGAAACACTAGGGAGAATAAATTCCTTATTACTCAATTCCTCTAGTTGTTTCTTTAGTTCGACTAACTCTACAGTGGCCATTCTATAAGGGGTCTTCGATATAGGCCTTGATCCAGGAATCAAATCAATGGAAAACTCAACTTCTCGTTCTGGAGGATGTCCAGGTAAATCTTCTGGAAATACATCTACAAATTCTTTCACAACAGGTACATCCTCTATTTGAACATTCCTTTCCTCACCCGCAGTTATTTCATTCTCTTCCTCCCCAATAATTGAATTTAGTTGAGCTATTGAGGGTGGATCTAAATAAGAATTAGGTGGTGACGATTCTTCTCTAAAGATAAGGTGTTCCTTATCATTATCATCAAGAATCGTAACCTCTTTCTTCTTACAATAAATCTTCGCATCATAGTCCGAAAGCCAGTCCATACCAAGGATTATGTCAAACTCAATCATAGGTATGACGATGAGATCAGCAGATAACGAAAAATTATGTGCTCTAATGGGGACTGATTCACAAAACTTTGTTGCAATGATACTTCCCTTAGGAGTTTTAACTGACAACTCACTTGTTAAATCAAATTGGAAATATCTAATTTTCTTAGCAAACTGGGAAGATATAAAACAATGCGATGATCCAGAATCAAATAATGCATTTTCTAAACTTGAGGAAACCATTAAATTACCTGCCACCACGTCTTTCGGAGCTTCTACCTCAGTAGTAGTGATAGCATAAGCCTGGCCTTGATCCCTTGGCCTTTTCTGAGGTAAGTTCTCCTGACGCTTAGGACATGCATTTGCATAATGCCCCATCTCCTTACAATTATAGCACTGAACGTTGGTAGATTCCTTCTTCCCCTTGCAATCACGAGCTTGGTGGCCTTTCTCACCACACTTGTAACAGACTCCCATTCCCTTCAAGCAAGTACCAGGGTGTTTCTTCCCGCATTTACCACAGGATGGATATTCAACCTTTCCTTTCTTCCCCTTATTTCCATTCCCAGATTGATCAGCAGGTCTCTTCTTCTCTTTCTTTGCTTTAAAGTCATAAGACTTAGATAATTCCTTTTCGGTCTTGATAGCACATGAGACAATGTCTTCGTACGACGAAAAGGATTGTGAGACTAATGCTCGACGGAGAAATGGTTTTAACCCATCAAAGAAACGATCAATATTACTTCTTGGGTTATGTATATAATCACCAACATACCTTGCTAACCTTGTAAAGTTAGCCTCATACTTTGTGACATTCTCATCCTCCTTTTGTCTGAGACTCAGATCTTGCCTTTCCATATCTGCTCGATGGTCGCGAGGAAAGTATTTTTATAAAAACAGATCTTTGAACTCCCTCCATTCCATATTTGATACTTCATCATCTTCCTTCGTATTTTGAATCAATGACCACCATTGATCAGCATCTCCAGTGAGGCGGTAAACTTCCATGATAACTTTTTCCCTTTCACTGCTCCCCAAAGCCTGAAATATTTTCTCTAGGGAAAATATCCATTGCTCAGCTACTAAGGGATTTGTACTCCCATTTAACGTTGGTGGTTGTTGCCTCACGAATCGATCTAACATTGATCCTCCACGCTGCGGATCAGGGTGCTCCATACGGGTAAGGTTATTATTCATAACTTGAGTGAGTTGTCCCAGTATGGTGATTAGAAGATCGGCACCAGTTGCATCACCAGCCCCACTATAATTATCTTGAGCAGGAGGGAAATCCCTACATGGAGTGCGTGCATTGATACGGTTCCCATTTCTTCCACTAGGCGCCATTTCTAAACAATGGCATAAACTAGATCAGTTTATGAATCAAAATACATAATCCCATACTTATAAAACACTTAACATAAATTGACCTATTTATGGATATAATCCATAATCATAAGAATGTTTTCTTTGATAATTATATACTCATAAACCCTTCATAATGATTTGTAAAGAAAATGAGAGTTATCCTAAGCATATCCCCCGGGAGTGTCGTAAACAAGAGTGCAGCAAGGCCCATTGTCGTGCACCAGTTCCCGTTTGAGTCTAGCTCAAAGCGGTGTTTTCGGGTTTTACCCCTAGGTACATCTGTGCTAGAGCCGCCTCTACCTGCTCGTATCCAGACAGGGATGTATTGCTCGGAAAACTCACAAAATCTCTACAATACCAAAATTCTAGGAAGTTCTTCTATACTAATCCTCAAAGTTCATCTTAGGTATACGTGCTCTAATCAGAGTTTATCTAAATATAGCTTCCAAGGTTTGTACTAAACTTCCTTTGATACCAACTGTAACGCCCCGACCCCAGTTACCCATAGTCGGTGCATTATTACATAACATTGGTATGATCACAAGAAAGATCAAATCTCGAAAGACCGATTGGTTTAGTAGTCTTGGAAACACTAGATATATTCATAAGTCTTACATTACATCATAAAATGAAAAACTACTACAACAACATATTGTCTCCAGAATCCACACTCATATCCCCACATAATATCCCTGCAGGTCATTCATAATTTACTTCTTCACTTCCTGGGAAAAATAAAACATAGAAAAGGGGTGAGCTCAAATGCCCAGTAAGGATAACAATATAGCGGAAACTTTCATAAATAAGAATAAACATTTAAGGCAATGTATAACTAAAAAAAAGCCTTTTAAAATTAAACATTTAACATAGTATGGAATAAATAAAATGAAATAATTCCATTTACTTATTCACATGGATATTCTACTAATCGAATAATCATATGCAATATAAATAACCACTTTCATAATGTTGGAATGCATAATGCCAGACTATCATAACCACATAGCCAAGGCCTCGTGCCAAGACTACAAATAAGATTTTGCCAAGGCCTTGTGCCAAGACACTATTTTGTCTCATGAGACCTACCGATGCATCGAGGAGCTATAGCGGGCTCCACCCGTCACATATTAAGTCCAATGCATTCCCATATGAAAAGGTTTAAACATAACATAAACATTCGTATTAAAAATAGCATACGAAATGTCAATAATTTCACCATAAACTATGAATGGTATAAAAATAGCACATCCACAGTCAAACATATCACAAAACCTTCAATACAATATAGAAGTTTTGTATCATAATAAATCAACTTCAAATAAGCGTAAAATCCATCAAAGTATGTTGACATAGATGAAATCAAAACAATTTTTGGAGAAATATATCTTTCTATTTTTGAAATCATTTAAAAATAAATCATTTTCTTGAAAATATTCTTACAATATTGTAAGGAAAACTTTGAAGATTTTATAACGGCAGAAAATAACCGCACTCGCCGTATAAGTTAAAAAAAACATTCTTACCTTAATTCTGTCGAAAAGGTTAAAAATGACCTTGTTTTGAAAACGACGGAAAGATTCCTCTTATAAAAAGTCAAACAATGGTATAAATGACTTTAAACCATATTCTTGTAAATAATAAAAATGTTTTGAAATACATTTTGAAGAAACATGGATGTGGATGATAAAGAGATCCCAGTAGATTATTACATATAAACAACCTCGGATAATGAAGAGATTGTGAAATAATCCTTACCTTGTACTTTTCCTTGGTTGGGGTAGGTTAACCTCCTGTATAATGGTGAAATAATTGTTATTAAATTATACAAGAATCATATATATTAATATGATATCATATATGATCTTTTAACATTGATTTGTTAATAATATCTTAGAATTATCGTCGTTTCGGGTGTTAACTTACTCATTTTCTTTTATATGTTTTGTTACATAAGCCATGTTTGTTGTATCTTATTCATATCCAGAATTATATCAAGTCCTTAAACATCATTTTTAAATCATCAAATGATAATTATACTTTAATGGATACGATGGAGAATGAATCTCATCGCGTTCGTGGAGACAGTAGTCCGTACGTACGCACGAGCGACAATATCATTCTTTTGATATTAAAATAATATATAAATGGATGGTATATCATATATAAAGAATCATTAACATGTTATATTTATTATTTACATGAGTTACACATCATTATTATACCCATCCAAATAATAATATATTGAATAACAATTACACCACGACGTGGAGACGGTAAGCCGTACATACACACGTATGGTGACATGTTATTCAAAGGGTAGATAGAATACTGAATATGGTTGTACCATATTTATAATAACATCACAGTATATGTGAGATACTGGAGTTATTATTTTATAATGGTAATAACAAAGAAAGAAGAAGTGGAAGGAGAAAGGAACTTGAAAAGGGGTGGTGAAAACATTACCTCTTCTTCGGGTTCTTCCTTTTCATTTGATCAAAAGGGCTCCTTAGGTTGGATTTATGATCAAACTAAGGCCTCTAGGTTGTAGTTAGGGATGTTGGGAGAGTATTTGGGCAGAGTTTGGCCGAACCAAAAGGCTTTGAAGGTGTGAAGAAATGAGAAGGAGGAGTGCCCTTTTATAAGAGGGGTGAGGGGCACCTTTGGAAAAGCTAGAAATATTAATTTATAATAAATTCATATTCGGTTTCTAATGGCTCCAAAGTTGATTATTAAAATTTTAAGGTGGGGATAGGTCTAAAACCACTCAACCAATAGAAGTTAGACAGGTTTGGGTACTTATATTAACCTTATCTTTAAGTATTAACTCTAAGTTAATTAGTTTCACTTTTACAATGTCTCTTTGTATTTTTATATAATATGGTTAATAAACTTACTATATACATCCAAGAGACCCCCAAGTGGTCCATTAATGATGAACCTATCATGATATAAGTCTCTTTGCCTAACCTTAGATTTTTAGGAATTTAATATCAATTAATAATATAATATTTGTTTTAAGAACTCTTTTATGTCAATTTTGACACTATTCAATAGTTGATTTTTGTGAAACTTATAACAGATTGATTACTTCGAACAAAGTAAATTAAATCAATCCTAATATATCATATTATCCTAGAAAATTAGTTTAATTCATTAAAAGTTTCATATTATATTTATTTGGGTATTTATAATATCAATTAATTTAATTTTTTACTATTTTAGTAATTAATTCATCATCACTGTGTCATAAATAAATTAAATTATTTAATGTCTAAAAATTATAAATGAACTATCACTATGTAGGAAATCTTTTTATCTTTCTAATGAATATTTATAATCTAAAATCCAACATATATAACCTTATGTAAAAATTGTTTTGCTAAAAGATATATGCTTGTGTCATTTTTGTATTCATTTTAACTTAATTAAAATAAAGTGTCCTTATCACCTACAAGTGGCACCATGGAGTCCCAAAATCGACCCAAAGATGCCTATGGTCGAACATGTATCAACAAATAAGGCTAGGACACGTTTTAGGGTAATTTAGTATTATTATAATATTAATTTTTAACCCTTATTTACCGGATTTACCCTTAACCATGGTAAATAAAATATTTACCGTAGTAATTATTCAAAATGTCTAAAAATAAAAGTTACCTATTTACACAATTTGAAAATCCTGATTCCAAATATGGAATCCATTTTTCTAAATTCAAAACACAGAAGTGGCAGAAATTAATTTAAAATTAATTCCCGCTGTCAAAACAAAAAGCGTGTTTTTAAGAGATAATAACTATCAAAAGATTGACACTTGTTTATGTTCGGTTTAATTGTAAAATTATGTCCAATGACCAAAATTATATTAAATGGTAAAAATATATTCTAAATATACTTTAAAACCACTCAAATTCATAATTTATCACTATTAATTATTTTGATTAAAAAAGTTGTTTTTAATTAAAATTTAGTAATTTTCACTATTCATCAAAATATGAAAGTTATCCGAAATGTACCAAAATTTCACCTTAGGCTAAATTCGATATTCCGAATCCAAAAATGAAGTCCATTTTGAAATATAAAATATATATAATTTCAAAAAGTAGGTATTACTATTCATAACGGCTAGTTTGATTGGTTATGGTGTGTTAGAACTCGGTGTTGCGTACAACACACGCTATCACATTATTCAAATAGAAGCGTACCGTAGAAGCTTGGGGTGTTACACTTTTAACCAAGGTTTTCAATACAATCTCGCTTCACAAATATTTACTCAAAATTTTAACTTAAAAGTTTCATGAATGGTTATCCTTATAACCCTTCAAAAATATGAAAATAAAAACAATAGAAATAAGGCCATAAAATCAACTAAATATTATTAATCCCCCATATATCACAAAGTGGCTCTTAGTTGTTACATTCCAAACATGAAAATATCCTCATCGTATATTTTCTTAAAACATGTAAATTTCCTAAATTACCATAAATACTTATTGAAAACATTCACTTTTCCTTATTCAAAAGTACA
This sequence comes from Viscum album, assembly GCA_963277665.1. Classification (NCBI taxonomy): domain Eukaryota; kingdom Viridiplantae; phylum Streptophyta; class Magnoliopsida; order Santalales; family Viscaceae; genus Viscum; species Viscum album. The sequence continues at coordinate 998,545,174 of OY728147.1, forward strand.
TTGGATCTATTCCTTAAATCTAAAAATGTTGTAAACTTCATTAATGATAGAATAAACCATCTGTCAACAGGTATTTACTTAGTTCCAAGGTAATAAATACTGCTGAATTTACTTATTCATTTCCCACATATCTTTATCCAAACAACATTATCTTAACATAAAGAACATATTAAGGGTTACCTTCCTGTAGTCAAAATATAACCCTGTCATTAAATCACTTTACCAGTCCATCAGGAACATTCAACATAAACTTATAAATACTGAGAGGGAAAAAAAATCGAACAATCCTGGTATATTTCATCATCTATATAAAATAATTTTTTAATCAAAATACATAAAAACTTAAATTATTCCACTTCATCCATAAGACATAATAATTACACCTTGTCCTTTTATTTAATACCTCTTTCCTTTCACATTTCATCTGTAGTATCATCATCATCAACAACATAACCATTACTAATACCACCTTTCTAATTCTCTTCTAGAGCTTTACACTTAGGACATTATTTTTTATAGTGACCATTCATTCCACACTTAAATAATTTTACCTTTAGTGATGTCTTAGGGAGGCCAATATTCCCATCCATTTCATTAACTAAATCATTTATTTTTCCTTTATAGTAACTTGCTTTGTGTATTTCTTTTCCATAGTCAAAACACATCCTATAAGACATTCACTTAGGTAATTATTTCCTCATTATTGACATAAATGAAACCAAATATTCTTTCCTCCATGGTCTCCCTTACCTGAACTCCCAACAAACTCTTTCCTTATCTTCCTTTGTGAGTCCGAGAGTAGGTTAAGGTACACATTATTGATTATGTTCCTTGAAAACTGATTAGGAATGATCAAAAATTCCTTCACTCTAGTGATCATCCCATTTGACCACTCATCAATAGATTTCCCATTACATTCAATGTTAATCTGGTTCCTTCTGGTTCCCTCCATCGACTAAAACCAAGAATAATTGAGTAAGAAATGATTATCATGGCGTGGAATCACATAATCTTGAAAACCACTTATATGATGTATGAATTATGACACCTTACTTAATATATGACACCTTAGGTTTATCCTAGGATATTCATAGCCAAATTATATTTAAATCCTTCATGATGGTTCATTAAGAGTTTGTGAATTTCCAAAGCATATCCCCTGGGAGTTTCAAACCAAGTGTGCAGCAAGGCCAGTTATTGTGTACCGGGTTACGCTGAGTCAGACCAGACACACCTTGTCAGAGTTTCTACTCCTAGGTACATCTGTGCTAGATAAATATCCACTTGTAGTATCTAGATAGGGATGTATTTATAGGAAACAACTCACTATATCCTTTACCAAAATTCTAGGATAGTTTTCTTAAATGTTCACTTATTCTTATACTTATCCTTAGAGATATCCCTAGACATATCCTTAGAAATATACCTTGGGATCTCACTAGAGTTTTCTCATCCTAGTTTCCAAAGGTTGACTAAACCTTATCTATGATACCAACTATAGAGGACCTCATTTTTCATACATTAACATTATATAACTTTTATATAATACTTAAAACATTACATAAACCAATGCCCAAAGACTTTATTATTTTAGTGACTTTGTAAACATGGAAACATAAACACTAGTACATAAGTGAGCTACATTATCTCCCACTAGATTCTTCATGACCATTACCCTTCTTAGACACATCATTATTAATACATATATTCATAACCCAGGGAAGGAAACATAAAAAGGGGTGAGCTCAAATGATTATTAAGGGTAAAAAAGGGATACATGTGAGCATAAACATGAGAATAGGGGTATGATAATGTGATCAAAAAATTATAAGATCATACCCTACATATCAAAGATCATAAAAACGAATCATGGAATAAATCTTGGCAGTTCATAAGACATTAATCATAAATAAATGAATAAAATAATCCATAAAATCATAACATAGGAATAAAACATGGAATTGTGGGAAACACATAAACATATAATGTGATTTCCATAGTAGTCAAGGCATCATTTCCAATTCCATCATGGTAGTATGAGATCAATTTCCATATCATCTTGGTAGTTATGGTTCACTCTCATGTCCATCTTAGTATCATGATTTCAATCCTCATACTATCTTTGTAGTCATGGTTTACTCCCATGGCTATCTTAGTAGCATGATTTCACTCCTAATACCATCTTGGTAGTCATGGTTCACTATCATTGATATCTTAGTAGTTGAGGTTCTCTCTTAATACCATATTAGTCTATCTCACAAGATATAAATCTTTACCCAATGCATTGGAGATAGATATAGGTCCCACTCATATCATAATGAAATCATACATACATGTGAAAAAAAATCATAAAAAATCATATCAGAACCCATGAAATGAAATGGGTATCATAAATATGTAATCATATCATAACCTATGGAAAAAGATAGAGGTTTTACAATCATTTCATCAAAAGCATAACCTGTAAAAAGAAGCTTATTTCAAAAGAATATAACCTGTGAAAGAGAAACATCATTCCATCAAAACTTAATCCATTCAGAGAAAGAATATGAATGTAATCATTGAATCATTTCCCTTTAAAGGCATGAGTAACACCAATGGATGTCATCTTAGATGGGAAATAATTTTTAAATAAAGTATAAATTATTGTTAAAATAATTTTCTTTGAAGATAATTTGAAAAATTATAAATAAATCTTGATAACATTTAAAATACTTTTTAAAACATAAAACATTTTTAAAAACATTTTTCTTTTAAAACAAAATTAGAAACTTTTAAAGGAATAATTGATGACCATAAAACATTTTTGAAAATATTTTCCATTGAAAACAACTTTAAAAAAATTAATTTCCATAATATTAGGAAAAAACTTTATTTTTAAAATAATAACTTCGTAATCTTGTAAAGGAAGCTTCAAAGGAATGACGGCGGGTAAATCTGTGCACACTAAACAATCCTTTTACACTATAAAAGGTTAGAAAAGTGCATTGACCAGAAAATGAAAAGAATATTACTTAAAAAAAACCTTTTTTTTAAATGTAAAAAAAAATGGTAAAAATTTATTTTAATGATCATAGGATAATATAGTAATATTTTTAGAAACCTTTTAAAAACATGGTTTTTAAGGGACATAGATTTCCAATCGAAGAGGGAGGTAAAGACATGCTTTCTTAAAAACACTTTCATGACTATATTATGTACCAAAGAGTGAAAAAAATAGTACCAATACAAGAAGATATCATTAATAAACCAAGAAGAATAAAATTCATTAGAGTTTTTAAGATATTAATAATAATATTTCATCAGAGGAAGCATAATCATAAACAATATTGAAAAGGAATGAGATTGTTTCAATAAACTCTTACCACTTGGTAACTTTGAACCATAATAACCATGTAAGAAAATTAAATTACATAAATTTTAAAATATAATTAAAATAATGTGATTAATTATATAACATTTCAAATGTAGTATATACACCTCATTTGGAATGTGTCTCAAAGAATAAAATTGAGACAAAATTACTTTAACGATTTGGTAAATTTTGAAAGATAAACCACATGAAAGAAAGACAATAAAATGAATATTTAAATACCCATAAATTTAATTTTAATAATTATATGATACATCTATGGGTAGTATACACACTACAAAAAAATATTGTTTGGTGAATAAATATTGTATCTTACAGAAATAAAAAGTAAGATGAAATTCCCTTACCTTGTGTCTTGAATTTCATCATACTTGTACAAAATTAATGTATAATAAATATAGGTTTATTATAAATCTATAAAAGAACCATATTATTATATATAATACCATATATAGTTTTATTATGACATTATATTACCCGCTTTTTAACAATTATTTGTTAAGGTTTCACTTTAGGTAATATCCGCTTTGTTCTTTGCATGTGTCTTAATTTGTTATATCTTTGGTCATTTTACTTATAACACGATTTAAAGAATTTGAAACATGATATAAATATAATTTATATTCATTATATGTGTATTATAATAATCTATAGAATATAGAAGTATGGAATTGAATACACCATTCATGGAGATGGTAGGTCGTATGTACACATGAACGCTGTTTCTGTTTTATTATCATACCGAAATAAATAAATAAAATGAAGTATATATATATATTATTATTATATTATCATTAGTTTTATATATATATAATATAAGTTCACTAAACACATCCTTAATACATTCCATGTAGTGTGTGAATGAATCACATCGTTTTGAGGGGGCGATAGTCTACACTTCCTCAAACAAAATTATTGTATTTAAACCAAATAGAAAGTATAAAGATATGTGTTTTAAAAGGATTAAATAAGATTAAAGACATAATAAATATAATATATAACATATATAAATAGTTTTTCTACCATAATTTCCATCATGAGAGGCAATAAAGGAAAAATGAACAATCATTGTTTCGTGAGACGGTAGTTCTCTGTACACGTAAACAATATATTCATTACCCATTAGATATAAGTGTGTGTAAGTGTAGGTTAAAAAATTATAATAAAATAATAATATTATATTAAGGTTATTTTTTTATTATAAAATCTTGGAATAAGAATATTTTAGGGGGTGGATAATGGAAATAACATAAAATAGCTTGAGGAAGAATGTTACCTCTTATTCAGGTAACTCCGTTTTGTTTGAACCTAAGGGCTTCCTTGAATTGATTTCTTCCCAAGAGTAGGATTATAGGATTAGGGTAGGGATTTTGAGTATATGTGTGGTTAGATCCTGGTCGATCCAAAGTGTCTTGAGAGGTATGAGGAAGTGGGAGGAGATGAGACCTTTTTATAGTGGTGGAGGAGTGACACTCTTGTAAATTTTGGGAAAGGGAATTCCACCCATGTTTTCACCATAAAAAGTGGCTAAAATAATGTAAAAAATTAGATCCAATGGAGTATAGGGTATAATTATGTACATAAAATGGTTCTTTGACAAGTTTATAGGTCATTTGGGCCCTTAAGGTCGAGGTTTAGTTCCGTATTAAGCTTAATTTTACCTTAATCATTGTAATTAGTTGTAATTACTTTCACTAATATTTTTGGTAAAAAAAAATAATTTGAAATAATTTGAAATTATAAATTATTATTATTCCATATATGGAATCCATTTTTCCAAATTCCAATCATATAAGTGGCAAAAATAATTTAAAATTTAATCCCGCAGTCGGGTTGACAATGCAGGTTTTTAAAGTAAAAACTTACAAAAGTTTGCTATGTTTTTATAGTCAATTTCATAGTGAAATTGATTACAATGACCTAAATTAGATTAATTTATAAAATTTTGATCTAATTAAACTTTAAAACTTATTTAAAATGTAATTTAACCTTATAAATAAATCATATGAAGAAGTATTTTTGAACTAAAATTTAGTATATTTTAACTATCCATTAAAAAATGAAACATTACATTAAAATACCAAAAAATTACCCTAACCTACTTTTTATCTTTATATTTAAAGGATGAATTTTATTTTGAAATTTATAATCTATAAGAGTTTGAAAAATTAGATTTAAAATAGGTTCACCATTAAAAGGTGGTAAAAAATGACTTAATAAGAAATATAGTATTTTATGCATAAAATTGGCTTTGTTTTTTTCTGAATCCTATAAAAAATATTAGATGAATATTAAAATATTTGATTAAATATAATATATATATATATATATATATCACATTAATATCAATCAATAATTTTAATTAATTTAATTTATTAGGGTAAAACAACTTTTTGGGTATAATAATACTTTTATATTCAATCAGTTTTCATATTCAATTATAATTAATTTGTAACTAATGAATTAATTTTATATCTATGTAAACCATATATTTTCATAATTTGGTTAACCCTTTTCATAACTAATAATTTAACATCTAGTTTATATTAAATATTATTTTAATAATATATCATTTTTTTGATAAAACTCAGTCTTGCATATCATACAAGCCATCGAGGAAAGTCATTGTTATGTGTAACGCAAGCCAACCTTAGTGTTACATGTAGAGAAAGCTAAAATTTATGTTTCATTTGGTGCATTATTAACTTGGTTTTTCTTATAATGCAATCCAAACATAGTGCTTCAATATAAAATAACAATTTTTGTGTTGTGTGAAATTTAAAATATAAAAAAGATTAAATAATTTCAAAAAAAAAATATTTCAAAAAATCTTGTGGTGTTACCCACATACCCTACCTATTTAAAGTTTTCAATAATTCATAAGTAGACCACCAATTTTTTCTTACCTTAACATTCTATAATTTATCATGGTGGGATCTATGGTTTATAACTTAGTTTACTAGTCCATGACATACTTACAAACTTCCCACCTGGGTTCCTTTATATCATTTATGTAGCATGAGGGTAAAATGAATGGTAATATATTACATATCCATTAAATTAACTCAAGAGTAATATTAAATAACATTATTCATGTTAATAAATTGTTGGTTATTATTATTTTTATATTAAGGATCTTTTGTATTTTGGTTTTGTATAAATTGAACTTGACATGTTCTGATTATGTTTTTATTAGACTGGAATAATTTTCTTACTATTTGTATAATGTAACATCTATCTTGTTTTGGATTTTATGCAGTTACAGTTTTTGAAGCTATATTTTTTTTCAACATTTCTATATAGCGGCATATTAAGCCTCCACTATATATGGGAAAATATTGATTAGTGGAGGTTCAAACTGCCACTATATAATCCTGAAAAATGTTTACCGGCTATTTAAATTACAACTAAATTTAGTGGAAGTTTAAACCACCGCTATACCCTAGACATTTTTGAGAGGTGAAACCACCTTAAAAAATAAAATAACCTCAACTATATATTGTTAAGTTTAGTTGTGGTTTAAACCACTTCCATTTCCTAGATAGTTTTGAGAGGGTGAAACGCCACTAAAAACAAAAAATACACCACTAAAAAAATATTTTGCAACAATTCCCAGAAACTGACACTAAATGGATAAAACTACCACAAGTTAGATTCCAATTCCAACTTTAGTGTTGGTTTTTATAAATCATTTTGAAATGATTTTGTAGCGGTTAAAACCGCCACCAAATAAACCCCCTGCTATTAGCCGGTTTTGCTGTAGTGCCACCTGCATTGTATCAAGTTGGGATCACATTGTGAGAATACATATTTAAAACTATTATGATATATATATACTATGAATGTGTTATTAAGGAGATAATTTATTCATCTATTAAATTCACAAACCACAACAACAAATTTTTAATCATGTGTTGGTTAGTTAATTTCATTTAGTTTTATTTGTCTCAATCTATATGCCATGATAGGGCCTCGTTTCATAAGAACACACTACAATATTTCTCCCAAATCATCATAATATACCTTATATTCATCACCTTGATTAGATAGGATAATAATTTTCACTAAAGTAATCATTCTCTTGAGGTATTTAATTACTTCCTATAACTTATTTTCCCATCCAAACTTAACTCCTTTATGAGTAAAATCTATCATTAGTGTTCCTAATTTTGACAATTATTTAATAAGAAATTGGTAATATCTATCCAGTTTAAGAAAACTATGAATATAAAAGAAATTTTTGATATTGTTTCAATAAACTACAAACTTTACTTTAACAGGATCAATCGATATTTATTATATGACACAACATGTCCCAAAAATTTCACCTTCAAAATCCAAAAGTGATATTTAGAGAAGCCTATTCCTAACTTATATTCCTAAAAACAATCTATATAGTTTTACTAATCTTATTTTAATATTGAATAAAAAAATATTTAATCCAAAAAACTATAATGAATTTATCCAAATATTTGTTGAAAATTCGATTCATCACAGTCGTAGATACTACATGAGAATTAGTCACACCGAAAGGCATGACCAAGAATTCAAAATGGACGTAATGTATTAAAAAATACATCTTTGTTATGACTCTATCTCTTAAAATCAATTGATGATATTCAGAGAAAATACCAATCTTTTAAAACTACCTATCACTTTTTAGTTGATTAAAAAATTATCAATATGAGAAAATGATATATATTCATTATTATTACTTTATTAAGTTTATGATAGTCAATACACAATCGAAAATATAAGAACCCAACTTTTATTTGAGGTATAAAACCTTTTTTTAGTTTAAATTCCTTAGTTTTATCCTAATAGAAGTGTCTAATGAGGTCATGGGAGTTTCAGGGGTGTCCAGGGCTTGTACGGATCTTGGAGATCGGGATTTTGGGAGAAACAGATGGGCCACACGGTTAATAGAAACCATGCTTCTCGGTCCTCATGGTTAAAACAAACCATTTGAGAATGAGAAAATGGGTGCACATACGTTGTGAACTATTTTTCTAAACATGCACTGAAAGCCATGTGAGGGGTGTATTAGGATAGTGATGGGCACATGGTTGGTGTACAATTTGTCCAACCATGTGGCCAAACTGTGTGACCCTTTAAAAAGCGGTAAATTACCATTCCCCCCCTCTTTTTAATGAACCCCCATACCTTTTTATTTTCTATCCCATGAAAAAAACCCTCTCCTGTGAATAATTTTCTACACATAATGATAGGATTTGTGATATATTCTCTATCTAGACCCTGATCAAGCTGTTGTCAGTCTCGCTGGTTGCATACCAAAAATATCTCCATTCCTATTTCACCTTTCTTCATTTATCTTCCTGTCAAAAAAGTTATTTTGGTACGATATAATATGTTTTATTTTCATAGAATTTGTATTTGTTACTCAATTTCTTCCATTATAGCTTGTATTAGAAGCCAAAAATGGATGAGGATTCGACTACCAAGCTAAGGTAGGTGATCTCATGCTTTTCCCTTAAATTAATGGTGTTTATATATTACGCCATTGTGTTGTGCACTGGATTTTCTAAGAGACGTTTGTTAAATGAAATTATTCTTAAATTAAATGGTTATGATTAACCTATATAATCCATGAGACCCATATATATAACATTAGAGGTTAAGGACCTTGAATTGAACCACCCCTTGGGTGTGTTGTTAAATTAGATAAAACCAACATGGGTGGCCTATGAATTGATTTACCTTTTTATGTGTGTTAATTTACCCATTTCTTGGGATGTTAAATGAATTTATTGTAATTTATATTGAATTGAATAATATAGGGAATGGAATACCATGTCCTTATGCCGTTTTCCCATTTCCCCTTCTCTCTTAGGCTTGAGATGTTCTTTATAATTAAAATTCCCAATCAATATGAATGAGATAATTCAAGGCATGCTAGGCCTTCTAAGACTAGGATATGGTTTGATCCACATTTTTGAGATGAGTAATTTTTTTATATAAATTTTATGGATAAATGAATTTAAATTTGAACTTAAATAGTATAGTCAGTCCTTGGGCCCCTAACCATTCATATTTCCATGCTGAGAGTGAGATATGGGTCCCGACTCAGAATTCCAGTAAAAGATTCACTGAGATAACTTAATTAAATGAATATATGATAAAACAAAATTTTATTGAAAATAAATGATATAATTTCCTCACATTGTGCAAAATATGTTTACTTATAGAATATTTGGGATTAGATCATTCATTTTAAAATTTGATGAAAATTCCAGTTTTACCATTTAAAATTCACTGTAGTATTTCAAACATAAATATTCTTATTTGAAATATTTAATCTTAAAATTTTGTAACTATTTTATTTAATTAATGGTCTACAAATTGAATTTAGGAAATATGAGCTAAATCGTGTATTTGATTGGAATAAATGGGTCATGAAGTCAAAAATGGACCGAAATCTCCAGATTGGACACTACTTATGTATTTGGGCCATAAATTCTTAATACATGCTTGTAATGAGCCCAAGTTTGGAGAGGATCTCTATAAACAAGTTATAACAACTTATCCTTTTGGAAAGATAGATGATTCATGGGTTTATGTGGTCAAGAAGGTGGTGAAATTTGGATTAAAATATTTAGAAGAATTTCCCCATTCACACTTTAAACCACTTGTAACCTTTCCTCCCATCCACTATATAAATATGTATTTTTATCATTTGGAAGGTTTGGGACGTGAATTGTGAGATTTAAGGAAAAGTAGAATTGGTTTCACTTCATTTATCTAGAAATTTCAAGAGGTAGATCTCTTGAATCTAGGATCCCTTCATCGAAGCCTTCTTCTTCCTCTTCACTTGTTATTGTTTTTTGTTCTAGAAATAAAAATATTAGTTTCTAATCCATTGTTCTATTGTTTTAAATTTTATTATTCTCTCAATATTTATATTTGGTCTGGAAATCAAGAGTATAAATTTTATTGGGTTATACCCTTTCCACTACCTTTTCAAATGTAAAACGTTTCTATAATGACTACACCACCCATAAAAGAGTAGTTCTTTTTAGTAACCGATCTACCTCTTACCTTATTCATTAATTTATTTTGAATCAATGGGATACTGTAATTCACATATTATGATTTATTAATTGTTTTTTAAAATTAAAATAAACTAATCAAGAAATTGAATAATTAACACAAAACTAGCGAGGTCGAGTGATGTGTGAATTGTGAGAGCGCGATATTAATCGGTGAAACAAAAGCACACGAGAAAAATTTTTAGAGTAAAAATATAATATATAAACACAATTTATCCTCCTTTTCCAGAATTTATATGTTCCCTAATTCACCAATGACCAAAATCTAGACTTAGAATATCAATCAAAACAGGGTGCTACGATTTCATGTTCCGAAGCTAGCCTAGGGTTTATTTCACTTCATCTTTATGTTAATGTTATTTCCCATAGGGTTTGAGGATTAAAAAATTAGGGGATAATAATTAACTAGATTTTAATTTAAATTATAATTATGAATAATTAAATGAAGTAGTAGAGTTAGATCGATTACGCCTTCTAAAAATATTTTCTAAAAAAACATCTTCTCATTGTGTCTTATTAATCGAATTTCATTTCAAAAATAAAAACAAAAAAATGAAATTTTCTTACAGAATACTTCTTATTATTTTATAAATAATAAAAAACATTACATCCTTTTAATTAGTTTGTTTATTCCATTTTATTTTATTTTAAAATACCTTTAATATGTTGTTAAATTTACTTCCCCCTTTGAGAGACGACCTTTGTCAGCTGCTCTATTTCACCTAAATAACCCCAAAACAAACATCATTTGAGAGCAAAAATGGAAGTTCTTTTCAAATTGGTTACATTATCAGAGAGTAAAGTATTTTATTAAACTAATTATAGGTATTTTTTAATTTAATTTTATCATTTTTTCTCTTTTTTCTTTCATCATCTTTCCCCTTTCTCAATTTTTGTTTGTTTTTTGTATCTCTTTATTATTTCTCTCTCTTTTATTCTCTATTATACCATCTATTTAAAATTATTCTCAAGATATTATTTTATAATTTTCTCAATTTATATGATTTATGACATGATCCCATCTTGAGGATCTCCTTGATCTAGACCTCGAGATTGAACACGACCTTAGGGCTTGAATTAGCTAGTCTCGGTCTATGAGAAGTGTCAAAATTCACCCAACTAGTGAATTCCTCCACTATAAGAACACTAAAATTGGAAAAAATTCTATATAAAACCTAAAAAAATAACCAATTTCTGAAAATAATGGCAATGAACTTAATAGAACCATTTGATAATTGGTACAACCCGACATTAACTATTAACCAAATTGTATTTCATACCCAAATCTCAAATCAGACTTTGAATTGAAATCTGGGTTAATTCACCTACTTAAAAAATTTCATGGATTATATAGTGAGGATAAAAACAAACATTTAAAAGAATTTAATGTGGTTTTATCAACCCTTAAACCAAGAAATGTATCTAAAGATCAAATAAAACTAAGAGTATTCCCATTCTCACTTGATGGATATGCAAATGACTAGATGTATTATTTACAAAACGAATACATAACATGTTGGAATGATTTGAAATGTATTTTATTTTAGAGATTTTTTCTATCATTGAGGACCAATTCCATTCGTAAGGAGATATCAGGGATCAAACAAGCATAAGGGGATTTAATGTATGAGTACTGAGAGTGATTCAAGAAGTTTTTCGCAATCTATCCACATCACCAAATTAGTGAGAAACTCCCCATCTAATAATTCTATAAAGGACCCACACATATGGAGAGGAGCATGGTGTATTCTATGGATGAAGGACCATTGGTGGAAAAAACACAAGTATCCACACGTGCATTGATCGAAAATATGGCACAAAACTCCCAACAATTTGACGATTGAGGTACACCACATGTTCGGGGAGTACATTAAGTAAGTCCATATTCTCTCAAAAGTCATTTAATTGATACCAAGTTGTAAGAATTTACCACTATTTCTTTGTCTCAAAAGACATCCCAACCCACTCCTATGAGGTCTTTCGGCATTTTCACTAAAACTAACCACCCAACTGACTGTTTCCCCACAATTACAAGAGACATAGGATTGCGCTACCGTATTCCCCAGGAGACCATATCATCATCAACAACAACCACATCCCTAGAATAAGTATGATTAATTTGAACCAAAATAAAAACAAATTTTGAAGATAAAGACGACATGATGTATGGATCTGGACAACAATAAAGGCCCCCTTTTCAGCAAAATTTTCAACAGCCTCCACCTTACCAATAGGGTTTCCAACAACCCCAAAGAAGATTTAAAGCCCAAGAATCAACAAGTAAACAACAAGGGAATTATAAAACAAAGGTATATTCTAATACTGATGATATTTTGAAACAAATTTTTCTTAATCAATAGAATGAGCTAAAGAGTCAAGGTTTAGAGTTGAGAGAGTTAAAGACGCAAATGGGCCAGATTGCCACTGCCCTCTATGAACTGGTAAGAATGAACTCTAGAAATCTTACTTCTAAACCTACTTCAAATCCCAAGGGAATGTTAGTGACATCACATTGAGAAGTGGTAAACAAACAATTGATACTTCTGCACCTACCATTCCATCAGGATTAACCTCAACTCTGGAGATGTCCCATTCAAGAACCACTGATGAGCAGCCCAAGGAGAATGAAAAAGGTAAGAAAAATATTGATGATGTTCCTCCTAAACCCATTCCCTTTCCCAATATATTTGTGTAAACCAAGAATATGGTTGAAGAAGTGATGAAAAAAGAGGTTTTTGGTTATATTTAAGCATATTGAGATCAACATCCCTCTACTTGAATCCATCAAGAAAATCCCAAGGTATGCAAAATTCATAAAATAACTTTGTACCAATCAAAGAGGGTCAAGGGAAATGAGATGATAAATCTTGGAAGGAATGTTTTAACACTTATTACATCAACTCTATCAATTCCAACAAAGTGAAAGGATCCCAGGACATTCACCATACCATGCCCCATAGGAGAGTTACACTTTTTTGATGATTTATGTGATTTAGGTGATTCCATAAATGTGATGCCTCACTCTGTATTCTCTTCTTTATAGGTTGGTGAGTTAAAGATGATGAGAGTAGCAGTGTAGTTAGTAAATAGAGCTACAACATATCCAGTGGGAGTCCTTGAGTATGTACTTATTTGGGTAAGAGACATGATCTTTCTAGCAGATTTCAACATTCTTAACATGGAGGATGATCAGGTAAGTTCTCATGATCCCATTATTTTAGGCAGGACCTTCCTCAAAACTGAAAAAAATGATCATAAATTTCTATAAGGGTACACTTTCTAAGGATTTTGGTGATGAATTTTTGATATTTAATGTTATGGACTCCATGAAGTACCCCTCATAGGACCATTCTGCTTTTTTTATCTCCCATTTTGAAATACCAAATAAAAACCCCATGGAATTTGATAGTCCTATGCTTATAAATATTATGAGAATTGGTTCTAGTTTAATTTCCAAGAGAACTTCCACACCGGTTTATAATGCACAAACCTTTATTAGATTTTATTTTAAAATGGATTCATATTCTGATTTTGATAATGTGAACTCTAATTATGACAAGGTTGTTGAATATGCTAACAATATCCCTTTTCAACATGAAGATTGTTTTGAATATTTTGAGGGATAACATCAAGGAAATAGGGTGGACCTTGGATGAAATATCATGTATTATCCCATCCATTTTCATTCATAGTATTCTTTTATAGGATGAGGACAAACTGGTTAGGTAGCTACAAAGACGACTGAATCCAACTCTCCTAGAAGTTGTTAAAAAAGTGGTTGAAAAATTTCTCAAGGTAGGTATAATTTATCCCATTTCAGATTCACTGTGGGTAATTCCTATTTAGGTTTTTCCTAAGAAAAGTGGTGTTACTGTTGTTAAAAATGATAAAGAGAAGTTAGTTCCAATGAGGGTGCAAAACAGTGTGTGTTTGTATTGATTATAGGAAACTAAATTAGTTCACTCATTTGAACCATTTCTCCCTCCCATTTATTGATAAAATTCTTGATAGACTATCTTGGAAGACACATTATTATTTCTTGGATGGATTTTATAGATATTTTCAGGCTCCTATTTCTCTAGAGGATTAAGAGAAGACCATATTCACTTTTCCATTCAGTACATTTTCCTACTGAAGGATGCCATTTGGACTTTGCAACGCCCCAGGTACCTTACAAAGATGCATGGTGAGTATTTTTTTTCTGATTTTCTTGATACTTATATGGAGGTATTTATGAATGATTTTACAGTTTATGGGTCTTCATTTGATGATTTTATCTCTAGTTTGGGAAAGGGGTTGAATTTTTGTATTGAGAATAATCTGGTCTTGAACTTTGAAAAGTGATATTTAATGGTATAGCATGGGATTGTCTTAGGGAATGTAGAGTCAAAACATGGGATATAGGTTGATAGATCTATAGTAGATATTATTTCATCGTTACCCTATCCTTCATGTGTGCGTGATGTTAGATCTTTCCTAGGGAATTCAGGATTTTATCGGCACTTCATCAAAATTTTTAGTAAGATTGATCTTCCTATATCACGATTACTTCAAAAGGATTCTAGTTTTGTGTTTTATGATTCTTGAAGGACTTCCTTTGACGAGTTAAAACATTTTCTAACCACTCCACCGATTATAAAGTCCCCAAGGTGGGACATTCCATTTGAGATTATGTTTGATTCTTCAAACTTCATAGTTGGAGAAGTCTTATCATAGAGGATGGAGGGACGTTCACATGTTATTCCCTATGCTTAAAGTACGTTGGATTTGACCTAATAAAACTAAAAAACCATGTAAAAGGAGTTTATTTCCATAATATTTTATTTAGATAAATTCCTTTTATATTTATTGGCCTCTAAAGTTGTTTTTTTGACCATGAAGCTCTGAGGTACCTCTTGAAGAATCCAGATGCAAATCCCAGACTTATCTAATGGATGCTGCTTCTTCAAGAATTTGATATCAAGATAAAGGATAAAATGGTTTTAGAAAACTTGGTGGTATACCATATTAGTAGGATTACTCACACATTAGAGGCTGATACCTTGGACAAGGTACCACTTCTAGACACTTACCTCAATGAGCATCTTTATTCCATATCTGGTACACATCCTTGGTATGCTAATTTAGTTAACTACCTTGTTTCATATGAAATTACTACAAATTTAAAGAATCATAAAGTCCAAAAGTTAAAAAGTGAGTCAAGATTTTATGTTTGGGATGATCCCTACCTCTAGAACATGTGTAGTGATAAAGTTATTAGGAGGTGTGTTCTTGATCATGAGTTTGAGTCTATTATGCATTTCTCCCATACAATTTCATGTGGAGGAAACTTTAGATCTCAACGAACATCTAAAAAAGTCTTAGACTCTGAATTATATTCGCCTAGCATTTTCCTGGGTGCCTAAGTGTTTTGTAAGTCATTCTCTCGCTGCCAACACACTAGGAACATTCTAGGAGACACGAGATTCTCCATCAACCCATATAATTCTATGTAATTTTTGATGTATGTGGAATTGATTTTATGGTTCCCTTTACAAGTTCATTTGGGTTTTTGTATATTTTTGTTTCTGATGATTATATTAGAAAATGGGTGGAGGCCAAGGCCACCAGGACTTATGATTCTCATGTTGTAGTGGACTTTGTCAAGGCATACATTTTTTTTGCAGGTTTTGAGTACCAAAGGCCATAATCAGTGACCAAGGGACATACTTTTGTAATCAAAAATTAGATTCCCTCCTTCAGAAGTATAGGGAGACACACAAAACATCAATAACATACCACCCCCAAAAAAATAGCCAGGATGAGGTTTCAAAGTGGGAGTTGATTTTTTTGGAGAAAACCGTGCAACCAAATAGGAAGGATTATAGCAAGCACTTAGATGATGCACTGTGGGATTATAAAATAGAATACAAGACCCCTATCAGTATGTCCCCTTTTTAGATTGTTTTTGGTAAAGCTTTTCATCTCCCTGTGGAAGTCAAGCATCAAACATATTGAGCTATAAAGAAATGCAACATGAACTTGGCTCAAGCTAGAATTAAAAGGAAGATGAAAATTTAAGAGCTTGGGGAGATTCAATTGTCATCATATGATAACTCAATTCTCTAAAAGGAAAGATCAAAATCATCTCATAACATAATGATCTATCAAAGGGGGTTTTATTTTGGAGAGAAATTCTTACTCTACAGTTCACTATTAAAGCTGATGCCTGGTAAGTTGCATTCTAGATGGTTAGGTCCTTATATTATATCTAATTTTTTTTCTTATGGTGTAGTGGATATCACACAAGAGGATACTTTAAGAATATTTATAGTCAATGGAAAACGTTTGAAGAAATACATTGATTGAATTTCTACTGATGTAGTGGATTTCATCACACCGCATGACCCCATTATCACTTGGGATTATTTGGTTGTTCCTCACCCTTTCACTTTTATATTATTTGTTTGATTTAAATTTTTTTATTCCATGTGCACATATCATCTCATGGGTTTAAATTGAGGACAATTCAATATTTTAAGTGTGGGGGAGGGGACAACATTTTGGGGTAGTTTTTAAGGATTTTTCATTTTTTGTGTGTTTTCTATTAAGTTTTCTATTAAATTTAAAAAAAACGAAAAAAGGAAAAAAAAAATATCATGTAACATTCTAATGTTGAATATATATAAAATTAATGTTTTTAAAATTCATTTTTAGAGTGATAAGAATGAGTAATATTTCATCATCAAGGGTTGATTTTTATAAAAATGGAAGTCGTCGATGATATGATTGGTTATGTCATAAAACCTTTTAAATTTTGACACTATTATTTATGATATTTGTTCACGGTAAATTGTATCATTGATTTCTGTACACTACCTTTAACTCAACCATGAATTTTGAAATACTTCCTACTCAATTGAAGGTATAATAAAGTTAGGTAAAAAATTTCATCTTATTTCAATGGTTGGTCCTTATGTTCCTTTCTATTCCAATCAATTTCATTACTGTACCTAATTGAGCTATGTGTGTGTACCTTTTATCCAAATATTGTAATCCCTCAAAAAAGAAAAATAATTAAAAATATGGGTTGTGTCTTGGGTAGGTAAAAACCCACTATTCCTCGACCTTTGATCTTGTTACAACTATTAAAATTAGTGTCGCAAGGAGATCAAACATGGGTTGAGAGATGAGTGTGAGATTTTTTCCAAGTGAAACTTAAAAAGAAATAATAAATGATGGGAGTGATAAAATGTTCAACACGTGGGGATATCTAGGTCTAGATCTTATGGTTTGACTTTAAGGAATTCTTAAGTGAGTGGGTCTTGAAATTTGATTGAAAAGGAATGCAGAACAAGTTTGGTGAATTAAATCAAGTAAGAAGAATTATTTTACTTGACCTGAATATACTGAATAAAGGGTGGAGATATGAACTTGGAATGGTTGGCACACAAACATGGGGAATTAGTGGAATGGTAGACCCATGACTTGTTTTTATATGATTAGTGTTAATCTCACTGGATTTTGTTTTGACATAATTTATGAGTCAATGAATTTAAAATTTATTGATATTGACCCTTTATGGAATTCTTACTTTTCTTATATTTCCATTGTGGATTGAGAAATACGAACATGCATATCATGTCACAATTTTTTGGAATACATGATATGAGGATTTTCCTAGGAGTGCAAAAGGGTAAGTGTGGGAGAGTTGATAAAACATAATTTTGTTGAATATTTTATTGATAATAAATGATATAATTTCCTTTAATTATGCTAAATATGTTTATTTACAGAATATTTGGGATTAGATCATTCATTTGAAAATTTGATGAAAATTCTATTTTTACCCGTTAAAATTCACTATAGTATTTTGAACATAAATATTTTTAATTTTAATTATTTAAACTTAAAATTTTGTAACTGTGTTCCTGAATTAATGAGATACAACTTTTATTCAAGATATATGAGCTAAATCATGCATTTTATTGGACTAAATGGGCCATGAACTCAAAGATGCCCTAGACTCACCATATTAGAAACTACTTTAGTATTTGGGCCATAAATTCTTAATACGTGTTTGTAATGGGCCCAAATTTAGAGAAGTGCTCGATATTTTTTTCCACAACTTATCCTTCTAGAAGGATAGCTGATTCATGTGTTTTGGTGGTCCGGAAGGCGGTTCAAGTTAGATTACAATATTTGTCCAAATTTCCCCATTCTCACTTGAAACCACTTGTAACCTAGCCTCCCCTCCACTCTATAAATATGTGTTTTTATCATTTTTAGAGATTGGGATGTGCATTATAATATTTAAGGTAGATGACAATTGGTTTCACTCCATTTCTCCTGGAATTTAAAGAGGGAGAGATCTTGAAGCTTGGATCCCTTCATCGAAGCCTTCTTCTTTTTCTTCTTCGCTTGTTAATGTTTTTTGTTCTAGAAATAAAACTCTTAGTTTATATTCTATTTGTTCTATTATTTTCAATTTTATTCTTATATTAATATTTCTATTTGGTCTGGAAATCAAGAGTACAAACGTGATTGGGTTATACCCTTTCCACTACCTTTTTAAATGAAAAACGTTTCTATGATGACTACACCACCCATGGAAGAGTAGTTATTTTTAGGAATCTATCTACCTCTTAACTTTTTCATTAATTTATTTTGAATAAATGATATAATGTAATTAAAATATTATTATTTAAGAATTGTTATTTAAAATTAAAATAAACTAAGAAAAAATTTAACAATTAACACAAAACTCGTGAGGTCCAATGATGTGTGAATTGTGAGAGCGCAATCTTAATCGGTGAAACAAAAACACACATGATAAATTTGTAGAGTTCAAATATAATTCCTAAAAAAAATTCATCATCATTTTATAGAATGTATGTATGCCATAATTTACCACTGATCATAATCTAAACTTAAAACATCAATCAAAGTAAGGTGCTACGATTGCTTGTTCCAAAGTTAGCATAGGGTTTAATTCACTTAATCTTTATGGTAAATTTATTTCTCACAGGGTTCAAGGATTAAAAAATTAGAGGATAATAATTAAGTGTATGTTAATTTAAATTATAGTGATGAATAATTATATTAATAATTAGAGTTATATCGATTACTCCTTCTAAAAATATTTTCTAAAAAACATCTTCTCATTGTCTTATTAATCGAATTTCATTTCAAAAATAAAAAAAAATGAAATCTTCTTTCAGCATAATTATTCTTCTTTTATAAATAATAAAACCCCCATAATTTTAATTTGTTTGTTTCTTCCCTTTTATTCTATTTTCAAATACCTTTAATATGTTGTTAAATTTACTTCCTCCTTTGAGAGATGACCTTGGTCACCCACTCTACTGCACCTAAATAACTAAAAACGAACACCATTCGAGATCACCCATGACATCACCTTTCAATTTATCATAAAACTTGGGTGAAACAAGGGTTATCATAGAAAATCCATGGATGGAATCACATGGATGTTATATTATATACGTTCGAGTGATACTTTGAATCCCTATGTGGACTTCCAAGGATTGAATCATATGGATGATCGTTTTATACGCCCGAGTGATAATTGGAATTATTATATAGACATACATGGATTAACTCCATGTAATGATCATTATATATTCCATGAGTGACATTTGGTCTCCCTTAGTGGACCTCCAAGTATGGACTCAGAGGGAGGTGACTTTATACCACACTTAGAGCAATACCAGGGTTCCTAAGAGGAATGATTAGGATGGACTTGTAAGGTGATGGGTTCATGTTATTATATGAGATATCCTTGGGTTCCAAATTAGGAATTACAATGACGGGCTCGGGTTTCTTTACAATCATAATATATTAATTATACGATGCTATGCCAAGACAAAGAACAAACTTGGATTTGGCCGGAGCTTTACATTATTATGATGGACTTATTATTCATTTCATGCTCAGATATGGTTCATTGGAGATGATTGGTCTATGAACCAGGTCCCAAGACCTTATTATTAATAAAATCATGACTGTCTTATTAATCATAGATATTTTATCTTAGGATGAAGTAGGTATCAGAGGACGAGCATTCCATGAGAACCCAAAACTATGTGGGTTATATACTTACCATAATTTATTTATAACTTTTACTATTACCTGCACAATGTTTATTATATATTCATTCATTGGATGGAAGTATACACTGTTTGTGGTGACCTACTAAGTATATATTACACCCTGTTCGGGCTACTTTTGGGTACCCAAACAAACTTCTTGGATGCAGGTAGGGACAAGGAGAAGTGATATGATTGGATGCTTGATTACCTTTCTTGGATGGTGTAAGGTGGTAGAGGACCAGGCCTATGATTGAGATTCTTTTATAGATAGCCTTGGGTATTTTGGACATTTTTTATATCATGTTGTATATGCATGTTCCCCGGATCCCCCTTTATTTCTCTTTTGT
The DNA here is from genome assembly GCA_963277665.1 of Viscum album. Lineage (NCBI taxonomy): Eukaryota > Viridiplantae > Streptophyta > Magnoliopsida > Santalales > Viscaceae > Viscum > Viscum album. The sequence goes on from OY728147.1 coordinate 998,566,049, forward strand.
AAAGCATGCCATGTTCATCATTTTTGTATATGAAATTGATGGATGCGATCACTTAATTATTTATATACTAGATAATTAATCTTCTACTATTCAGTTATCTTTTATGATCACAATATTTATTGATATGATTATACCACTTTTCTTGTAACATCCTGCCCAAGGTTCCACATACTGGTCCCCCGATCCGGTTCACCACATGACCTCAAGTATGCCTCCCTATACATAAGAGACTGCCGACTACTAGTGAGAGTCTAATATGTAACGTGGGGAGACTATACCATCTTTATCAAAGAAGAAAAAAATAAATAAATAAATATGAAATATAACCAAGATATAATAATAATTAATAATCAACCAAACAAAAAACGAATAAATCCAAAAATAGGGAAAATGACCATAAACCAAACCAGTAGATATGTCATTCTATAAAAGTGTCATGTGTCCAAATAAAACCCAAAATAAATACTCATTGACAACTCCCAAAAGGATCATAAAATCATATCTGGTTCCCTCATTCATGCTCCATCCTAAATCCCTACCCATCCATCTAACATCAAGCTCTTTCCCTTTTTTACTTTCCTATAAACATGACTTATATTTGGGCACCAATTAGGAGGCTCGAGTAGGGTGTGAGTATAACTAAGTAGGATACCACCAATATTGTCTAAATCAATATCCAGTCTATAATCATGTATGTAGTTATATAAAGAATAAAAATAAGATGAAAAAGTAAATAGGTTTAACATTTATTATTCTTTTTCTAACCACATCATACCTACTTCGGCCCATTCCAAAGTCTGACACATACACTATAAAGATTTTACATTTTACTATTTTCAAGGGATTTAATTGATCAATTTAATTCCAAATTCATTTGGTACCCTAGAGTGTCAGTCCAGGTACCATTATTTTAGGTACTTGGAACATAAATTAGTTCTAATATCTCAGGGGCCTAGAGAATCAGTCTGGAACTGCTTGGGTATTTTAATAATTAATCCCACATCCATAACTCTTTTTTCACAAGAATGAATCGGTGTCCTAGAGGTGTAGTTTGGCATCCCATGGGTCATTAGATCATTAGTTCATCACCCAAAACTCATTTTTCACATTTACATATACACATATCATGGTTCCACATTCATAACTCATTTATCAATAATTTTCAACACTGTGTACCGTTTCATTTATCAAACACAACCATGGGTCTTTATGTTCAACACAAGGAAAAACATGTGAAATTACCTATTAATTTATTTATCATCAATTATTACACAACTCATTAACCCTTCAAGTTAAGCCATTTATCCCTTTAAATCCCATTATCAAACATGAAATAAGGATTTTGTTCAATTACACATACCCATTATTCCCATTTTTACAATTCAAGCATCATAATTTCAAGGATATTGGAACACCCCCTAGGTTTCCATAAAGTTTAGTCTCATAATATCCAATTGGGAATTAGAATTTAGACCACTGACCTTAGGATCATTGATAAACCATCTCTAAACCTTATCCCTCAATTCGATGTAGAATGGTCGAATTCACAATGGACGAGGGTATTTAGGTTCAAAAACTAGGATCAAGATCCAATGAAACATGATCCATTAAAACCTAGATTTATACAATCAATAATGGAAGGATTAATCCCTCTATAAAGGGTGAAAAAGGTGAAAAATAAAGGATCATAAACAAGGAAGATATAAAATACTTGAGAGGTGTTGATTTCTTCTATTGGATATTCTATTTTCAAAGAAAGATGTTTAAGGAGCCTAGAAATCCTATTAGGAGCCTCCAAGAGAAAAAGAAACCATGATAGGTCAAGTGGGGGTTATTAGGGATATAAATTGGGGGTTCGATAATTTTTAATTAAAATTTTTAGTAAATTAAAGTCCACATGTATGGTTTCCTAAAAAGGCTGCATGGTTAGAAAAACTGTGCGCCTTAAAGTAAACAAACACCACAGAGAAAGCAAGCAGTAGAAGTAAACACTAAGTAAAAACTGGGTACAACAGTAAGTGCATAAAAGTAAGTGGGCCAGAATACAAAACCAAACTGAAAGTAAAGTACAACAGGAAGGGGAAAACAACAACTAAAAGTAAAGCCGCAACGTCGAGCCGTCCACTAGAAATCCCACCTGAAGGGTGGGTACAGATAGCCTCCACAGCTCCTCGGGTCTAGCCGTCCGCTCCGTGTACGTCCCGCCCAATGGTCCACCTCAAGGTACCGACCTGCTCCTCGTGCCTCAACCACAATCAGCGCTGTCTGCCGTCTACAACCAACACAACGTAGTGCGGGCATAGCCCATGCAGGGGTGAGTATAAGCTACTCAGTAGGGACCCCGAGACCCCTGAAGGTCTCCCAGAATCCACAAAGGATAATTCACAAAGGAAAGATAAAATCACGAAGTAACATCCGACACTACTTAGGTATATGCCCATACATATACCTAAGTCAGAAATTCCAGTTCGCTCCAGCCTCTGAGCCCAAGCACAACCCACTCCACACAGGAAATCACAACCCAGCCCACACAGAAAAGTAAAACATAATCCACACAGGATAACACAACACAATCCACAAAGGAAAGAAAAACAGGATTCAGCTCACACAAGTATACTTCTTCGTATGACGATAGAGATGATCAGATATAGCCAATGATTCATCTAAGTCACCGGACCCACAAAGGATCAATAGGTATGAACCCCCGCAATGACCCACAAAGGATCTGACCCACACAGGATCGATAGGTAACTAACCCCCGCAATGACCCACACAGGATCTGACCCACACAGGATCGATTGGTAACTAACCCTCGCAATGACCTACACAGGATTGGACCCACACATGATCTGTAGGCACTGGACCACATAGGACCGCTGAGCGCTGACCCACACAGGATTAGACCCACACAGGATCTGTAGCACTGATCCACGTAGGATCGCTGAGTGCTGTAGTCGTCGCCATTGAATCCACTGAGGATCTCTGTACAATCGTCGTCGTTGTCGCAGTTGCAGCCAGCTCTAGGGTTCCCGCACACAGCAAGCTCGTTCAGGAGGGTCTGCTCCATGAGCCGAGAGGCTGATACATCAACTGACACAATGTATGGAGTTGATGTATCCAAAAGTTCCGTATCGACAATAGGAACTCAATGTTACAGACGGCGCGTCAATCGGACGCCCGGTCTGAGAGTTATTGGCTTTTTCGTCCCAGGGGCCCGGTTGGGTTTTAAGTCAAAACCAACCCGACCGTACTCCAACTGTGTCCAAACCTCGATCGGAGTAAGACAAAAGGTCCGTCTCACTAATAGGAATCCAACAAAGTCGACGGCACGTCAATCAGACGTCCATAGCTCAAGTTATAAGCGTTTCCGCTCCGAGGGCCCGGTTGGTTTCGTGTACGAACCAACCCGGCTGAACCCAAAGTTCTCCGAAACCCTGAGTGTAATATATCTATACGACCATCTTGATCCAACGATCGCATCGCCTCTGACGGTGCATCGATCAGAGGTCCGTAGCCCAAGATATGGGAAAAAGACCGAAGAGGTCCGAAAACGGGGGGTCTGGGCCCGGACCGACCCGACCCAACCCCCCTGGGGCGGCCCGAACCGAGTCGACCCGACCCGGGTCCGGTCCGACCCGGCTGGGCGCGGCCCAGCCCGGCTGGCGTGGCCCGGCTCGGCCTGGGCACGGCCCGGCCTGGCGGTCCGGCCGGGCAGCTCGGTCCGGCGCGCTGGCGCTGGCTGAGCAGCCGTGCAAGGGGGGACCGCCCCCCTGGAGGAAACTGCGGCCCCCACACGGGGGACGCTCCCTATCAACAGACATGGCGCGATGCCGCGGCTTCAGCCGCGACGGCCTCTTCTCGGTGGCGCATCGGGCACCACTGCCTCCTGGCGGTCGGCCGGTGCCGGCCGCCGCCTCTGGCCGCCGGCGCCACCGTTCCGGTGAGGCGTGCCGACGGAAAACTCCGCGGACCACCAGACGAGCTCCGGTGGTCAGATTTGCCTGCCGTCTTCGCCAACGGCCCTCCCGGGACCCATCCTTCACTGCGAGGACCTCCCAACGCCTGCGCGACCTGCTTTTTCGTCACCCTCCAAATCCGCTCACCAAGAACGAAGAGACGGTGGGTTCAGACTTGTTCGTTGGTCCGCACCCTCCGTGTTAGTGGTTTTAAAAGTCTTCCAACAATATTTAAACAAACTGCGGATATAATCACAAAGATTTAATTGCATCATGTAAACCCATGATGAGGATATAATTCACAAAGATTTAAAAGAACTGCAACCCCTACCTCAATCGGTTGATGATCGAAGATTGTCGCGGGGGAAGGAACGTCGCGGAAGAAGCGTCGCGGAAGGAGGATCGTCGGCGTCGCGATACAAGGCGTCGTGTTGTCGATCTCTGAGGGTTTGGTGTTCTTCTTCTCCCTTCGTCGGAGGCTGACGTTCTTCATCGGCGATGATGCGTTCTACGCATTCTTGGCGTTCTTCACGTTCTTCGACGAAGGAGGATGAAGATCTTCAAGCCTTAGAGCTTTCTACAAATCCTCTCAACAAGCAACCCCTCAATAAAAATAAGTGTTGGTCTTATTTTTATTTCCCATGCCAAAATTTTGGAATTCATAAAAAGAATCGAACAATTAATTGAATTAATTGCAACGCTTAAACCGCCCAATTAATAGGGGCGTTTAATATTTAATTAAACGCATGGGTTGACTATATTTGAAAGGGGGGTTTTTTCGGGTGAGTTACTTAGAGGGAAAGAAATGGTGGGGCTCGTGCGGGCCCCACCTCACAAATATCCTACCAAGTGGGTAGGATATTATGGGTCCCATCTTATCCGCTTAACATAGGTTATGCCGCTTAAGTGAAATAAAATAAAAAAGTTGCACCACTTTTATTTTATTCTTTAACTTACACCCCAAAAATTAAAAACCACACCCGAGCAAACACAACTTTGGAAAAGATGTTTCTAAGAAATTACCAGCGCTGCGATTCCATTGGTGCCCTCAGAATTTGATTCCAAGCACCGGTTCAAAAGTTAGAAAAACCTACTCATTCGTTTACTGAACGTACCCGAGCCAAACTTCGGAAAATGATTCCAGGCACACCGGGCCTCGGAATCAGGTACTGTCAGAAACTATGCTCTTGGAAAATTCTCAAGAAAATTAAGAAAAAAAATTTCCTTGAATTTTACGGGTCTTTACATTACTCCCACCTCAGGGCTTTACGTCCCCGTAAAGATACATCAAAAACTAGGGAAACAAATGTGGGTACTGAGCACGCATCTGAGCCTCCCGCTCCCAAGTACTCTCCTGGAGGTTCCCATGCTGCCATCTGATGCACACTAGTGGAATCAACCGTCCACGTAGGACTCGCTCCTGTCGATCCTCAATCTCCACTGGGACATCCGAAAAAGTCACCCCATCATCAACGTCCAGCTCCCCATGGTTAATGATATGTGTCGGGTCATGCACGTATCTCCTCAGCTGGGATACGTGGAAGACGTCGTGCTCCCGGTGCAACTGAGGTGGTAGAGCCAGGAGATAATCCACCTTGCCAATCCTACTGAGGACCTGGAATGGTTCGATGAAGCGTGGAGACAACTTGCCTCCTCGGCCAAATCTCCGTAATCCACGTCGAGGTGAGACCCACAAGAAGACATGGTCACCATCCTCGAACTCTAGTGGACTCCACCTCATGTCAGCATAGGACTTCTCCCGGCTCTAAGTTGTCCTCATCCACTCCTATATGACCTGGACCTTCTCTGTCGTGGCCTGGACCATCTCTGGTCCCACAAGTGCTGACTCCCTAGGATCTGTCTAGAACAAAGAAGATCTGCAAGGTCGGCCGTACAATGCCTCGTATGGTGCCATCCCGATGGTGGAGTGGTAGCTGTTGTTGTACGTGAACTCCACCAAGGGTAGATGGTCCTCCCAGATGCGACCAAAGTCGAGGACACATGCGCGGAGCATGTCCTCAAGAGTCTGAATGGTCCTCTCCGTCTGACCATCTGTCTGAGGGTGAAAGGCGGTGCTCAGACGTAGCTGCGTCCTGAATGCCTCCTGCAACCCCTTCCAAAGCTGGGAAGTAAAGCGAGCATCTCGATCGGAGACGATAGATGATGGAACACCGTGAAGCCATACAATCTCCTGAACGTAGAGACGTCCCAAGCTCTCCACTGAGCCCTGCTCTCTAATGGGTAAGAAGTGAGCCAACTTGGTGAGTCGGTCGATAATCACCCAAATGGAGTCGTGACCTCTAGAAGGGCGTGGAAGTCCAGTCACGAAGTCCATAGATATGCCATCCCACTTACACTCTAGGACCTCTAAGGGTTGTACCAAGCCTGCTGGTACCTGGTGCTCTGCCTTCACCTGCTGGAAGGTGAGGCATTGAGAAACGAACTCTGCCACAACCTTCTTCATGACCGACCACCAGTGTTGTCATCTGAGATCCTGGTACATCTTTGCTATGCCAGGATGTACCACCAAAGGGGAAGTGTGAAACTCTCTCAGCACCTCCTCCCGTAAAGCAACTGGTACCAAGGTACGTCCTCTGAAAAGGACGTCGTGCTCTTCTCCTACGGAGAATCCATTAGGTGCCTGTACTGAGGATATCTGCGCATGCCGCGTCTCACAGTCAGTGTCCCCACGCTGTGCCTCTCTGACCCGCTGCAGTAGCGGAGGAGTGACTGTGAGTGACTGAAGGAAGGCTTCTCCATCTCTATCCACGAAGGATATCTGCAAAGCGGGTAGCTGCTCTATCGCCTCCTCAAGTAGCTGAATGCCCGTTCTCCTGCTAAGAGCATCAGCTACTACGTTCCCCTTCCCAGGAGTATAGACTATCTCAAAGTCATAGTCCTGGAGGAACTCGAGCCATCGCCACTGTCTCAAGTTCAGGTTCTTCTGGGAGAATATGTACCTGAGACTCTGATGGTCAGAATAGATTGTAAAGCGCTCTCCCATCAGATAGTGTCGCCATGTCTTCAGAGCGAAGACCACTGCTTCTAACTACAGGTCATGGGTAGAAAAGTTTTGATCATGCGGCCTCAACTGACGTGATCCATAGGCGATCACTGCCTGCTCCTGCATCAGGACACATCCGAGTCCGGTCCCTGATGCATCGTAGTAGACTACGTACCCTACTCCCTCCTCTGGAAACCTCAAGATAGGTGCGCTGGTCAATCTCTGTCTCAGCTCCTGGAAGCTCTGATGACATCTGTCTGACCACACAAAGGGTTTCCCCTTCTTCGTCAAAGCTGAGAGTGGTTCCACAACTCTGGATAAGTTTGGAACAAATCTCCGGTAGTATCCAGCTAGTCCCAAGAAAATCTGCACCTCCGTCACGCTCCTGGGTGGCTCCCAAGCTAGCACTGCCTCGATCTTCGTAGGATCCACCGTAACTCCCGCCTCAGAGATGACGTGTCCCAAGATGTGGACCTCACTTATCCAGAACTGACACTTCGAGAGCTTTCCATAAAGCTAGTTCTCTCGGAGTGTGTCTAGTACAACCCACAAGTGGTAGGCGTGCTCCTCCTCAGTCGTCGAGTATATCAAAATGTCATCGATGAAGACCACGACAAATCGATCGAGGTATGGCTAGAATATCCTGTTCATGAGGCCCATGAACATAGCTGGATCATTGGTTACACCGAATGGCATAACCAAGAACTCATAATGTCCATACCGACATCTGAAGACCGTCTTCTACACGTCCTCCTCCTGAACTCCGAGCTGATGATAGCCTGACCTGAGGTCTATCTTCGAGAACCACCATGCTCCCTTGAGCTGATCGAAGAGGTCATCAATCCTCGGTAGCGAATACTTGTTCCTCACTGTCACCTAGTTCAGGCAACGATAGTCGACACAAAGTCACAAGCTCCCGTCCGCCTTCTTGGCGAACAATATCAGGGAAGCCCAGGGTGAAACACTGGGTCGGATGAATCCCTTACCCTGTAAGTACTCCAACTGTACCCGTAGCTATCGAAGCTCAGTGGGGGCCATCCGATATGCTGGAGTGGATATCAGGGCTGTCCTAGGGTACATGTCAATATTAAAGTCTACCTCTCTGCGAGGAGGTAGCCCTGGGACGTCATCGGGAAAAACGTCCGCATACTGATCCACCACTGCAGGAAAACTAGGACTCCGCACGTCAACTACTCCTAGGATGAGGCTAGCTAACTGAAGTGTGATGGGTTTTCCTATCCTCTGTGAGAGTCCATCCTGTGCTGCGAAGGCTCCCTTCTCGCCGGTGAAGGTGAACCTGCTCCCGTCGGTGCATACACATCGCACCTTGTGCCTAATACAGTCAATCTGAGCATGGACTGTAGATAACCAATCCATGCCCAAGATGACGTCGTAAGGCCTCGAAACCACTACAAGAAGATCCCAGCCGAAGATCTCGCCTCCTAGAGTAAGCTCACACTGCCGGCACCAGTGCATAATTGTCGAGTCTGCTCCCGTAGGAGTCTCTAGCCGTAAGGGTCGATCCAACGGCTCTGTCGGAATCTCCGAGCTCTGAACAAGGGTAGCATCTATGAAAAAATGACTCGCTCCTGTGTCTATAAGAACTGCAACAAGGGTGGACTAGAAATAGATAGTACCTCGAATCATCTTGGACATGCCGTGGTCATAGGCCTCCGATGTCTGGAGCTGTTCCTGTATCTTCCCCCAGCTCCCTGTGGTCAGGGTGGACCTCCTAGCGGTGGTGGTGGTAGAGCCTCAAAGCGTCTCCCACCACTTGTTTCTCGACAGGCTCCTCTGCCTCGTCCTCCTGCTCCCTGCGGACTGCCATAGTTGACCCTCTGCCTCTGCCTGGGCCCATGCATCATCCGTTGACTACCTTCTGCAGAAGACTCTTCTACCTGCCACCCTGCGGTAGGTCTCGCTGCTGATGTAGGCTCAGCAAGGAAGATCTCAATCAAAAGGGCTCTCTCCAGTACTCCTGCCTAAGTCGGAATGCTGAGGGAGATTAGCGATGCCCTGATCTCATGCCTCAATCTCTGCTCAAAGGTATGGGCTTGGAAGAATGGGTCCCGTACCATGTCTGTCGAGTAGCGCAAGAGATCGGTAAATCTCGCCGAGTACTGGGCGACCATCAAGCTGCCATGCCGCAGCTGTAGAAGCTTCTGGATGCGCACCGCACGGAGGGTGGCTGGGATGAACTCCGAGTGAAAGAGGTTCTAAAAGTTTGTCCAGAGAAGAGATGCCTCATAGTGCACCTGGAGCATCAAGCTCCACCATCTGCCTGCTGCCGCGTGCAGGAGGCTCACTGCGAGGATCACCATGAGGTCTGCTGGTGTCCTCCCTAACCTGAAAACCCGAACCACTGCCTCCAGCCAATCCTCGTCTGCCTGGGGGTCCGTCTCCCCGTGGAACCTGGGCAGTCACTGGCGCTGAAACTCGTGCAGTTCACTAAGGCGACGTGCATCGTCAGCGGCTGGGGCTGGAAGCATCGGTGGCTCGGCAGGTAGAGGTACCACCGGTGCCTCAGCTGTCAAAGGGCCATGTACCGAGGCCTCGTCGCTCGGTGGGCTGTCGTCAAGAACAACTCTCGGAACCCTAGCTGGATGCCATCATGGGGCCATCCTGAAAAGAGACAGGTGCGCCATGGTCAGAACAGTATGCCTGGTGAGCTGACACAAAGTAATCACAAAGAAAACTTGAAACACACATGCAATCAATGTTTTTGTGCATTAAGTCGGAAATCAGAAGTCAGGGTCCTGGTGTACGGATACGTCGGCCGCCGCACCAACACTGGACTCCCTGGACTGATAACCACACCTAATATTCTTAACACTATTTCTTCACATAGAAAAATATCAGAGTCCAAAGTTCTGCGGTAGAAGCAAACTCCTCTGATACCATTTTTTCACGACCCGTCCTCGGGGCCCGTGTCGTGACTACCCCAAGCCCGCCTTCCATAGGCCAGGGGCTAGCGACTAGCACCAAGGCGTAATTCCCGGTAAAAAGGGAAGACATTTCCTTTGTAAAGTAAACAAACACCACAGAGCAAGCAAGCAGTAGAAGTAAACACTAAGTAAAAAATGGGTACAACAGTAAGTGCATAAAAGTAAGTGGGCCAGAATACAAACCCAAACTGAAAGTAAAGTACAACTGGAAAGGGAAAACAACAACTGAAAGTAAATCCACAACGTCGAGCTGTCCACTGGAAATACCACCTGAAGGGTGGGTACAGATAGCCTCCACAACTCCTCGGGTCTAGCCGTCCGCTCCGTGTACGTCCCGCCCAATGGTTCACCTCCAGGTACCGACCTGCTCCTCGTGCCTCAACCACGATCAACGCTGTCCGTCCTCTGCAACCAAAACAACGTAGTGCGGGCATAGCTCGTGCAGGGGTGAGTATAAGCTACTCAGTAGGGACCCCGAGACCCCCAAAGGTCTCCCAGAATCCACAAAGGATAATCTGCAAAGGAAAGATACAATCACGAAGTAACATCCGACACTGCTTAGGTATATGCCCATACATATACCTAAGTCACCAATTCCAGTTCGCTCCAGCCTCCGAGCCCAAGAACAACCCAGTCCACATAGGAAATCACAACCCATTTCACACAGGAAAGAAAAACGTAATCCACACAGGATATCACAACACAATCCACAAAGGAAAGAAAAAGAGGATTCAAGTCACACAGGTATACTTCTTCGTATGATGATAGAGATGATCAGATATATCCACTGATTCATCTAAGCCATCGGACCCACAAAGGATCGATATGTACTAACCCCCGAAATGACCCACAAAGGATCTGACCCACACAGGATCGATAGGTAACTAACCCCCACAATGACCCACAGAGGATCTGACCCACACAGGATCGATAGGTAACTAACCCCCGTAATGACCCACACAGGATCAGACCCACACAGGATCTGTAGGCGCTGGCCCACACAGGACCGCTGAGCGCTGACCCACACAGGATCAGACCCACACAGGATCTATAGCACTGATCCACGTAGGATCGCTGTGTGCTGTAGTCGTCGCCGTCGAATCCACTGAGGATCTCTGTACAGTCGTCGTCGTCATCACAGTCGCAGCTAGCTCTAGGGTTCCCGCACACAGCAAGCTCGTTCGAGAGGGTCCGCTCCATGAGCCGAGAGGCTGATACATCAACTGACACAAAGTCCGGAGTTGATGTATCCAAAAGTTCCGTATCGACAACAGGAACTCAACGTTATAGACGAAGCGTCAATCGGACGCCCGGTCTGAGAGTTATTGGATTTTTCGTCCCAGGGGCCCGGTTGGTTTTTAAGTCAAAACCAACCCGACTGTACTCCAACTGTCTCCAAACCTCGAGCGGAGTAAGCCAAAAGGTCCATCTCAATAAGTGGAATCCAACAAAGTCGACGACACATCAATCGGACTGCCGGAGCTCAAGTTATAAGCGTTTCCGCTCCGAGGGCCCGGTTGGTTTTGTGTACGAACCAACCCATCCGAACCTAAAGTACTCCGAAACCTTGAGTGTAATATATCGAAATGACCCTCTCGATCCAAGGATCATATCTCTGCTGAAGTTGCATTGATCAGAGGTCCATAGCCCAAGATATGAGCAAAAGACCGAAGAGGTCCGAAAACGGGGCGTCTGATCCCGGACCGACCTGGCCCAACCCCCCTGGGTCGGCCCGAACCTGGTCGACCCAACCCAGGTCCGGTCCGACCCGGCTGGGCGCGGCCCGGCCTGGCGGTCCGGTCGGGTGGCTCGGTCCGATGCGCTGGCGCGCTGGTACTGGCCGAGCTGCCGCGCAAGGGGGGACCGCCCCCCTGGACGAAACCGCAGCCCCCACGCGGGGGCCGCTCCCTGTCAATGGACGCGGCGCGATGCCGCGTCCCTCTGGTCCCGCGCGGCCGCGAGACCGGCCACCCGCCATCTTCACCAACGGCCCTCCCAGGACCCGTCCTTCACTGCGAGGACCTCCCAACGCCTGTGCGGCCTGCTTTGTCGTCGCCCGCCAAATCCGCTCACCAAGAACGAAGATATGGTGGGTTCTGACTTGTTCGTTGGTCCGCACCCACCGTGTTAGTGGTTTTAAAAGTCTTCCAACAATATTTAAACAAACCACGAATACAATCACAAAGATTTAATTGCATCATGTAAACCCATGCTGAGGATATAATTCACATAGATTTAAAAGAACCGCAACCCCAACCTCAATCGGTTGATGATTGAAGATTGTCGCGGGGGAAGGAACGTCACGGAAGAAGCGTCGCGGAAGGAGGATCGTCGGCGTCGTGGTACACGACGTCGCGTCGTCGATCTCCGAGGGTTCGGCGTTCTTTGTCTCCCTTCGTCGGAGGCCGACGTTCTTCGTCAGCGACGATGCGTTCTACGCGTTCTTCGCATTCTTCGTGTTATTCGCATTGTTCGACGAAGGAGGATAAAGATCTTCAAGGCTTAGAGCTTTCTCCAAATCCTCTCAAAAAGCAACCCCTCAATAAAAATAAGTGTTGGTATTATTTTTATTTCCCATGCCAATGTTTTGGAATTCATAAAAAGAATCCAAAAATTAATTGAATTAATTGTAATGCTTAAATCGCCCAATTAATAGGGGCGTTTAATATTTAATTAAATGCACGGGTTGAATTTATTTGAAAGGGGGGTTTGGCGGGAGCGTTACTTAGAGGGAAAGAAACGGTGGGGATCGTGCGGGCCCCACCTCACAAATATCCTACCAAGTGGGTAGGATATTATGGGTCCCATCTTATCCTCTTAATATAGGTTAAGCCGATTAAGTGAAATAAAATAAAAAAGTCACACCATTTTTATTTTATTCTTTAACTTAACCCCGAAAATTAAAAACCACACCCGAGAAAACGCAACTCTGGAAAAGGTGTTTCTAAGAAATTACCGGCGCTATGATTCCATTGGCGCCCTCGGAATTCGATTCCGAGCACCGGTTCAAAAGTTAGAAAAACCCACTCGTTCGTTCACTGAACGTTCCCGATCCAATCTTCGGAAAATGATTCCGGGCACACCGAGCCTCGGAATCAGGTGCCGTCAAAAACTGCGCTCTTGTAAAATTCTCAAGAAAATTAAGAAAAAAAATTTCCTTGAATTTTATGGGTCTTTATAGTTTTTTCAAACCGTGTTCCCCCTTCCAGTGACTCAAAATGGGGCACATGGATTCCTAGGGAAAGCTGCATGATTTTACCTAACTATGTGACAACCGTACAAAGCCCTATGAGCTTCCAAAATTCTATAAATTTACCCCTAATGTACCCAAATCAATAACAAACCAAATTTTAACCAAAAAGGTAAATAATACCTAAAAATGAGTACATGAAATATCTTAAAGGTTAGGATCTTACAATATCGCCACCTTATAACAACTCATCCTCAAGATGTAATCCCAAGAATCACTAAGCCTCTAAGGAAAAAAGGTTTAGAAACTAGGTCCACATATTAGCTTCCCTCTCCCATTTTTTCTCCTAAACATGACCATGTTTCCATAGTACTCAGACTATCGACATGGTATTTACCCACAACACTTTCTCACCGTGATCCATAACATGAATCAGATGATCCTTAAAGGATTCATCATCCTCAAGCTCAACATCATAAATATCAATCACATGATATAGTTCAGGGTGATAATTCTAAATCTGTGACACATGAAAAACATAGTGCATAGAACTATACCTCTGTGTAAGAGCTAATCTATATGCCATTGGTCTGATCCTCTTCACAATCTCAAAGGGTCTGAAAAACTTCAGATCCAAATTTACCTACCTATAAATCGTATGGTGACCCAATATCGATGACACCTAAAATAATACATAATCACCCATAGAAAACTCAAGAGGTCAATTATGTTGATTAGAATAAGACTTATGTCGATTCCATACTGTAGCCATACATTTCCAAATCAATAAAAACTACTTCGATGTATCTTGCATGAGACTTGGTCTCAACAACTCAAAATCACCACCTCTATCCAACACAAAGGTAATATGCATGACCTACCATAAAGTTCCTCATATGGTCCCATCTGAATAGTTGCCTAATAATTGTTTTTATAGGTGAATCCAATGAGCACTAAGTGTTACTTCCAAGATCTACCAAAGTCTAGGACTCATTCCCATAGCATGTCCTCTAGTACTTGAATAGTACAATCCGATCTCCCATTTTTCTATGGGTGAAAAGATATACTTATAAACACCTGAGTACCAAGCACCTTCTGTAATCCTTTCCAAAATCATGAAGTAAAATGTGAGTCAGGATCTGAAACTATACTCTATGACACTCTATTTAAATGGAATATCTATTGAACATAAAATTCACCCAACTGATCAACCATGAAAATTTCATAAATTGGTAATAAATAGGATACTTTCATCAATAGTTCCACAATAAACCATATCACATCATTATTTCAAGGCATCCTCATAAGTACAACTATAAAATCCATGGTAAAATCATCCCATTTCCATTGAGGAATGGAAAAAACTGTAATAGACCACCTAGTCATTGAAGCTCAACCTTCACCTACTGACATGTGTATCATCATGTCACAAAACCAATAATTTATTTTTTCATGCCCGAACATCAATACTAATGAATATATTAGTACATATTTCTCAAACCAAGGTGTAATTCCTACTCCGATTCATGAAACTAACACATCAACTCCTCTCATATACAAATAGGAACAACAACATGAAACTGTACATAAATGATCTCAACCTCACATATAGTCAAATAGAAAGGTGACTCCCCACCTTTAAGGCTTCACCTCAAGGAAAAACACTCCAGATCCTCATACTGACTATCCTTGATTAGACTCAAAAGTGTAGAATCGACTAATAATGACATGAGGGTCATATTCTCTTGGAACTCTTAAACCTCAATGTGAATCTTAGCTATAAAAATAGTTATCTTCCAATCAGTGCTAGACTCTTAAATTTCCCGAGTCTGTGTCTTTTGGCTCAAAGCATCAACAAAATTGTTTTCTTTTCTAGGTATATAGGATATCTCAAAGTCAAATTACTACATACACTCAACCTATCTCCATTGTTGAAGATTAAAAAATCTTTGTGAAGAGATGTACTTTAAGCATTTGTGGTCAATATACATAATAAAAATTTCACCCAAAAGGTAACTCCGCCAAAAATTTAAGGCATAAAACACCATTACTAAGTCAAGATCATGCATAGAATAATTCCATTCATGAGGCATCAAATTTCATGAACCATACACAATGACTTGATTGATCTACATTAACACTACCCCAAGTTTGATTTTGGATGCATCAAGAAACAATGTATACTCCTCTCCTGGCTTAGGTCAGATCAAAATCAGTATGGTAGTCAAAAAATTATTCAATTCCTAGAAAACATTCTCACATGCTCTAGAACATTTAAACTTGATACCCTTCTTGGTCAATATTTATAGTGGTGCTACTAAGATAGAAAAGTCATGGATGGGTCTCCGATAGTATTTTGTTAAACCCAAAAATCTCCAGATATATAAAATATTCTAAGGCTACTCTCAAGAAACAACTTCCTATACTTTCTATGGGTCCACTAACACACCTTCCTCATAGATGATGTAACCCAAGAAATGTACCCTTCCAATCTATAATTGACACTCAGATAGCTTAGTGTATAGCCATTGCTCTCTCAGTGTACTCAAGATGATATCAAAATGTTGGGAATGATATCCATGATTTTCTAAGTACACCAAGATTTCATCCAAAAAAACCACAAATTGATCTAGTTATGGGTGAAATATTCAGTTCATCAAGGCCATAAACACATATGGAGCATTTTTCAGCCTGAATGACATCAAGATGAACTCGTATAGGCCATAACTATTTTTAAAATTAGTTTTCAGTATATCATAAGGTCTAACTCTCAACTAATGACACCCCAATCTCATGTTAATCTTGGAGAATACACAAACTCATCTCAATTTTTTAAATATATCATCGATATGTGGAAGAGGATACCTATTCTTAACTATCATATAGTTCAACTTTTGGTAATAGACACAAAAATGCAACATCCCATCATCCTTCTCAGCTAACAAAACTGGAGAGCCCCTAGGTGACGTACTCAGATGAATAAATCCATTATCCATAAATTCTTCTAGCCGAGTCTTAAGATGTTAAAGATATGTTGGTTCCATTCTTCAAGGTGGAAAATAAACTGGATCATCTCCCCTCACATGCTCAAATTTAAACTCAACATCTCTCTCAGGTGGTATCCTAGAGAAATATTTAGGTAAAAAAATCATGAAACTGGTCCAATACAGGTGGAAATAAACTTTGATTCACACCCCTATCATCAAACAAAATATCCACAACTTGAGCGGTGAGACTCACCAGTTGTTGATGAACTAGAACTAAATGTCATGCTTTGATATCCCATTCTCCACGATAAATATAAATATTACCCTTAAGATATGCAATGGTTACTCTCTTATGGTAATAAGAAATGTGGGCTAGATACGATACCAACCGGTCCATAGCCAAAATAAATTTAAAACCTTACATGTAAAGAATGTAAAGATCCCAAAGGAAATGATACTCAAAAAACTTGAGGGTACATCCCTTACATAGATAGATTTCCTTTGATTATATACCCAATGGTGTGTTGATCATCATAACCCCACTCAAAAAACTTCACTTCCAGACTAAAAAAATTCACAAGTTGATAATATATTAAATAATGTTAGGATCCTATATCAAATAAATATCTAGAAATAATAGAAGATACAAAAATTATACCTCATACTATCGATGGAACAACCTTGCTATCCATAAGTGCAGGATGAACTGCATGAAAATGACCTTCTCCACTGCCTTGTGCTCTAATCTAGGTTCCCTATGCTGCAATGCTATGATGATGCATGCGATCTTTCCCCGAAGTACCATGACCACCACCTCAACCACCACGACCAGTAGAACTCTAAATATCCAAATAGTACTAGGTGGAAGAAACCCTTCTAGTAGTCTGGTTTTTACTAGCCCCTCCATCATTACCAATTAGTTAAGGGTTCCTATAGTAACTATGTAAGTGTCCCATACTACTGCAGGCTCATCACACTGCTATGGTTGGAGACATTGACTACAAATATGACCCAACCTACCACACTGATGGAAGTAAACTCAATTACTTCTATGGGTAACTGATCCTTCTCCTAGGCTACTCTATTTTCCACTTCCCTAGTTGACATTATCATAGTAACGATTCCTATCATTGGAAGACATAACTCATGGTCATCCATTAGAAACTACCTATACTCTAATGGACGCCACCTTTAAGTTCCCCTAAAAAAGGATAGCCTCATTCACCAACCCAAAAAACTTATTCAAACATAAGATATTATCCCGGGACTTAATCTCACATTTTATTCCATCCTGAAAAAATGTTTCCGTAGCTTTCTCATCTCTTTATAGTATTAGGAAAAAGCACTTAAAGTCAATGAAGTGACCTGCATAGTCCATTACCAATATTATTCCTTACTTCAACCATATAGATTTTTCCCTCTCTTGTATCAGTGTCTCTAGGTAAAAGTGTTCCAAGAATTTGTCCTCCAACTGCTCATCGCAATCCTGAACATAGCAACAATGCTTCTCTTGACCTCATAATATATAAGAATCCAACTCGACTCTTTTCTCTATAGGAATATCTAAATGGTCAAGAATTATCTAGATTGACTCAATCCATAACTCATCTACATCAAGTACACCTTCTCTAGTGAAGGTCAGAGGGTGATGCAACTAGAAATCCTAGGCCAGATCGAACATATTACACATAGCATGCACTAAGTATCTTTCCCTGAACTGTATAAAGTGAGAAAATTTCACATGGAACTTATCTCCTCCCCTTTACCCAAATCTATTAGGGCCTCTTATCCCACTCCTGTAAGATCATTTCTAGTGATGCCATTCAAGGCACACATATTAGGACACTTAACACATCATTAACACAATTTCACAATATAGATTCATATAAGGACATAAAAAATCATCCCAAAAACACCACTCCATGGTAAAAAATGAGGCACTATCATAACCCTCTACTATCCCTAACTTGGGTCATGACTAATACCGGGTAATTTTTTTCAATAATTATAATGTTCTCATTAGAGAACCCTTGTTAACCATTTAAAATTACTACATTTAATATCTTTTAAACATTATTTTTTCATTATTAATCCCCAGTTATTTTATATTACTCAAATAAAGAAAATAATTTTCATTTCCGAAAACCCACTCATCACTTACTTTTCTATGATTTCCTAATATAATGCATGTCACATAAATTCTTTAGTGAATAAAATGACACATGGATACACAACTCTCATTCCATATTAATCCATGAGTAAAGTATTAGAAAAAAATAACATCACACTACAAGTGCATCACCCAAGGTGAAATAACATCCAACTATAAAAGAAAACATCAAGAACATAAATCCCACCCAGGGTACTTGGGTTTCCCCCCACATGGGTTATCTACTCTCATTCATGAGATCATGAACAAGGACCGACTCATCCTAGTATCTTGTATACCTTTCCTAAATAGTAATAAAACTGAAAATAAAATATAAATCCTCTAATACCACTTTTTAATGTTGCGAACTGGGTGCCACATACTGATTCCCTGAGTCAGTTCACCACATGACCTCAGGTGAAACTCCCTATATTATAGAGGATACCAACAAGAAACAATGTTCTAATATGTAATGTGGGGAGACTATATCATATTTATCAAATCATTAAAATAATTAAAATCAATATTCAATACAACTAATATACAAAAATAATCAATAATCAACCAAACAACACATGAATAAATTAAAAATAGGGAAATCACCCTAAACCAAAGTTGAAGATATGAAATTCCATATAAGTTTTACGTATCAAAAGAAAACCCAAAATAATGACATAATGAAAACTCCAAAATGGGTCCCAACATCATATCCGGTTCCCTCACCCATGCTCCATCTCAAATCCCAACTCATCCATCTAACATAGGTCTCTTTCCCTTATCATGTCATGAAAACATGAAGCCTATTCTGATACCAATCAGGAGTCCAGGGTAGGGTGTGAGTATAAATCATTAGAACACAACCAAAAATTTATAAAAAATATTCAATATAGAAAAGTGTATGTATTTTTATAAAGAATAAAAATCAAACAAAAAACATAAACATGTTTCACTTTTATTATTCTTTATCTAACCTCATCATACCTGCTTTGAATAGTGCCAGAGTCTTAACCATAAACCGTAAGGATTTTACATTCTACTATTTTCATGGGATTTAATTATTACATTTATTTCAAAATTCATTTGGTACCTTGTAGATTCAGTCTGAGTACCGTTATCTTGGGAACTTAGAACATTAGTCCATAGTCAATATATCAGGGGCCTAGAGCATCAGTGTGGCACCCCATGGGTAATTGGAGCATCAGTCCCTCACCCACAACTCATTGTTCAAATGCATTCATTGGGGTCCTATATAAGTAGTTTGGAACCCCATGGGTACTTTATGCATCAGTCCATCACCCGTAACTCATTATTCACATTTACATATACACATATCATGGTTGCACATTCATTACTCATTTATCAATAATTTTCAACCCAATGGACCATTTCAATTATGAAACAAAACCATTGATATTTATTTTCAACATAAGGAGAAACATGTTCCATTCCCTATTAATTTATTTATCATCAATTGTTACACAACACATTAAACCTTAAAGTTAATCCATTAACCCCTTTAAATCCCATTATCAAACATGTAATAAAGATTTAGTTCAATTATACATCAAAATTTTACCCCTTTTTTCAATTCAAGAATCATAATTTAAAGTATATTAGAACACCCCATGGGTTTCTAAAAGTCCAGTATTGTAATCTCCAATGGGTCCAATGGGATCCGTGAAGGGTCTCACAATTACATGTGAATCAAAATCATTTTTCTAATTTAAATTAAATTTCACAATGTGGAAATTAAATGACACAACTAAAAACATGAGATCATGATCAATAATATTGGAATTATCATTTATACCACATACCTTAGGATCATTGACAAACACTCACCAAACCTTATCCCTTAATTTGATGTAGAATGGTCGAATTCACAATGAAAGAGGAGATATAGGATCAAAACCTAGGATCAATGTCCAAAAAAACAAGATACATTAAAAACTTGATATCAACCATCAACAAAGGGAGGATTTATACCTCTAAAAAGGGATAGAAATATGGGAAACAGAGGAACCTAAACAATGAAGATATCACATACTGAAGAGGTTTCAATTTCTTCCACTGAATATTAGATTAAAAAATAAAAGAGTTTGAGGTGACAATAAATCATATTGGGAGACTACAAGAGAAAATTAAATCATCTTAGGTATATCAAGGATGATTATGGATATAAATTTGTGGTTCATGATTTTTTAATTAAAATTTCAAGGCACTTAAAGTCTACACATACAGTTTCTTGGATGGGCTGTAAGGTTATATAAACCGTGCGCCCCTACCGTTTAGGGTGAATGGTTTGTATTGTGTGGGAATATAGTTTGTTTAACCATGAAAAAACATGATATCATCCTCTATCATATGGTTCATGGTTTGGGTGGGTGTTTTCATGGTTTGGTAAAACCATACACCCCCTTCTAGTGGTTCAAAATAGGGCATACAATTTTCTGGAGAAAACTGCATGGTTTTCCCTAACTGTGCACCAACTATGCACAACCCCATGGTCTTACAAAATTATCCAAATTACACATTAATTAACCTTAATCAAGACCCAAAAAAAGTATAACAAAAAGGGTAAATAATACCTAAAAATTAATATAATACATATTCAGAATGTTGGGATCTTATAGTTCTACAGTCTGATCATGAGGGTATAATCTACCCACTATTCCACTGTAGATCCTCACTGCTAGTCGGAGGACTCTGGTATATATGGAGGTGTTCTTTAGGCCATTTGAAAAACCAAGTTAATTTACTTTTGAGTGAACTAGATCCATAATTTCACAACAAAGTACTATCATCCTTCTTATCCAACAACATTGGTACAAGCCAAGGAGAAATACTCAACTGAATAAATCTATTATATTCTAATTGATCTAATAGATTATTTAAATCCCAAAACTCTACTAGGTTCATACATTATTAAGGTATACAAATATGTGTTGTTTTATAAAAAATATCAATGAAAAATTTCACTTCTCTTTTCAGTGGTAACCTTGAAAAATCCTCCTAAAAAACATCAGGATACATATAAACCTTAAATAGTATCTTGGGATGGATACCTATCTTCCTGATTTGGAGAACTAAAACTAATAAATTATAATACATGGATATAATTTTCTAAAAAATTATACCACTTATACTAACATTTATATCACACTCTCTTTAGAACGAATGAACAACACCTCCAGATGAGATGAAAATTACTCATCGACCATATTGTTTATTTGACCTTTATATTAGATAACTTTTTCCATTCCAATTATAAGGTCATAAGTTTTTATTTCCAGTACTAAAAAATCCCTTTATACTTCCAAATCACCTACTATAATGGTGCAAGTCAGACACTTGGACCCTTGCTCATTCTTTTCAACAAACGAGGTATCAATTTTCATAGTATAAGGTATCATTTCAATATGCAATCCCAAGAGGTCTAATATTCACATCGATATAAAATAATTAGGTGATATAGTTTCAAATAAATTAGTAATTATAATATAAGTGATTAATATAGCACCTCAATAATATATGTCCCCACTTCAACATCAAATTATTTAGTTACTTGATCAGTTAAAAAAATTATTCTTTCTACTAAGGTTTCTCTATCTTTAATTGAGTTCCAAACATATATTTATTTACCTTATCCACAAAAACCCATGATCCTTGTATAATATTTGATTCCTCTCCACTTTCCATGTGATAAAAAGATCTACAAAACTTATTTAGTTGGCCCAACTTTCCACACTGATGGAAAGGTCGTGGTGTAGTCTTACAATTAGTCGTTACATATCCATTTCCACTACATTGGAAACATAATATAACCTTCCTAAATTAATAAAATTTTTAACAAATCCTTGAATTATTATTTTATAAATCCATTCATTTTATCTTATAGCCACAATTTCTTTATTCCTCTACCGAGTTAAGAGAGAAAAGTACCCACCTTTAGGGTATTAGTAATATCTTCTTCTAATGATGCCACTGTAATGGCCACCACAACATAGGTAAGTAGTTTTAGTAAAATAATCCTTGATAATATATCTGGTTTAAACTATATCTCAAACCTATAATATCTAATATTTTTATTCATCATAATAATTGGAAAATATTTTTCAATCTCATCTAATTTTGTAATATATTCCAAAACATGCATATTTCCTTTCTCAAAATCTATAAATTCTCAATCTCTAGCTAATTTTATCTCAAATAGAAAATATTAATTATTAAATATATTTTTTAAAACTTTCCATCCAAGATATTTAACTTTAAACACTTCCTCAATTCATTCCCACAACTTTCCAATTAGTCTATCTAATAAATAGGTTTTGAACTCGACCTTTGAGGTATCATGTGTTCACAGAAACTTAGTGATACAATTAATATTTTATAGACACTCCTTAGATTTCTTCATCCCATCATCACCCCTAAAGTAAGGTGAATGTTTATTTAGGAACTATGAGGCTTGATACTACTCTCTTATCATATCCTGTTTAACATCCCTCTTTATTTCTTGGATAGTATATACAATCATGATCACAAGTTGAGAATTTGTTTGAGTAATTCCCATTGTCTCTAATCTATGCCCAGTAGGAATAATTCTTGGTAGAATTATTGTGAAATTACTAAATAATTTATTTAACATGATTTACCCACATATATATTCCAAGCTATAGCTAAGTGAATATTTATTTTACTTTTCTATCAAACAAAAAAACATGATAATCAATGAAGTTTTGTTTTATACAACATTTTCAAATAAATTCTGAAAATCAACAATCATTAGGTTAATGGATATAAATTTTCAATATCACTTTAAAATTTCATGGGATTTGGATATATCATTCCTAAATGTATTCATGAACACATTTCTATATTAACCCACCATGGAAAGACTCTTGGTAAGACCAAAATAAGGTTTTTACTAGCCTTTATTTTACCCGAACTTCCATTTACCTAAAATTATGTCATAAAATAGTTAGATATGTTTTTATGGGTACAAATTTAATTATAATAATCACATTTTCATTGATTATAGAAATTAAAATGACTTTGATAATCTCTGATATCATTTTGTAATGACCCAATATAGATACTCAGATCCTGATACACAAATTTGGATTTCATAACGCCTCAAACATTATCCTCAATTAATAAAGGTAGTAAAATATTTCTACATGATAAAATTAATAGTTTGAGGAATTATTTACCCCCAAATTATAATAAATACAATGTATGTAATGAATTTTTTATATATAATGAAAGGTTTAATAACTTTAAATGAAAAAGATTTCATTTTTTGAAACCAATACTAATAGAAAATAGAATGAAAATATAAATATGATAATATGACTCAATATCAAAACTACCAACTCCTCCTACCATATCTCCATCATAAATTTATGACCAATAATTGATGAATAATGAATCATTCTTTTTTACCATATCATGTATGATGAGGTATAAAAATCCATTGAAATGAACAAGTAAGGAGTGAGTATAAACTCAGTAGGATTTCACCAAGACTAAAAAATAATCCAAAAAATGAGTAATAAAAACCTACATGATCAATGTAAGGTTTATAAAACTATTAAATAAATATTCTATCAAAACCTTAGTAAATAAACAACCCCTTACTCTATTAGGAAATAAATAAATAATTAAATAAGAATAATCTTTCAGTTTAATCATAAGAAGTGATAATAAGCAATCACCCTTATGTAATAAACATAATATAATTATATATCATTTCATAATATTTTTCAATTAATAAATTTATATCTATAATAACATTATTTAATCATATAATTATGGTTTTATATAACCCAACCTTAGAGCATGAGGTTTCATAGATTTCAACCCCCCTTGGTTTTATATAACTCAACACTGAAGCATGAGGTTTACTTGGTTCAAACAACTTTTTATGAATTTGAGCTTGTAAAATATTCAATCCTCACCAAAAGGTTTTATATATCATGATATTTAAACCACAATAATTTAAAAATAAAGTATATAATCACATGTTTATGAAAATCAATCACAAACCCATTTTATCAATTATTACCAAACATGGTTGCTTTATAATAAACATTAAAAGAAAATATCCTTCCAAAATTTTAATTTTAAATGTATTCCAAGAACAAATTCCAACATATGAATTTATATATAAAATCCATTTTTAATATTATTTCAACACATTTTATAAAAAAATAAATAAATTTGATAAAATCATAAGATGGATGTAAAAATCATATTTTATCAAAAAACACATTTTATTTAAAATAAAGATTGAGTAAAATAATAATTTAAAAACCTACATTTAGTGGTTTACCATAAATCATGTATAAACAATCATTATCTTTAAAATCTATCGACAATTTATATCAATATTAACCTAAGATAATAATAGTTCAAATATACCTAACTAAATACATTTTCCTTGAAATTTCTAGGAATCCCTAATTTTATGATCTTTATGGAATGAATTAATAATATATATCACTAAGAGTTATAAATAAATCATAATTCATAAAAAATAAAAAAATTATCTTTTGTAGGAATTAAATAAGAAATGTGCATGTTTTTCATGGCTGCATTCCATTATGGCATGACCAATGTTATTTGATATGGTTCCTATATAAATTTCTATTTGAAAGTGTACAAAATCCCTAGAGTGGAATTAATACCATGGAAATTGTAACTATAATTATGAAAATCACTATTTTTAAGGAATAAACTAAGAAGAAGTTGGAGGATACTTATCTGGTAAGTTTCATAGCCCCCCATTCCAAAAGGAAACAACCCCTTCCAAACATTGAAATTTTATATTCTAACACCTCAATATTAAGAACATCATGAAAAATAGTTTCATGGAATTGAAAAATTTCCCAACACTTGGGATAATTCAAATAAATTATGTAAAATAATTTACACTATATAACTTGATATCATTGATTTATTTCTCTAATTTATGACAACTGTTCTTCTTGAAATCCTTCATCATAGAAACAATTATAGTAAAATAGAGAGATAGAGGGAGATGAGAGAATATAAAAAAGTGGTGATAATGTAGAGAAGTATCAATATATATTTTAATTAGTCTCCCTTCTCACTATAATTAAACCACCATGGAGAACTATCATCCCTCCATTTCCACTATAAATGTAATCTTCCCCTCTCTCCTTCCATGACACCCCGAGTCACTGGTATTTATTTATTTCAATTATTTATTTTATTCTTCGAAGGTTTTTGGATTTTAATGCTAGAATTATGGAAAATTGGATTTGTAGATATGGGAACATGGTTTAGTGCATGGTTAGCGCTAATTGTGCATCCAAACTGTGTGGTAAGGGAAGGGGAATTCTAGTGCGGTTTGTAAAGTTAGAGAATGGTTCTCCAAATCATGAATCTTACTTGGTGAATCATGATTTATTTTTCATATGAAATATTAAGGTGTATGGATGGTGCACAATTAGGGATAAATATAGAGCTAAATCATGTGAATGACTCATAAACATGGGTGCTTCCACCCATAGACAACTATAGTTGGCACACGATTTTCCAAATTTTGTGGATTTTTATATTTCTTAAAAACATGGAATTTAATCTTTTAAAACTATTAAATTATCACCCCTTACTATTTTTTTCTTCTATGTTAGACCTAGATGATCCTTCTCATTAGTGATCTCCTCCTCCATACTCCTTGGCTCTCTCTCATTGATTCTAGTGAGTTTCTTCATGGTAAATTAAATTTATCTTGAGAATTTATTCTCCCCTATTATAATAGTCTCATGTTCCTTTGATTTTATTATTTATATCTTTTCATAGAATACCATGTAGTCTAATACAATACTAATTATGGTTTTATAAGCAATTTATCTTAGTTTCTAGGCTCACGAGGACCCCTTTTCCTATTCTCTTATGGAATTTTAAGAAGGAGATGAGTTTGCATTATATTTAAGGTAAGTTCCACTATATAATGAATATTTAATTATGAATACCTTTATCACTTTATTTTTTATGGATTAGCATACTAGTTTTATTGAAATATATCATTAAGGACTAATTTATGTTCTTTTCTTGTGTTTCTTGGCTTTTTTCTTGAAAAAATTAGCTGTTTACTTGGTTTTCATTTTAATTTTTTTATACACATGTGATATTTTATAAAATCCTATAAATTGTTTTTGATTAAAAATGGAGTTTTAAGGGAAGTTTGAAAAGGTAAATGTTTTATGTGATATATTTAATTGATTTGTAAGATTTGGATTTAAGTGAAGGCTTGTTGATTATGTGTTTATTTAAAGTTTTTATGTTTCATAAAAGATTTATATAAATCTAGACATCATTTATGAGTTTTATTGTATGGGTTACAAATGGGAAAACTTGGGTATGTGTTTATGTAATTGGATGATTTATATACCAATTTATTTTTTTATGACTAGTTCATAGTCTATATTATGCTTTTTCTAGAGTTTGGAACCTTGTAGGACCAAGAGGGTGAATTGGGGAATAATTCTGTCTGGTTTACATTGGTTCTTATTGTTTCTAAAGTTAGGATCTAGTTACCTCCCTTTATTTTTTGTTTACATTACATAAAGTTTAGATCCCTTTTGATGTGATTTATTTTTGTGACACCTTTTTTCTCACATTGTTTCTTGATGTTTATTTGATAATTATCTTGGTTATATTCCACCTACCACGTTATCACTCATTTCTAAAGTTTATTTTATTTTATAAAAATCAAAGGGATGTGTAATGGATTTATAAATTTTTGTTCTAGAAAACCAAAATATATTTTCCTAAAAAGGGTGTTTTCTAAATCATACTCTAAAACTAGTAATAACATTTTTCAATGTTAAAGATATTATGTAGATTCATTGTGGTATCTTACCAGGATTTTGTCTCTCACCCTACATACATCCATTGGGTGTGTAAAGAATTGGTTATGTTTGACACAGGTAAATGGAAATAAGCTACATCATATGGTGGTTCTTCTTGATTCCTTTATCATCTTCCAAGGTATGGTGATTGGGGATGACCTTGGGTCATGAGTAGTTAGCTTGTGTAGAATGTTTCTTATATCCTATCACAATTTTTTTTCTTTTGAGCTGTTATGTATCATCCACTCCAACCTTAAATTATTTTTATCATCATTTATATAAAATTTTATGACTCACTTTATTTTTACTTCATAAAATTGATATCAATGACCATTTATTATTTCTATTTCACTATGCTGTGTTTGTATTGGATTTTATTATTGAAACCGTTTATTTTTGTGCATGGATGTCGAAGCTATAGATACTTCATTTTGGATTCCTAGGTGATATATGTGATGTGTTTTATATGTTTTAAGGGTGAAATATTTACCAATTATTATATTTTATAATCTATATGATTTTTATAGCCCATAGAGATTGGGAACATGCTTTGGATATTATGGTAAAACAAATTAGGTGACATGGAAGGTTAACCCGATCCCATTTATCATACAATGTTATCAAAACCCTATTGTTATTGGGGGAGTAATTGTAATATGGAGTAGTATTATTATAACTCAGGAGGTGAGTGGGGGGAATTTCTTGACATGCTCTTCTTCATGCCAAACTTGAGTTATCAAGGGTGGTGTAACATCCCATCACCCGAGACCACTCAACCAGTTTCCAGAATGGTAGTCACAACATGACCTCAAGCATGCCTCCCCATATTCCAGAGGCTACTGGTTACCAGCCAGGGTCTAAAGAATTACCATGAGAAGACTATAACCTCATATCAGAGTAAAATAACAACAAAAATAAACAAATGAAACCCATAATAATAAAAATCCATTAGAGTAAACATGAAAATAAAACATAAAATTCTATATCAAATCTAAATGAAATATAAAGTCATATATACCCACGATCATACTAGAATACATCATCACTGATCACCCACAAATATAATAACATATAAAAAACAAGGGAAAAAAATTAAATACACTTTGGCCCTACTCCCATCTCCAATATCTTCATCCTAGTATCCAATCATGTTTGAGTTATCCTTCTTGATCAAAATACTTCGAGCCTCCACCCAAATTGGACTTATGATCAATGAAGATCTAATTAGGTACCATGTACCATGGCATCCCAAGTAGGGTGTTAGGAAAACTCAGTAGGGAAACACCGATGCAGTCCCTAGAATAATCAATAAATGTAGTTCATGCACATGTGATATGATCAGAATAAATAAATAAGTGTGGAATAATAAATAAAAAACCACCATAGATCCATGGGTTCTAAGATGATACCCAAGATTAAAAATATCTTCTTTAGCTAGTTTCAGATGTCTCTAAGCCTAATACCCAGCAAGGGGGATCTATTTTCTACCATGAAACCATATTAGAATATAATACTTACTTTTTTTAGTTTTGGAGTGTTTCCAAACAGAAGTAACCACTAAGGGAAATATACCCATCCCTGAAACATAAGAAGAAACATAGGGGAAATATAACCATCCTTAGAACAACATATCTACCCCAGGTCATAGATCACTAAGGACGACTTCCTACACAAGGGAGAATCCCACCTTGGAACTATATCTACATTAGGCCAAAGATCATTGGGAACCATTATATCTCATACACCATAGGGTTTAATACCTACCTAGAACTAGGAACCATTCCATCATTACCTGAATATATATATCTCACCACAAAACCTAAACCCACATGCCACACATATATACCTATAAAACACATATACCTGAGGGAACATTCACCCCAAAACCTCATGAGATACCACACATATACCTGAGGGTACATCCTCTCTAGAACCCCAAGTCAAACCACAGAGAGTTTCCACCTATTTGAATCTATTATGTGTCACACAGGCTATCCTATCAAGTGTATAACCCATATCCCATCATAAAATCCATTATATATGATCATCACCGATCCCCTAGATCAATGATACCCATCTCCCTGAACCGAAACTCTCTAGGATCTAGATAAAACTAGGACACCCTTTGAAGTCCCTGAGGTCATATCACAACATGAACACCCTATATGGGTTCCTCTTTCTCAATTTCAACTCTTAGGGTATCAAAAATCACTTAGAGGTAATAATGTCCCTATACATCATCATAATTAGATTTTAGACTCACTAGGATCATAGGAAAATCTACATGAATTAAATCCAGAAAGATGGTATAATGGCCCTCACACATCCCATGTCATCCTAGGTGGGTCCCCACACACCCAACCTATCATCAAATTACCCAGGGTCTAGACCCTGGGTACTCACATACTAGAGGTGGAGGAGCAATTTCACCAATCTCTAATCCACTTTCCCAACAACTCTATGAAATCTCATAGTTTCATCATGGTCTACTCAAGATAATCATCTCTATCCTGCTCCCTAATCTACAATGAGGTGTCTATGGGCCTTAACACTAGGTCCACTACGTTATGATCACTCCATTTAACTTATACCCCTCAGGGTCCCATCTGGATCAAATTCCATTCTCATAAGTAAGTCCTTGACTGGTAAGTTTTGTGGAATCAACTAAAATAAAAGGTTTTTACATCTCAAGGTATACATTTATAATCAAGGCCTTGACCATTGACATCGAGGCATCGATCCAAATCTTAAAGGTCCATCATGGCCATTAATAATTCATCCCTTCATGTACATGAATTCATTTATAACTTAAAAATTTAATTAATTTAATGAGGTTCAATCTCCCCACAACTATGAGACCACACATCACATGTTGCATAAATAAAATACATAAACCATAAGGAAATGCATATGGTCTACTTACCTAATATGAAGTCATTCCCTTTTAATCACAACTTGAAAACTCTCAATTAAGCCCATCCAACACCAACAATCTATCACCCTTCATCACAAGACCCTAACTCAAACCAACACATCAAATAAGTTAATAATAAATATATATAATCAATTAATGAATTTAAAATTAATTTTCTAATTTAATTTAAATATTCATAATTACTAAAATATCACCGCGTAACATTTACTTGATGAAATCATGAGAAACAAGTTGTGGTCCACTTTCAACACACAACCTGTCTTAATCCATACAAAATCTCAAACATCCGTTACTAATTCAATATCAAATTTTATATAATTCAGGTAAAATCACTAAGGAAATTTGTAACGCCCTGACCCTAGTTACCCAGAGTCAGTGCCTTATTACATAACATTGGTATGATCACAAGAAAGATCAAATCTCGAAAGACCAATTGGGTTAGTAGCCTTGGAAACACTAGATATATTCATAAGTCTTACATTACATCATAAAAATGAAAACTACTACAAAAAAATCTTGTCTTCATATCCCCTCATATTATCCCTGCAGGTCATTCATAAATTACTTCTTCACATCCTGGGAAAAATAAAACATTGAAAGGGGTGAGCTCAGATGCTCAGTAAGGATAACAATATAGCGGAAAATTTCATAAATAAACATAAACATTCAAGGCAATGTATAACTAAAAAAAGGCCTTTTAAACTTCAACTTTAGCATAATATGGAATAGATAAAATTAAATAATTCCATTTACTTATTCACATGGATAATCTACTAGTCGAATAATCACATGCAATATCAATAACCACTTTCATAATGACGGAATGCATAATGCCAGACTATCATCACCACATAGCCAAGGCCTCGTGCCAAGACTACAAATAATATTTTTTCAAGGTCTCGTACCAAGACACTAGTTTGTCTCATGAGACCTACCGATGCATCGAGGAGCTATAGTGGGCTCCACCCGTCACTTATTAACTCCAATGCATTCCTCATATGAACAGGTTTAAACATAAAATAAACATTCGTATTAAAACTAGCATATGAAATGTCAATACTTTCTACATAAACCATGAATGGTATAAAAATAACACATCCACAGTCAAACATATCAAAAAAACTTCAATACAATATGGAAGTTTTGTATCATAATAAATCAACTTCAAATAAGCTTAAAATCCATCAAAGGATGTTGACATAGATGAAATCAAAACTATTTGAGAGAAATATCTCTTTTTTTGAAATCATTTAAAATTCACATAATTATAAAATAAAACACTTCATTTGAAAATATTCTTACAAGATTTTAAGGGAAGATTTGAAGATTTTATAATGGCGTAAAAAAGCTGCATACGCCGTATAAGTTAAAAAAATACATTCTTACCTTAATTCTGTCGAAAAGGTTAAAAAATACCTTGTTTGGAAAACGACAGAAAGATTCATTTATAAACTTCTTATAAAAAGTGAAAAAGGGTATAAATGACTTTAACCCATATTCTGTAAAATATTAAGAATGTTTTGAAATACATTTTTAAGAAACATGGATGTGGATGATAAAGAGGTCCCAGTAAATAATTACGTATAAACAATCTCAGATAATGAAGAGATTATGAAATAAAACCTTACCTTGTAATTTTACTTGGTTTATGGTAGGTTAAACTCCTGTATAATGGTTAAATAATTGTTATTTAATTATAAAATAATCATATATATTAATATGATATCATATATGATCTTTTAACATCACTTTGTTAATAAAATCTTAGTATTATCGTCGTTTTGGGTGTAAACTTACTCATTTTCTTTAATATAAGCCATGTTTGTTATGGATAGGTTGTATCATAATCATATCCATAATGATATTAAATCCTTAAATATTATTTTTAATCATCCAATAAAATTTATTCTTGAATGGATACGACGGGGAATGAATCTCATCGCGTTTGTGGAGACGGTAATCCGTACGTACGCACGAGCGACAATATCATTCTTTTGATATTAAAATAATATATAATTGGATGTTATATCATATAGAAATAATAATTATCATGTTATATTTATTATTTAAATGAATTATACATCATTATTATACCCATTTAAAAAATAGTATATTGAATAACAATTACACCACAATGTGGAGACGGTAGGCCGTACGTACGCACGTATGGTGACAGGTAATTCAAGGGATGGATAGAATAATGAATTTGTTTGTTCCATAATTATAATAATATCACAGTATATATAAGCTACTGGAGTTATTATTTTAGAATGTAAATAACAAGGAAAGAAGAAGTTGAAGAAGAAAGAAACTTTAAAGAGGGTGGTGAAGACGTTACCTCTTCTTCGTGTTCTTCCTTTTGATTTGATCAAAAGGGATCCTTATGTTGGCTTTCTGATCAAACTAATGCCTCTATGTTGAAGTGAGGGAAGTTGAGAGAGTATTTGGTCAAGGTTTGGCCGAACCAAAAGGCTTTGAAGGTGTGAATAATTGGTTAGAAGTGGTGTCCTTTTATAAGGGGGAGGAGGGGCACCTTAGGAAAATCTAGAAATATTATTTTATAATAAATTCATATTCGGTTTATAATGGCTCCAAAGTGTATTATTTAAAGGTTAATGTGGGTATGGGTCTAAAACCACTCAAAAAATAGAATTTAGACAGGTTTGGTTCATTATATTAACCTTATCTTTTTGTTTTAACTCTTAGTTAATTAGTTTGACACTTACCATGTCACTTTGTATTTTTATATTATATAGTTAATAAACTTACTATATACATCCAAGAGACCCAAAATTGGTCCATTAATGATATACCAATAACGATATGAGTCATTTGGCCGAAACTTATATTTTTAGGAATATAACATAAATTAATAATATAATATTTGTTTTAAAAACTCATTTATGTCAATTTTGACACTACTCAATAATTGATTTTTTTAAAGTCTTAACAACTTTATTAATTCGAACCAAATTCATTTAATCTATCCTAAAATGTCATATTAACCAATAAAATTCGTTTATGTCATCAAAACCTTCAAATTATATTTATTTTAACATTTATAATATCAATTATTTGATTCTTTCATTAATAAGGAAAATACTGCATCATTATTGTGTCATATATATTTTTACTTTTTCAATGTCTAAAAATTATAAATAAAATACCATTATGTAGGAAATATTTTTATATTTATAATGAATATTTATAATCTAAAATACAACATATATATACCTATGTAAAAATTGTTTTTCTAAAAGATATATACTTATCTCATTTTTGTATTTATTTTAACTTAATTAATATAAAGTGTCCTTATCACCAGCAAGTGGCTCCATGGGGTCCCAAAATCGACCCAAAGATGCCCATGGTTGGAAATGTATCCAACAATAAGGTTATGACACGTTTTAGGGTAATTTATTATTATTATAATATTATTTATTTACCCTTATTTACCGGATTTACCCTTTAGCCATGGTAAATAAAATATTTATCGAAGTAATTATTCAAAATGTCTAAAAATAAAGGTTACCTATTTACAAAATTTGGAAATCTTGATTCCAAATATGGAATCCATTTTTCCAAATTCGAAACACAGAATTGGAAGAAATTAATTTAAAATTAATTCCTGCTGTCAAAACAAAAAGCGTGTTTTTAAGATATAATAACTATCAAAAGATTGATACTTGTTTATGTCCAGTTTAATTGTGAAATTATGTCCAATGAACAAAATTGTATTAAATGGTAAAAATATATTCTAAATATACTTTAAAAGCACTCAAATTCATAATTTATCACTATTAATTATTTTGATTAAAAAAGTTGTTTTTAATTAAAATTTAGTAATTTTCACTATTCATAAAAATATAAAAGTTATCCGAAAAGTACCAAAATTTCATCCTAGGATAATTTCAATATTCCGAATCCAAAAATGAAGTCCATTTTGAAAGATAAAATGTATAAAATTTCAAAAAGTGGGTATTACTATTCATAACGGCTACTTTGATTGGTTGCGGCGTGTTAGAATCTCGAAGTTACGTACAACACACGCTACTATACTATTCAAAGAGAAGCGTACCGTGGAAGCTTGGGTTGTTACATTCTCCCCTCCTTCAAATAATTTTGTCCTCTAAATTTCTAGAATATTACTGCATAAAAAGACTCGGGTGGTTCTTCATCATAAGTTCCTCGAGTTCCCACGTTGCCTCTTCCATCTTATGGTTTCTCCATAAAACTTTTACCAGATGAGTCGTCCGGTTTCTCAGCACTTGTTATGTCATATCAAGAATCCTAATGGGATCTACACAATAAGACATATCAGGTTCTAGTTCTAATTCTTCATAGGTGAGTACATGCGTTGGGTCAGGCATGTATTTTCTCAACAGTGATACGTGGAACACATCGTGAACTTTGGAGAGACTTGGAGGCATTGCCAAATGGTAAGATACAACCCCAATTCGTTCTAGAATTTCGAAAGGTCCGATGTACCTGGGACTCAATTTACCTTTATTTCCGAAACTTATAACTCCCTTCCATGGAGATACCTTCAAGAAAACATGATCTACCACCTGAAATTCCAAATCCTTTCTTCGGTTGTCAGCATAACTCTTCTGCCTATATTGAGCTGCTTTGATGTGGTTTTGGATTACCTTTACCTTTTCCATTGTTTCCTCCACTAGTTCCGGTCCAACAAGTTTTCTTTCACCAACATCATCCCAACAGGTTGGTGTGCGACATCTCTTTCCGTATAACGCTTCATATGGTGCATGTTGGGAAAAAATCCCTCAAGGTAACATTGTAGTATTTTTGGGTTGATTGTGTTTGTTGACAAACCAGGTTTTCATGGATATTTGTTGAGTTCCCAAGAAGTTGTTGACAATCCTTGTTGACAAAGAATGATGACAAAGGAAAGGACGATCTGGACGCGGTACAAAAGAGCAGTACAAGGTGGCGCCGTTTCCCAGTGTTTGCCAAATTTTTGGGGTCCAAAATTTGGAGTTTGGTGAGCATCGCGAAAATAGGATTTCCATGAAGAGCATAATTTAATATGGCAAAGGCATGAATTTCACGAAGATAGGATGCATGGATTGGATTTCGCGAAGACCATAAAAATGGAGGCGGTGATGCTTCACGATTACGTCAAGCTTCGTGAACGGCAGAGGCTGAAGCGCATCGCGATGGTGAAGGGCTTTACGAGGGAGCTTCGCGACGAAGGCGCGAAGGTATGTTGACAGTGATTCTTCGTGACTATGTGAAGTTCTGCGAACGGAAAATTTCCGTGGTGCTTCGCAATTTGGACAGAATTCCGGTGGAAACTTCAGAGCTTCGCGATTTGAGATGACGTGGCGTTGACTTCGCGCAGAAAGTTTGAGGGTTGGTGGAATTGCCTATAAATAGAGGCCGACCCCCTTGAGAGAAGGAGAGACAATTTTCAGAGAAAATCCTTTGCTCTCGATTTGTGAAGGTGGTTCGCGGAGCCCGTGTGCTTCGCGAAAGAGGAGCTTCGCGACGACTATTGTAGCTCCGCGATTCCTGCGAGCTCCGCGTTGGCTTAGTATGCTTCGCGAGGGCCGTTGCTTTGCGACGACTTGAGCATCGCGAGAGTGCTTCACGAAAGAGCTTCGTGAGAGAGCTTTGCAAAAAGGCAGGAGCTTCGTGAAGGATTGTTTGAGTTTCGTGAAATTGGGAGCCTCGCGAAGTAGGGTGCTTTGCGAAGGTGTTTCCAAAAGGAATTGCCCAGTGTTCAAAGGCAAAGAGGTATTCATCAGTGGATGAAATTTGGACATTAACAGAGCATCCATCATCAGTTAAGGATGCGTGCAGTCATGCAAATGAAGAGACCTACAGGTCTATAAACTGTGAGTGAATCCCTTCACAGAGCAGTGAGCTTATAAAGAGGAAAAAGGTGATCCTCTCCACCAGCAGTGAGCCAGAGAGAGAGAAACAGGGAGTGACCTTTGGGAAAGCAGTGAGCTGACCCTAAACCTTGTATAGGAAGTGAGCCTGGGCATAGAAGTGATCTAGCCCGAACATTGTAATCCACAGCTAGTGAAGTTTAGTGGACTTGGTACGACCGATAACCTGTCGGCGTATGCTCCTTGGACGTAGCCCTTAGCGATGAACCAAGTAAAATTGCTGTGTCCTGTGCTTTCTTTACTTTCTATTTATATTGTGCAGTAGGAAAGAGATAGAAGAGTGTTTTTCTTAACAGTGAAACAAGATCAGAACGGGCTTTATTTTTTAATTAGTCATACCCTGATTCACCCCCCTCTCAGGGTATTCAGCCTAGTGGACCTAACAGTGCATCCGAATGATTGAATGGAAGCTATTGTTATAGGAAAATTCTACCAGTGGTAAATATTGATCCCACATACCCTAAAAGTCAAGTGATCATGATCTCAACATGTCTTCTAAGGTTTAAATAGTTCTTTCTGATTGTCCATCTGTTTGAGGGTGGTAAGCAGTGCTCAAATGAAGTTCAGTATCCAAGGCCTTCTGAAGACTTTTCCAGAATCTTGATGTAAAATGAGGATCACGATCTGAGACAATCGATAGGGGTACTCCATGAAGTCTCACAACCTCATTAATATATATTCTCTCTAGACGTTCAAGTGGTAAATCCTCCCTTATAGTAAGAAAATGTGCTGACTTGGTAAGACGATCAACAATGACCCATATTGCATCGTTCCTTCTAGGAGTCATTGGTAGTCCCATGAAAAAGTCCATCGTGATATTATCCCATTTCCACTCAGGTATGGGAAGAGGTTGCAATACTCTACCAGGCTGTTTCCTTCCAGCTTTCACTTGTTGAAAAACCATACATCTTGACACAAAATCAGTAATCTCCCTCTTCATGTTGTCCCACCAAAAATGTTCCTTCAAATATTTATACATTTTGGTTCTCCCAGTGTGTATAGAGAAATTGGAACTATGAGCATCATCCAACAATTCGCTTTTTAGATCAGGTATATCGGGAACACAAAGTCTCTTCCCAACCTTTAAAATTCCATCTTCATACACAAATTCACTCAATTTCCCATCATTCATAGATTTAATCTTCCTTTGTAACTCTTCATCACCGGTCTGAGAAGTCTTTATCCTTTCTAGTAAATATGGTTTGGAAACCATTTGAAAAAGCATTGATGTTTCACCTTCCATGGTTATTCCCATATCCATCTTCACTAGATCCATGAAAATAGGATCCCTTTCAATTCTCATCAGGTTAAAAAATCCATGATCCTTTCTACTCAAAGCATCTTCCACCTTATTTTCCTTCCCTGGGTGGTAGTGTATCATGCAATCATAATCCTTGAGTAGTTCAAGCCATCTCCTTTGCCTCATGTTGAGTTCTTTCTGTGAGAAAATATACTTAAAACTCTTGTGATAAGTATAAATCTCACATTTCTCACCATAGAGATAATGCCTCCATATCTTCAAAGAAAATATTACAGCAGCTAACTCAAGATCACAAGTAGGATAGTTTTTCTCATGAATTTTCAGCTGTCATGATGCATAAGAAATAACTCTATCATTCTTTATAAGGACACAACCAAGTCCTTTCATTGATGCATAACTATAAATAACGAACCTGTAATGGACCGGACCCCTCCGGTCCATTCCTTTGTTGAAATCGATGTGGTCAACACGACGCGCGTTATAATGATTTTTTTTAATACTGATGATAACATAAAAATATGTTAATAATAATGATGATGACATAAATTGTGTGATTAATTAAACTAAAAATAATAATCATGATAAAATGATTTAATTGGTGTTATTATTATTAATGATGTGAAGTGGGAAGGTGTGTGATCCATTAGACGTTGATAAATGAAACATGCAGTTTTTTTATTAATTGAGTAATTGTTGAAATTAAATTTGAATAATAATTATGGATGTTGTGTTATTAATATTATTCATAATATTAATAATAATGATAAATTGATGAAATGAGTCATGGTATTTATTGCAAACAATTAAATGAACATGCAAGTGGAAGCACGATGGTGCGTTCAAAAAATTAAAGGTGAGTTCGTTATATTGGGTTTATGAAATTAAATGGTTTTTATTTAATAAATGTGGTTTCAATTTAATCAGTGTGAAATAAAAATAAATATAATTAAAATAAATAACAATGATGGCATAAAACTATAAGTGAGAGGTTAATAAAATTAAATGTATTAAAATGGGGTTGAATATGTATGTTATATTAATTTTGTTTTGTCATTTAATTCAATTAAATGAAATGGTTTTGAGTCGCATGGAATGGTTGTGCATAGGTTCTCCCAAAATTGAATTATGAAATTAATAACATTGATCGTATAATAAATATAATAAAAAAAATTAAAAGGAAAATGGTTTTATTTAATAAATTGTAATAAATTTATGGGGAGGCGCATGAGATGGGTGGGGGGAGGTGTGAATTCCCCCTTTCCCTTGTATAAATCATATTTTTTTATTTATTATATAATTTGTTTTAATATATCATATATTTTATATAATATTGATTTAATATATTAAAATAGTAATACAATAATAAAATAAGGGAGTGCGCATGGTGTAAGGGGAGAGATTCACGCCACAATCCCTTTTGATCAAAATATTAAATTATTATAATAATAATAAAATAATAATATTATTATTTTGGGTGATCAAAACTTAAAAAGTCTATAACTTCTTCATATGGTGTCGGAATGACGAACCGTCAGCGGCAGTGTAATCCTATAATTAAGAAGGTCATTTTAAGACCAGTGATAGAGACCTTTTTATGAGTTATGTCTCGGGTCAATGAAACACACATATTAATAAAATTGACGTTATTATTAAAACGCGTGGAAACCGCGTGACGTGTCGTGTGTTGACCAGTCAAAACGCGTAACGGGTGTACGGTCACACCGTGCATTCATCAATACATGCTGCATACTGTTTTACCTATTCGTTGCCTATATAAGAAAGGGTCGCGGATTATTTCCAGACCAATCGCTTCTTCTTCGCACGACGATACTCTTGGATGATCAAGAAGTCTTCCTCCTCTAACTTCTTTGTCCGAGCTCCGAATTACGATCCGTCAGCGGCCACAGGATCATAGCGACGAGACGAAGCTTCTAAGCCCGGACTTGTCACCTTTCCTTCCGGCCTTCCTTCTCCAGCTTCCATCCTAGGAGGCATTTGTCGGGTTTGGCGAAGGCGGAGGACACCGAAGGACGTCGTCGGAAGCGACGTGATCGGGACCTTTTGAGGTAGGGGTTTACCTTCGTCTCTCTATTTGGTGCAACATGCGGGGTGGGATATTTTTATTTTGTTCCATGGGATGCAGTTGAACTTTAAATAAAGATAATAACCGGATAAAGAAGGGTTTGGGGTTTTGTGCTGTTTCTATTGCCTTCCAGTTTCATTATCTTCTGATTGTGATTTTGGATTGAAAGGCCTTTGCCTACTGAAAATCAAGGCCGTTGGTGGCCTTTGCATGTGCAATTGATATCTGAATTGTTTGTAGTTGGTTTTTTTAAAACATGGAAAATGGATAAGCACGTAAATACTGGCTGATTAAATGAGAATGAAAACCTTGTGTGATCACCCCGGTTGAACAAAATTGGAATAATGAACATGTTGGTGGTTTGGTTGTTTTGTGGGAAATTTTTTTGTAAACGATGGGGTTGAAATGGGAAGTGGTTGGTTGTGGAAAATGCCTTTATTTATGAAAAGTGTTTTGATTATGAAATGTGTTTTGAAGTAAAAGGTGTTTTCAAATGCGGAAATGTTTTGTGTGTGGAAAGGGTTTTATGTGTGGAACTTTGAAATAAATGAATGATAGAATATTGTATGGTTGTGATAATATTTTGTAAATGAAATGGCATGTGGTTGCTTGCGTTTTACCTAACCTTGGTTGTGGATGGCAGGGATATGTTTGTGAAAGGTTTTGTCTGGATGATAGTTGCCCAGTAGTAATAATTTGTTAAACCATTGCATGAAACATGAAAACCTAAATGGGGTTGGGGGATGATTGTTTGGTTGTTGATGCATGCTTCGTGGTAGCAGTGCCGAGGCACATGCTCAGTTTCTCTTTTTAAGAAGCCATAGGTTGGGCTGTGTGTTTGGTATATGTATATATATAATTGTATCTTTGTGTTTTGTCGCACCACACCCATGTCAAGCACCTAGTGCCGAACACTCCCATTTTATGGGAGAGGGTGTTCCCCCTTAGTTACTAGCTCCTTCATGCTTCTTCTTCCATAGGCTATGATGGCTTGAGGTGAACTTACACCCAAGACTCTTCGGGTAGGTCTCGGAGGCTGTGATGGCTTGAGGCGACTTTTAGCCCAAGACTCTTCGGGCGGGCTTACCGTTCCCAAGAACCTTCGGGATGAGGCCCAGGTGTCTGCGGGCGGGTTAGTGATTGCGGCCCAGGTGTGTGCGGGCGAGATGCGTGGTTGTCAGGCCCAGGTGTGTGCGGGCGGGATGTGTGGTTTGGCCCAGGTGTGTGCGGGCGGGAAGAGTGTGGTAGCGTCAGGACATTTGCCGTTAGAAAGAGCAGCATCTAATTAAGTGGGAAATGGTGCGGGGTACCCAATACTTTTGTTCTATATATATACTAAACTTTTTTGTGTTACTTGGTGAGTGTGACCAGTGAGGCTGGGTGGATAGTTTTTCCTTGTTAGTTTCTGGTTCTTCTATTTTCTCACGGGACCTTAGGGTGTCTCCCCACTTGTGCACGAGAGCTTTAGGTTCTCTACTGGGTATACTTGTATGCTCACCCTACGTTGTTTCAGGTTTTCAGGAGGAGTACCAGGGCCGTGTGGGACCCTACTAGTCAGGCAGTGGGAGTTGTGCAGTTGCTGTTTTCTTGTTTTCCTTTTTGTACTGTACTCACTTGTACTTTTGAGCTTCCTTGTACTTGTACCTTGTTATAAAAATTGTTTAAACATGCATGTGGGCTTGTTTTGGGTTTATTTATGTACACTTGTTATTTTCTCTTTTTGGTGGTTGAATTGTCCTATTTCCTGATCCAAAATAATAAAAAGGGTAATGCCTCCCATATTTGTGAAAACTCATACCCTTGGTGCTAGTCGCCAACCCGGGGCCTACTGGAGGCGGGACTCGGGGGTCATTATCTTCCTTTCACCATTGCCAGACCAGGAGGGGCATCTTTGGTGGGAGGGGGTCGTGAAAGAATGGTATCAGAGGTGATGGTTGAGAGATAGGATGAAGTCTGGAGTTAGGCACAGTGAGATTGCATGGGATGGTAGGGCAACAGTGTTCGTTAATCTTGGTGCGTGACATAGGCCAGGGAAGACCGGCTAGGACACGGGATTTTAGGGCCCCCCGTGATCCGATGCAAGGACTATGAGCCTACCGAACGACCAAGTGAGACTATATTGATTGCAGGGTAGAGACCCTAGGGAAGGTACATGCATCATCATGTTTGTGTTTTACTTGATTTGGGTGTTCTGGGAAAGAAATTGAAATAAAATGATAATTAAAACTTTGAGTTTTTCCTTACTACTTGGGCTTAGGAGATCCTTGTTTACCATACAGCTATGGCACCTGGACGGCGTTCCCAGGTGGCTCAGGCGGCCGAGGCCCAACAGGTTCAGGCAATCGATCAACTGAGGATCGATCGAGAGGAGGAAGACAGCCAGTGGCAGAAGACCCTCCGTTCTTTCCAGCATCAGACTCTCAAGAAGTACGAGGGAAGTACTTCGGACCTGGAGACGGAGGGGTGGCTTGAAGAGCTAGGGATCACTTTTACCTTGATCCGTGCTCCGAAGGAGTACTGGGTCCCCCTAGCGGTCAGTTAGCTGAGAGGCGCGACGCGCCAATGGTGGATGCTCTACCTCGGGGAGAGGAAGGAGGCAGAGATTCCATGGGCCGACTTCGAAAAGGAGTTCCAAGAGGAATTCCTTTCCTCTTTGATCAAGGCGGAAAAGTGTCAGGAGTTGCTCTCCCTTCAGCAGGGGAGTATGACTGTTCGAGAGTTGGGGATTAAGTTCAAGAATCTCCTACGCTTTGCTCCGGAACTCTTTCCGGATGAAGAGTCTCGGGCGAGACGTTTGGAAGAGGCGCTTCGTCCTTCGCTCCAGTATGCTGTGACCCCCTTCACCCTTCCGACATACTTAGCCGTATAGAAGAAGGCGAAAGTTGTAGAAAGGATGCACTCGCAGGGAGGTGCACCACGTGAGGGGATCCAGCCTAGTTCGTCGAAGGGGAAGGCAGTCAGCAGCAGGTCTCCTGCGACGGGGCCTTCCATTTTCAGGCCAGTAGGGAGCAGGCCCCAGCAGTTCCAGTTCAGATCTTCAGGTCCTCGTCCCTTTTTCATGAGCCCAGGACCAAAGTGTTTTTATTGTGGAGGTTTCGGGCACGTTCAGAGTCGGTGCCCGACCCATGCTCAGTACGGTGGAGATGGACAGGTTCAACGCCCTCCTCAGTAGCACCAGTCACCGACAAGACCCTTCCAACAGCAACAGGCTCCAGTCCCTTTGAGGGGATATGGAGCAGGTGGTGGCCAGCCACAAGGAGTTCCTCAAGGATCCCAATCGGGATGTGGTCGAGGAGGCGGACGTCAACAAAGAGGCAGAGGAGCTCAGCGATGATAGTTTCATGCATCAGAGGCAGCATCTCTAGAAGGACCAGGGATCGATAGAGATGCGTTTGGGTTTTCTTGAATGATCTCCTTTATGTTTTATTGGGAGCATTACACTCCATTGTTGGAACTCTTTTGCTCATTCTTTGGGCCTGGGCCTTGTTTTTGTGAGTTTTTAATGCTATGTTGTTTCCCGCTTTTCTTTAAATGTACGTGAAGAGCCCTATCTTGTGGGGAGGGGAAGACCTAATCCCTAATCGATACGCATTAATGTGGATGCGATTTAACCCGTGCAGGCGAGTCAGTGCCGCCTAAAGCAGATAATATCTCGACATGGGAGAAGGAATTCCTCAAGCCATGTGTCCGGGCAGTGTGTGGGTTGTACGTT
This sequence comes from Viscum album, assembly GCA_963277665.1. NCBI lineage: Eukaryota > Viridiplantae > Streptophyta > Magnoliopsida > Santalales > Viscaceae > Viscum > Viscum album. Next base: position 998,609,065 of record OY728147.1, read on the forward strand.
GTTGGGTGTAGTGTAAGTTGAAAAAAAAACCTAATATATGGAAGTGGGAAGGCCCAGTCCTTAATCGAGACGCATTAATGCGGATGCAATTAAACCCGTGCAGGCGAGTCAGTGCCCCCTAAAGCGGATAATATCTCGACATAGGAGAGGGAATTCTTAACTCACATACTTAGGGTTGTCGGTTGTTTCTTGTTATGACAAGAGCCCTAAGAGGTATCTTGCGGAGTGGTTGTTTGGATCCATTCTTTTTCTTGGTTGGTTTTTAATTCTCGAGGACAAGAATGTTTTAAGAGGTATTTGATGTAATGGACCGGACCCCTCCGGTCCATTCCTTTGTTGAAATCGATGTGGTCAACACGACGCGCGTTATAATGATTTTTTTAATACTGATGATAACGTAAAAATATGTTAATAATAATGATGATGACATAAATTGTGTGATTAATTAAACTAAAAAGAATAATCATGATAAAATGATTTAATTGGTGTTATTATTATTAATGATGTGAAGTGGGAAGGTGTTTGATCCATTAGACGTTGATAAATGAAACATGCAGTTTTTTTTATTAATTGAGTAATTGTTGAAATTAAATTTGAATAATAATTATGGCTGTTGTGTTATTAATATTATTCATAATATTAATAATAATGAGAAATAGATGAAATGAGTCATGGTATTTATTGCAAACAATTAAATGAACATGCAAGTGGAAGCACGGTGGTGCGTTCAAAAAATTAAAGGTGAGTTCGTTATATTGGGTTTATGAAATTAAATGGTTTTTATTTAATAAATGTGGTTTCAATTTAATCAGTGTGAAATAAAAATAAATAGAATTAAAATAAATAACAATTATGGCGTAAAACTATATGTGAGAGGTTAATAAAATTAAATGTATTAAAATGGGGTTGAATATGTATGTTATATTAATTTTGTTTTGTCATTTAATTCAATTAAATGAAATGGTTTTGAGTCGCATGGAATGGTTGTGCATAGGTTCTCCCAAAATTGAATTATGAAATTAATAACATTGATCGTATAATAAATATAATAAAAAAAAATTAGAAGGAAAATGGTTTTATTTAATAAATTATAATAAATTTATGGGGAGGCGCATGAGATGGGGGGGGGGAGGCGTGAATGCCCCCTTTCCCTTGTATAAATCATATTTTTTTTTATTTATTATATAATTTGTTTTAATATATCATATATTTTATATAATGTTGATTTAATATATTAAAATAGTAATAAAATAATAAAATAAGGGAGTGCGCATGGTGTAAGGGGAGAGATTCACGCCACAAGCCCTTTTGATCAAAATATTAAATTATTATAATAATAATAAAATAATAAAATTATTATTTTGGGTGATCAAAACTTAAAAAGTCTATAACTTCTTCATATGGTGTCGGAATGACGAACCGTCAGCGGCAGTGTAATCCTGTAATTAAGACGGTCATTTTAAGACCAGTGATAGATACCTTTTTATGAGTTATGTCTCGGGTCAATGAAACACACATATTAATAAAATTGACGTTATTATTAAAACGCGTGGAAACCGCGTGACGTGTCGTGTGTTGACCAGTCAAAACGCGTAACGGGTGTACGGTCACACCATGTATTCATCAATACACGCTGAATACTGTTTTACCTATTCGTTGCCTATATAATAAAGGGTCTCGGATTATTTCCAGACCAATCGCTTCTTCTTCGCACGACGACACTCTTGGATGATCAAGAAGTCTTCCTCCTCTAACTTCTTTGTCCGAGATCTGAATTACGATCCGTCAGCGGCCACAGGATCGTAGCGACGAGACGAAGCTTCTAAGCCCGGACTTGTCACCTTTCCTTCCGGCCTTCCTTCTCCAGCTTCCATCCTAGGAGGCGTTTGTCGGGTTTGGCGAAGGCGGAGGACACCGAAGGACGTCGTCGGAAGCGACGTGATCGGGACCTTTTGAGGTAGGGGTTTACCTTCGTCTCTCTATTTGGTGCAACATGCGGGGTGGGATATTTTTCTTTTGTTCGATGGGATGCAGTTGAACTTTAAATAAAGATAATAACCGGATAAAGAAGGGTTTGGGGTTTTGTGCTGTTTCTATTGCCTTCCAGTTTCTTTATCTTCTGATTGTGATTTTGGATTGAAAGGCCTTTGCCTACTGAAAATCAAGGCCGTTGGTGGCCTTTGCGTGCGCAATTGATATTTGAATTGTTTGTGGTTGGTTTTGTTAAAACATGGAAAATGGATAAGCACGTAAATACTGGCTGATTAAATGAGAATGAAAACCTTGTGTGATCACCCCGGTTGAACAAAATTGGAATAATGAACATGTTGGTGGTTTGGTTGTTTTGTGGGAAATGTTTTTGTAAACGATGGGGTTGAAATGGGAAGTGGTTGGCTGTGGAAAATGCCTTTATTTATGAAAACTGTTTTGATTATGAAATGTGTTTTGAAGTAAAATGTGTTTTCAAATGCGGAAATGTTTTGTGTGTGGAAAGGGTTTTATGTGTGGAACTTTGAAATAAATGAATGATGGAATGTTGTATGGTTGTGATAATCTTTTGTAAATGAAATGGCATGTGGTTGCTTGCGTTTTACCTAACCTTGGTTGTGGATGGCAGGGATATGTTTGTGAAAGGTTTTGTCTGGATGATAGTTGCCCAGTAGTAATAATTTGTTAAACCATTGCATGAAACATGAAAACCTAAATGGGGTTGGGTGATGATTGTTTGGTTGTTGATGCATGCTTCATGGTAGCAGTGCCGAGGCACATGCTCAGTTTCTCTTTTTAAGAAGCCATAGGTTGGGCTGTGTGTTTGGTATATGTATATATATAATTGTATCTTTGTGTTTTTTCGCACCACACCCATGTCAAGCACCTAGTGTCGAACACTCCCATTTTATGGGAGAGGGTGTTCCCCCTTAGTTACTAGCTCCTTCCTGCTCCTTCTTCCATAGGCTATGATGGCTTGAGGTGACCTTACACCCAAGACTCTTCGGGTAGGTCTCGGAGGCTGTGATGGCTTGAGGCGACCTTTAGCCCAAGATTCTTCGGGCAGGATTACCGTTCCCAAGAACCTTCGGGATGAGGCCCAGGTGTCTGCGGGCGGGTTAGTGATTGCGGCCCAGGTGTGTGCGGGCGAGATGCGTGGTTGTGAGGCCCAGGTGTGTGCGGGCGGGATGCGTGGTTTGGCCCAGGTGTGTGCGGGCGGGAAGAGTGTGGTAGCGTCAGGACGTTTGCCGTTAGGAAGAGCAGCATCTAATTAAGTGGGAAATGGTGCGGGGTACCCAACACTTTTGTTCTATATATATACTAAACTTGTTTGTGTTACTTGGTGAGTGTGACCAGTGAGGATGGGTGGATAGTTTTTCCTTGTTAGTTTCTGGTTCTTCTATTTTCTCACGGGACCTTAGGGTGTCTCCCCACTTGTGCACGAGAGCTTTAGGTTCTCTACTGGGTATACTTGTATGCTCACCCTACGTTGTTTCAGGTTTTCAGGAGGACTACCAGGGCCGTGCGGGACCCTACTAGTCAGGCAGTGGGAGTTGTGCAGTTGCTGTTTTCTTGTTTTCCTTTTTGTACTGTACTCACTTGTACTTTTGAGCTTCCTTGTACTTGTACCTTGTTATAAAAATTGTTTAAACATGCATGTGGGCTTGTTTTGGGTTTATTTATGTACACTTGTTCTTTTCTCTTTTTGGTGGTTGACTTGTCCTATTTCCCGATCCAAAATAATAAAAAGGGTAATGCCTCCCATATTTGTGAAAACTCATACCCTTGGTGCTAGTCGCCAACCCGGGGCCTACTGGAGGCGGGACTCGGGGGTCATTATCTTCCTTTCACCATTGCCAGATCAGGAGGGGCATCTTTGGTGGGAGGGGGTCGTGACAGAACCCATCATTCCCTGATGGTAGAGTTAATATATGAGAATTGACTAATATTCTCTTCAGTTCTTCAAAACATTCTTCACACTCTTTTGTCCAAACAAATTTAACCCATTTACGTGTGATATTTGTTAATGGGTTAGCCAACTGGGAAATGTTCTGGACGAAAATTCGATAATAACCTGCTAAACCAATAAAACTGTGTACCTTAGTTATACTCGTCAGTGCTGGCCATTCTTGGATCGCCTTGGTCTTAGAAGGATCAACGAAAATTCCATCCTTAGAGGCAATATGGACAAGAAAAGAAATATCTTGAAGCCAGAATTCACACTTGCTAAACATCCCATATAATTCATGTCTTCTCAGAGTCTTCATGATAATACGCAAGTGATTTTCATGATCTTCGTAGCTTTTGGAGTATACCAAGATATCATCAATAAATACCACCACAAAATCATTGAGATATTCCTTGAAAACTCTGTTCATTAGATCCATGAATACAGAGGGTGCATTAGTCATCCCAAAAGGCATTACTGTAAACTCGTAATGCCCGTACCTTGTTCGAAATGCTGTTTTCAGAGTGTCTTCCTTATTCAAACACAACTGATGGTATCCTGATCGAAGGTCAATCTTTGAAAATTATTGAGCTCCATGTAGTTGGTCAAATAAATCATCAATGCGAGGTAGGGGATACTTTTTCTTTATTGTTATAGCATTGATCTCCCTGTAGTCGATACATAACCTCATAGATCCATCTTTCTTTTTAACAAAAAGAACAGAGGATCCCCATGGAGAAACACTAGGGTGAATAAATACCTTATTACTCAATTCCTCTAGTTGTTTCTTTAGTTAAACTAATTCCACAGTGGCCATTCTATAATGGGTCTTTGATATAGGCCTTGATCCAGGAATTAAATCAATGGAAAATTCAACTTCTCATTCTGGAGGATGTCTAGGTAAATCTTCCGGAAAAACATCTACATATTCTTTCACAATAGGTACGTCCTCTATTTGAACATTATTTTCCTCTCCCACAGTCATTTCATTCTCTTCCTCCCCAATAATTGAATTTAGTTGAGATACTGGGTGTGGATCTAGATAAGAATTAGGTGGTGACGATTCTTCTATAACGATAAGGTGTTCCTTATCATCATCATCAAAAATCGTAACATCCTTTTTCTTACAATAAATCTTCACATCATGGTCCAAAAGCCAATCCATACTAAGGATTATATCAAATTCAGTCATGGGTATGACGATAAGATCAGCAGATAAAGAACATTTATATGCCCTAATGGGAACAGATCCACAGAACTTTGTAGCAATGATACTTCCCTTAGGGGTTTTGACTGAAAAATCTCTTGTTAAATCAAATTGGAAATATCTAATTCTCTTAGAAAACTGGGAAGATATGAAATAATGTGATGATCAAGAATAAAAAAAAGCATTTTCTAAACTTGAGGAAACCATTTAATTACCGGCCACCACGTCTTTCGGAGCTTCTACCTCTGTAGTAGTGATAACATAAGATTGGCCTTGATCCCTTGGCCTTTTCTGAGGTCAGTTCCCCTGACGCTTAGAAAATTCATTTGCATAATGTCCCATATCTCTACAATTATAGCATTCCACGTTGACAGCAACCCTCTTTCCCTTGCAATCATGAGCTTGGTGGCCTTTTTCACCACACTTGTAACAGATTCCCATTCCTTTTAAGCAAGTACCAGGGTGTTTCTTCCCACATTTATTGCAGGATGGATTTTCAACTTTTCCCTTCTTCCCCTTATTTCTATTTCCAGATTGATCAGCATATCTCTTATTCTCTTGCTTTCCTTTAAAGTCATAAGACTTAGAGAATTCCTTTTCTGTCTTGATAACACATGAGACAATATCTTCGTACGACGAGAAGTTTTGTGATACTAATGCTCGACAGAGAAATGGTTTTAACCCATAAAATAAACGATCAATCTCACTTCTTGGGTTACTTATATAATCTACAGCATACCTTGATAACCTCTTAAAGTTAGCCTCATACTTTGCGACATTCTCATCCTCTTTCTGCCTTAGACTCAGAAATTGCCTTTCCATATCTGCTCGATGGTCTCGAGGAAAGTATTTTTCTAAGAACAACTCTTTGAACTCCCTCCATTCCATATATGATACTTCATCATCTTCCTTCTTGTTTTGTATAAATGACCACCATTGATCAACATCTCCGGTGAGGCGATAAAATTCCATGATAAATTTTCCCTTTCACTACTCCCAAGGCATGGAATATTTTCTCTAAAGAATTTATCCATTGATCAGATACCAAGGGATTTGTACTCCCATTGAATGTTGGTGGTTGTTGCCTCATGAAGCAATCTAACATTGATCCTCCACATTGCGGATCAGGGTGCTCCATACAGGTAAGGTTATTATTCATAACCTGAGTGAGTTGTCCCAGTATGGTGATAAGCTGATCAGCACTAGTTACATCAACAGCTCCACTATAATTATCTTGAGTAGGAGGGAAATACCTACATGGAATGCGTGCATTGATACAGTTTCCATTTCTTCCACTAGGCGCCATTTCTAAACAATGGCATAAACTTGATCAGTTTATGAATAAAAATACATAATTCTATACTTGTAAAACACTTAACATAAATTGAACAGTTTACATATATAATCCATAATCATAAAAATGTTTTCTTTAAGGAAGTATATACTCATAAACCCTTCAAAATGGTTCATAAATAAAATGATAATTATCCTAATCATATCCCCCGGGAGTGTCGTAACCAAGAGTGCAGCAAGGCCCGTTATCGTGCACCAGTTCCCGTTCGAGTCTTGCTCAAAGCGGTGTTTTCAGGTTTTACCCCTAGGTACATCTGTGCCAGAGCCGCCTCTACCTACTTGTATCCAGACATGGATTTATTTCTCAGAAAACTCACAAAATCTTTACAATACCAAAATTCTAGGAAGTTATTCTACACTAATCCTCAAAGTTCATCTTAGTTCTACGTGCTCTAATCAAAGTTTATCTAAATCTAGCTGCCAAGGTTTGTACTAAACTTCCTCTAATACCAACTGTAATTCCCCGACCCCAGTTACCCAGATTCGGTGCATTATTACATAACATTGGTATTATCACAAGAAAGATAAAATCTCGAAAGACCGATTAGTTTAGTAGCCTTGGAAACACTAGATATATTCATAAGTCTTACATTACATCATAAAAATGAGAAATACTACAACAACATCTTGTCTTAATATCACCTCATATTATCCCTACAGGTGATTCATAAATTACTTCTTCACATCCTGGAAAAAATAAAACATTGAAAGGGGTGAGCTCAGATGCTCAGTAAGGATAACAATATAGCGGAAACTTTCATAAATAAACATAAACATTAAAGGCAATGTATAACTAAAACAAAAGCCTTTTATACTTCATATTAATCATAATATGGCATAGATAAAATGAAATAATTCCATTTACTTATTCACATGGATATTCTACTAGTCGAATAATCACATGCAATATCAATAACCACTTTCATAATGACAGAATGCATAATGCCAGACTATCTTCACCACGTAGCCAAGGCCTCGTTCCAAGACTACAAATAAGATTTTGTCAAGGCCTCGTGACAAGACACTAGTTTGTCTCATGAGACCTACCGATGCATTGAAAAGCTATAGCGGTCTCCACATGTCACTTATTAAGTCTAATTCATTCCTCATATGAATTGGTTTAAACATAACATAAACATTCGTATTAAAACTAGCATACGAAATGTCAATAATTTCTCCATAAACCATGAATGGTATAAAATAACACATCCACAGTCAAACATATCACAAAACCTTCAATACAATATGGAATTTTTGTATCATAATAAATCAACTTCAAATAAGATTAAAATCCATCAAATGATGTTGACATAGATGAAATCAAAACTATTTGAGGGAAATATCTCTTTTTTTAAAATCATTTAAAAGTCACATAATTATAAAATAAAACATTTACTTTGAAAATATTCTTATAATCTTGTAAGGGAAGCTTTTAAGATTTTATAATGGTGTAAAATAGCAGCACACACCATATAAGTTAAAAAAATACATTCTTACCTTAATTCTATCGAAAAGGTTAAAAAAGACCTTGTTTGGAAAAAGACAGAAAGATTCATTTATAAACTTCTTATAAAAAGTCAAAAAAGGGTATAAATGACTTTAACCCATATTCTGTAAAATATTAAGAATGTTTTGAAATACATTTTTAAGAAACATGGATGTGGATGATAAAGAGGTCCCAGTAAATAATTACGTATAAACAACCTCGGATAATGAAGAGATTGTGAAATAAACCCTTACCTTGTACTTTTCCTTGGTTTATGGTAGGTTAACCTCCTTTATAATGGTTAAATAATTGTTATTTAATTATAAAATAATCATATATATTAATATGATATCATATATGATCTTTTAACATCACTTTGTTAATAAAATCTTAGTATTATCGTCGTTTTGGGTGTTAACTTACTCATTTTCTTTTATATAAGCCATGTTTGTTATGGATAGGTTGTATCATAATAATATCTATAATTATATTAAGTCCTTAAATATTATTTTTAATCATCCAATAAAATTTAGTCTTGAATGGATACAATGGGGAATGAATCTCATCGCGTTCGTGGAGATGGTAATCCGTACGTACGCACATGCGACAATATCATTCTTTTGATATTAAGATAATATATAATTGGATGGTATATCATATAGACAGAATCATTATCATGTTATATTTAACATTTACATGAATTATACATCATTATTATACCCATTTAAATAATATTATATTGAATAACAATTACACCACAACGTGGAGACGGTAGGACGTATGTACGCATGTATGGTGACATGTCATTCAAGGGATGGATAGAATAATGAATTTGTTTGTCAATAATTATCATAACATCACAGTATATAGAAGATACTGGAGTTATTATTTTAGAATGGAAATAACAAGGAAAGAATAAGTTGAAGAAGAAAGGAACTTTAAAGAGGGTGGTGAAGACGTTACCTCTTCTTTGGGTTCTTCCTTTTTATTTGATCAAAAGTGCTCCTTAGATTGGATTTATGATCAAAATAAGGCCTATATGTTGAATTGACGGAAGTTGAGAGAGTATTTGGGCAGGGGTTGGACGAACCAAAAGGTTTTTAAGGTGTGAATATTTGGTTAGAAGTGGTGTCCTTTTATAAGGGGGAGGAGGGGCACCTTAGGAAAATCTAGAAATATTATTTTATAATAAATTCATATTCGGTTTCTAATGGCTCCAAAGTGGATTATTTAAAGGTTAAGGTGGGTATGGGTATAAAAACACTCAACAAATAGAATTTAGACAGGTTTGGGTCATTATATTAACCTTATCTTTTAGTTTTAACTCTTAGTTAATTAGTTTGACACTTACCATGTCACTTTGTATTTTTATATTATATAGTTAATAAACATACTATATACATCCAAGAGACCCCAAAGTGGTACATTAATGATATACCAATAATGATATGAGTCATTTTTCCGAACCTTAGATTTTTAGGAATATAATATAAATTAATAATATAATAATTATTTTAAAAACTCATTTATGTCAATTTTGACACTACTCAATAATTGATTTTTGTTAAAGTCTTAACAGCTTTATTAATTCGAACCAAATTCATTTAATCTATCCTAACATGTCATATTAACTAATAAAATTCATTTATGTCATCAAAACTTTCAAATTATATTTATTTTAACATTTATAATATCAATTATTTGATTATTTCATTAATAAGGAAAATACTGCATCATTATTGTGTCATATATATTTTTACTTTTTCAGTGTCTAAAAATTATAAATAAAATACCATTATATAGGAAATATTTTTAGATTTCAAATGAATATTTGTAATCTAAAATACAACATATATAATCCTATGTAATTTTTTTTTCTTCTAAAAGATATATACTTATGTCATTTTTGTATTTATTTTAACTTAATTAATATAAAGTGTCCTTATCAGCAAAAAGTGGCTCTATGGGGGTCCCAAAATCGACCCAAATATGCCCATGGTCGGACATGTATCCACCAATAATTTTAGGACACGTTTTATGGTAATTTATTTTTATTATAATATTATTTGTTTACCCTTATTTATCGGATTTACCCTTTAACCATGGTAAATAAAATATTTACCGAAGTAATTAGTCAAAATGTCTAAAAATAAAAGTTATCTATTTACACAATTTGGAAATCCTGATTCCAAATATGGAATCAATTTTTACAAATTGAAAACACAGAAGTGACAGAAGTTAATTTAAAATTAATTCCTGTTGTCAAAACAAAAAGCTTGTTTTTAAGATATAATAACTATCAAAAGATTGATACTTGTTTATGTCCGGTTTAATTGTGAAATTATGTCCAATGACCAACATTGTATTAAATGGTAAAAATATATTCTAAATATACTTTAAAACCACTCAAATTCAAAATTTATCACTATTAATTATTTTGATTAAAAAAGTTGTTTTTAATTAAAATTTAGTAATTTTCACTATTCATCAAAATATAAAAGTTATTCGAAAAGTACCAAAATTTCATCCTAGGATAATTTCGATATTCAGAATCCAAAAATGAAGTCCATTTTGAAAGATAAAATGTATAAAATTTCAAAAAGTGGGTATTTCTATTCATAACGGCTACTTTGATTGGTTGCAGCGTGTTAGAATCTCGGAGTTGCATACAACACACACTACTATACTATTCAAAGAGAAGCGTACCATGGAAGATTGGGGTGTTACAAAATTTACTGGGTTTAATACCTTCATCAAAATAGTATGAGATGATTTTAATTAGCCTCTTGGGATGTACTCTAGCTGTGATGAACAAAAGACCCATTATCCTCACCTAATTTCAACATAATCTGGTGGAATCATTATCAAAACCCTAACTTGTTCACACAAAAAAGGTGATCGAATACAAAACAAAATGGAAGGAAGAGGAAGGAGGAAATCAAATGGAATAATCATAAAAACACCACTAAGATCACTACATCCTTGGAGAAATGAAAGAGGAATTGGAGGGGGAGGATATAGAAAAATGGACCTCATTGATAACCCCAATTCACCCAAAAAAAATACCGTGATAGATAAAGTTGGAACTAAACCCACTGAGGTAAACACCCAAGAACTGGTCATGGTGTGACCATAGGGGCCAAGATGTGATGACTTATGAGGTAGGGGTCCACTCCCTTTCCTCAATAATCTCATGGTGGACTAAGGTTCACTACATGTACACTAAGGTAGAGGGCCTAGCCCCCAACCTGTCTTTTCCATGGCATGTCCATTTCACCCTTCGCATCATAATGCCCTTATGTAGTCCATCAAAACATGTCATATGGATCATGATGTATCCTGATGGAGGTGAATAATTCCATCAAGTCCCTGATCCTTGATTTTACCCTCACCTAAGTTCTCGTGATACCTATTGACTATCAAAACATGTCCAAAAACATCATATGGAGCTTTCCCAACTCCCAAATTCTTAATCTGAATCCCAATTTTCAAAAAACCCCCTCACTAAAATAAAAAATAAAAAATTCCTCTAAAATTAATATCCAAGAAAGGTATGGGTATTTAAAACTTCCCCACCATATCACTTACTTCCCCCAATAAGCCTCATTTGTTATTTAACAAATAATCCCGACTTACCATGATTGTTAATTCATAACCATATCATTACGTTCTACTTTGGAATGACAACCGAGATTTCACTAGGAAATTACAAACACAATGAATACTAATCATTAAAAATTATTCCACCAACTCATCACCATCACTAAATCACTAAGATGGTTCTTACCCACTCATGTATATCTGGAGTCACTATAGTTCCATCAATCAATTCATCTCTAAGATTATGATACTCCCCACTATAAGACTCAACTCATAAAGGTTAATTATAAGACATAGTTCTACCCATCATCTGAATCATTTATGGAAAATTAATTACATCGGTCCATCAACCCAATCGACATAGTTTACACCTAATCATAACTTATAATTCATAAAAAAACTGGTCAAACTTCCACTATCCAACTTTATAAAAAACATTCAGCTGCCCCTACCAATGTGCTACCTTAATGTTTGATCATGATGCCTATACTCTCAAAGGAATTCCAATATCATCAAATGACCACACTAAAGTTCATAACCAACACCCATTTTAATTACATGATTGGATCCTTGAACAATCGAACTAGTCATTGTGATCTCACCCTGAACACTGACAGATCATCAATCTGACTCACTCTCAGATTACATCTAAAACTATATCGAGCCCAATTCTTAAGAATGAAATATTTCCAACACCATATATGAAACCAAAATATGGTATTCTCCCCAGAACCAAATAAAATTTGATACACCCACACACCAACATCAAAATCCCCCCACAACCATCTAACGACCGATATCATCACCCATGACCCTACCAACACGGGGATTTAAATTCACGATAAAAACTCCATACATTACAGCATATAATGACTAGACATGACTGTAAAAATCATACCCATGTATCAACATGAAATATCATCCTCTACCTATTCTTATATCATTAGAAATTTTACCCTTGTAATCCATCACATATCATCCCTAACGAGGGTCAGACCTTCTAACAGATTATGCTACACTCCCCACCATAAGACTTCCTATATATAACTCCTCAAATGAAACCAATATAGGTTCAAAATTTTGAGCCACACTCATATAATCCTAGGAAACATTTTTCTAGGATCAACCCTCAGATCGACCACTCCACTGCTCCTAATCTATTTCCAAGGTAACCCCTCACCAAAAGGACATCTTTAATTCTCATAAAAGCTCTAAGAAACCGCACCAACATGAATTCATAAAAAACATAATCACTTGAATCATAAATGACCACTCATAGATCCATTATTTAATGTAATAACACTTAACTAGTGCGTGTTACCTCAATACTATCCAAAACTAATGGGTACATTCTCTCATACCACTAGTTTACACAACTTTACTCTTGATCTTGTGAGTTACATTCCGTAAAACCTAGGATCATACACCTAAATAACTAACAATGCTATATTTTCATGTAAAAAATATCTAATTAGAAGCACCCTCAATGTTCCTATTAAAAAAATAAGGCATTCACCCATGCTAGGGTTTACCGCACAATTGACCACATACTTGGGTGTCCTTCCAAAACTAGAAGCAACTATAATGATCTCACCACACCATATATAGCGTATCTAGAATCAATAATTTTAGGAATCAAACTAATTATTCACTCTAAAACCAACCTTGGTTCCAAACTCACCATAAGTATTTTTTATCATGAATTCTTAAGTCATAACTATGCCTATATACCTTACCTGGTAGCACATCCCATGCACTAATCTCATGACCTAAAGCATCTACCCATGATTCCAATCACTAATGGAACTAAAAATTAAATGATAACCCCTCCCTTGGGTTACAATCATATATAAAAAAGTAGTAGAATATACCACCCATCCCATAGTTAATCCTCTCATAGGTCAAAGATCACATGGAATCACCTCTACTTCTATCTCAAATATCATAAGTCATCTTACATGCTAAAACACTTACTCTAGGGTTCTCATATATATCATATACATCACATAAAAAACCCACATTCTATTCTTGGGAACCTTTCCTCACTAAGAATCTACATATGAGACTACCCCATTGAGGACCATGATCTCATCCACATATATATAATGACATCACCCAATATGATCTGTGTTAAGAAAAGCATAACCATATGGTTTGGTTAAGTAGAATTCCACCAATTATCTATATTGGAAAACACTATATATTTCTTTGACACTGTAAATAACAAAACCTATTTTTATTTTCGTGAATAAGAACAATGATTATCCACTATTGGTCCATCATAAAGGCACCCAATTCCATTACTGACCCACCATGGGTCAGTATACATACCATAGATTGAGGGAATGTATAGTTTTCATCAAGGATCATGCCTCCATAGAATCCACTTGCCCTATCATTATACAAAAATATAATGTGGTTCAAATGAGTAGGATTCCACCAAAAGGTTATATGGGATACCACCATATAAGTTGTTGAAAATTTAAATATACAAACCCTCAGTTGTCAATGATAAAAATCACACACAAGAAGACATATGTAATGTAAATCCTACATTCTAAATATGATGCATGAACACAAGCATATTGTTGAAGGGACAATAGCATGAAACCTATAAATCAAAAATCATTAAAATACAAGTATGTCATGCTAGGTGAAATCATATAATAATAATATAAAAAAACCAAGAATAATAGTCCCATATTCCTAGTAACCTAGAATTTCCATTAGATAAGGAGTTTATGGAAGAACAGTCTGAGGCCTATCATAAGTATTAACACATTCCTGTATCACCTATCTACCTTCTACCCAAATAGTAAGGAAAAATAAGAAGACTTGATACCACTTTGTAATGTCCTATCACCTTATACAACATGAGTAGTTCTTTGAACAATGGTCACCATGTGATCTTAAGCATGCCTCCCGATACACCAGAGGCTTTCAGCTATCAGTAGGGGTTTAGTGTGTTATCATGGGGTGACTATACCATTATATCAAAGTGAAATAAAAGTGTAAATAACTAAATGAAATCATTAATAATATATATCCATCAGATTATGTATAAAAATAAAACATAACATGCTATATCAAATATTAATGTAGTATACAGTCATATAAACCCATGGTCATACCACCATACATCAACACTACTCACCCATTGGGCTGATCACATATAAAAAATAAAGAAAATAATAAAATACATTATGGATCTATTTACATCCCCAAGACTCCTCATCTCAGTATCTAATCCCTTCTGGGATATCTTACTCAATCAAGATACTATGGGACTTCACCAAACATGAACCAATGATGAGTTATGATTTTCTCAGGCACCAAGATCCATGGTAGCCTGAGTAAGGTGTGAGTTCAACTCAATAGGGAATCACCAATACAGTCCCTAAAATAACTATTAAATTTAATGTGTGCACATTTTATATGATCAAAATAAATAAAATAGTGAGAAATCATAAATAGATAACAACCATTGATCCACAAGTTCTAATGTAACACATGATATTGACTATACCTTCTTTAGCCTTTGGAAAATGTCATTGAGAATAACACCCACCCATTGGATTCCATTTTATACCTTGAAACCATACCCAAATATCATACTTGTTTCATCCAGTTCCTGAGTTTCTATAAACACAAGTAATCACCCAAGGTAAATATACCCATCAGAGGAACATAAAAATCCACCCAGAGGAGATATACCTATCCCCAAAACATCATATCTAACCCAAGTTGTAGTTCACTCAGAATCACCACCTACCAAAGGGGGAATCCCACCCTAGAACCATATTTACCCCAATCTATAGATCACTGAGATCCATCATATCTCATACACCTTATAGGTTGCATACCCTACCTATAAATAGGTACTAGGCCATCATTATACTGAGATATATATCTCACCCCGATGCTTAAAACACAATGTATGACATATATACCTTTAAAACACACATAACCAAGGAATAATCCTTCTCAAAATCTCACAAGATACCACATATATACATGGGGGTACATCCTCCCCAAAACATCATATAAAACCACAAAGGTCAACCACCCACTTGAACCTATCATGTGTCTCCTAGGTAGGCCTATCAAGTCAAAAGACCAGAGATTATTATAGAATCCATTCTATATAGTCACAATCGATCCCTAAGATCAATGATACCTATAGCTTCAAACCACACCTCTATAGGATCAACATGAAATTGAGTAACCCTCTGGGGAACCCTAGGACACATCATAATATGGTAATAATATCCATCGACATCATCATTATTAGATTTTGGCCTCATTGGACTTATAAGAAAATCCAAATGAATATACTCTAGAAATATTGCATAATACCCCTATGACATACAATTTCCTCTTAGGTCGGTCCTCACACACCCAACCTATCATCAAACTACCTAAGGTCAACCACCCTAATACTCACATACCAGAGGAGGAGGAACACCCACTCTCTAATCAGATAGCCCAATGACTCTAAGACATCTTGAAGCTCCATCATGGACTACTCGTTCCAATTATCTTTTTCCCACACTATCCTCTATATTAAGGTGTCTTCAGACCCTTACACTTGGGTCACTACTATAAGATCCTGACCTAGACCACTGAGTCTAATCCAGAGTGTCACATGATTACTTCATATGGGGTGTGTGCTTGGTGTGGTTTGATGATGACGATGCATCATGATAACTTTGTAATGTGGAATATACTTGATTCATTGTGGATTATGAGTATATGGACAACACTTGATGCATTTTGGATTCTGAGTGTTACCCAATACCTTTTGGATTTCAAGTAAGTTATAGATACTCATTGCCTAGTGGATTCAGAGTATTACCCGATGACTTGTGTATTCTAAGTAGGTTATATTCACTTTATTTCTTATGGATTATGAGTTACATTCCAATATACTTGTGGCTAGTTTTTTATACTTATCAATATACAGTACATTTCTAGCATAGAGCCGAAGTAGGTACAGTTGGGGGTTTTTGGTGGCTTGGTTAGTGAATGACCACTCAGTTTTGGATTGTGTGTTACTATGTATATCACACATTTATTTTTATTATGAAATATCCTTTTATACTTGATAACATTAGGTTAAGGATGCATTGGTTGTGTCCTATAAATTCTTGTACTCACACCCTACTCAGGGATTTCGATGTGCTTATAGATATCATAAGGGATCCGGTGAAGGAAAATGGCCCAGTGGTGGACTTCTCAACTGAGGAGTGTAGAGATGGTGGTGGGCTAGGATAGACACTGGTGGGACTTGTAGTTTATAATTTATTTTTCTATCTTCTTTATTTACCCTAGATAGGATTACCACTTTTGGGAGATACTTTTATTTACTTTTCATGTATGGAATTTGTTCAGTTATTTCTCATGTTTACTCTGATGATTTATTATGTTAGTTATTATTTATTATTGATCCTATGAAATGATATTGAGGGTATATTTTCCCCATAGTTGGAATAATACCCTTTCTTATATTCATTATCCTCTTGCATATGGGGAGGTGCACATGAGGTCATGTAGAACTCTAACTCGGACTTGGTGGTTTAGCTTGGGTTGTTACAAATACATTATACTCACTTCATTTAAATTATAAACCTCAGGGTCCCATATGGTACATATTATATTATTATAACCAATCCTTTAACCATTAATAGTTGAGGCATAAGCTAATGCCAAGGGTTTTTATATCTCAAGGAATACATTTATAATCAAGGCCCCAACTATTGGAGACCAAGGCATTGTTTCAAATATCAAGGGTCTATCATGGAACTTGAAACTTTATCCATTCATGTACACAAATTAATTTATAACTTAACAATTTAATTAATTTAATGAGGTTCAATTACCCCACATTGTCAAGACCCCAAATCACATATTGAATAAATAAAATGCATAAATCAAAAGACAATTCAGAGGTACCAACTACCTCATATAAATCTATTCCCTTTTAATCATAGCCCATCATCTGTCACCCAAGTCCATCTAAGACCAAACACATATCTCCAATCATCAAGAGTATCCAAATCAAGCCAACATATATAAATTAATTAATTATAATAATTTATAATGAATCAATCAATTGAAAAGTAATTTTCCGATTTAATTGAAAATATAATAACACCTAAAATCTCATTAAGTAACATCCTCTCACTAAAAACTTGAGAAATAGGTTGCGGTCTACTCCCGACACACAACTATTATTAAGACAGAAAAAATATCAAAAATCCATTACCGATTCAATATCCAATTCCATCCAATTTAGTAAAAAACCCAAATGAAATTCACCGGGAGATATAACTTCCTAAAAATGACATGTGACAAAGTGTGTTCAACCTCTCAAGAAATTATTTTTCCATGAAAAAAAAATATCCATAATATGTACCTAATTTCACCATGGTTCTATTGAACAAAAAAACAACCCTAACATATTCTCACAAAAAACCAAATGTGATCAAAGGGGAAACAAAATGAAATGAAGAGGAAGGAGAAACTCACCAAGAATCGATACGAAAAAAACACCAAGATCACCTAAATCTATGGGGAAATAAATGAGGAAGAGGAGAGGTAGGATCTAACTAAATATACCTCCCCCCACACCAATATTCACCCAATAACATAAATTCCACAATAGAAAAATATGCAACTAATCTTGTTTAGGGAAACACCCTGTTGCCTATTGAAGCCGACACCTCCCAAGGTAGTGGGCCACCCCCTTGCCCTATCACTCTCATGAAATGACCAGGGGATCATGACATGTACACCCAGGTAAAGGGAATAACCTTAAACTTATTTCCTTATCAATGTATCCATCACACCCTTCATATAGAGATGCCCCTCTATAGTCTATTATGGCGAGACCTATGGGTTGCAACATGACCTGCTACAAGTGAATAATTTTGGAAATGTCCCTAACCATGCTCTTCCACCCACTCAAGTACCTGTTAAACCCCTCAATCCTCAAAACACATCTAGAAACATCATTTGGATTTATCCCCACTTTCATATTATTAATCTGAATCCTTGTTCTCAAAACAACCTCCTCAATAGAATCAAAATTAAAATTTACTCCAAAAATTTGTAACTTAAAAAGGTATAGGTATTTACTGGTGGTTGGGAATTGTGTATTTATTTGATATTTATTCTAGGTTACTTTCATATTATTTGAGATGATTTTATACTATTCTATGTTTTGGGGTGGTCCCACAAGTTTTTTTATCTAAATTTCATATTTTTGGTTGGAAGTGGGAAGGAAACTAGGGGCACAAAATTGAAGCACCTAGTTTGGAAAAACTATGCAGTAGTTGTATGATTGGGACTAGACACATTCCTAGTGGCATTCACACAATTTTATAAAAATTATCTAAACCATTTTTTCAAACCATGTGAAGTGGGGAAATGTTGTAAATTTTAATGTTTTCACGCCTTTGGTATTTGGGATTGTTATTTTTGTTATTATTAATTGATTGTGAGTAATTGGGTGAAATTTTATGCTTCATCCATGTAGTTTGAATTTGAAATATGTATTAATGGAGTTATTTATTTCATGATTTATAGACAATGCCTCCCAAATGTTCTTCAACAAATCATAGAGAGAGAGATGCAAAGCATACACCATGGGCTAACCATCCCAAGGATCCTAATATCATTAAGTCAGTCATTATAACCATATAATCTATAGGATAGGATGGTGAGCCACATAAATCTCGAGTGGTGGATCAGGACCAAGTGTTAACTAAGATGAATCCATGGGTATTTCATAGCAGCTTAGGACCTTAGGAACCTGAGGAATTAATAGAAAGATCAAGCATATCTTTGTATTTTTCAAGACTCATGAGACCTCTATGGTTAGTTATGCCACCTATATAATAGAAGGATTGAGGAAGATATGGTGGGAGTATATCATACAACCCTAGATGTATGAAAATATTACTTGGTCTAAGTTCAAGGTGATATTCGACTATATATTTCATCTAGTTATTTTTTGTAACATCCTAGGTTTTAAGATTTTTTTTTCTTAAAATATATGTATATAATTGTTAAACATGTATTTTTTTTGGAATAATTGAATTTGATTAGATAATAATCCTTGTAATAAATGAATAAAACTAACAAAATTTTATTCATTCATAATGTAAAATTATAAAAAAAAGCATATAAAACCATGAATTATATACTATGGATTCTTACATCCATTAAAAGTGCATAAATTAAAATGGGACAATAAATAGAAAAGAATAATATCTTTAAAACTAGGAGATCCCATATATCATATTCCCCTTGAAGATCACCATTAGTATAACTAAAACTACAATGATAAAGAACAATATTAAAGGATCAAGCATGTTGTGGAATATAAAATTTAAATTAAGGGAATGAGATGTATGATTTAAGAGGTAATAATATAATGAATTTATAGTGGGTAATAGTGGAAATATAGATGTTATAAATGTAAATATGGTCATCATAAGTATGATAATTGGAAATATGGTAGTTGGAAATATGGTAATTGGATATAAATTTATTATATATTTATACTAATGTTGTGTATTGTTAGTAATAAATCTAAAATATTATAATTCAAAAATAATAGAGTAAAAAAAAATATAATAATTAATTTAAATATTTATTTATACAAATATTTATATGCGTTACATATTACTATTATTAAATTATGATATGATGCATTTATAAAATTTAAATAAATATTTTAATATCAACGGATAGATAAAATTAAATGGTTAGGGTATAAATAATTAAATTTAAAAGAATTTGGTAAAGATTATATTAAAGTGCAAATTTTCAAAGAACTATTTTTTAAGTGTTGAGTATATTTATATTAATGAATGATATTTTTTGATAATATATACATGAATTTATTACTAGGAAATTAATAATAATACATTCTTTTTGTGCTTTAAAAGTCCATATTTTCTAATTTTTTTATATGTTGTGCTGGCCTATATTAAAATTAATTTTTGTAAACTCTATAAACTGAGTCTAATAAAATGGTTTTCATATTTTTAACCATAATATACAATTTTTTTCATAAACTCATTTTAATTTTTTTAAAATAAAAATAATTTACCAAAGTAAACCTTACTTACTATGGTAAAACCATTATTTTTAAAAGATTTTTTTATATAGACATTGAGTATCTTTTTTATAAATAAATTAAATTAATCTATTTTAAATTATTAATCTAATATTTTTAACATTTAAAAACATATATTAACACTCATTTAATTATTAATTTAAAGTAAATAATAATGAAAACATTAAATTTATAAAATACATTTTTATATAAAAACCATTTTTTCTATATCTTATTTTTTAATTAAAATTTAATTTTATCATATTTATAAATTTAATTAGAGTAAATAGATTCAAAATTCATAGTCATAATTTCCAAATTTATAAATAATCCTCATCTTATATTTTTAGTAAAATAATAATTACTATTTTAAAAATTTATTCAAGGTTAATAAGGGCATAAAAAGGTAACTTAATGTGGATCAAATTTTGCTAAATTTACATGAAACATAGACCTTATAAAATATTTTTTAGGTTTTAAAGTCATAACCACATTTCTTACCAAACTTTCCTCATGTAACTCAGCTAACACCCATGTGATTCCATCCTTACCCCTCACCTAAATTTAGTTTTCAAAGAAAACTCCCTATATTTCATCTATAAAAGGAGATCACTTCCCCCACTTCAATACACACTTATTCTTAAACATTTCCTTGAAACACATCCCATTTTAATTCCAATATACCCCTATTTCACTTTTTTTTACCTTTAGTTACAATAAAGTGTCCCAAGTCCGGCATTTCCAAGAAGTCTTTTAAGAGAAGATTCAAGTCCCCAATGTGAGTACTATTTACTCCCTAATGTTTTATTATCTATATTTCTCCTATAAAACTATTAAAAACATAATAATATAATTAAATTAGTAGTATTATTATATTTAATTTTTTTATATAAATGGAACAACCATTATATATTTCCCTCGAATTAATGATGAAATGAAAACGTCATTCCTGTTATGTGCATACTACTGAAACCATGAATGATGTATTTCATTTTTCATCATATCCTTAAATGAATGGTTATAAGAGTGTATAAAATTAGTAAAATTATATTTATGACATTATTATGATTATATAAAGATAGGTTAGTCATTATATTAATATATAACCTATTATTAATATACCAACTTTTGTTCATTAAAAATTATCAAAAAAAGCTCATCACTGATTTCATCTTCATGAATCATAACTAAATATCTCATTAAATGAGATTATAAATTTATAAAACACCATATAAAATCTATTTTAATACCTTAAATAATCTATTAATTATTAATTTTGTATCAAAGAATGGGTATCAACATCTACATTACAAAGCTTGTGCGAAACAATCAAAATCACCAACATCCAATGATGAAAATAAACAATAACTATATCATAAATGTATTGTGAATGATTGTAATTAAAGTGTGGAAAAGTTAATATATATTAGTTTTTTAAATAATTTATTAATATGTTTTTTATTATATATTATGTTAAATCAATTTCGTAGAAGATGGGACTAAAGGTAAGGGTTTTTCATCTCAATTTATGTAAATTAAGATACAATTATTATTCACCACTTTTATTTTTTATTTTTTGTGGTTTATATATTGAACATGGTTAAAACTTTATCAAAATATTAATGAAATTAAATGGATTTAAAAATCCATATCAATTTATTTATTACAATGGATTTTGATTTTATGTTTACCCAAGCCGTAAGTTTTTCTTTCTAATCTCATTTTCAAATTTCGATTCTTATGAATAAATTTACGTATAGGGAAAATTTGTGTGAACTTTCTCTCTAAGACCCCCATATATATTTTTCTCCTATTTTTTTTCTTGGGGTTTTACATGTCCTCTCTTAATTTCATTTCCATGGTAAATAATTTACCCAATGTGATGCTTGTAAGTGAAACCCACCCCAACTCTTCTTTTCAATTGTTAATATTCCTCTTCCATGTCTATATTCATTAAATAATTTTTTTATTTAATTATATATGATTAAATAATTTATTAATTTAATTTTATAATATTTTTACTTTATTTACAAAAAGTTTTAAAGGAATCATTAAACATTTTCTACATGGGCCACTTTTAATAAAAATATACCTTATTAACATTTTCCTTGTGAATACATTATTCCAATGTTTCAACTATTATTCTTTAAAAATATTTATTTGTGTGTTTTTAAAATGTTTTCTAAATAATATTTGTTATTAATGTTTAAAAAAATTATATTTCTTCTTATTTTTCAAAGTGATTTATCTAATAATTTTAAATAAGTTTTTTATCCATGTTAGCATCTTTTGATGTTTCTTATGTATATGTTCTTATGATACCATCCAACCTTTTTTGTCTAGATTGCTTATGAAATTTTCTATAAAAGGTTTTTTGAGATCCGTATATTTTCTTCTAGTTTATTAAGCAATGTTTAAAATATGAATGTTTTCATACTCTCTTGGAACACATATGTATTATTTTTGTTATGTGATAGATGATGCTGAAATTATATATCCCTACAATTCATTGGGTAAAGTTTTATATCTCATGAGATAGTTATGGGTGGAAAGATCGTGATTCATGATCCAAAATGTTATGGGAGTCATAAATGTGATTCTTGATCCACTATGTTATGGGAGACAATAACATGATTATTGATCAATTATATTATGATTTCTGTGCTTATGGTTCTTCCACTTTTATATGTTTTGCAACATACTGATATTATAAAAGATCATTTCTTATGTTATGCTCAAATAATTATAACTTTATTTATGATTTTTGATCCATTTTTATTTTGGTATGAAATATTAATGTTATGTTCACGTGTCTCGATTATGTTTTTCTACCCATATGATTTTATTATTCTCACTTACGATATTTGATTGTTATATATATTTTTTACCCTTACTGTGAATTTGAGATCACACTTTATTATGTTTCCTTTCCCTAGGTTATGAAAAAGATTATTATGTATGATGTTTATAAAGGATAAAATATCAAAATAATTTTATGGGAGATATTGAAGATGTTGTAGAATAATATTATTATCTATCTCATATCCAAAGAAACTAAACATTTAGGTTATGGGGTGTGATTAATATTCAGAGTAAATGAATATTCATGTAAAATAATGAAACATGAACACCTGTATGTTTAGGTCACTTAACCTTGAAGGTGGTGAAGGATCGATAGTTCATGACTATAGAGTAAGGGATTTGCTTTATGATTGACTATTACTATCAGTTTTTCTAATTGGTCCACCTTTCCTTGAGATCCCCACAAATTGTTATTTAAATTGTTGATGGTTTGAAATGGGATTGAGACCAAAATTAATATTTAGGATTGTTATTATTTACCTGTTGACCTATTCTAATGTAGAATATAGGGTAGTTATTGATGAGATAGATATGAAAGGGATTACTGGTTTGGGTGGTGCCACTACTATTACCAATGTGGGAAGTCAGGGAACACTGAACCAGATTTCCAACGAACTCCCAAGACTTTCCATCAGTGTGGGGGGTGAGAACACATGTAACACATTTTTAGGAACCTTATTAAGATAATTAAGGTTGGGAATTCTTATACTGAGGCTCTCAGGTGAATTTAGATGAATCTAATGGATATTTATATCATCCTTAGATAAATAAACATTCATATCCTATTAAAAAGTGTTAGAGTGGGCCTAAATATGGGTTTTTATATACTATAGAGAAAGTGATTGAGGAATATGAAGTTTTACTAGTGATCATGAGAGGTATGGTGTTTATTGAATCTTACAAGGCCTTGAATTTATTTGAAATAGGTGCAAACCATTATTTTATATCTCTAAGTTGATTGGGGATTTTCTATTATAGCCTGAGTTGATACTGTATGTGATGGGTCTTTCCACTCATTTGAGAAAGAGGAAGGATCTGGGTTTTAAGTTCCTTGAGTTTCATGTGATTGTTTTTGATATTAAAATTATGTGGCATTTCTTAGTTCTTGATCTGGATATCTTTGAATTTATCATTTATATAGATTGTTTGTCACGAACCAACCCGGGTCGACCCTGAACCGGCCACCCGAGTGGGTCCGCGACATGTCCCGAAGGGCATTCCTGATCCCCACGGGCTGGCAACCAGTGCCGGGCATTAAAGTTTAATTGTTGGGAATGATTTGTCCCATTAACAAAACCAAACAAACAAGAAAACATATATACACAAACAACTGATAAACATAACACTATCAGTGGAAAGAAAAAAAACTAAACATACGTCCACGTGACCTTTCAGGTCACCTTCCGACCAAAGGCAGACTTTTCCCCAATAATGAGCAACTCAACCAAGAAAACCCGAGCAAGGAAACCTACAACAGAAATGATAATATAGGCGTGAGCATTAAAAATGCTTAGTAGATATGCCAAAATAAACCACAGAACCCAATGTCTCGCTTCCCAAATCAATCTATTAACGTAAGTTTGAAATACAATTATAAAAGTAGGTTTTTTCGCATTCAAAAATAAGAAACATGTTTTTTCCATTTAAAAAAAACCAACACACACCAAATACCAATTTTCCAAAATCATTTGTCATTTTAAAAATAAAATCCAAAACAGATTATACCAATTTTGTGCTAGAGTAAAACAAGAAAAAGTGCAAGATGAAAATAAAATAGTGCATGGAAAGTAAACAAGCAATGAAAATGATCCAGTAACCATGGGTGATCCTAAACATCACTAGAAGACCCCTGGATGTACTCGGTTTTGGAACCACCTATCAGTGTATGGTGAAGCTTCTAAGTCTATAACCAACTGGCCTCCTTAACTGACCAATCCAGTGGGAAAGCCCGCCTGGACTAACAACAAATCCAGGGGCTACCAACCCGTCTAATCGGGGTTGATCAACAACCGTCACTCGATCTCTAAAAGACGACCAGGAAACCATGGTGGTTATAATAATGCTATGTAAGTTGGAGGCCCTCACACACGTGACTCATCTCACCTCACTTTCCTACGCCAAACACGAACACTCTATATGATAATCCATAAGGGATATCCCCCCTATAGTGGTGCCCCATAAATATATATGTATACCATATTATCAAATGTGCCAACCAGGACTTCATGTAATGAAATCATTTAAAACCATTTGATACCTCTTTTAAAATATTAATGTTGTTAAATGGACGTATAGTAATCAAAACACCGTAATTTCAAAGAATAAAGACAAACATCACACTAAAGCTGAAAGTGCCAAATGGGCCATCACGTTACATCTGTGTCGAAATCATTTCTCTAAAAATATTTAAAACTCCAATGAGACATGCACAACTTCCAAACACAAACCATTATAAAAGTTAACAAAACTCCACCCATGTGTTGGAAGATCCAAACGGGCCTTTAAGTTTTCATGTCCAAAAACATTACCCAAACCATTACACAAAAGACACACAAAGGACTGAGTTTTACATAGGAAACAAAAACCATTTATAAAACCAAGGATGTAAGGAAACACTAGTTTAAAGGCATCATTATCACTTGAAGGCACGTCCATGGGTGCTTTGAGTGCACCCATGGATGTGCCAACATCTAATGGCACACCTGCGTTTCAAGAAAACAACCAAAAATATTCCCACAAAACTTCCACTTTGAAACTAAAACCAACCGCTCACTTTATTTGAAAAGAACTTACACCGCTACATTAAAAACCAAAGAACCCCCTTTTTATCTTAACACATTAACACAATTAGAAAGTTATACAAATACCAAAAGTTTAAACCAAACCAATTTTACAAATAACCAATGTCGACACACAATATACTCAAGGCGAAACATTTCATAAAGGAACCCTCAATTTTACTTTGAAAACTATAATATTTTATCAAATGTGCCAAACACACTTAAAAATTATTATAATAAAATATTCGCCTTCAAAGTATTATTTTCTTTTATCAAATTGTATTAATATATAAATAAGCGCTCCAACAAAATAGCCGTAAACGACATCAAGACCAGGATTTGGAAAATAATCAAATAACTGCAGAGTCGAACTAGGAATTGACTCAAAACATGCTTTTAACTAATTCTAAAAGTTAAAAAAATACTATAGAAGGCGAACTATGGGTATATCAAAGTTGTGGATCACATAAAATAAAATTAACGAAACATCCAAGCATCAATTAGATTGAAGAGAAGAAAACCATGGAGTTACCTACCTTAACCTAAGAGCGGATGTGATGAAACCTCAGCGGAAGTATAACAATACATCATGGACTAACCGCGCCTGCTGAACAACAATAAAAACACACAACCCATGACAGTATTAGAATTTATCTAAATTAAATAAAAACACCAAAGAAGAAATGAAGGTAAAATAAATAAATAAATAAATAAATAAATAAATAAATAAATAAATAAATAAACAAATAATTAATTAAAATAATAAACAAACAAACAAATGAATAAACAAACAAATAATTAATCAGTTAATTTAGTAAATAAAATAACAATTAAATAAATAAACAAAAAAACAATAAATAAATAAATAAATAATCAAATAAATAAATAAAATAAACAATAAATAAAAAAACAAATAAATGAATGAATAGACATACCGCAGGTGGAGACGGTTGCCGGAAAGGGGTGAAACGGCCACACCGGAGCATGGCAGGGGTGCCATGAAAGGGGTTCGGATCACCGGAGAAAGGGAGGTCAGACCAGAAGGGGGAGGCAGCGGTGGGAGGTTGGACCGCTGGGTGCGGGGCGAAGGCGGATAAGGTTGGGATGTTGTGAGAGGGGAGCTGGCCAAGGCGTTGAAGGCGGTGGCTGGCGTGGTGAGGTCGGAGAAGCGAGCAGGAGGTCTGTGGGAGGGAGGTGAGTGCTGAAGAGGGGTCCATCAGAGGTTGTTCAGTGCACTGAGAAGAGGAGGGGCGAGCACAGAGGGAGGTGGTGTATGAGCGGGAGTCGGCGGCAGAGGGCCTGGACTCGAGAAGGTGGCCGGCCGGGTGTGCTGAGGGGTGCCGGTAAGAGGTTTCAGAGACCCGGGAGGGAAAGAAGGTAGGAGGGGGCAGCCAGATCCGACGGGGGTGAGGCTGGGGCGCCGCTGCCGAGGTGAGGGTGAGGTGGTGGGGGTCCGGCGGTCTACGGGTGGCCGCGTTGCGCTGATCAGGATGGGAGGGTCGGAGGCGGAGCGCTAATCGCAAGGTGAGGGGTGAGGGAAGCAGCTGCGTGAGGGGGGTAGCAGAAGGTGGGCGACACTGGAGGTTGAGGGAAAAGGGAAAACACAGTGCAGGTGAGGCGGCTCGCGCATGGAGAGCTAGGAAAGAAAAAAGGGGGGCCTCCGCGGGTATGGTTAGGTTAGGTGTTTTATTTTTTTTCATTCTCATAATAATAATAATAATAATAATAATACAAATAATAATAATACAAATAATAATAATACAAATAATAATAATAATGATTCTAATATAAGGAATAAAAAATTTTAATTACAATAATTATAATGATAATAATAAAATAATAATAATAATAATCTATATATAAAGAATAAAAATAATAATAATAATAGTCCAATAATAATAGAAATAATAATATAAAGAATAATGACAAATAAAATAATAATAATTATCAATTGCATGATACCAGGGCCGACTGCGCGGCTAGCGCCAACTATGCAATGATCACGCAGGGTCCAAAACTTAGTAAAATATTTAAACGTCAAAAATTTTAAGTTGGGACCCGGGCCGGACCTTGGAATGAGGACCCTGAGCCAAGGTTTAATAAAATAAAAATTAATTTAAGATGTCGGGTGTTACATTGTATGGTTAAAACTAACATTTATATTGATTACTACCATCAAAAGTTTCTTTTTGTTTTTTCTGATAGAAACACTCATGTATTCTCTAGTGACTAAGATCCAATATCAAGTAGGAAATGACATATTGTTACAAATATGGGATTGATTTCAGGTCATATATATAGTTTTATTTTTTATTCCATTGAAATGAGTTTATATGGTTTGTTTTTATTGAGGATGGAAAGGTATCCTGATATTTTTATGGATGATTTATTTATTTTTGATCTCCAGTAGGAGGTAGAGTTATTTATTGATCTACTACCTGGGACCAACCCTATTTATTTTCCATCCTATCAAATCAATCTTGTTGTATTAAATGATTTTAAGGTTCGGTTGGAGGATTCTTGAGGGAGAGAGTTTTATTCATATGAGAAAATCACCTTGGGCATAACCAGTTCTTTTTCTATAGAAGGTGGATGAAAGTATTAAAATTTTCATTGATTACTAGAAGATCAATCAAGATACTATCAATAATAAATACCAATTTCATAGAGTTAATGACCTTTTTGAATAGATCAAGTGAGTAAGATAATTTTATAATATTGAACTCAGGTTGGGACACCACCAGCCGAGAGTAAAGGGAAAAAATATTCTTAATACTACATTCAATAGTAGGTATGAAAATTATGAATACCCAATTATTCTATTTTGACCCACTAATTACCCTATTGTTTTCACGGACTCAATGAACCAAATCATCCACCTGTATCTTGAAACTTTTTTGTGCTATTAATGGTTGATATATTGGTTTACTCTAATATGAAGGAGAATCATTATGACCATCTAGATATTGTTTTTAAAACCTAGAGGGGTCATTTCTTATATACGAAGTGTCTAAGTTCTATCTATGGGACTTAGAAGTGAAATTATTAGGTTATGTGGTATCAAATAAGGGAATTTCTATAGACCTTGAAAATATCCAAGTGGTAATATCTTGGAAAATCTTAGGAATGTATTTAAAATTAGGAGCTCCTTGGTTCTAGCTAGTTATTACTGGTGGTTTGTTCAAGATTTCTATAGGATGACATATCCCTTGATGAATCTAACTCGAAAGTGGGTGAGATTTGATTGAGATGAGAGATACCAAATATCCTTTCAGGATTTAGAGGCTTGGTTGACATCATCTAACATTTTGATTCTTCTAGAGTTGGGAGTGGTATATTTAGTATATTGTGACGCATTAGGTATAAGGTTGGGGTTATGTTTATGCAGCTTGATCAAATTTTAGCATATTTATCTTGTCATATACTCCCTCAAGAAAATAAATACCTCAACCACTATTTGATGTGCACTTAAATAATATGAATATGAATTAAGGATATATTTCCTACTAATGTATCCTTAAGACATAGCTTGAGGATACATTAGTAGCAACATATCCTTAAATAGAGGCTTGAGACTACCTCACCACTAACATATATTTGGCATGTGACTTTGAGTGTATCCATATTCCGCATCCCTCTCATGCAATTTACTTTAGTTTCTAATCCATGAGATGGATTATTTATATCTTTTATATTCATTGAATGGGTTCAAAAAATTATCCAATAGGACGTAAAACACATGTTCCATGGAATGCAACTTGACATATTTCATATGGTTTACAAATTCCAAATTTAATGAGGAGAATCAATGATAAATATATAATGGGATGTGATCCCTCATACTGAAATTATTATCAGTTTCATACAAATATTTCTAAAGATATCTTCCTTCCCACATCATCGTTCATCATGAATAGTGAAGGTGCTATCAACCCTCTTGGCATATGAGAATCACTAAGATATGATCATGGATCTGAAGGCTGGTGTAATCCCGTCAGAGGCAGGAAGACTTTATTTTCTGCTTTTGTGATCCTTATCAAACTTTCTCTATTGATATGGAGGCTAATTCAACTACCATATAGGTATGTTTTTTTCATAAATACTGTGGACGTAGATTATTAAAGATATATTTGTCTTATTTCTTGGGTTCTTCCACTTCCATTGATCATTATAAGATCATATAAAACCCATCTATACTATTAGAGACTTTTTATTCAAGGATTAGTCATGTTTAATTCAATGGTTTTTGAAGATCATGTTTTATGTATCATGAACTGGTTTCTCCCCACTTGATATTATTTTATATGATAATTTAATGTTAGGTGAACCACCATGACATTACACTAAGAAGTTAATGTAATCTCAAGAGAGTCCCTTAATATATTCTTATGCGATAACAAATCTTTTGTTGGGACTCAAAATTACATTAAGTAGTTAATATAATATGGAATGGAAGGAATGGTGTAAGTTATTAGGATAATATAGCCCGAGGCACACACTATGTAAAACAAAATATAATTTTTTGATTGCATTACATTACATTTAGTGTCAACGTAATGTGAAAAAAATAATATGTATTACATTGTGTGTCAACATAATATCAGAGTCATGCCTGATTAAATGATGAAAAGTGCTTAAATCTAAGTGAGTCATATATTGGACTTTAACATGTATATACACTAATTTATCACATTATTATCCCTTTATATAGTCATTGAATTCCCATTCATCTACCTTACTTTACGAACAATCACTTCCATGCTACCTTTCATGATGGATACACCCTTGCATTACTCTATGCTCATTGTTCTTGTATTGACCTGTGATAGCCTTGTTCATTTCCTATTCCACACTTAACTAATCTTTATTTGAGCTTGGTCACTATCCCTTATGAGGAATAAATCCTTGGTATGACCATATAGGGTTGGATAGATTGGTCTATCCTAATTTTTAGGTAAAATAAATAATGTTTTTTTAATGTTCATGTTTTGAAAATAAATAAAATATTTATTTATTATTTTAAATTCATTTTATTATTCATGTTTAATAAATTGTTTAAGAAATGTGAATATTGTGTATACTTAAATTTATATGATAAATTAATTCTAAGAGATAGATACTTACATTAAATTTCAGTAATGACACTAGAAGATTTAGTTTTTCATTGGCCTCAACCTAATTTTGTTTTTAGAGTTATAATCTTTGGAGTAGTTATTGAATATGGTTTTTTTATATTATGTATTAAAGATATCATGAATTTAATTATATATTGTGTTATGTCTCCCTATATAGAGGGGCTTGGGGCCATATTACCTATCATCCCAGAGGCTTATGCCTTATTTTATAAATGCGATGGGTTATATATTTGTCACTCCATGATTATTCATGTGAAGATTTTAAGTCTCATATAACTATATTAATTTACATGAAAGTCTTACATACCTTATTAATGAGATTCATTAAGATATATATTAATATTTTTGGATTCTATTTTTGGGTATGTAACCCAAACTTGTGAGTGATGTATAGAGTTATACATTAATGTGGTGTGGACACATTAATTTGGTAGATGGAATAAGATTCCAAAACTAAATTGTTAGAAGCATACATTCATAAAGGAATAAAAAATGGGATGATAATTATTACATAATATGTAATGAGTTTAATATGAATGATATGTGTATTAAACATGTGAGACTTTTAAATAAAACTCTTTGAAATAATAAGTGTGACTTTCCTTCCAAAGTATTACATGTCAAGACCTGAATCATTCAACTGAGTAGGTTCTGCCAAGGTAGGGTTCCCATAGATTATATTATGTAAGGAATGGATGAAATGGAAAAAACTAAAAGTTAGGTAACTAATTACCAATTTTATATTTATGTGATACTCAGCTTAGAAACCCTAACTGTTAAGATACCAGAGGAATAGGGTTGAGTTTGTCCATATATTAGATCTGGGTAAAGTGTTCCCTACTCAATTATCCAAGAATCATGATTAATATGAATTGGATGATTATCTATCTATATAACTAATTTTATAGAGGAATGAAAAATAAGACTCATTTTTAGTGAAATATGGATCTTTTCTCACAAAATAGTTGCGATGTTTGGGGTCCTCATTTTTAGTAGGAGTACTTTTATTAAAAGTATTTGATGAAAATATATAATACATGATATTTACCCATGTGAACGACTCTATTATAGGTTATTTATTACTTTATGATCATAATATTGATAGCCCTCATAGGTATAATCTATAGAATAGTTCAATATTAGAATATAAGGTTGGGAAGTGTTTTCAAAGTGAAGCATTATGAGCATTTGAATATGAATGTTATAGAGTTCAATTTCACTAAATCGAAATCTTAGATATTAGATACCAGCTATGCATCAAACATTTTTTTTCTGACAAACACAAATTCATAGATAAAAGATAATTGAAAAAGGGAAAAATTAAATCTTCATATCTGTAATAGATAAAGTTTTGCTGCATTAGAAGTCATCAATTATGATATAATTTTACCAAGTGGGTTAATACTAGAATTAGAGAACTGTTATTATGTTCCCTTTATAAACATGAATTTTATTTCTATATCTTGTTTGGAAAAGAGGGTATTTTTTTCACTATTAAGAACAAGATTTTTTCAATATATAATAATAAAATGTTTTATGACATTATAAATATGATAAATGGTTTATATATTCTATATATGGATAATAATATTTATAACATTCATTAAAAATAAGTTCAGGGTTGATTCAAATACCATCTACCATTGTAATTGTTTCTTTAGACATATAAATGAGAAACAAATCCAAAAACTCTATAAAGTAGGATTATTAGAACCATTATATTATGAATCATTTGAAAATTTTAAATCTTGTTTATTAGAAATGATGACCAAATCACCTTTTAGTGGAAAAGGTAAAAGCTCTAGTAGACTATTGGATATCACACATAGGGATGTATATAAACCAATGAGTACTCAAGAAAGTAGTGGTTTTAGGCACTTTTTACCTTTCTTATGACTTTGGTTGGTATGGATATTTGTTTTGATGAGACAAAAGTATAAAACTTTTGAAAAGTTCAAATATTTTTTGAATGAAGTACAAAATCAACTAGAAAAGTGTATTGAGATTATATGATCAAACAAGGGTGGTGAATACTTAAGCTAGGAATTCATTGATCATTTGAGAGATTTTGAAATTATTCAATAATTTAATCCTCTTGGAACACCACTCTCTAATGGTGTGTCTAAGAGAATAAATCATACCTTGTTAGATAGGTTCGATCGATAATGAGTCAGTATTACTTTTCTATTTCATTATAGGGATATAATATAAAATTTGATATGTTTTTACTAAACTGTGTTCCATATAATGTATTTATAAAGGAACCATATGATATTTAGACTAGGAAATATACCATTATATATTTTATAAATATTTGGGGATGAGAAGAATTCATATGATATTTTTCTTCAGATAATATTGACCTCAAATCTGAAAAATGTTTTTTTTGCAGTTATCCTATGGAAACTAAGGGATATTATTTCTATATTCCTACTTAGGAAAAAGTGTTTGTGGTTTTGTTTTCTATATTCCTGGAAAATTAATTTATCGATCAAAAATTTAGTAGAAGGAAAATTGAACTTGGTGAAGTTGAAGAACAAAAAATAGGAGGTGTTCCTAAGCTATAGGTTGATTCAGTATCAAAAATAATTATGAAAGAAGAACCAACTCATATTACATAATAACATTAAGGGTTTGGTAGGATTCATCAAGATATTATGCAATACATATTTCTTATAGCTAATTTTGATGAGGTAATATTCATAAGAGATGAACCTACCACCTACCAAGACGATATAAAGAGTCATAATTTTGAGAAATGATTAAAATTAATGGGATATAAAATGTTATCCATGCTCACTAACACAGTTTGGAACATGATTAATGCACTTTAAGAGGTGAAATACATAAGGTGAAAGTGAATTTTCTATAAGAAAATTGACATGGATGGTATAGTTTTTACCTATAAATCACATCTAGTTTCAAAAGGTTATAAGAAAATTCATGGTGTTGAATATGAAGAAACCTTTTTAGTTATAGTGATAATATAGCCCATTTAGATATTTCTTTCTATAATATATTAATTTGATTATGAGATATATCAAATGTATGTCAAATATACTTTCCTTAAAGGGAATTTAGTCAAGGATATGTATATGATACATTATAATATTTTTGAAGTTCCAAATAATATTACTGATGTATGAAACCTATAATGGTCTATTTATTGATTGAATTAGGCTTCTTGGAGTTATAATATCTACTTTTATGATGAATTAAATAGTTTGGTTTCATCAAAAACATGAATGATTACTGTGTAAAGAATATGATTAGTGTGAGTATTGTAGTGTTTATAGTATTGTTTTTAGATGGAATACTACTTATCATAAATAATATCACGTCTCTTAAATCTATGAAGATGTGGTCAAGTAAATTATTATTCATTAAAGACATGAGTAAAGCTTCCTACATACTTGGTATAATTATTTATATAGATAAATTTAAGATACTGCTTGAAATTGTTTAGAAAACTTACATAGGTAAAGTATTGAAGTGGTTTTGAATGGAGAACTCAAAAAGGGGTATTTTCCAATGTTATAAACAATGAATCTTAAGAATATTATAAATCATTATAAGGAGTTATAAAGGATTGAAATAATTCCTTATGAATCATCCATAGGTTTAATCTTGTATGACATGTTGTGTACTTTACCTGATTTCACCTATACTCTTAGCATTACTTCTAGATACCAATCCAATATTGATGAGAGTCACTGGATTACTGTGAAGAAAATTATTAAGTACATGAGATGGAATAAGAATATTTTCATGATATTTAGAGGATATGAGGATCTTTGTGTAAAGGGATACACATATTCAAGCTTCTAATATGACATTGATGATATGAAATATCAATTTTGTTTCATGTTTTGACTAAATGGTGGAGCAATCAGTTGTAAGAGTTCCAAAAAAACCACCATAGTGGACTCAACAATAGGGGAATTGTATAACACTACATCATATTCTAAGAATAAAGATTTTTTATTAGGAATTTCATCTCTAAACTGGAGGTTTTTCCTAGAATCAAGGGAGTAATCAAGTTTTACTGTGACCTCAATGGGGCTATTTCTATAGATAAGGAACCTCAATCTCACCAATAGACTAAACAAATACTTTGAAAATTATATCTTATATGAGAGATCATTGAGAGGGGAAATTTTAAGATCTATTAGGTTGATACAGATGATAATGTAGAGGATCCATTGAGAAAACCATTATTTCAGTAGAAACATGATGATCATATCGAGTGTCTTGGTGTATGATACTTAATAAATTTATGTAATAGTTGAATAGTATATCATGTTATTATAATAAAGGTAATATATATTTATCATTTATTCATGTGTGCTATAATTTACTCTATATGAATTGCCTAATAATAATATCCCGTCAAAGTATAACATTGATTTATCCCTAATCGATGATCATAATAGAATAGTATGGGTTGTGATGATATGTTAAGATTAGCACAAGTAGTGGAATCATGATTTAATTAGTGGATAATTATTATTTGTATTGACCCACCAAGTATATCCCATGGAATGACATATAATCATTGATATACTTATGGGTTGTATGCTTAAAATAAATCATTATTACTTGAGGTTAGTAAGATACCTAGCATGAGAACCTTTATAATTTTATAAATTTATTATGAAATTCATTAAGACTTCTCTAATCAAGGGTGGTTGGGTATGTTGTTGATCATGTCATTGGTTGGAGCATAACCAAGATTGGATTTTTCCACTCATATAATGAGAAAATACATATATCCATTAATTGAATTAGATTGATTAAATTCATGGCTATGATTATTTGAGTCACATATGATGTGTTAAGCTACTTGGGTGGGGGATATGTGTTGTAACCATCCTCTAGATAAATGAAATGTGATGTATTCATTAGCCTAGTCTGTCTTTTTAAGAAAATCAAGAAAATATAATATGATATATGCTAGATTAACATTATTTCATTTCTAGCAGTCTCTTGATATCATGAAAAAATTGATTATATAGGTATATATATTATATATATGATACATCATGTGGTGGATATTTTAGTAGAGAGATATGACTATGTTTTATAAAGATCACAGTACACACCTAAGTAGATTGAGTAGCACCGATTCTTTTCTAGAGTCCGCTATTTTCTTACACCATGAAATAAGTATTTTATATTTTTTTTCAATGCTACTAATGCCTACAAGATTACATAGTTAGGAATTTGGATAACTATTAAGTTATTGATGAAGTGTTTTTACCAAAATGAGGAGAGTTTGATGAAACCATGTCAAAAAGTATTATTTGATGAATTAAAAAAGAGTTGTGAATTTTTTCATAAAGCCCTTATGGATTTTAGTACAAGTGGGAGATTAATGGATGTGTACTTAAATAATATACATATGATGAATAATACTTAAGGATACATTTCTAACAAATGTATCCTTAAGAAATATCTCAAGGATATGTTAGTAGTAACATATATTTAATTAGAGGATTCAGACTACGTTACTGCTAATGTAATTTGGGAATGTGACTTTGAGTGAATACATCTTCTATGTCCCTCATGTATGGTTTCATTCAGTTCATAATCCATGATAAATATTATTCATGGATTGCATATTCATTGAATTAGTTTAATAGATTCTCTAATAGGACATAATGCATGATTACCAAAATATTACACCCAATACGTTTCATAAGACCAAAACATTATTTATTTAATGAGGATAATTGATGATAAAAATATAATGGGATGTGACCCCTCCCATTGAAATGATTATCAGTTTCATGAAAATATTTCTGAATATATCTTCCTTCCCATAGCATTATTCATCCTAAACAATGAAGGAACTAACACCCCTCTTGGTGTATGAGAGTACTCATGATATGGTCATGGATATTAAGGCCTATATAATCCCCTTAGAGGTGGGAAGCCTTTGTTTTCTACTTTAGTGATACTCATTAAAATTTCTCCATTGAGATGGAGGCTACTGTAATTACCATTCATGCATGTTTTTCTTCATTAATACTGTACATATTGATTGTTGAAGATATATCAGGCTTGTTTCTTGGGTTATTCTACTTATATTGATCATTATATGATCATCTAAAACCCATCACCTTTTACCTTGAGTTAGAAAACATGGTGTATACCTTGAATTATTGGCATCCTTATATATTTGGGGAGAAGTTTGCTATATATTTTTATAATAAAAGTTTTAATTAAATATTCTTCTAGAAGGATTTGAATATTTGATAGTGGTACTAGGTTTAATGTATCAATACCTTTGATTTTGATTTATCCAACACCCTGGGTTAATGGAATGTGGTGGATAATGTTTTAAGACAAAAATTACCAACTAATATTGTGAAAGATTCATAGGAGGAGTGTAATTTGATGATCTTATTCATTTATTTTCATTTGGATGTGAAAGAGGATGAATATTAGGTATTCTTGGATAGTATAAAATCACACCCACCTTGGATGATCAAATTCAGCTTAGTCTAACAATGAATCTTAATTTTCAGAGTATAATAAGAAATATAAATGGTGGTAATACCTATGGTTATTGATCTTAGTATCCCGATAGTGATATTTATTTATAGAAGAGTTTTGTGGTTCCTTTAACCTAGAGGTAGGAGGTGATGGACGGTGGGAACCATTCTAATTTGATAATGTATCCTAGAACTACCAAGATGTTTTATGGTCTTAAATGCTGGAATTGGTGGCCCAGGATAAAGTATAAAATTACTTATTTTATATCAAGGCACCTTAACTATTAGGGTATTAATGCCATACAGAACAATATTATAAGATTATTATAACCTCTTCATATTTTTATTTGGAAGTGGGATGATATTTATATGGTTTTTTATTGGATTAACTAATTTTTATAGTGGGAAGAATTTTATATGGGTGATTATTGAACAATTAATCAAATCAAGCCTCTCAATTTCCATTATGGAGTTTATGAATATGTAAGATCTTGGAAACCTATATGTCTAAGAGATATTGAGGCTTCATGGTGTGCCTTAAACTTTTATTCCTAATTAATACCTACACTTTACTTCCTATTTCTGGAAGGGTATTTAAAAAGTGATGTTTTATCTACTAAAATTAATAATGATCAATCATTTTTATATAGATGGTTATATGGATTTGGCTATTAAAATTATTTAGGATATGATTCATTTTTGTGTGCTCAATTTTATCTAATCTTGGGATAGGTATTTACCATTGGTATAATTTCATTATAATAATATTTATCCAGACTTGATAAAAATAGACCAATTTGAAGCTCTTTATGGATGACCATACAATTACAGTCATTACTGGTTAGAAATGGGTGATATTTGATTTTTGAGATTATAAATTGTTTAGTAAATGACTAATAAGATTTATTTGATTTAGAAAATATTTTCAATGACTGATAATCATAAAAAAATTCTAATCATTATCTTCATTTTTTGGAATTATCCATTGGTTATTAGTTGTTTCATAGTGTTTATCCTCAAATAGGACTTCATTTATTGGGAAAGAAGGGTAAGTTGATGTCACATTAAGTCATTTAATTTGAGACTATTGAGTTTCTTGGGAAAATGGAATATCGACTAGCCTTAACAACTCATATGAATTTTATTCATGAAGTGTGTAATATATCTTTGTTGATGAGGTATTATCAAGACCCATATCACTTGGTTGAGTGGTATTATTTGGTTCTTGAGAGCATAATAATTGAGTAGCCTATTAATATTTTGAATTACGAGGAAAACGTTTTGTGTGGGGAATCTATCCTATTAGTCCATGTGCTATGGTAGTGTGGTGGAAATTTCCATGAGACCTTAGGGAATGAGGCATTTTTGTGGGATAAATAACATCTATTATTATATTATGAGGAGTTTTAAGAAATTTTAGGGGGAATTAACTGGTTTTATGAGGAGAATTATGAACCCTTTGTTTACTTGTATGTATTTATTTTAGTTATTTATTTTATTTATTTTATTCTTGGAAGTTTTCATGAGTGAGAGGTTGAAATTATGAAAAATGGGACTTTTAGGTTAGGGATCACAATTTAACACATGACTAGTTCAAGAAATGCACTCAAACCATGAGATAGAGGGAGGGGAATTCAAATTTGTTTTCCAAATATGACACATGGTCCTCTAAACCATGAGACTTCACAGGAAAATCGTGAAACCTTGTTTCATACATAAGAGTAAGGTGCATGACTAACACATGTTTAGGGAGAAATGTGCTACCAAACTGTGTGAATGAATCTCATGTATGGGGGGTTCTATCTAGTGATGAACACATAGTTTCCCAAACCATTTAAACAAAAATATTTATTTTAAACTTGTAATTTACTCTTTCACCCTATCTAATTAAAACCCCCATCCCCCTCTTTTTCTATATTTGTTTGACCTAGAGACTTTTATCCATGGTGATATCCTCCTCTAAGATCTATGATGACCTATCTTTGATTTTAGTGAGTTCCTTCTTGTTAACTTTGATTTCTATTATTTATTTCTTCTTCCCTTTTATCCTAGTCTCACATTCTAATTTTATTCTTGCTCTTTTTCGCTAGATGGTCATGAATGTGACAACTCAATATTTCACAAAGTATTTTACATAAATAAATATTTTGTCAATAGACTGTTCTACATGAAATAATAAACTTAAAATAAACCTTGATATGTTAAATTGAAATTTTTTCATTGTAATGTAACTGTTAAATTAGTCAGTATAAAAGGAAGTAACCATATTACGAAATCTATGAAGAATAAATGAAAGAAATGGAATTGTGTATCAGGAGTATTTCTTATGAAGATCATTTTTCAAGATTGTAAAGGAGTTAAATTCACTAGGGTTTTCTATAGACCAATCCCATACTGAAATTGAACAATTATAGTATGAGTGAAATTTTATGTGATAGAAATTCAGGCTCATGGAAATTTCCATGAGATCCATGCTAGGGGAATCACCACCCTCAAATGACACCAGTGTGTACCTTATGATCCAATATTATGAAGATTTATTAAGGGGATATGCAACTTTAATTTAGGATGATATAATTCTGTAATGTAACAATTTATTTATCACATGTATTTTACATGTTTTTTTATTTTAACTTTAATGAAAATGTTTATTTTTTTTATAAAAATATTTTTCTTTATATTTTATTTTTAAAAGATACATTTAAAAATTTTGTTTTTTTAATTTTATTAAATTAAATTTCTTCTAAAATTATCCATGTAAATATCATCTTAATGTGAATTTTTTATACTTTTCTAAAATAATTGATTTTTTATGAATAGTGAAAAAATACAGATTCTGCTAAAACCATCACTTTTATGACACTATTATAACACAAGAATGGATTAAATGTTTTTAAAAACCAGTTTATATAATACACATACATAGATATATACATTTATAATTTAAATAAATTATTTAATGTTACTATGTTTTATTTATAAAACCTATTTTTATCATTTTAGAAACATAAGTAATATTTTACTCTAAAAACTAATTTATCTACTCATATTAATAAAATTAGTTTTTATCACTTATAAAAATTAAATATAAAAAAGGATTAAATATTTAGGATAAACATGATCATATTATGTTATAAGGTCAATTTTATTATTGGGTATAAAAGTTTTATTACTAAGATTAAAGTTAATGACCATGATATTGGTAAAACTATTATTTTCAAGGATTTGTTTTATTAGTATTGAGTAATTTTTAAGAAATAAAATAAATAAATTACTTCTGAAAAGTTAATTTAATATAACTACCTATATTAAAATAAATTTTCACTCATTTAATTGGTAATCAATACTAAATAAGATTTAGAACCCGTAATGGGGAAAACAATATTTTTCTACAGTGTCGTTCTTCTATATATAATTTGTTTTAATCTAAAAGGTAAAATTATCTTAATAAAAAATTTAATTAGATGAAATTTATATTAAATTTAGGTTCATCACATACAAAATTTTAAATACGTGTTATTTTATATGTTTAGTAAAACATAAGTTACTTAGGTAAAAACTAGATACCCCGGTATAAACTAAAAAAGGTTAAATTAAAAATATAAGAACAATTGAATTTAAAAATGTTTAATAAATGTTTTGAAATAAGTTTTTGAGGATTTTTTGAACCAATTTCACCCTGAAATTCATTATTTAAAAAGTTTTGAGTCATTAAACCTTTAATAGTGTAGTGATATCATTCAAAAGTATAGGGCATTCACAAAAAGTTCCCTTTTCTTCACTTATAAAAGGGCACACTTCTACCCTTTCATGACACACACATTCCTTGGAATGCCTTATTAAAACTATGCCATTTTTTCCTTATAGAATCCTATATCAATTTCATAATCCTTTAGTCTCAATTATTTATCGTAAGCCCTTCATTTCAAAGTCAACATTTAAGAGAAAGTTCATGGTACCAAAGTGAGTATTACTTACTACTTACCTTTTTCTTCTTAATGTTTCTATTAAAAACCTACCATAACCATAGTAATACAATTAACTTAGAATCCTTAGTATAATAAAGTGTTATTATATTAAATAAACAAAAATTATTTATTCATTTCCATACACTTTGAAAAACAAAAGAACATTAACCATGCATTGTGCAGACTACGACCTCCATAAAGTAACATTTTTCATTTTTAATCTTGATTTTAATTATTTATCCAAACCACTTAAAATATGATTCAAAAAAAATATGAATAATATCATTATTATTCTTATATAATTATATTATATACTTCTTTAACCATACTAACCCATCAAGATATAGTGGGTTTATGTTTGGGTTAGTTTAACCACTTACTTGAATAATGTTATAAAACTCTATCATAGATGACCATGGAAACTCAAATAATAATATTATTATAAGTTAATAAGAAAATAATAATTTTTTTTAGGTTCTATAATATATATCAATTATTTGACTTATTATTAAAATATCAACTCTGATCGCTAAAATTACTGAAATAAGCCGAAACCTATTAAATTTTCATAAAAACATAAGAAAAAACTATATAATAAATAAATATAATATAGTAATAAAAGGTTCAAAATAAATTAAATATAGAATAATATGGTTACTAATAATGTATCTAATAAAATAAATATGATTATTTAGGAAGTTAGGTACATGCATAGAATGTATCAGGATCAAGGTAAGGATTTTTTATCTCAATTTTTACC
The DNA here is from genome assembly GCA_963277665.1 of Viscum album. NCBI lineage: Eukaryota > Viridiplantae > Streptophyta > Magnoliopsida > Santalales > Viscaceae > Viscum > Viscum album. The sequence goes on from OY728147.1 coordinate 998,651,774, forward strand.
CCTTGAGTAATATTTCTTATTATACAACATTTTTTATTTGAAATGGTATATAAATTTATATATACCTTTAATATTTTTAATAAAATTTCTCTTATATTTCACGATATTTAATTTTCTATAAAAATTTATTTATCTTACAGGGGCTTTGACTGAAAAATTTCAAAAGTTATAGGGTTTTTATTGACTCAATTTCTTTTATGAGTCACAATGATTTATTTTTTTACTATGGTTTTAAAATATAGATTTATTTTATTCTAGGATGATACTACAATTAATATCTACGGGGAAAGTGAAATTTTTGATTCAAATATTTACCTTTCTGAATTTATTTATCAAAAGTATATCATTATTGAGAATAATTCTCATGCTCTTTAACGACGGTTTCCCCTCATTATATATATTTCCCTTAATGATAATGAAACCCTTGTTATTTAGAAACCTAATTATGTGATATATTATGTGAAATTCATATTTCCCTTCCCTTATTTTAAAAAATAATGTTTTATTATCCTTTTTATGATGTATTATTTCAACAAATGTTTTTTTAAAACATAAAAAAGTGTGATAAGACTAATTTGAGATATACTTAAATGGGGGGGGGGGTGAATTAGTGATAGGAAATTTTTGGATTTTTATCAATTTACATCTTTGACCTGTTAGGATCATGATTCTTCTACTCTATTTTTCATTATTATATATATATGTATATGAAAGCAAGTAAAGATGACACATGATATTTTTACAGGGTTCACTACTCAATAAGAGTAAGCCGTCCTTACCATGTATGGTGTTGAGTAGTACGTGGATTCTCCACTATAATATCATTTCAAGTATATTGGTTTTTCCTAGAAAATAATCATTATCCAAGTGTGAGTCCCTACACTTTGGAGGGGAAAAGGAAATGATCTTGTTCCCTGGACTAAGGAAAACTTGGTCTAACTTTGCAGATCCTTGTCGGTTCTTTATATAGTGTTTGTAGATAGTTTCAAAGTTCTTTAATAAGATTATAAAATCATGAAATTCTTCCACCAGTTGAGAATTATAATGAATCCCATAACGCTACATTTTAATTTCTTAACTCTTTCTCTTTTTTCAAGAAATTATTCCTCACATTATTATCTAGAAGTAACTATGAACTTTTATCTTCTTTCCACTTATTCCTTTATCCATAAATTTTCTGTATGATCTTTTCCATCCGATGGGTTCATCCAATAAGGTTTGGTGGAATTTTCTTCTTCTCTATAACAAACTGAAATATGTATTTTCCCTTTTCTTTCTTCATCTAGAATTTTTCCATCCATAATTTTGATGTCTGGAATTTGTTTTTCCAGAATTTTTCCATCCTGAATTTATCAATATGAATTTTTTCTATCATGATTTTTTTTATCCTGAATTTTCCATCCTAAAATTTTCCTTCTTGAATTTTTCTGTTCATAAATTTTCTATCTTAAATTTTTCTCTCATGAAAATTTCTATCCAGAATTTTTCTTTCTAATTATTTTATCCAATCCTAAATAATTGTTTAACCAAGATATTCCTTAGTCGGAAACATCCTACTAAGAATTTTTTTTAAAAGTTCATCCAAATTTTCTATCTGAAACTAATTCTTTAGCACTTCAAATTTTTTACACACTAGAGTGGTCATAGATATATACTCCAACTTTAACCATTTATATAGGTGTGCTAAAAATAGAAAAGTCAATAACTATAAATTATTTTCACTCTTCAATGAAAAATAAAATTTCAAAACTCATTCTCAAAAAATTTACAATTTGCTAAATTTATAACCTTACTTAACTTCTTTAGAACACAACAAGAATCAATATTTTCCTTTATGTTTTTTGGAATGATAAAATATCATCTCAACATCATCACATTTTATATCTTTATGAATTTTCCATAAATAATTTCACTTCATAAAAAATTTATCCAGAAAATGTTGGTCTATAATATTCACCTAAAAATGTTCATATGAAATATTCATCTAAATTGTTCATCTGAAATTTTCACTTTGTTGGTAAAAAATGTTTGTATGAAATTTTAACTTTGTTCATCAGAAAATGTTTATCCAAAATTTTATATTTTTTCATATAAAATGTTTTTCTAATTTCCATTCTTTAGAAACTTTATCTGTCTTCTAGAATTAAAAAATATACATCATGATATTCATACAAATGAAGGTTTAAAACTTTATAAACATTATAAACAACATTTATCAACCAAAAATATATCAAATTTTCTACACCCAAACAAATTTCTCCCACTTTATTCCAAATGAATGGATCATGAGATTTTTTAACTCATGATGTTGGAAAATTTTAGAGTAACAAAGCATCATTAGATCTAATTTTCACTTCCTTATACATATGATAACTTTCTACTCATAATATTCTTAAGAAAACCCCATATAATCTTTTTCAAAAAATTTATTAAGGAATGTTCATCCAATAATTTCCAATTTATTCATAAAATTTCATCAAATATTTTTTTAAAAATTTCTTAAGGAATGTTTATATGATATTTTTCACTTTATTTGTGTGTTCATCCTTCCAAAATTATAAAGTAAAAATGTTAAGGAAACATCAACAAATTTGTAATGTTGACAAAAAACATGCTTCTATAGAGTCACAACACATGTTTTAGACTTGAATAACAACTCACCAAACATCATAATTAAAGATTAAAAGTCTTAAAAATAACTTCCTTAAGATAATAAAAATTGAGTAACTTCATTACTTCGACATCCAAGCTATATAAAATTGGTTATAAATCTTGGAAACATCTGCCAAATATCCAAAAACTTATTATTTATAACTTCTTAAACATATTGAAATCAATGAAATATTTTTTATTTCATTGTCAATTATTAACTACAAACATCTATTAACAAAAAATAAAACTCAAAAAAGGAGTGTAATTAACAATATCCTCCTTTATATTTGTTTGTAATACCTTTAAGGTTTCTTTTTTAATGAATATGTCTATATGTAAAACTTTATCTCCCATTTACTTTTTGAAACTATTCTCTGCCCCATCGCTTGTTCCAAACATTCATTTAAATTTATATACCCATTATTGAAAATAAATAAAAAGTCCATGGGAAAAGGGTACAAAATATTTCATAAGAAATCTTACATCCATATTTTCACTCTAAGTCTATGTGATCCATGATCATTGTAGAAAACAAGTGGATTTGATTTAGACAAAAAATCTATGTATTACCAAATGATAATGATAACTCAAGGAATGAGAACTATTAATAAATTCTTCAAGGGATTTCTTGTTTTATTACATTATTAATGTATGAAATGAGAAATGATTCTTTTGTAAGAAAGTCCAACCAGAAACCACTACATCCAACAAACAGATCAGAAAAATTCAAGTGCAATAAACATGATAAGCAGCCTTGGAGAAATTTTCATACTTCCAATTTTCATATATCATTAATTAAATTAATTCTACACCTTTGTGTTATATTTATTATTTTAGTGTCCATTGTTGAGATATTAAGAAAAACATACATTTCCCCTGAAAGATCTTCGACAAATTTCCAAAATAGTCAGATTTTTATGAGATAAAAATTATGGCATCTTCTTAATGATTCTTCAAATGTATCCCTCTTAAGGATAATTTCCTTACAGAATTTATAATGATGAATCTATTTAGAAGATATTCTTGAGAAACTTCATGTCAAGAAAGCATCAAGATAGATATTTTCATATGTGGATGTCCAACCTTGACAATTTCCACATATTCAACAAGGATAATCATTTTATATGAATTTTACGTGGACCTCCTTTGGAAAAATTCTAGGATGGAAAATTTCTTAAAAATATTTTTTGAGGTTTAAATCCATTTTCCTCTTCTCAGGTTTCCCCTAAGATTATACCTTAACTTCAATTCCATTTTTTGATAGTGAAAATTCAAAACACAATTTTTTTGGGAATAAGGTGGATTTTCCTTGCTTCTTTAATGAGAATAGAATGTTTGATATTTTGTTCTCAACCAATTTTCCCCATTTCCTCCATTATTCACACTTGTATATCTGATATTCAACTTTTATTGTGGCTACATGGATCTTATAATATTTTTAGTTTCTTTATGTGTGAACCTTCTCTTCTCAAGAGATTTTGAATATTTTTTATCACTTGGTGAAACTTTTATTTTATGTAAGAACTTTTCTTGTGATGGAATTGTTATATAATTTTTTTTGGAGTGTGTCCAGCTTCATCGTACCGCACACAATTTTTTTTCATATTTATATGGAATTTTAGACTTTAATTTTTTTTCTAGACTTAGTTTGTGCATCTTCTATTTTCCTCAATATTTCCAAATATTCTAGCCAGATAACTAAAATATAATTAGGAATATTGGAAATAATTTTTAATCTTCCACATAGATTCTTTTGAGTGTAATTATACTTATTTGTATTTTTATATGAATAAATTTTCTTTAACTTCTTGGATTTGGAGTAAAATTTCATCTCACTTTTCTTACACAAAACTTCTTGGGAGAATTTTTGTTCACAACATTCTTCTAATCAATTCAAAAGGTCACTTAATATTTCTTTACCAAATTCATTGATCTTATTTTCTTATAAAATTTTGATACAAGTGGAGGTGATCATGTAATGACTTTATGACCACTATTTTTTCTAACAACACTAGTATCTTCAAACTTTCCAAAACCATTAGAAGTTTTTATATTTTTCTTACACTATGAATGTTGGATCTTAAATTATGTAATACCCCCTTGATATGGGATACCTTTATAATTTTTCATTTAAAGGATTGTATCAATAGTATAATATAAAATTATCAAATATGCTGCAACACCAACATTGACCCATAAACCATGAATTTATTATATTTTCTGTATGGATTTTTTGGGACTTCTTCACATCATGTTGGATTTTTCGTTGGGAACCATATTCCACAAATTTTTTTCCTATCCACCCTAGTCATGGTGGTATATTTATCATCACTTTTATTCATCCACACTTCTCCAAATTTTGTTTCCAAACCTGCACCTTCATAACAATTAATTTAGATAAATTATTGAAATATGGTATGGATGGAACCTATTTCTTCACAACTACTTAAGAAAGACCATAAAAAGATATCATGATATTCTTAAGACAAAATGGAGGTATTTTGACCATGAAATACTCTACCAAACATTGAGTAGCAACACCAACCTTTTCTTTCCTCCATGAAGTATCAATACATGTTTTTTCAAGATTGGATAACTTTACATTCAATTCTAGTTATTTCATATTGAGGGTGTTTTTAGGATATTTAATCACAGTCACCTTCTCTTCCCAAACTTTCTTCTCTTTTTCTTGTTTCTCTTCACGCAACTTAATTTTGTTTTCTAAAAATGATTCAAGTTAATTAATTTTATTGGATTTTACTTCTAGTTGAAAATACTTAACATAAATGATATTTTTTAACATTTTTTTTCAAGTGCATGGTTATTTTATTCAAGATCCATTTTGACTCTATATTTCTATTCAAATTTTTTGCGACAACTATTTTTAAATTTTGAGGAACTAATTTCAAGCTATGTATTTCTTACTTAAAAGGATCCAACTTCCTTATAGATCTTTATAAATTTAAGAAAATTTCCTTGTAAATCCTTCTCTATGTTATTAGATTCTTCTTCTAGCTGGTTGATCTCTTCCTACTTACTTTGAAAAAATTCCAGAAAAAAGGGAGACTATTTTTTTGGAAACATAGTGTAGAATATCTCTTGATATATCAATTTATATATCTTTATATGTTATATATTTATCACCATCACCAATTATTCTAGGATTTTACACTTGTGTATAATTTTTGAAATAATTTTTATATACCTCATGATCACTTAAAATTCTTGATTCGCTTGATCTAGGAAACCTATATTTATCCCTACAGAAAACCTAAGTCACATGTTCTTTAATTTCAAAGACTAGAATATCTTTATTATTGGTTAGGCATAGAGGAACTGATACTTACACTTCCCAGATAATAGGTATAAGTTATTAGGATTTATTTCCTCCTTGTTTCTCCGATTCATAATGGTCTTAGTATAAATAGAATTATTCTTAGAGATAACTGAATCATCATCAAAAATGCACTTTAATGTAAATATAATAAATAAACTGAAATATTATAAAGAAAATAGTTATAGTGTAGGGAATCCGAAATAGTTTAAAATTCTCTGATACCAATTGATATGACCACTTTTCAATATTCTTAACACTGAGGGGGGGGGGGTGGGTGAATCATTGTTAGTAAATTTTTATCCTTTTATAACTTTTTATTCCTTTAACTATTTGACCAGTTAAGCTCCTGATTCTATTATTCTAATTTTCCTTATCATATATAGGTATATGAATTAAAGTAAATATGGCACAATATATTTTTATAAGGTTCATTACTCAATTAGAGTAGCTAGTCCTTGTCGTGTATGGTGTCAACCAATACAAAAATTCTTAATTATAAAAATATTACAAGTATAATGGTTTGGATAGAAATCAATCCTTATCTAAGTGTGAGTCCCTACAATTTGGATGGGTAAAGGAAACAATCTTCTTCAATTAACTAGTGAAAACTTAGTTTGACTTTTTAGTTAATTTTCGATTATTTATACTACCTTGATAGATAGTTTCCATATTCTTTGATATGTTTGTAACATCATAAAAGTCTTCCAAATATTGATATTTCAAATAAATGTCACAATACCACTTTATAATTTCTTTACTCTTACTCTTATTGTAATAATTATTCCTAAATTTCTTATCCACTAGGAGATAATAACTTTTCCTCTTATTTCCTCTTCTTACTCTATATGAAAATTGTCCATACAATTTTTCCATATAAGATTCTACCTTTTACCACATATTAATATTTTTAAAATTTTGTTCAATATGGGTTGTTTTTAATTTAATTCATGGATTAAATTAGTTCACAACCTTGAAAAATTACACTGCCTATAAGTAGTTTTCTCTATGTGTAAACATGTCATGAAAGTAGATTACACCCCCTATAACTATCTTTCACCACAATTTGACATGTCAAAAAATAAGATTACACCATGTGTAATTAGATTTCACCATGTGTAATTGGATTACACTACGTGTAATATCTGATTAATGTTTTTAATGGTTTGATGATATTTCCTTGGGAAAAAGGGGAAATCGGATACAAATAATTACACGTCATGAAATGAGGATTCACATCATGTAATTATCATACATATATTTTTAAAGACACATCTCTAGTACCACATAACACTCTGAACCTAATATTTTTTGCCACTGATGCTCCATGCACCACAATCTTCTACTAAATATGTCCCATGCACCTACACTGTGGACCAAAACTCCAACGTGCACAGCAATCATTGAACGAAGACCCTCCAGGAACCTCCCTCCTTGCTGCAGGTCTCCTGCCATTAATTTTCATGAGTCTACTATCTGGTCCTCGTTTCCACAGACCTGTTCACAACTGAGTACAGGCAGTTGACACCTTTACAAGTTTCAGGCAAACACAGCCTTCCTGGTTCAAACACGAACCCACACAGCTTAGAACGAGAAGCTGATCACTCAAAAATAAAAAGGGTTTCGATAAAGAAAACACTTCTCCAGTTGTTCTTCACAATTGCAACAGAATGCAACTGACAGTAGATAGATCGTCGTCTTCAGAAAATAAAGATCTGTAATTAAAACAGTTCTGAGTCGATCCAGTTGCAATAGATATTACAAGAAACTTCACAACTTCAGCAGCAGTAGATTCACAACAGATAGTCGATGTAGAACACGTGAATCTGCTATCAAGATCTTCCTTTGGTAATAAAGGTTTTACACTTCTTCTCGATCACCAGAAAAGAACGCCTTCACACAGTCTCTGTTTCTTGCTCGTTAAAAGATCAATCTCTATATTTCATACACTTTCCTGTGTATATATATATATCCGAAGTTTCCAAGATAGAACATATATATTCAAATCTGAGAAAATCTTCTGCATAAATAGATCCATGAAAATCTCCTTTAGATTCGCGATATTAAAAAAAAAAATTAAATAATAGAGCCGTTGTAACTCCCCTGAAGAATCGGCATAAAAAGCTCCGTTTAAATCAATCATTAATCCGTTGAAAATCGTCTTTGATTCAGTCAAAGTCGTACTTAAGAATCGGCTCGAAATCCGCTTAATAATCCGCCTGTTTGACCAATGCAAAAGGAAATATCGTCTGTCAAAAATATCTCGACGCCAAACGTAGGGTTGATGACGTGGCTCCAAACGTAGGGTTCACAAACGTAAGGTTCACAAACGTAAGGTTCAGAACGTAAGGTTGAACATACATACTTTCTCTTCAGCATTCAAACGTAGGGTTGATCATCCATACTTTGTCTTGCTTCAACTCTCCAAAGAACGTACGGTTGATTATAAAAGTAAGGTTGATGATCCATACTTTTGAGAAACAAACTCAACACTGAAAACTAACGTACAGTTTCTCTTCCATACTTGTCCAACAACAAAAACGTAAGGTTCCTTCCAAACGTAATGTTCTTCTTCCATACTTTTCAACAACGTAAGGTTCATTAACCATACGTTTCAAAATAACGTAAGGTTCCTTAACCATACGTTTCTTTTAACATAAAAAGTAAACTTTTCATCCATACGTTACGTTCATCAACGTAGGGTATGAACAGTGATTCCAGTACGCGCTAAAACTGATCTCGCGCTACAGTGATTCCAGAACGCGCTAAAATTGATCTCGGAGTAAATGAAGTATGAAATCTCGTTATATGAAATAAATAAATAAAATAAATTCCTGCAAAATACTCAATGAAATAATTAGTAAATAATTAAGGGTATTTGTGAGCATCAAAATCATCATAAAGAGACAGAGTATTATTTAAAATAATCTCCCCCTTTAAAAAACATTATTTTGAATTGTTTGAAAACAATAAATTGCTCAACAATCTCCCCCTTTTTGATGATCACAAAACCCATAAAATAATAGAACTAATTTAATTGCAATCTTTATTGAAAAATTAGTTTTATAAAATTTTAGAATTTTGAAAGGATTAAAACAATATTTAACTATAATAAAATTTCTCCCCCATAAAAATAAATTTTCAGCTAAAAATAGATAAAAGATAAATGTCGTATATATCCAAATTCTCCCATATATCCAAATTTCTTCATAGGAAACAAATGAATTTAAATGTTGTGTTTATCCAAATTCTCCCCCTTTTTGTGATATCAAAAAGAATGAAAAATTACGGATTTGAACACATTCAATATTGCACTGAACTATAAGTAAATGCTATAATTAACTGTGTATGAATAAGTGAATTTGTTATACTGGCTAACTCAATCATAAATCAAGAAACAACAAAACAAAAAAGATGTAAGAAAAGAATTTTCATTCACAAGCTGTTATATATAAACGATTGTGATATACAGAGGAATCAAGGTTCATAGATAAGACAGGGAAAAAGGTGTCTATCTCCTTTGAATCGCGGTCTTTATCTCTGTAAACTGTTCTCTGAGCCTCTTCATCATCCCATCTCCTAACTTGATGATAAGATATCTGTTCTTTTGAGTCATATGAATATCTTCAATCAAATTAACTCTGAAAAACTCATGCATTCTTTCTTCTTTTTCAACAAAAAGAGCCAGTTTTTCTGATAACTGATTCAAAAGAATCCTAATCGGTTGCTCTCCAGATGTCAACTGATCCACTAAAAATCTCTGATTATCTAGAAAAACTGACAAAGGGGCACTATTACACTGAAGATCGTGTAATATGTCACTCATATTGCTCATTGCTGCAGTAATTGCTTGAAATTTCCGAATCAAATCTGGTGAAGAGCCTGATCCACTCACAACACTGTTTGCAATAGACTCAAATTTATTCTCCATGTAAATCTTCAACTCAGACAAATCATCTTTCGTTACCATCTCTAATTTTAACTGATCAACAGCATGCATCATATCAGTCTTAAACAAATCTACTTCCTGTCTTGAAACAGTACATTCTTTCAGCTTCTGAAACTTTAACTGCTCTAAGTTCAGAGAATTTCTGAGACTAACATTCTCAGATTCTAACTGAGAGATACGCTTGTACAACTCAACAACTTCTTCTTTTCTCGAATCAGGGGCACCCTGTGCTCGATTCTCATGTCCAGAATTAGGTTGATGAAGCAGGGAAAGTGGTATGGAATCTGCATCTGACTGTTCTTTGTCCTTGTCCTGACAAGGTTGATCCACTGAACTATCTTTTGAAGCCTGAAACTCTTCCACTGAAAAATCTTCCTGAAGTACCTCTGTATTAGCTTCAGAAGTATGTTCATCACGAACAGTAGTCTCTCTGACTTCTACTGATTGGTCAAGAACAATATTTTCATGTAAATCTTGAGGTCGGGCCACTTCTTCACCAGGCACTGCCTCCATAAGTTGTTCTTGTTGAATTACTTTTTCAACAGCCACAACAGCAGATTGAGGTTCTTTTTGAGTTTCTGTTTGAGCTGCTGGTTCCTCTATCGGTGCAGTCTGCTCCACAACAGCTTCTCTCACAAATGAATAAGAAAATAATGGTTCAGAGGATTTCAAGGCAGGAGAGATAATTTCTTCATCAATTGACCTCTTCCTTCTAGATTGAAGTCCTTCTTGACTTCTCTCTTCCTCAACTTCCTCCATATCAAAACGAATTCTCCTTGCCACTGTACTAACTCTTGATTCTGCTTATCCCTCCTTGGACTTAGCCGGTTGAGCCTGAGCACTCTCCGAGTTTTCCTCAGCTCCAACAGGTAAGAGTTTTCCTTTAATTGTGCTCCAGAAGTATCCTACTTTCCTCAAAGTTACAGCATTAAAAACATTTCTGTGGTGACATTTCACCCCAACATATACCAATCTGATCATTCCTCTTTTAAATAAAAACAAAGAAATGAACCTTCCATAAGGGAAAAAGGTCATTCTTGCTTCACTCTGACAGCAGTAACTCAGATATCTTATCATAAACCGAGGAAAATTAAACTTAATATCACACATCAGAAGATACATTATGTACATGTCAGGGTATAAGATTTTCTCCATCTCATCCATTCTTGGTGCTAAACCAGTCTGAACAAATTTTACCAAAATTTTCTGATCGGGCTCCAAATCCTTAATAAACATCTTATTTATCACTCTGGTTCCAAACTGAAAAGACATAATGTCTTCAGACTTATGTACAGAATCTCCAATATTCCGTAAATCGAAATGAAAAACTCCTTCATGAGGGCAGTTAATAATTTGACTTATCTCTACAGATGATATTGAAAAGTCCTTATCCTCTATTTGAGCCAATAAACTATCCTCTGTATCTCCAAGGCTAAACTGAACAGTTCTAAAGAAATGTCTCATTTCTGCCTCATATAGAAACTCAGAATTTTCACTATTAAAAGCTTGCTCAAGGCTTTGAAACGAAAACGCTTGCTTCAACAGTAAATTAGTTTCAAACAGCCACTCTAAATCTATGACTTTACCTTGCAGTATTTTCCGACTAACTACCTTAGGTTTCTTTGCAGCACTGCTCTCGGCTTCATCTGGACGCTTAGTCTTTGCCATTCCAACAACGATTTCTGAAGGTTCGTAAGTTTAGGGTTTGAAGATTCAGAAAAGGGTTTTGGAGCAGATATGCGGTTTTAGGTTTTCGAAAGGGTTTCCGAAAAAAGGTGAAGCAGTTTAGAAGGTGAAACGGTTCTGACAGCCTTGATTCCCGTGTAGTCACTAATCATTACTTTTATTTAAAACAAAATAAAATTACTTATAGCGGGAAACAGAAATTAAGCAGAATTCGAAAACAGAATAAGATTAAAAAAAAAAAAACTATTTAAAATTAAATAAACCTAACTCCCCCTTAATAAATTCAAACCTTGCCGTGGGAAGTGGTTTAGTAAAAATATCTGCTAATTGATTTTCTGTATTTACAAATTCTAAAAATATATCCTTTTTAAACACATGATCTCTTAAAAAGTGATGTCTTATATCAATGTGCTTAGTTCTAGAATGGCTAATAGGATTTTTTGAAATATTAATTGCACTAGTATTATCACATAAAATAGGTGTATTATTGAAATTTAATCCAAAGTCCATAAGAGTGTTTTTCATCCACAACACCTGTGCACAGCAACTACCTGCAGACACATATTCTGCCTCGGCTGTTGATAGGGAAACTGAGTGTTGTTTCTTACTAGACCATGATACTAAAGACTTCCCTAAAAAGTGACATGTTCCTGAAGTACTCTTCCTATCTAATCTACAGCTTCCAAAGTCAGCATCTGAATATGAAATTAAATTAAAATCAGAGGTTTTTGGATAAAGCAGAGATTGATAAATAGTACCTTTTAAATATCTAAAAATTCTTTTAACAGCAGTTAAATGGGATTCTTTGGGATTTGATTGAAATCGAGCATAAAGACATACTGAATACATTATATCTGGTCTACTAGCAGTAAGATATAACAAACTACCAATCATACCTCTATATAACTTGTTGTCCACTAATTTTCCAGTTTCATCCAAATCAAGTTTTATATTAGTACACATAGGAGTTGTAAATGGCTTGCTGTTTTCAAGTCCAAATTTCTTAAGTAAATCAGTAATGTATTTGCATTGATTTAAAACATTTCCAAAATCTTTTTGAAATATTTGAAGACCCAAAAATAAATTTAATTCTCCCATCATACTCATTTCAAATTCTTTTTGCATTAATTCTGAAAATTCATGATAAAGAATTTTATTGGTTGATCCAAAAATTACATCATCAACATAAATCTGAACCAACAAAACATTATTTTTCACAGTTTTCTTAAAGAGTGTTGGATCTTCCAGTCCAATAGTAAAATCATTTTTCAAAAGAAAAGAACTTAGTCTTTCATACCAAGCTCTAGGTGCTTGTTTAAGGCCATAAAGAGATTTAGTAAGTTTGAAAACAGAATCTGGTTTTTGAGAATTTTCAAAACCAGGAGGTTGCTCAACATAAACTTCCTCCATTAAATAACCATTTAAAAAGGCAGATTTAACATCCATCTGAAATAATTTAAAATTCATATAAGATGCATAGGCTAAAAGGATTCTAATGACTTCTAACCTGGATACAGGTGCAAAGGTCTCATCATAATCTATTCCTTCTTCTTGATTATATCCTTTAGCTACTAATATTGCTTTATTTCTAGTTATTATCCCTTGATCATCCTGTTTATTCCTAAAGACCCATTTAGTTCCTATTACTAGATAATCATGTGGTCTTTCAACTAATTCCCAAACCTTATTTCTCTTGAACTGGTTCAATTCATCCTGCATTGCTATTACCCAGCTCTCATCATCTAAGGCTTCTTCTATGGTCTTAGGTTCTTGTTGGGATAGGAAAGCAGAGAATTCAACTATGTTTCCAAGGTTTCTTCTAGTTTGAATACCAGTCTCTAAGTCACCTATCACAGATTATAAAGGGTGATTCTTTAAGGTTCTAGACTGTCTAGGCATTACATTCAAAGGTTCTTCAGTGTCATGTTCTTCTGAACTGGACTGAATTTCTTTTATATCATTTTCAAAATCATTCTTTAAATTCTCAAGTCTCATGTTTTCATTAGAATCAGGTTCATCTATTTGTTCTATCCTTTTCTCAAAAGGATCAGATTCATCAAATTTCACATGAACTGATTCTTCAACAATCCTTGACTTTTTATTATAGACTCTATAAGCTTTGGAGGTTGCAGAATATCCTAAGAAAATACCTTTATCAGATTTTGGATCAAATTTACCAAGATTATCTTTGGTATTCAAGATGTAAACCTTTCATCCAAAAAATTTAAAGTAATTTACTTTAGGTTTTCTGTTATTCCATAGTTCATAGGGTGTCTTTTTCAAAATAGGTCTTATTAAAATTCTATTCATTATATAACAAGCTGTATTAACAGCTTCTGCCCAGAAATATATAGGTAGGATATATTCATTTAACATAGTTCTAGCCATTTCTTGAATAGTTCTATTTCTTCTTTCTACAATCCCATTCTGTTGAGGTGTTCTTGGAGCAGAGAAGGTGTGTTTAATACCCATGTTTGAGCAAAAGGAATTAAATTCCTAGTTCTCAAATTCTCCACCATGATCACTTCTCAATGAGATTATATTAAAACCTTTTTCATTTTGAATAGATTTACAAAAACCTTCAAATAAACTAAAAGCTTCACTTTTAAATTTCAAAAAGAAAATCCAAGTAAATCTAGAATAATCATCAACTAATACATAAACATATAATTTACCAGCTAAACTTGCTACTCTTGAAGGTCCAAAAAAATCCATATGGATAAGTTCTAGAGGTTTAGTTGTAGCAACTTTATTAACAGATTTGAATGATGATTTGTGTTGCTTGCCAAGCTGACATGCATCACAGAATCTGTCATTTTCAAATTTGAGACTAGGAAAATCAGAAACTAGAGGTTTCTTAGATAATTTATGTAAAGCATATATATTGCAATGACCAAGTCTTCTATGCCAGATCTAGGATTCACTTATATTAGCAGTTAAGCAGTTTACTTGTTGTTTACACAAGGAATACAAATCCAAAGTATAAACATTATCAGTTCTGGGTGCTCTAAACTTAAACAGTTTATCTTTAGAAACAGTACAACTATTGTTAGTAAAATCAACAGTGTATCCATCATCACAGAGTTGAGAGATACTTATCAGATTGTGTTTTAACCCTTGTACATAAAGTACTTTGTTGATTGAGACTGTCTTTGGATCTCCAACTGTTCCAATACCAATAATCTTTCCTTTGGCATTGTCACCAAAGGTGACAAGTCCTCCTTCCTTTCGAGTAAGAGAAGAGAAATTAGCTGAAGTTCCACTCATGTGTCTTGAGCAGCCACTGTCCATATACCATATTTCTTTCTTTCTTTGGTGACCTGCTACCTGCAAAGACATTCAAACAAATTGCTTTGGTACCCATATTTTGTTGGGTCCAGGAGTGTTAGCAAGCAGTGATATGGGTATCCAGATTTGCTTTGTTTTCTTAAAATTGATTGAATCATATAGATCATTGGAAATATAAGCTTTCTTAATTCCACATATTTGAGGTTGTCTTAGAAAACAGTTTTTAGCTATATGACCTTTTGTTCCACAGAAGTTACAAATAACCTGTTTAGTGCTAGGAACAAAATAATTTTTGTATAACTTAGGTTTTTCTCCTTTACTTCCAATTCCAAACCTTTCCTTTTTAATTACAGTTTTTCCAAGTATCTCATTTAAGGCGTTTTCTCCTTTTGTAAAAACTAATGCAGCCTTTTTATAAGATTCTACTTCATCCTGTAGAGTTTTTATTTTTGATTCAAAATTAATTTTATTTGAGTCAGCAGAGTTGTATTTGTCAATTAATTCCTTATATTGTTTTAGCAAAGTATTTCTCTCATCTGAAATAGCTTTATGAAAGTTCTTTATAGATTTATATTTTTTAAATAATGAGTCATACCTTTCTTCAAGTATATTGCAGTAAGCTGCAAGTTTTTTATTTGAGAAGCTTGTTTCAGAGTTTGATTCATTATTTGAGTCAGAGGAGTAGTATGAGTGTACCTCATCAGTTTCAGCCATGAAACACATATTTGCTTTTAAATTGGCTTCCTCCTTCTCTGAGCTTGATTCATAAGAATTACTTGAGTCTTCAGAAACACTCCAAGTAGCTTTCATAGCTTTCTTGTCTTTCTGCTCATAATCATCTGTTTTGAAGAATTTATTCTTCTTTGCATCTTTCAATTTTGGGCAATCCGGTCTGATATGTCCCATCTTTTTGCATTCATAACATCTCACTTCCTTGCTATCCTTCTCGAAGGATTTCTTGAAGTCTTTCTTCTTACTGTAGAACTTTCTGAATTTTCTGGCTAGCTGAGCCAGTTCTTCATCCGAATTTGAAGAATCAGAGCTTTCTGATTTATCACTCACTTCTCTGTTCTTCATCTTTCTATCCTTTTGTTGAGAAGTCACTTTCAAAGCAGTATTTTCCCTTTTTATGTAGACTTTATGCTCATTTACCTCATCTTGCATTTCAGCCTCGTACATCATCAATGTACCAATCAGCTCTCTCATAGTTAGATCTTTAACAGAAGTTGATTGTCTGATTGCTGCAGAGATTCCATTCCATCGAGTAGGAAGTACTCTCAGTACCTTTAACGCTTGATCAGCCTGCTTGATTGGTTCTCCTAGAGCTGTTATATTAATGACAATTTCTGTCAATCTTCCATTCATCTGAGTGATGCTCTATCCTTCAATCATTCTGAAAGTATCGAATTTTAATTTAGCAGTTGCATATCTCATCTGTCTTACATTATCTGTTCCTTCATAAGCAACAGCTATTGTTTGCCACATTTCATATGCAGTCGGGCATTGAGATACTCTATTAAATTCATCCGGTCCTAGACCACAGATGATTGCATTCATAGCTTTTGAATTCATGTCATACTCAGCCTCTGTAGCAGCACTCCATGTATCGGGATTTTCAGGAATTTCATAGGGAGTCAGAATCTTTGAATAGACTTTGTAACCAAGATTTTTTAGATAAATAATCATACGTGATTTCCAGTAGCCATAATTATCTCCATTAAAGTAAGGTGCTCTGACCATTGAAATTCCCTCTCTCGTATCAGCCATGATACACTATGTATAATCTTTAAATACTTCTAGCTTGATAAGACTTTAAAAATAAGAAGCTCCTCCTCTGATACCAATTGTTGGATCTGAATCTACGGATTACACACAAGAGGGGGGTGAATTGTGTCTTTTCAAAATTATTACAATCTCTTCAATTTAGACAAATTCTGTCCACTATGCTTTAGCACGATTAAATATGCAGCGGAAAAAGTAAAAGCATGAACACACGGATGTATAGTGGTTCGGGGAACAGAAGGCCCCTAGTCCACTCCACCAATGCTCAAATCCACGAGCTTGGCGATTTTCACTATCTGGTCCTCGTTTCCACAGACCTGTTCACAACTGAGTACAGGCAGTTGACACCTTTACAAGTTTCAGGAAAACACAGCCTTCCTGGTTCAAACACGAACCCACACAGCTTAGAACGAGAAGCTGATCACTCAAAAATAAAAAGGGTTTCGATAAAGAAAACACTTCTCCAGTTGTTCTTCACAATTGCAACAGAATGCAACTGACAGTAGATAGATCGTCGTCTTCAGAAAATAAAGATATGTAATTAAAACAGTTCTGAGTCGATCCAGTTGCAATAGATATTACAAGAAACTTCACAACTTCAGTAGCAGTAGATTCACAACAGATAGTCGATGTAGAACACGTGAATCTGCTATCAAGATCTTCCTTCGGTAATAAAGGTTTTACACTTCTTCTCGATCACCAGAAAAGAACGCCTTCACACAGTCTCTGTTTCTTGCTCGTTAAAAGATCAATCTCTATATTTCATACACTTTCCTGTGTATATATATATATCCGAAGTTTCCAAGATAGAACATATATATTCAAATCTGAGAAAATCTTCCGCATAAATAGATCCATGAAAATCTCCTTTAGATTCGCGATATTAAAAAAAAAATGAAATAACAGATCCGTTGTAACTCCCCTGAAGAATCGGCATAAAAAGCTCCGTTTAAATCAATCATTAATCCGTTGAAAATCGTCTTTGATTCAGTCAAAGTCGTACTTAAGAATCGGCTCGAAATCCGCTTAATAATCCGCCTGTTTGACCAATGCAAAAGGAAATATCGTCTGTCAAAAATATCCCAACGCCAAACGTAGGGTTGATGACGTGGCTCCAAACGTAGGGTTCACAAACGTAAGGTTCACAAACGTAAGGTTCAGAACGTAAGGTTGAACATACATACTTTCTCTTCAGCATTCAAACGTAGGGTTGATCATCCATACTTTGTCTTGCTTCAACTCTCCAAAGAACGTACGGTTGATTATAAAAGTAAGGTTGATGATCCATACTTTTGAGAAACAAACTCAACACTGAAAACTAACGTACGGTTTCTCTTCCATACTTGTCCAACAACAAAAACGTAAGGTTCCTTCCAAACGTAATGTTCTTCTTCCATACTTTTCAACAACGTAAGGTTCATTAACCATACGTTTCAAAATAACGTAAGTTTCCTTAACCATACGTTTCTTTTAACATAAAAAAGTAAACTTTTCATCCATACGTTACGTTCATCAATGTAGGGTATGAACAGTGATTCCAGTACGCGCTAAAACTGATCTCGCGCTACAGTGATTCCAGAACGCGCTAAAATTGATCTCGGAATAAATGAAGTATGAAATCTCGTTAT
Source organism: Viscum album (assembly GCA_963277665.1). Taxonomy (NCBI): domain Eukaryota; kingdom Viridiplantae; phylum Streptophyta; class Magnoliopsida; order Santalales; family Viscaceae; genus Viscum; species Viscum album. The sequence goes on from OY728147.1 coordinate 998,670,093, forward strand.
ATGAAATAAATAAATAAAATAAATTCCTGCAAAATACTCAATGAAATAATTAGTAAATAATTAAGGGTATTTGTGAGCATAAAAATCATCATAAAGAGACAGAGTATTATTTAAAATAATCTCCCCCTTTAAAAAACATTATTTTGAATTGTTTGAAAACAATAAATTGCTCAACAATTTAATCTTGGGTGACACACTTATTTTATGATATGATAATTTTTGTTGAGATTTAGGAGAATTGAATCATGGCCTAGAAAGGAATGAGATTTGAGTCTTCATGCATCATTCTAGGCACTTAGGACTATTTTGTGACATGCATCATTCTAAGCATGCATGAGAAAATGAGTTTTGGGTAAGTTGTTAAACTTATAATATTTTTCATTTCTTGTGAAATTGAATTGAAAATGATTCCAAATATGAATTATAAAATGTTAAAATGATTAAAATAATATTAAGTGAGTTTATAAATGATAAAATTGATTAATTATAATGTGTTTACCCTTATTAACTAAGATCTAGGTGTATAATGGTCAAGGGTAGTAATAACACCTTAGTTCTGACCTCAAGGTGAGGGTTGGGGAAATAAGTTATTGTGGATTTTTTTGGTTTTCCTATAACAAAATGTTATAAATTGTTGTTATGAGTCCTTAGATGTGTGTTTTTAATTATAGATATCTTCCTTCATGATGATTCTTATTGAGAGGACAAAAGGAGGACATGGAAGTGGATGATCCTCCAATGGTGGATCCTGAGGCACTAATTGCGATAGGGGAGGAAGCAAGAGAGTAGTTCTAAGATAACTTCAATCATTTCATAAAATTGATGCAAAGATTCCCAGGGCGGTTTGTGAAAAGAATGTATGACCTGATGAAGGAGTTTTAGTTGCAACACCCTCTGACTTTTACTAAAGAGGGTGGACCTGAAAGAGTTGAGTTCTAGATTGAGTCTATCCGGAATATACTTGACCACATGGATAATATTGTTGAGAATAGATTCGATCTTTCATCTTGCATATTGCGTGGTCAAAAAAAAATTGTTGGTGGGACATCCAAACTCGAGATGGATAGATGGAAGCTATGGAATTAAAGGAATTTCAGGAAAATTTCTTTGAGAACTTTTACCCAAAGATGCTGAGAAAGGATAGAGTAGCTGAGTTCATGCGGTTGACTCAGGGAAATATATCCCTGATGGAATATTCTGTACACTTTACATATTTTTAGCACTTTTCTCCAACATTGGTAGAAGATGAGTCTACTTCAACAAAAATATTTTAGGATATTCTTAAGTGTGAAATTAAGTTCTAGGTGAATATCTTCAAGCTGAAGAAGTTTATAGAAGTGGTAAATTAGACTCTCATTTCTAAGGGGAACCTAAGGGAGGATTCTAGTTGAGTACATGTGATTTTTATTGGATGGTCTAGAGGTATATTTTCTTGAGAGTAGGAAACATCGTTATGGAACTTTCTCCCAGAGTAGTAGAAGGAAGAGTATACAAGAAGAAGGGTTTGTTACACAAGATATTACCAAGTTGGTTTTCCACCAGTGTGGTAGGACAAAGAATTTATGGAAGCATTTATCTCAACCATTGGTGGAGTGCCGATGTTGCAGTAAGATGGGATATCTATAGCAGTTCTATAGGATCCCAAGGCAGACTGTCAGTGATAGTACAACTAGGAAGAATCAGGGTGTGGGAAGGGGATCTTCCACACCATATCTAGAGGGTATATGGAATTATAATTGAATAGGTGGTAGAGGTGTTAGACGTGGTACTTCTGGGAAAGAGTGCCTATATAAATAGAGTGGTGTATCTCAGGGGAGTCATAATGCATCACAGGGAAGTGGGGTAGGACAGTTTCATGTGGTGCAACCTACACTTATGGATAGAGAGGCTGGACCATCTATAGTGAGAGGTAATATTCTAGTAGATTATACTTTTACATAGTGCCTTATTTGATATTGGTTCCTCTCATTCCTTTATATCTACAAATCTTGTTAATGGGTTGAGTTTAAAAAATGGAATCTATGAGCGAGACAATTACTATAGATACACCATTTAGAGTATGGTCCAAAGACATCTGCTTATGCAATGATGTTCTCTCGAGGTTGGGCAATATTGATTTATATGGGGTTTCAATATTCTAAACATGATAGGATTTGAACTAATTAAGGGTATGGAATGGATGGTCGCATATCAAGCCCACATCAATTTTTAACATAAGAGAGTGACTTTCATATTCTAAGGGTGACTAGTACATTCACCATTGAGAGTGGGATATCTAGGCAGGACGGGTAGGGTCGGTTACTTAACAAATGGGAGAACTCACAACTCATGTTGCTAGTTTTTACTGGATGATGGTGGACAAATTCATGACATCCTTCCACCCATAGTGTAAAGGTTTTAGGAAGTCTTTCCTGAAAACTTCTCAGTGATTCCACTAAAGAGAGATGTGGAATTTACCATTTAGCTCATGTTGAGGGCTAAGCCAGTATCTATTCCACCATACATAATGACACTGATAGAGCTTCAAGAACTCAAGACTCAACTAGATGAATTGAAGGATAATGGATTTATCTATCCCAGTACGTCGCCTTGGGATTCACCTATGTTTTTTGCAAAGAAGGTTGACAGGAGCTTGTGCTTGTGCGTCAATTACCGGAAGTTGAACAAGATGACTATAAAGAACAAATATCCTCTTCTGCGTATCGATGATCTGTTTGACCAGTTGAAGGAAGATAGGGTGTTCTCAAAGATTGACTTAAAATTAGGGTATCATTAGTTGAGATTTTGGACTTCTGATATACTGAGATCTGCTTTCAGAAGTAGGTATGGTCCATATGAGTTTATTGTAATTCTGTTTGGGTTGAATTCTCACCAGTAGTGTTTAGGGGAATGATTAATAGAATCTTCCACCCATACCTCGATCATTTTGTTGTTGTATTCGTTAATGACATTTTGGTGTACTCTAAGACTCATGACGATCATGTACAACATCTTAACATCACCCTGATTACACTAATAGAGAATCGTCTATATGATAAGCTATCTACATGTCAGTTTTGGATTGACTAGGTACACTTATTGGGGCACATCATCTCAGAGGAAGGTGTATCATTAGACCCAGAGAAGGTTCAGGCTATGGTTTCTTGGGAGCAGCCCAAGAATGTTTTCGATATTCGAAGATTTATGGGATTAACTAGATATTATAGGAGATTCATCCAAGAATTTTACTATTTGGTAGCACCAATTTTAGGCTTGAATAAAAAGGGTTTAAAGTTTTAATGGTCAGAGGATTGTGAGAATGCTTTCCCAAAGGTGAAGTAGCATTTGAAATTGGCACATATTTTGATCATACCTGAGTCAGGTGAGGAGTACACGATGTATTGTGACACTTCTGGAATCAAACTCAGAGCTATGTTTATGCAAGAAGATTGAGTCGTGGCATATGAGTCTCAGCATTTAATGCCACATGAACAAAAACTACCCTATGCACAACCTTGAGCTAGTGGTGGTGATGTGTGCTCTTAAGTGTCGGAGATACTATCTTTTGGAAGAAAAGTTTTCAATTTATAATGACCATAATATCTTTAGGTATATATTTTCCTAGATTTTAATCTTCAGTAGTAGATATGTGTTGAGTATATGTATCCTTTTGATTTGAGATGGCATATACACCTAGGATGGGAAACATTGTGGCAGACGCTTTGAGTATGAAAACTTAGACTGAGGAAAGTCTAGTGCTGAGTGGAAGATGATGGCATTGATAGCTGAGATGAACATTGAAGTGTATGAGAGTTAGAAGCAGATGACTCTCGTATCAATTTCTATGGAGTTGACACTTTTGACATGGATTGGGGAAAAATATTATGAGGATCCAGAGTGCTTATCCTTGAGGGAAATCTTTGAAGGTGGGTAGATACCTTCGGACTGGTTGATAGACGAGGATGAGATAATCTACATAAATAATGGAGTTGTTATAGCTACGAGTATGTGAGAGGAGCTCATACATGAATTTCATTCCTCGAATTGGGAAGTGTATTTAACTGTGACCAAAATGAACCATGACTTACATCAATAGTTTTGGTGGATAAGCATGAAAAAGGAGATAGTAGGTTTTGTAACACGATGCTACACCTATCATCATGTGAAGGCAGACCATCAATGATTCAGTGGTTTGCAATAGCCATTTCCCATTCTGGAATGGAAGTGGGATAATGTGACAATAAAAATTGTGGTAAGTCTCCCAAATACCCTAGTAATAATGATGATATTTGGGTTGTTTTGGATATATTGACCAAGGTTTCACATTTCTTACCAATATGAGAAACCTTCACAATAGAGAATTTGATAGAACTGCATGTTTGGGAGATAGTCCGTCTACATGGAGTGCCACATATTATAGTTTCAGATCGTGATTCACACTTTACTTCAATATTTTAGTAGGTCTTACAGAAGGCACTTGGTACACATGTTTTATTTAGTATAACTTCACAACCATAGATAGATAGGAAGTTGGAGCATACTATATAAGTGATTGAGGATATGTTGCGGGCATATGTGCTTGACTTCAGTGAGTCATGGGAGAAGCACCTAGATTTGGTGGAATTTTCCTATAATAATAGTTATTAGGAAACTATATAGATTGAACCATATGGGGATCTTTTTGGTATTATGTTTAGATCACCACTATGCTGGATGGAGGCTGGTGAGTTAGAGTTATTGGGACCAAGTCTCATGTAGCAGACGTCGAAGTAGGTTCACCTAATTTGAAGACATATGGCTACGACGCAGAGTAGGTATAAATTATATGATGACATATAGAGATGACCTCTAGAGTTTACATAGGGTGATCGTGTTTTCCTTCAGGTCTCACCTAGGTTGGGTCACCATAGGATACATAATAAGGGAATGTTGGCGCTTAGGTTTATTGGACCTTTTGATATAGTGGAGAGAATTAGGCTGATGGTATACCGATTGCTCTTCCATAGAAATATAGAGCTATGCATGATGTTTTCCATGTATCAAAACTTCAGTAGTATCACCCCAACCCTTCTCATATGATCTATGTGAATGATGTTGAGCTTGATATAGATGCATCCTTTGAGGAGCATCCGATACGCGTGTTGGATCACAATGAGAAAGTGTTGAGGGGTAAGACTGTTCCGATAGTTCATGTTTTGTGGAAACATGGCAGAGTTTAGGAGGATACTTGGGAAAGGGAAGAAGATATGTAGGCTTAGTGGCAAATCTTTTTAACTCAGAATCTTAGAGAGTCTTGGGAGTACAACTCAAAGAATATCTCTTTAATGGTGGGGAGATTGTAATATCCTATCTTTTTCTAGGTATGAATCTTTTTAAATTTTTGGTCAATATGGGTTGTTTTGAATTTAATTCATGGCTTAAATTAATCCACAACCTTGAAAATTTAACCCCCATGTAAGTAGTTTTCACTATGTGTCAACATGTAATGAAAGTAGATTACACCCCCTATAGCTGTCTTTCACCATGTGTCAACATGTCACAAAATAAGATTACAACACGTGTAATTATATTTGACCACGTGTAAGATTACACTATATGTAATTAGATTACACCACATGTAATATTTGATTAATTTTTTTAATGTTTTGATGGGATTTCCTTGGAAAAAGGGAAATTGGTTACAAATCATTACATGATATGAAATGAGAATTCACATCATGTAATTATCATGACCATCTTTTAAAAAACACATCTCCAGCACTATGTAACCCTCCAAACCAACTTTTCTTCACCACATATGCTCTTCGCACCACCATATTCAATGAAAGGTGTCCTGAACACCTCTTCCTTGGACCAAAACTCCCAAAAACATCACAATATTTGACCAAAGACCCTCTGTGCACCTCCCTCCTTACTATGAGTCTCCTGCCATTGATTTCCGGAAGTCCACTTCAATCCCGATGTGATCTCACATCAGATCTTGGATATCCAGACCTAGATTTTTAAGGTATGTCTTTCAGTTATCAATATGATTCTAGATCCTTTGCTAATGGATTATCTGGTTCTTATTGAGAGTAATTCAGTAGCCGATTGCTATTGTAGATATAGGGTATTTTTAATCACTACCTCCACTTTCAAGGAGTCAGATCTATATCATGTTCATCGATGCATTCTTGATTAATTATGCTCAATTTGGGGATATTTGTTAGAGAGTGTTCTTCATCACCGATCTTGAGTCAAGTGATATAAAATACAAATCCCATAGTCTTCAATAAAATTACATGTATTTAATTATAGAATTGATATTATATTTTTAACAATTGCGTTCTAGATTAAATTAATTAATTTGGTGAATAAATTAATTAAAGGAAATGTGGAATTGGGATGTTGGGATTTTAGATCCTGAATAATTAACTATTAAATTAATTATGGAGTTGTTGAGATTGTGAAACATGGTTAATTAATTATATAATTAATTGATGGGAATGGTTTGGATTATTAAATTGTGATTTGAATAATTAATTATTGATATGTTGAAATTGTGAATAAGATAATTAATTGCAGAATTCGTTATGGTATTTTGATTTGGTATATATTGATTAATTAATTGTTGAATTATTTAATGGGAATGCCATACTTGATTAATTGGGGGAATTAACTAAGTGTATTTATATAAAAAATTTATTGTTGAATTATTAATGGAATTTTTGAATGATTAATTGGTGGAAAAATTATTGGATGTCAAGTTGCGAAATGATTAATTAATTTTTTAATTAATTATTAGACTTTATATGGTTAAATAATTATTGAATTAATTAATAGAATGATTGTGAATAATTAATTTTGTGAATTAATTAATTGGATAGACATGGTTAATTAATTTTTGAATTAATTAAAGGGATTAGGATTGATTAATTAATTGTAAAAAATAATTAATGAAATTAATGTAATTAATTAATCATTGGGTTAATTAATTGAAATGGGTTATGATTAATTAATTGGTGAATTAATTAATGGAATGAATTCAGTTAATTAATTATTGAATTAATTAATGGAGTTAAAGTGACCAATTAAATGATGAATTAATTGAAGGGTTTGTTATGGTTAATTAATTGTTGAATTAATTAAGAGATTCGAAAATGATTAATTAATTGGGAATTAATTAATGAAATGATTGGTGAAGTGGATATTGGTTGTGATTATGTTAGAATGGAGTAACACATTGGATAACCGGGGTATGAGAAAGGGATTAACTGGGAAGATCATGAAGGATTCTATTATTGTTTTCCAAAGGACCGTGTGAGCCTTCGAGGAAGAAGACTGTGTGAGATTCTATTTGTTTTTCGAAGGACCGTGTGAGCCTTCAAGGAAGCAGACTATGTGAGATTCTATTTATTTTTTAAAGGACTGTGTGAGCCTTCGAGGGAAAAGACCGTGAGATATTTCCCATTTTTCCTAGGATGTATTTATACTATGTTTTGTATTACTCACTTTAGACCCTTGAGGTTAGAACCCATAGTACACATTAGTAATACCTATATGATTTACATGTTTTATATATTTGATAAATTCTATATGAATTATTATAATGAATGGTAACATGGACATTCATATTTGTGATATCCATTGGGGATGGTCCAGACTCTGGCAAGGGCCAAAGTAGTTATTGTGGATTAGGTGTCCATGGGAACCTGGGAGAAAATGTGTTTAAATTAAGAGTAACTAAATAAATGTAAACTATTTACTTTATTTATTTATCTATTCCTTATACAACTGCATACAATGTTATTGACTAGATTTGTTTTAGACACCATTGATGGTGTCCTACTGAGTTGTACTCACACCCTACTCAGGCTTCCTGATCGGTACCTAAATAGATTACATGGTTATAGGGAAGGTTAAGAGAAACGTCCCTATGTTAGATGGGTAATTTGAGATATATAATTTATGGGGGAATCAAATGTGGTTTGGAACCTGCTTGGGAGTCATTAGTGTCTTTATTTTTAGTTTAAATTTTAGACACTTGGCATGTACTTCAGCATGAAAAGTTTTCTGTTTCAGTTGATATTGTTTTCCTAAATTATTATATCGATATATTTCTATTGTTTAGGATTATATAATCTATTGATATTTCTTGTTTATTTGCATTGGTGTTTTACTATGATAAAATATGGCATAGTTTCCCCCAAAATTGAATTACCGGACCCTCGCTACTAGTCAGTAGCCTCTAGTGTATGGGGAGGTGCACTCAGGTCATGTGGCAGTCCAGATCGGGGCACTAGTGGATAGAAACAAGGATAAGATGTCAAACTCCATCTGATCCTATCTATCTGATGGGTTCTTTCGGTGAGGCTCGGTGGAAATTTATTCTTAATCTCTATAGAGAACTGAAAGATGTAATATCTTTCTTCTTTCTCCATATAGAATTTTTCAATATGGAATATGTCTATCCTAAATTTCTTCATCTATAATTTTTATGTCCTAAATTTTTCCATCCTAAATTTGTCTTTCCTGAATTTTTTCATTTAAAAAATTTCCATCCGAAATTTTTCTATCCACATTTTTTCTATCCTGAATTTTTCTATCTTGAATTTTTCCATTTGAAATTATTTCATCTAATTCTATTATATGATCCTAACTTATTCTTCAATGAAGATATTCCTTATTTGAAAACATCATACTGAAAATGATAATTTAGCACTTTTTCAGTAATTTCTATCTGGAACTAATTCTTCATCACTTCAACTTTTTTACATGAGAGAAGTCACACCTATATACTTGCACCATTTATGTAGGTGAACTAAAAAAGAAAAGGCGGGAAGTCCAATTTACTTTACCACTTCAATAAAAAATTTAATTTCAAATCACCCACTCAATTATTTGTAAAATTGATACATTCATAACCTTCCTTAAAATTCCTTAAATCATGGAAAGAATTATGATTTTTCTCCATGATTTTTGGAACAATAAAATACTAGATCAACATCATCACATTTGATATCTTTATGATTTAATCATAAATAATTCAACTTTATAAAAAAATCACCTAGAAAATGTTGTTCCAATATGTTTGACTTAAATGTTTATACAAAATGCTCATATGAAATTTTATCCAGAATTCTTAAATTATTGGTTGGGAATGTTCATCCAAAATTTTCACTTTGTTCATCCAAAAATTTTCATAAAAAAATTTCACTTTGTTTATCTGATATGTTCTTACAATTTCCATTCTTCAGTAAAATTCTCTATCTACTAGACTTCACAAATAAATATCAAAAATTTCACACAACCATAGCTTCCAAAATTTTTCAACTTCATAAAAATTTTCTTTAGCTTATAGTCTACAAATTTCTATTAATTTATTCTAATCTCAAAGATTATATGATTTTGTAACTAATGTTGTTGGAAAATTTTAGAATAGGAAAGCATCATCCGATTTTGTTTTTAACACCTCCTACGTCAGAAAATTTATTTCTCTGAATCTTTTTAAGGAAACTCCATACTATCTTTTTCCAAAAATTTCTTATAGAATGTTCATATGATATTTTCTTATTTCTTAAGAAAAGTTTATTTGATATCTTTAAACATATTTTTTAAGGAAATTTTATCTTTTATTTTTACATAAATTTATTAAGGATTTTTAATCTGATATTTTCTACTATCTTAAGAAGATTTAATCTAATATTTTTCCAAAAATTTCTTAAGAAAAGTTCATTTGATATCTTTTACTTTCTTCATCTATTAGACCTTCCAAACCTCTTAAAAATCCCTAAGTAAACATATAAATGTTTTTAATGTTGATTACAAGCATTATTATTAATAATCATAGTACATGATTGACACATTAAGAACAAATCACAAAATTTCATAAGTAAAAAATCAAATTCTTCAAAAGAACTTCCATAAGATAATAAGACTTGATTACCTTTTTTTACCTTAATATCCAATATTTATCAATTTTTTGTCAAGATTGAGAACTTCATATTAATATACAATAAATCCTTATTTATAACTTATTTAACATATTTTAATTAATGAAATATTTCAATTTAATTTTCTATAATTAACTACCAACATCCCCTGAAAACAAACACAACTCAAATAAGAAGTGGTCTCAGCATAGGGAACTTTATGATTTATTATTTCATGATAAGTTTCACCTCAATAATTTTCTTTCACCTTGAATATGTTTTTAAAACCATCATTATTTTATGTAAAACCATACTAGTTTAATATTTTTCTAAAGGGTAATTATATGTTATTTACTTCTTTAAAATAACTTATTCTCAATTTTAAAAGAATCACCTATATAGTTTTTTTTAATTTTTACTTCTCCTTGATCCTCCTCATGAAGTTTCCTAAATTTAAACTCACTATTAAAGAAATATGTTTTTGTATTAAAATATTAACATCCAAAATGATTTAATTCTTTATTATCTTGTAAATCCTTATGATATAGTCTTCAGTTATGCTTTGAGTCAAGATTATGAAACCCACTTCTTTATATGGGTTTTATCATGCTTATACTTTACGTATAGTTTCTTTTCCTCATGTGGAACATGTATGGATGTGAATATTTTGATTTTAATTAAGTGATGGTTGGTCCTAGAATTATATATCCCTAAAATAAATTAATTTATGTTTTCAACTCATGAGATACTATGTGTAGTGCACAAGTTGTTTTCCTAATCACACTATGTTATGTGACATGTGAGCCCAAAATTATATTTCTATTCATTGAATTGGGTAAAGATTTATGTTTCATGAGGTGTTATGTATGGGATTAGGGAGTGAACCTAATCCAATATGGGACTATTCCCACTATGTTTATTGAAATGGAGAGTGAACCCAATCCACTATGGGACTTTTTCTACTATGTGATAATGGAATTATGAGTGAAACTTAACCAATGATTTTGATGTCATGATTTTTGTTAATTCAACATATTTATGATTCCATGAAATTATTAATCATTTCCTAATTTCATGTTTCCATTCTTATCTCACACTATTATTCCATGGTACATTCTTGTTATTTCGAGATTACACATCCTTCATGATTTAAAAATAAATGTTATATTTACATATAATTTTTAATAATAAATTTACCCTTTATCATTTCTTCCCATATGATTATGAGCTAGACCTTGATGAAATATTGGGTTGTTTTACTTTAATGAGTGTTTGAGCTCACTAATTTCATATGTTTTCATTCTAATGATTTTAAGATGAGTATAATATATGATAAGTCTAGAAGGAGTCTTTTGTGGATCAATTATGGAGAAATGTTGATAAATATTCTAAAATACATTGCTTGTGTAACTAGTTACCAAAGAAACTAAAACTTAAATTCTTTGTATTTTAAGATTATTTTGTAATTTATAATGTTTAATTTGTGTAAATGATTGAAAATAAATATATGTTTAGCTTGGGTAGTTATAGTAGGTGTTAGAGAATGGTTTAGTTATTTTTAAAGATTAGTGTAGTTATTTTAAGGAAAAAGATAAGAGAAGTTCATTGAAAAACCTAAGGATAAGACTAATGTATAAGTATAAGTATAAGTATAAGTATAGGATAACATCACATGGTTTTTATAAATTAGAGATCATGTGGTTCTTCTAGTAATTAATTCCATATCTGGATATTGGAAAGTGGATACAACTTTGTATTAGATTTATCGAGGATTAATCACCCTGAAAAAGGCTAGTGGAGTATCAAATCAATATTCACTCTGGCGTATAATGAGTGGGCCTAAGACTACACATCTGGATATAAATTACAGGGGGATATTCTTCTTTTAATCACATTATATTTACAGGACATTATGAAGGATTTATTATGTTAATTAATTATATTAAGGAGTATGAGAGAACACAACTTAAAGAGACATAGATTGAACCAAGAGTGATTTAGGTTGATATGGAAGATAATATGATGGTTTTAAATAATAATAAATTTCAATATTGGTTTTTTGTAAGAATATTTTTTATAATTATCTTATAATGTTAATATTGATCACTAATAATTGACACTTTTGGTATTAGAAATGTATGGATATAGGGGGGACCATTTTAATAATGTGTGTGATTGACAATGGATAATTTCGCAATGAAAAACCAAATGTGATAGAATATGGTGTTGAAAATATTTTGGTTATTCTCACAAAAATATCTCCAGTTATGATTAAAAACATGAGTATTTGTAAACATCCAAACACACCAAATAAGAGAAATGATGGAATTTTATAGAATATCAGGTGATGAAGATGATGAAGGAAAGAAGATTCAATTTACTCTGTGTAAAAAATGTGGGAAGGGACACCTGAGGGATCGTATCAAAGGAATTGGAAGATGTTTAATCTATATTAAAAGTGTAAATTTGGAAATAACATTTTGAGTAAAAAATGAAGGGTTTAATTAACACGATGAAAAAAATAATGTTCTTTCTAAGTATCCACTAATAGTTCGATGTTTTCAATGTGAGGAATTTGGGTAATATGAAATCTAGTGAACTAATCCAAGGAATTAATATTAAAATCAACACCAATAACCTAATATACCATAGGATTAAGTAAAATCCTATGAAATTAATACTATTGAAGTGGATGGTGATAATTAAGTTGTGAAAGGTACACTTATTCATCTCTATAGATTTTAGGATGTCTCATTTCAAGTATGTTTTATCTAACCAATATTCATTGAAATGAAAACACTTAGTGGTATCATTATTTTATCTAAGGTATATAAATATTCTTCAAGGTTTGTGAAAGTTACTTCTTATGGATTTTTCTATTCCTCACTTATTAGGATTTTAGTAGGAATGAATTATCTGTTTTTATAAGGGTATCATATCAAATTGTGTATAGGTAAATATAAATTCATATCCTAAACCAACCCATGATAAAATAACTGTGTATAGTTAATTATAATCTCCTTATGGAAATTAATCCCATCTTATAAGTTTTAAAATTACAAGAACACAATTTATTTAAGTGGGGGAGAATGCAATGATCCAATATTATACTCAATATTTTCCATAAAAATATATTATATAATTTTATAATCCTATATAAAACATAAAGATAAAATGAATCTATGATATATTAAAAGAAAATTTGACAATTTTAATATAGTCATTAAATTAGCTGGAATAAAAGGAAGTAACCATATTATAAAATTCACAAAGAAAAAAGGAAAGAAATGACATCAAGTAGTGAGAGTATCCCACATGAAGATCATTTGTATGATATTGAAAAGGATATAGATTCAATAGGATTTTATCTACACCAATATCAAGAAAAAATAAAACAATTATGATATGATTTAAATCATATGTGATAGAAATTCAAGATCATGGGAAGTGACATGAGATCCATGCTTGCAAAATTATCACCCTCGACAGGAACTAGAGCGTACCTTATTCTTAGATCTTACAAAAAATTTATAGGGGAAATGTAACTATAAATTAGGATGATATAATCATGTAATGTAATAAATTATTTATCAAATGTATTTTACACATTTTTCATTTTGACTTTTAAAGAATTTTTTTTCTTTAAAAATAATTTTTTTATATTTCATATTTAAAAGCTCCATTTATAAATTTTAGAATTTTAATTTTATGTAATTAAATTTATTATAAAATTAATCATTTCAATATTATCTTAATAATAAATTTTGATATTTTTTGAAAATAATTGATTTTTTGATGAATAGAGAAAAATACCGATTTTTCTAAAACCATTAATTTTATGACACTATCATAATAAAAGAATTAATTAAATGTTTATGAAAATTTAATATATAATATATATATATCTATAAGTAAAATAAATCATTTAAAATTACTATGTTATATTTATAAAACCCATTTTTATCATTTTGGAAACATAAGTAATGTTTTACTATAAAAACTAATATATTAACTTATATTAAAAAAAATTAGTTTTTATCACTTGTAGGAATTAAATAAAAATGGATTAAATATTTTCGATCAAAATGATCATATTATGTACTATGTTAAATTTCATTTTTGGGCATCAAAGTATGATTACCAAGATTAAATTCAACGACTATGATAACGTAAAAACTATTACTTTCAAAGAATTGTTTTATTAATATTGCATAATTTTTATATAATTAAATAAATTAATATATTATAAAAAGTAGATTTAATATAATTTTTGTGACTATATATAAATAAATTATCACTCATTAAATTGGTAATCAATACTAAATAAAATTAAGATCACTTATTGGTGAAAACAACATTTTTCTAGAGAATTTTTTTTCGATATATAATATGATTTAATTTAAAAGTTAATTTTCTATTAATTATAAATTGAATTATATTAAATAGAGATTATATTTTGTTTTATCACAATTATTTTTGTAATAGGGGTTTTTTATATGTTTAGTAAAATATAATTTACTTGGGTAAAAACTAGTTACTCAGATAAAAACAAAAAAACTAAAAGTAAAAATATTAGAAAAAATGACTTACATAATGTTTGAATTTTTTTTTGAAATAATATATTGAGTATTTATAGGCCCAATATCACCCAAAAATCCATTTTTTTAATTTTTGGAGTCATTTACCCTTGAATAGTGTAGTGATATCATTGAAAAGTAAAGGGTATTCACAAAAGTGAAATTTTATTCAATTATAAATGGGGGGACTTCCACCCCTTCATGCTACATAGATTGTAATGACCTTGAAACTAGTAACCTAGAGTTGATGTTTTACTTTATTACATTGACATAAGATATAAGGAATCATATCCCTAAGGACCGAATAGTTTAGTAGTCTAGATTAAGTGGATATATACATGATCCCCATCTTACATTTGAAAACACAAATCATTCTTAGTACACTTTCTAAATTATTGGGAAAGTAAGAAAATAAGGGTGATCTCAAATTCTCAGTAAGGGTTAAGTATAATAGAAAATATAATGAATCAATAAGCATAATCATGGAAAGGTAAATAACTAAACACACATTTCATTTAATCAATAACATGACTATTATAACTGAATAAGAAAAAATAAATATGTAAAGGTCAATAATATAAAACACATGTGATTTAATCAATAACATGACTATCATAACTGGATAATAAATAATCAATATGGAAAGGAAAATAACTGAAAACACATTCCATTTAATTAATAAACTAATAATGAAATGCATCTAGAGATAATATCATTACAAAAATATCATAAATAATAATAACTAAATTATTGATAATGGGAATGATTAAATATTAGACTTTATGATCTCATGTATCATGATACCTATACTGTCAATACCTTTCACAATATAGTTTAAAATTTATGGGTATGTATACACCAGAAAATCATTTAACAAAGTTTATCCAACCAATGTATTTCATGAGACTAGCATGTATCAAAGGGTTATCTATGACTAGGCCCCAACCATATATGTATGTCCAAATCATTCCTCATATATCTAATAATCTATTTAATTCATGAACATTATGCCTTATAAAAAATATCTGTATTGAATATAGAATAAAAATTTATCAATATTTTCCCTATCAGTCAAATAACTTTCAGTGTAAATAACCATATATAAAAATGGTATATGGTTTAAGAAATAATTATATCCATGATTAATAATATGTATATTTTGGTGAAATTTAATTTCTAATGATCACAGGAAAGTGTATATTTCATGGAAAATTTAATGACTACAAAAATAAATCAAGAAAGTGAATGTCAATACTTTACTTAGTAAAAATGATCATAAACCATCCATATAAAGAATAATTATGGTTTCAATAAAATATATATCTATTAGAGTATGAGTAAAAAAATGGTTTTAGTCGTTGATGCATAGAAATACCCTAACAAGATCTTTAAAAACATTCTCGAGGAAAATATCCATTTAACTTTGAAAATCACTTTAAAAAAATTCAAAATATTAGGGAAAAATATTATTTTAAAAATAATGTTTTAAACTTGTAATGTAATATTCAATGAAATGAGAGGTCATGATGGAAAGAAATTACACACACTCTATATAATTTAAAAAAACATTCCATTCATACTCTTGTAAAAAGTATAAAAAGACCCTCGTTTAAAAATAGATAATAATATTCCTCTCAATTTTTTTAAAAAAATTAAATCTTTGGTAAAAATGAATTTAATAAATTATTTAAGGAATTTTAAAATATTGGTTAAAACATTTTTTTGAAAACATGGATTTGGAATAAAATGTATTTTTGACCAAAGAGAGAAATAAAGTTGGATTTTATTAAAAACATTTTATCAATATTTTTAATTACCAAATAGTGGAAAAATAGAACTATTACTTTAAAAATAATAAATAACTATATTGTAATAAAATTAAATTGGTTTATTATCCAATTATCAAATAATCCATTTCAATGGAAATTCAAGCATAAACAATCTCGACTAAAATGAGATTGTGAAATAAACCTTTACAAAGATCATAACATTGAAGTGAGAGTTTATCAATAAATCGATTAAGTGTATCAAATTTAGATTCATATAAAACAAGTGTAAATACAATATAATATATTTAAAATTCATTACACAAATAGTCTAATAATATCAAATACAATGAATAAGTAATATAACCCAATGAAAAGAAATTGAGTTATGAAATTCATTACTACTTGGTAATATTATAGTCAAATACCCATGAATGAAATAATTCAAATTGAAACTAAAAATACCATTAATTATTATGGATTAATTATATTACATGTGAAAGGGGTATTATATACACCATATAAAATAAGTTAGGTGCATACCATTATAATATGTCTCAATGAAGAGAACTTGAGATGAAGTCCCTTACCTCACATTTCATTTTGGTTGAACATGATTTGTCAAACTATATAAAAATTTTAAGCATGTTATTAAATAATAAAATAACCAAATTCATATTTATAATATCATATATTATCCTCTAAAAACATATTTTGACCTATTTCTTGTTAATCTTTCATTATTTTCAGTGTTTCGCGTGTTAATTACCTTGTTTTATCATTCATGTTTTGTCATGAAAGTTCTGGTTTTTGGGTATATGATATAGATCCATTATATATATAATTATATTAATGTTATAAATATTAATTTTTTTCATTATATATATTTTTAGATTCATTATTTAAATTTGAACATAGAGAATGGATCACATCGCTTCGTGGTGACTGTAGCTCGTACATTCACACAAGCGACATTATCATTCCCTTAACAGGTGAAATGGTAAGGAAGTGTGAGATATATTAATTTTAAAAAATCAATATCAAGCCATATATATCAAATATATTCATTAAATTTATCCTTACTACTTTCCATTTAAATTCTAAGTAAAAAATGAATCACATCGCTTTGTGAGATGGTAGTCCGCCATACACACGAGCGACGTTATCGTATTTTAAAAAGCATGTAATGTAATATGGTATATGTGATATTATAATTAAAAAAATATAATAATATCACAGATATCATACAAATTTGTTAAATATATTTTTATATCCATCCTTTAAAGGTGGTGATGGAAAATGAATTACATCGGTTCACGAGGCGGTAGTCTACCATACACACGATTGACGATTTTGTTTCCCATTTTATGGAATAGGAGATATATATATAAATTATTAAATTAAAATAATAACATATAATTATATGTGATATATTGATTTTATTATATTATCATGGTTAAATAATATTTTAGAGATGTTGAAGAAGAAATAAAATGAAAATGCTTGTTTAAGAATGTTACCTCTTCTTCATGGAACTTCATTTGGTTTGAACCAAAAGAATTATTAGGATGGATTTATGATAAAAATTATGGATATAGGATTTTGGAATGGGATTAAAGAAGTTATTTAATTAGTTATTGGACTAACCAAATGGATTTGTAAGCATGAAGAGGGGATAAGAGGGGGTGGCCTGTTATATGTAGGGGAGAGGACACACATGGAATTCTTAAAAAGATTCAATTACAACCATGTTTATAAAATGAAAAAAGCCTCCAAAATGGGTCATTATAGACCCTTATAGGTTATAAGGCCAAAACATGTCCATAAAATGTTTTTTGAATAGGTTTTTAGGTTATTTTTACCCTTATCTTTCTAGATGTACCCCTGGTAAATCAGTTTTTACCTTAACTATGATAATTAATTTTTAATACTTTTACTATTCATAGTGGTAAAAAATTAAGTTTAAATGATTAGATAATGTAAATTATTCTGGTTCCAAATAGGAAATCATTTTATGTAAATTTAATTCATATAATTGGAAGAATCCAGTTCAAAATTATACCCACAGATGTGATGAAAAAGTGGGTTTTAAAAGAGAAAATTCTCATAATCATAGAAAGTTTTAATATCAAAATTCAACATTAAATTGATTAAAATTAACTAAAATAGTTATATTTTAATATAATTTAACTAATTTTACTTTAAAACAAATTTAACCTTATGAATTATAAAAACTAAAAGGAATTTTTCAATAAAAATATGTATTTTTTACTATTAATAAAAAATGAAACATTTCAGAAATATGCCAAAAATTCACCTGAATATAATTTTGGTTTTATGATATAAAAAATTAAGTAAATATTATCATTTAAATTTTATAAAATTGATAAAAATTAATTTTTAAATTCTATGCTCAAAGCGTGACTATACCATCTTTTAGAAAAAATACGGTTTTCAAAAAAGTTTCTCTTTTATTTTAAATGATTATTATTTTATTTATAAAAAATAGATAACCATAATTTTTATAATTTATTTATTACTATTTATACCCTCCAATTTAGAGTCTATGTTATAATGTTATACTATATTACAGTTCATTTAGACTTAGGGTTGCGAGCTCCATAAGCTATCGAAGAGATTAAATTTGAAGAAATATATTTCATGGGTAGTTTAAGCTTGGTATTGTGTGTTATATATGCTATAAAATATGTTAAATTATCCACACCTTAAATAAATTCCATCCTCAAAATTTTATCTTTCACATAGAAATCAAGTATTTTATATTTGAAAATTTCTTTGTAGAAAACCCACATCATAAAAAGGGTTAATAAAACATCTTCTTTATAAAAGAGAACTGTAAGTAAAAAGGTTATATGGAATAACATGTAACTAGGATTCTTAGTCGGATAAAAATCGTGGCATGTGAATTTATTGACATGGAATAAAAATCTAAATAATTATAGAGAGTGATAAAGTCCATTGATCACAAGAAAATAAATTATTAATGGAAATTTAAGGACCACAAAACCATACATCCATGATGTTTCAAAAGACCATTTGAGTCATAGGATATGAAGTTAATGATATATTTTTTAATATCCTATTATTAATGTTGATGAATTATTTTACTATCTTAGAGTATAATAAAACATATTTACTTGATAAATTTCAATTTTATAAATATAATTTCATCATTTGGTTTTACTTCGATCAATTTTTGATTCATTGTTTACTCCAATAAAGAATAATTTTAAAGGATTTTTTTTAAGATTTAAGCACTAAAATTGACTATTAAATGATCATAAGATCCATAAAAGTGTGACAAGTCTTTCTATTTTTCTCTAACTATTTTTCAAAACCAATATAGTTATCATAAGTTATCAAATATAATAAATTAGTCTCTAAAGCTCAATAGTTAAATCACTAGTTTATCATTAATATTTATTTTTATAATCATTTAACTAAAAAAATGACATAGTAACTAGGACATCGCATAGGATAGTGGTAGGCATTAAACCCTTATAATCCTTCGGTTGTGGGTTCAAACCCCACAACCTTTCCGGATGTGATGGGTTGTTACCCAACATATGGGTTGTCCTTTTTATAAAACTATATTAATATAATTCCTATAAAATTCAGAAATTATGATGAATAATAATTACTATAACATAAAAGATAATATGACCTTAAATATTACCAATACCTTGAATCACAAGTCCAAAAAATATAATGGAATTCTTAGTCAAATAACTATTTCATATACTATAATAATAGATTGTATTCCCGTAATTGTTTTCCAAATATATCCTTAATCATGTGAAATTTCTACCACACAAATTATAAAAAAGGGTGTTTAAGAATTTGAACTCATGATCAACCCTATTCTCATAAACCCATGATATTGTCAATAAATCTTAATTTAATGAAGACCTATAAGATTCTAAAATTTAACATAATCCTTAGATGTTGTTTAATTATTATCACCAAATTCATATTAGTAAAAATACTTCTACAATTTAATTTTTGAGTCCCAATACATAAATAATTCATCCATTTTATTTCAATATAAGTCCATACTTGGTCTTGGGGTAAAAAATTAGAATATTCCATTAAATCAGATAATTATTTGGTTCCCCACATTTAAGACAATGAACTATAAATGGATCCCTAGGATGAAGTTTATTTCATTCCATTGTACACTTTATTTTTCCGCAGAAATTAATTGATTTATTCCCTTATTTTGCACACATAAAAAATTTTAACATTAATTTTGGAAAATTTTCTAGGTGTATCTTTACATATTTCTTAGATGAATGAAATTGATCCTTATAACATCCTGCATTTTTATTACATAACTTTTCATTACATTTTACAAACAGAGGATCTTTAAAGTCTACTGTCTTGGAAATCAGGAACAAAATACATGAAAACATAAAACATTATTCTAATAAACTTGTAAGTATTAATCATAAATTCATACTAAGTACAATTAAAACATATTATAACCTGGAGACATACATCAAAGGAAAGGGTGAGCAGATGTCCCAGTAAGGAAAACAAGTGAAACAATTGACATGTGATCTTGAGCGATATCAATACAAACATGATAAAAATAATAAAGGCATGAGAAATGGAAGAAGAGTCATATAATAATAATAATAAAATGAATCATAACTTGAATATGTTGATACAACATTTAACTTATACATTCATGAACATATCACCAAGGTTCATCCCCAAAGTGTCATAAAAATCACCAAGGTTATTCACCAAGGTATCATGAAACTTGTTGTCTCTAGAGATTAAATTATTTACCCAATGCATTGGATAAATATCAAGGAACACCCTTAATATGTATTTATTTCCATATGAGATACATATATCATAATCAAACATTTCATAAATAACCTATATAGAGTAAAAGTAATGGGTTTCACTTCAAAATCGCGACGTTTAAAAAGTGATTAAAAACATGATCGTTATGTCTTTTATAAACCTTGGAAAAGGAATGAGGGTTTAATGTATGGAAATTATATAATCAAATAGATCAATTTTATTTCTTGATAAATACCTCTAGAAATGAAAATATATTTGGGTATTCACATAAATAAAACAAGAGAATTTCTTGAGACAAAGAGAGAGATTTTGAGACAACATTTCTGCAGCATAACATCTATATAACATGGTTTTAGAAAACATTAAAACGAGAGGGGGAAAAGATAAAAAATTTAGAAATAACTCATAATATATTATATTGACAAAATAAAATATAAATAAGATCATGGTATGGATATTTTAAATACATAACACATGAAAAGGAAACTTGAAAGAAAAAAGAAGATGCGATTTCTGTAACGAAAATTCGGCAGCCTAACGAAGTTACTTATAAATTCATAAAATCAGTTGATGATAGAGGAAAGGGTATATAATCAATTGAACATAACATGGATAGAAATAAGTACATTTAATAACATACCCCAATATAATAAGATGTAAACTAGAAGAGATAACATAAATGAAGTCATAACTTAAAAGAGAAGGGTGAAAGGTTCCCTCACATTGAAGAGTAACTTCGAAAGCATGAAGGTTGGGACCTTGGGGGCTTGAGGGAACACTGGGAGGACTCCTTTGGAGGTAAAAATACCATATCTTCATTTAAGATGATTTTGTAATGAAAGGAATAAGGTAATGGCTTGGTATTTATAGAAAAAGTGAGGGAATATTTTATTAATTTCCAAGGGACACCTCATCGGTGGTATTTACAAAACCGTGGGCTTGAACATGGTATTTTCCCATGGTATTGGACACTTGGGACACCTCATAAAACTTATTACTATTCTCAATTCTATCAGAATTATTACATCATTAATGATGTCATTAATCACACCGAAACTCAAAACTGTATTTCCACTATTCACCGAAAAACAAAACATTTTATAAAAATCTCATAAATTCACCCTAACGTATGATCAATTCTGTGAATTAAAAAAGGAACTCCATTTTATGAAAATAATTTTCTAAATATTTTTAATTTAATTTTTAAACAAAATCATTATTTATTAAAAAACAACTCTAAAACTATAACTTGTTTTGTAACACCTTGAAAAAGTAATCAAGGTCCCATTACATTATCCTATAACCATAAGACAATAAATTAACAATTTATGATTAAATTTTATTAAAATAAATTTCCATTTTAAATTATTAAATAAGTTATAAAATTGTAAATAAAATATTTTTGACATACAAAAATACCAAAACTTATACTATAATAGTTTTTTCACTTTTAAGATGTATACATTGTATTTGTACATTCATGGGTGGAGTTTCATTTTTTTGGCCAATATAATATTCATTTCTATTAATTACTATTCATAAGGGTATGTTAAAATTCACTAAAAAATTATTTTGATCTTATTTAACAGTATTTTTCACCCTGATTACTACCATGCATGATGGATTTTTGAAAATCATTTCACATAAAAAGTTATTTAATAATAAAATTTTAAGAACCCAGATCTTTTTTCAGGCATTTGTTTCTTTTTCTAGTGTTTTTGAGGAAAAGAGGAGTTTATGGAAATTTTTGATGTACACACCATGTACATTATGAGTATACGCCGTGTACTCGGTGACCACGGGTAGCCGTATGCTGGCCGTATAGCGGGCGTGCACATGGCCGTGTGTGGTTACTTGGAGGCTACCTAAAGTAGGGTTTGATAAGGGAAAGTACATGTCGTGTACTTTTTTTTTCATTAAACACCTCGGGGTCACGCCTGATAGACATAATCGTCTACATCTAGGTCTGGTTCATCCGAGAGAAACTATACGACCATGATCTTTCCCCGAGCCCCCGACCGAGCATCAAATCTCCGATTTGACCGCCATTGATTGAATTGGGATCACCTCAATAATCCCTTCCTTATTCTAGAGCTTCATTTATTGATTCCTCCTCTTTCCCAAGTAATCCTCCATTGAACGTTTTGAGATTTTTTGTATATCTATGGTGTTCTTGGGAGATTCAAGGCTTGAGGTTCATGTATAACGATCTCCCAACACTGAGGTAGGTGGTTTGTGCCTTTACATTGAAATTATTTGAGTTATATGTTTAATTTGACCAATACCCTTGAATGAGGTATTACGTGTTTACTATTTTATCCCTGTTAATTGCCTTATATGATTGTATGCTTTAGTAGAGGGTGATTGAATGTGAATAGGGTTATTTTCTATGGTTTGGAAGTGTTTACCCATGCATTCCTTGTATTGACCATTTGGTCCTCCTTAGCCTATTAGGATTCCTTGTTGTTTTCCCCATGCATAGTGTTGTAGGATGGAGTGTTTGTATTTATATCACATGTCGTTATGCTGTAGACTACTAGCCAAGTAGTTCTTGAGGGTTACTTTGGCTGATACATGTTGCCATGATTGCTTGACTTACACAGGGCCATGAGAAACTCGTGTAGTCGACCATAGGGATAATGGACGTAAGGTCTTCTCTAGAGTGTCTGTTTATTGTTACGATGCGAGACCATAGGGGGAATTGATGTAAGTGCTTCCTCAGAGTGTCTGTAGTTCCTCGACACGGGCCACAGGGGGAATGTGACATAAGTGCTTCCCAGAGTGCCTTTAGTTACCGATATGAGACTATAAGAGTAATTGACGGTGAGTTATTCCTTAGAGAGTCTATGCTTAAGCTGAACTGGAGGGGTTAGAGTGTGTGTACTTCTCAGAGGGTTGCTTGTACTTGTTTGGTTGAACCAGAGGGGTTAGGCTGTGAGTACTTCCCAGTGGGTTACCGTTGTGTTTAGCTTCTTGCTTGTGCTGTTTGGTTGAACCAAAGGGGTTGGGCTGTGAGTACTCCCAGAGGGTTACCTGCTTTGATTAGCTATTGATTGATATATGAAACCGAATGCATTGAAACTGTGGATTGTTTAATGCGGATTACTTCCTTGTTTATTGCTTTATTTACTGATTACCTCCCATATATTCACTGACTTTTAGGAATAGATCTCACGGTGGTTGCCTATTGGGATATAGTCTGACACCCTGTTTGGGTCATGGTTTTGGGCCCAAACAGATTAAATTGTTGCAGGTATAGATAAGGGAAAGCTATCTTCTACTTCAGGTACTTGACTTCTTTGGAGCTGGAGAGCATGGGACTAAGCAATGGCTTACGATGCGGAGGATTTGTTTATTTGTTTTTCTTTTGTACCTTGGATTAGTACTGTATTCAACATTGTGACTTGTTTTGCTATTTTCCTAGACATATGTATCATGCATCATCTTATATATGTGCTCTAGTTGTTATTACTTCTAGTCTTCCATTGTTTACATTTGTTATGGTACTATTGCGGTTTCCTCTATTGCTTTTGATTTACTTCCACTGTGTTACTCTGGAAATGAGGGAATAGTTTCCCCACTATCACAGCCAAGGCCCTCGCTTCTAGTTAGTAGCCTTTGGTGTTCAAGGAAATGTGTTTGAGGCCATGTGACCAACCGAGTACGGGGCACCTCTAGGTGGATTCTAGAATCGGGATGTTACAAAGTGGTAACAAAGGAATTATTTTCTTCTTGACTTAATATTTAGAGACAATAGTCAGAGATATGGTGGAATAGGTACTTGGTAATAATCTATGCCCGGGCGTAGCTAACCTGTGTACAGGGAAAAGCCAATATACCTTGATATTGTGATTTTTTCTAGTGTTGTAATTATTACAGTTGATTTGATTTCACCGTTGGGTATTTCACATGTTTTGTGCTATTACTGTTGATATTATTGATGTTCTATTCTTGTTGCAACCTGATGAGATGAGGGTATTCCATCTCATGCATCATATAGGAACTTGTAAGAAATCACATGTCATTCATTCCTACCATGCCAATTAGGGTGAATTAGTAATTGAATGTTGTTTTGATAGATGTTGTGCTAGATATTCATGATGTTGTGATAGATGCCTTGATAGAATACAAACTTTTGAAAGGGTATTGGTTTATGTAAGTATTTCCTTGAATGAACACCAAACATTGGTTCTTGAGGTGTTATGGGCCCTCATGGACTAGAATTTAGTGGATCATTGCCTTGTTTTACTTGTATGTGACATGTATAAGATTACAATCTTTGATTCATGGGGAGTATGGGCCCTCACAGATCAAAATTTGGCACTTTAATGTTCGTTTCATGGTTTTTGTGGGTTATGGGGTAGTTTCTAAGGCTTAATGTCTGAAAAAACTCAGAATACATGGAGTGTAATGATGAATACATTCCATGTGTTCTTCTATTCAGGAAGAAATTGTTTTTCTTAAGTTCACATCGTGTAATGTATGTACACGCCATTTAGTCTCTAACCATGTCACAGACTGTGTGGGAAGAAACATGGGGTTGGTATATCTTGGTAGAACACACCATGTGCTAGATATACATGCCGTGTAGTGTGATCCATGTATCTGTCCGTGTCACTAAAAACACAGGCCAGTGAAGCTTGTCTAGTACACACCGTGTCTAGAAAGAACATGCCATGTAGTCTTCTTCTAGGAGAACCGTGTGGCTTATCCATCTAGAATAACTCAGGAAGGGGAAGATAAGTCAAGTACACGCCGTGTATTTGGAAAACACGCTGTGTGTTTGGGGTGTTACAAGACTAGTTGTGGTAGGAGTACATGCCATGTGAAAGGCTTCAGGGAACATGTTGTGTAGGCATTAGACATTCCATGTATCCATGGTTTGAAAAACATGAATGCTTTCCTTCTTCTATTCCCTTGTTATACTTCTAAGTTTTAGTCCCTGTTAATCTTGATCTAAGATGTGCACTTGACCTTAAAAAGTAATTCCACCAAGACGTACTCCGGTTGTACTCCAGTTGCAAGGTGGTGATCAGACACCGGACATGGTTGATCAAGGACTATCAGCAGATCCTCCAGTAGTTCCAGTCTTGGCACCAACAGTCATTCTGGACACAGGTGTGGATGCACAATTATGAGAGGGTTTTGTGAGGTTCATGCATACCTTCCGTGGAGTACCGCTTCCTACCCTATGGATGGAAGAACTGACGCAGGTTTTCCAACAACATCATCCCCTCAACTTCACAGGGGAAGGAAGACCTCAGGCTACAAAGTCATGGTTAGAAGGCATGATTTACATCTTTGATCATCTGGAGATGCCTCCGGAGAGGAGGGTGAAGCTTTCTACTTACATGCTAGATGATTCCTCCAAGAGATGGTGGGATGTGATCTCACAGGTGGGATGCCAGCAAGTTATGGCTTGGGATGAGTTCCAACGTGCCTTTTATGACTACTTCTTTCTAGAGACTTTGAGGCCCAATCGAGCACGAGAGTTCATGAGTCTGGAGAAGGGTACTCTTTCAGTTATAGAGTATTGCTCTCGCTTCACAGAGCTCCAGTGCTTTACACCCATTCCAGGAGGTGATGAGTTATTTATGGAAAGGAAGTTTGAGGATGGTCTCAGGCATGACATCCGATCTCAGGTGAACATCTCCCAGTTGACTTCCATCACTTCTATAGTCAACCAGGCGCTGATCAAGGAGCGAAATTTGAGGGATTATGGAGTTTTGTGCCAGGGAGGCTCGATATCTTGAGTTAGTATTCCTCCTACTGACAATAGGAAGCATCGTAGGGAGTCTACACACGGATATCCAAGGAGGAGAGAGATATCTTCTGGTAGCCAGGTGGTGTGCTACCAGTGCGAGAAGAGCGTGTATATGAGACCACATTTCCCGAGAGACCCAGTGGAGTGCCGATCTTGTAGGAAGATGGATCATCTTTAGCGTTTCTGTCAGTTGTTATCACTAGCAGCTGGTGACATGGGTTCTTTTATTACTCCATGTTCAGGAGGAACACCACCAGTTTCTCATCAATCAGGGAACTGTAGCTCTTCCAGCCATTTAGACCATGGTGGAAGTTGTGGACATGGTAGCCATTCACCAGGCTTTCAGTAACAACATGGTGGATCAGCTCTGAGTGGTCAGAAAAGGTCGCAGGGTAGCAGTTCAGGTCATAATTTTGCAGTGGAGCAGACTAAATAAGAGTAGGATCCTGGACCCTCTACAGTTCGAGGTATAATCCAATTTGCCTCATTTTTAGATTCTGCTCTTTTCGATAGAGGGGATTCCCATAGCTTTATATATATTGCTGTTGTAGAGAGCCTTGGGCTCTATATCCTTTATTCTACTATTATCATGACACTAGACACTCCATTGGGGGATAGAACAACTGGTGTACATCAGTGTAAAGAGTTCCCTCTAGAGGTTGGTGGGTGTCACTTTTTATGGGATCTCTATATCCTAGAGATGACAGGTTATGACGTCATTCTTGGAATGAATTGGTTAGTTCCCTTCCAGGCTGTTGTCGATTTCTTTCACCATAGGGTGAGTTTCACATCACTAGAAGGCGGATTTTTTCTTCATAAAGGCGAATGAGACATCTAGGCGAGTAGAGTGGGGCCCGAGAATCATGGGTTGGTAGGAGTTATCGCCCAGATTTCTAGTCTATATCGGGATGACCAGGGGACTTCATAGATGGACCTTCCTCCAATTTTGGATCGCTTCAAGGACATCTTTCCATAGGATTTTTCAGGTTTTCCTCCAGATCAAGAGGTGGAATTTTCTATTGAGCTTGTGCTAGGAGTGGCACTGGTTTCCATTCCTCCTTATAGGATGGCTACACCAGAGTTACTGGGGCTCAAGAAGGAGTTGAAGGAGTTTCAGGAAAAGGGTTTCATCCGATCCAGTACTTCTCCTTGGGGATCGCCTATCCTATTTGCAAATAAGGTGGACAATACCCTTAGACATTGTGTGGATTATTATAAGTTGAACCAGTTGACGGTTAAGAACCGATACCCCTTACCGAGGATTGATGATCTATTTGACCAGCTTTGAGGAGCATAGGTGTTCTCGAAGATTGAATTGAGATTCAGTTACCATCAGTTGTGCATTATTCCATATGATATAACTCTTAAAGCCTTCCAGAGTAGGTATGGTCTATACGAGTATGTAGTTATGCCATTCGGTCTCACGAACGTGCCTGCAGTTTTCATGGCACTGAGGAACTGAGTGTTCCATCCATACTTGGATTCCTTTGTGGTATTCTTCATGTACGATATATTGGTTTACTCTCACACTCAACACGACCATGTCACACATCTTGAGATCATTTTTAGTACACTAAGAGAGCATTAGTTATATAGTAAGCTCTCAAAATTCCACTTTTGGATGGACCAAATTCACATCTTGGGTCATGTTATCTCAGAGACATGAGTATCATTAAACCTAAAGGAAGTGAGAGCAGTAGTTTCTTGGGATTAGCTGAAGAACATCTTTGAGGTGAAAAGTTTAATAGGGATGGATGGTTACTACAGACATTTCATACCGGACTTCTCACTTTTAACAACACCACTCACGATTCTGACTATGAAGGGTGAAAGGTTCTTGTGATCAGACTCTTGTGAGTCAGCCTTTCAAGAGCTAAAAGGGAGGTTGACTTCAGCACCGATACTAGTATTTCTAGATTCAATATAGAGATATACTATTTACTATGATGCTTCAGGTATCAGTATAAGAGTTGTGCTTATGAAGGGGGAAGGAGTCGTTGTGTATGGGTCTCGGCAGTTAAGGACACATGAGAGGAATTACCCGAAACACGATCTAGAGTTGGCTACTATTGTCCATGATTTATGCTGTTGGAGACATTATCTATTGGGAGAGCATTTTTTTGGTTTTCACTGACCACAAAAATCTCAAGTTTATCTTCACTCAGCGCAATCTGAATTTGAGACAGCAAAGGTGGGTTGAGTATCTTCAGTCCTTTGACGTTGATCTTGCCTATACGCCTGGGAAAGGAAACATAGTGGGTAATTCACTAAGTCTTAGGACTCAGATTCAGGAAGTTTAGGAGGCTAGTAGTGAGTGTCGACTTATGGATATGTTCTTGAAAATGATTTTGGAGGTGCACGACTGATAGGGGAAAACTTTCCTTTCTTCTATAGTTGTTACCTCCACTCTTCTTGATCGATTATGAATGAGGCAACTATCAGATTCTAAAGGCCTAGTCCTATGGGAAAACATTCAGGAGAGGACCCTTTTTCTGGATGGACCAAAGCCGAGGATGAGGTATTGAGTTTTCATGGGTGACTATAGGTGTCAACAGACATATGCAAGGAGCTGATGCAGGACTTTCATTCCTCAGTTTGGGAAGTTCATCCTGGTGTCACCAAGATGTATCGTGATCCACACCATTAGTATTGGTGCCCAGGTATTAAGAGAGATGTTGATGGGTTTGTCATGATATTTTCCACCTGTCAGCAGGTAAAGGCAGAGCATCAGTGACCAGTAGGGATTTTGTAGTAGTTGTCCATTCCCGAGTGGAAGTGGAATGATGTAGTGATGGATTTCGTGATAGGTTTCCCGAGGTCGCCTCGGGGGAATGATGCAGTATGGGTTGTCATTAATAGACTCACGAAGGCTTCTCACTTTTTGACGATCAAAGATACCTTCAGTGTTGATGAGATGGTAAGGTTGTATATCTGATAGATTGTGCATTTACATGGATTTACACACTCCATTGTTTTATACAGGGATGCACATTTTACTTCTCGGGTCTGGAATGGGCTTCAGAAGGCTTTTTGTACACAAGTACTTTTGAGTACAACTTACCACCCTCAGGCAGATGGCCAGTCCAAGTGTACGATTCAGGTGCTTGAGAACATTATTCGAGCATGCATCTTAGATTTTGGAGGTTCTTGGGAAAATAACATACCTCTTGTGGATACTTCCTACAATAATAGTTTTCAAGAAACTATTCAGATGTCACCTTATAAGGATTTGTATGGTAGGACATGCCCATCAACCTAATATTGGCTAGAGTCAAGAGAGGCAGCTATGTTAGGACCTCGTCTTGTCCAAGAGACCACATAGCAGGTAGAGTTGATTCAGAAGAGGATGGATACTGCACAATATCGACAGAAGTCTTATGCTGATCGACAGAGACGACCTCTGGAGTTCGAGGTCGAGGATCAGGTTTTCCTGCGTGTCACACTAAGGTTGGGACACAGGAGGATTAAGAGATAGTGTAATCTTTTTCCGAGGTACGTCGAGACGTTTGAAGTGTTGGAGAGAGTTGGTCCTGTTTCCTATTGGTTGCAGTTACCTCAGAGGTACCAGGATATGCATGATGTCTTCCATGTTTCTCAGCTTCGATGTTACTTCTCAGACCTGTCTCATGATTTCCAACCTGAGGAAGTCGAGTTGGAGGTGGATACATCATTTGAGGAGCATATTATCTGGATTGTTGATCGAAGTACGAAGGTTCTCCATGGCCAGTCTATTCCTCTGGTACGGGTGCTATAGTAGCACAGGCGATTATAGGACGGGACTTGGGAGAGGGAGGCCGATGTATGATCTCAGTGGCCGAAGCTATTCAGGGATTCTACTTCGACAACGCCTTCCTAGGGAAGTTCAGGGAAAAATTTCATTATGGGGGGAAGTTTGTAAGAACCCAAATCTTCTTTTTAGGTATGTTTCCATTTTTCTAGTGTTTTTGAAGAAAATAGAAGTTTTTGGAAATTTTTGAAGTACACACCGTGTACTTTATGAGTACAGACTGTGTACTTGGTTACCATGGGTAGCCGTGTACTGGCCGTGCACATGGCCGTGTGTGATGACTTGGAGGCCACCTAAATTAGGGCTTGGTAAGGGAAAGTACATTCCGTGTACTTAAAAAGTACACACTAGGTACTTTTTTTCATTAAACGCACCGGGGTCGCATCTGACGGACAAAAACGTCTCCTTCTTGGTCTTGTTCATTTGAGAGAAACCGTATGACCGCGATCTTTCCCCAAGCCTCTGATCGAGCATCCGATCTCCGATTCAACCACTATTTATTGCATTGGGATCACCTTGGTAATCCCTTCCTTATTCTAGAGCTTCGTTTATTGATTCTTCCACTTTCCCAAGTTATCCTACGTTGAAAGTTTTGAGAATTTTTGTAGATCTACAGTGTTCTTGGGCAATTCAAGGCTTAAGGTTCATGTATAATCATCTCCCAACACTAAGGTAGGTGGTTTGTGCCTTTTCATTGAATGTATTTGAGTTATATGTGCAATTTGACCAATACCCTTGAATGGGGTATTGCGTGTTTACTATTTTATTCCTGTTAATTTCCTACTATGATTGTATGATTGAGTAGAGGTTGATTGAATGTGAATAGGATTATTTTCTATGCTTTGAAAGTGTTTTCCCATGCATTCCTTATTTTGAACCTTTGGTCTTTCTTAGCCTGTTAGGCTGCCTTGTTGTTTTTACCATGCCTAGTATTGTAGGATGAAGTATTTGTATTTATTTGACATGCTGTTATGCTGTAGACTGCTATCCAAGTAGTTCTTGAGGGTTAATTTAGTCGATAGGTGTTTCTATTCTTGCTTGACTTACACAGGGTTGTGAGAACCTAGTGTAGTAGACCATAGGGAGAATGGGTGTAAGGGATTCTCAAGAGCGTCTGTTTACTATTACGATGCGAGACCATATGCGGAATTGACGTAAGTTCTTCCTTAGAGTGTGTTTAGTTCCTCGATGTGGGACACATGGGGAATGTGACATAATTGATTCCCCAGAGTGTCTTTAGTTACCAATATGAGACTATAGGAGGAATTGACGGCGAGTGATTCCTTAGAGAGTCATTTCTTAAGTTGAACTAGAGGGGTTAGACTGTGTGTACTTCCCAGAGGGTTGCTTGTACTTGTTTGGTTGAACCAAATGGGTTAGGCTGTGAGTACTTCATAGTGGGTTACCGTTGTTTTTAGCTTCTTTATTGTGCTATTTGGTTAAACCAGAGGGGTTAGGCTGTGAGTACTCCCAGAGGGTTACCTGCTTTGATTAGCTGTTTCTTGATATATGAAACTGAATGCATTGAAAATGTGGATTGTTTACTACTGAGTATTTCCTTGTTTACTACTTTCTTTACTGATTAACTACCATATATTCACTGACTATTAGGCACAGATCTCATGGTGGTTGCCTACTGGGATTTAGTCTCACACCCTGTTTGGGTCATACTTTTGGGCCCAAACAGATTATATTCCTGCAAGTATAGATAAGGGCACGCACCATTCTACTTCAGGTACTTGACTACTTTGGATCTGGAGAACATGGGACCAAGCTATGGCTTGCGATGTTGAGGATTTGTTTACTTGTTTTTCTTTTGTACCTTGGATAAGTACTGTATTCCACATTGTGACTTGTTTGACTATTTTCCTAGATATATATATCATGCATCATCTTTTATATGTTCTCCAGTTATTATTACTTCTAGTATTCCACTGTTTACTTTTGTTATGGTACTATTGCTGCATCCGCTATTGATTTTGATTTACTTCTGCTGTGTTACTCTGCCAATGAGGGCATAGTTTTCCCACTATCACACCCAAGTCCCTCGCTGCTAGTCGGCAACCTCTAGCATTCGGGGAAATGCACTTGAGGCCATGTGACCAACCGGGTACGGGACACCTCTGGGTGGCTTCTGAAACTGGGACGTTAAAAAAATATTTTTATACTATTCTTCAAAAAAACACTATTTATAAAATACTATTCATCAAAAACACCATTTATAAAACACTATTCATCAAATTAAAACTTCTTAGAAAATTTATGAAAATTCATCCTAGGTTAATTTTGACATTTGAAATTCAAAAATTATGTTTATTTTACCATAATAATTATTTATGTATGAGAAATATTTGAAAAGTACCATTTTTACTTCTAAAATCAATTTATCTTAATTAAATATAAACTTTATTAAGAAAATATAGTCCAAAACTAGAAATGATGAAGTAACAATTTTATTTATACAAAAGGATTACACAAAGTAACTAAGGTCTCGTTACATAGCCCCTTATAACACCTGTATAAGACCTAAATGTAAGGTGTGCTATGGTGATGGAATCTTGGGGCGGCTCAGAAAACATTGCCTGAGAGGTGATTTATATCATCTTGAACTTCTCCCTTAGGAGATTCTATTCAAGCTTCACATGTTGAAGCTCAGCTTGGGCTTGGTCCAGAGAAAATACTTGTGAAACAACCTCCTTCCCAAGCTTCGACAGATGAGCTTCATATGGCCCAAGTCTACTAGATGAGGCTATCGACTCTTCTTTCTATATTAATTAACCAAGATCACTTGTATTTATAAAAAATAATCATAACGTTAATAGTTTAGTTTACAATGATCATATTGACCGATGGTTATATAATAGTTGAAACCCAACATTGTCATTTTAATTATAATCACTTAAGTAATTAAAGGATATAGTTTTGTGGAGTATAAAAAAAATAACACACAAATTTAGGAAAGAAATATTATTCAAAAGTTTGGGTTGTTACATTCTTCCCCCCTTAAGAAATTTTGTTCCCAAAATTTTAACTCGTACTCTTAGAAGAGAAAATGTGTGGGTACTTCTACCTTATAGACTCCTCTGGTTCCCACATGGCTTCTTCACATTTGTGGTTCCTCCATAACACCTTAATAAGGTGGGTAGTCTTGTTGCGTAGAACCTTGTCTCTATGATCCAAGATCTGCACTGAATGCTCCTCATAAGAGAGGTCATGTTCCAATTTTACCACCTCTGGATTTAGTACATGTGAAGGGTTAGGTATGTACTTCCTCAAGAGGGATACATGGAATACATCATGAAATTGTGCTAGATTTCGAGGAAGTGCAAGCCGATAGACCACTGCTCCCACGTGATCAAGGATTTCATAGGGGCCAATGTACCTAGGGTTGAGCTTCCCTTTCTTTCCAAACCTCATGAATCTCTTCCAAGGTGAAATTTGAAGATAGAAATTGTCACCAAAATCAAACTCCAAGTCCCTTCGATGGTTGTTGGCAGAGCGCTTTTCCCGACTCTAAGTAGCCTTAATGTGTTGCTGGATGGCATGTACTTTTTCGATCATCTCTTGCACAAGATCAGGCCCAAGAAGCTTTCTCTCACTAGCTTCATCCAAATAAGTATGAGTTCTACATCGCTTACCATATAGATCTTCATAGGGTTCCATTTGAATGCTCGAGTGGAAGCTGTTATTATAAGAGAACTCAACTTAAGGGAGATGTTGATCTCATCCAACTTTAAATTCCATTGAGCATGTTCTCAACATGTCCCAAAGTGTTTGAATAGTCCTTTTATATTGGAAATTAATTTGAGGGTGATAAGCCATACTAAAATTCAATTTAGTGCTTAGAGCATGTTTGAGACTTCTCCATAATTTTGATGTGAACCTTGGATCATGATCAGATATGATAGAAAGTGGAACTCCATGCAGCATTACCACTTCCTTCACATAATTACTGGATATTTGATCAAGAGAGAAATCTTCTTGAATATAGATAAAATGGCCAGTCTTGGTGAGACGGTCCACAATAACCCATATCACATTGTTTCCTTTGGATGTTCTTGGGAGGCCAGTGAAAAAGTCCATTGTGATATTGTCCCACTTCCATGCTGGTATGGTTAGTGGTTGTAACACCCCTTTTGGAAGTTGTCACTCTACCTTCACTTGATGACATAACAAGAACCTTGTAGTGTAGTCATAAATATACCTTTTCATATTATCCCTCCAATAATGATCATGAAGGTCTCTATAAATTTTTTTACTCCTAGGATGTATAGAGAACGTAGAGCTATGAGATTCATCCATTAGATCCTTCTTTACTTCTGAAATAGATAGAACACATAGTCTTGTATGAAATTTTAGTACACCTTCTTGATCAATATTGAACTCAAGAAACTTACCATCCTTCAAAACCTCAAACTTCTTTTGTAACAAAGTATCTTTTTTATAAGCTTTCTTGATCTTATCTAGTAATGTTAGTTGAGAAATCATTTGGGTTAGGGTTAATGATGTACCTTCCCTTATAATTTCCATTTCCATCTTTATTGGGTCATTGATAAAAGGATCTCTTTTAATCCTCATCAAGGAAAGAACAACTGGGTCTTTCTTGCTTAATGCATCAGCGCATTT
This sequence comes from Viscum album, assembly GCA_963277665.1. Classification (NCBI taxonomy): domain Eukaryota; kingdom Viridiplantae; phylum Streptophyta; class Magnoliopsida; order Santalales; family Viscaceae; genus Viscum; species Viscum album. The sequence continues at coordinate 998,705,339 of OY728147.1, forward strand.
GTTTTCTATTTCGGGATGATAATGAATTGAACAATCATAGTCTTTGAGAAGTTCCAACTATCTCCTATGTCTCATGTTCAATTCCTTTTGTGTGAAAATATACTTCAGAATTTGATGGTGTGTGTATATATCACATTTCTCCCCATAAATATATTGCCTCCATATCTTCAGAGCAAAAATGACAGCAGCCAGCTCCAGATCATGCATAGGATAGTTCTGCTCAAGAGTCTTCAACTATCGCGATACATAAGCAATGAATTTGTCATTTTTGATGAGGATTCACCCAATACATTTCAAAGATACATCTCTAAAAATAAATAATCCTTCTCCACTTGAGGGAAGAGTTATCATGGGTGCAGTAACCAATCTCTTCTTCAGCTCTTGGAAAATTTCCTCACACTCTTTTATCCAGATGAACTTGACCCCTTTTCGAGTTAACTTGGTTAATGGATTAGAAAGTCATGATTTTTTTTCACAAACCTCCTATAATATCCCACTAATCCAAGGAAACTATGAATCTCAGTTATTATAGCAGGCTGAGGTCACTCCTATACAAGTTTTGTCTTTGAAGGGTCAACTATGATTCCTTCATTGGTAACAATGTTCCCCAAGAAAGCTACTTGTTGTAACTAGAATTCACATTTTCTAAACTTTCCAAAAAGCCTCTCCTTCCATAGAGTTTTCAAAATAAACCTTATATGATCCTCATGCTCCTCAAAAATTTTAGAATATATCAAAATATCATCAATAACAACTACTACAAATTTATCAAGGTAGTCCTTAAAGACTATTCATCAAATCCATAAAAATAGCAGGTGCATTAGTTTGTCTAAAGGGAATAAAAAAAACTCATAATGCCCATATCTTGATCGAAAGGTAGTTTTTGGAATATCTTATTTCTTCACCATCAATTGATGTTAACCAGAATGAAGATCAATATTAGAGAAGAATTGAGCCCCATGAAGTTGGTCAAATAAGTCATTAATTCTTGGAAGACGACATTTTTTCTTCACTGTGATCCCATTCAGTTATCTATAATCAATGCATAGTCGCATTGATCTATCCTTATTCTTCACAAAGAGAACAGGTTCTCCCCAAGGAGACACACTCCGTCGGATAAAAACATTCTCCAAAATATATTGGAGTTTTTTCTTAATTCCTCCAGATCCACATTTTCTATCCTATACGTGGCCTTTGATATCTGATGGAATCCATGTACGAGTTCAATAGAGAACTCTACCTCTCTTTCTGGGGGAGGTCTGGGTAACTCCTTAGGAAATACATCAATGTATTCCTAGACAATTGGGAAATTTTCTATCCTTAAACTCTCATTTACTTCTTCTTCACCGATCAACTCTATAAAGATAGATATAGGAGGTTATTCTAGACAAAGATCAGGTTGAGATATCTCTCCTTGGAAGATAACTATTGGTTTCCCATTTAAGATTACTGATATTTCCATACTTATGCATTTGATCTTAGCATTATACTTTGAGAGACAGTCCATACCTAGTATAATGTTAAATTCTAGAATGGTAATGACTTCTAGATTTTTGATAATATTGTGCTCAATAAATTAAATACTAGAGTTTCTAATCATTGAAGATTCTTCGATAATAACACAAGGAGTCTTTACTGATAAATCTACTTTTAGCAAATTGGGGGTTGATTCTAAATTCTTTGCAAACTTGGAGGAAATAAAGGAATGCGTAGAACTAGAATCAAACAAAGTACTTGCTAGATTTGAGAGAACAAGAAGAGTACCTACCACCAAATCATTTGGCACTTCAACTTCAGCCGTAGTGATTCAAAAAGTATGACCTTGTTCCCTTGGCCGTTGCTGAGGCTGATGGTGATTCCCCTCCACTGCCCTCAGATTTGGGCAGTGATTGGAAAAGTGCGCAAGTTTTCCACACTTATATCATTGGACATCAGGTTGGGCCTGAACCATCTTCCCCTTTTCATTAGTGTTGAGAAGTTGAGGCTTCACCTCACTACTAAAGTTCCATGCAATATGGTCATCTCTTCCAAACTTGTAGCACTTCTCTCTCCTGAGAAGGCAATTCCCCAAATACTTCTTCCCATATTTATTATATGTGGGTTGTTTCAATTTCTTGCCTCCTCTTCCCTGATCAAAAGTCCTCCCTAAGATTCTCTCCATTTATCTTTTCTTGTCATTGGATTTATGAGACCCTTGCATCTCACCAATCACCAGTTATACTTTCATCGCACTTCGCATGATCTCCTCATAGCTATCATAGTCTCTATTGAATAGATTCTTCCGCAGATGAGGTATCAGTCCACCGAATAATCTATCAACCTTACCATTTGGATCCATAATAAAAATTGGAGGTGTAACGTGGAAGCCTTGTGAAGTTCATCTCATAGATTCTCATAGATTCATTCTCATTATGCTTCAGCTTGAGAAACTCCTTCTCTATTCTTGTTCTCATGGAATGAGGGAAATACTTAACAAATAAGATACCTATGAACTCTTCCCACTCTATAGCTTCAAACATAACTCTTGGTATCATGTTTTTATTCATTTCCCATAACTGATCAGCTTCTCCCTCTAAGCGGTAAATAGTTAGGGTGACCTTCTCTTGTTCCAAACAACGGATCATAGAAAATATCTTCTCGATAGTGCTGATCCAATGTTAAACAATCAATGGGTTGGTAGATCCACTGAAGGTTAGTGGTCATTGATGCATAAAGGACTCAAAATAATGTTGTTACCATCGTGGTGATATTGGTCTCTTATCATGATTCAAGTTATTTCCCATAACTTGAGTCAGTTGGTTCATCATTCTTAAGAAAGTTTCCATTCCGGCTTCCATCAAAGGGCCGTCAGCGCATGGTCCATTGCGGTCACCATTTTCATGGTTCCTCCTATTTCCTTCCATTTTATAAAATAATAAAACCTTAGTGATAAGATTATTTCATTTATGAATCTTTTAAATATAAAGGATTTCATGTCTTAAAAATTCATGCTTAAACAATTAAATTTCTCTATAAACCCTTTATAATGATTCATAAAACGTTTATGATTAACCAAAAATATCTCCCAGGAGTGTCAAAACAGGAGTGTAGCAAGGACCATTGTCGTGTACCAGGATATGCCAAGTCAATCCCGAAACTCCTCGTAGGTTTTTTCACTTCTAAGTATATCTGTTCTAGAGCCACATTCACTTGTTCGTATCCAGACAAGGATTTATTTGTTTAGAAACCACTTAATTAATATTTCATCAAAATACCAGGAATTTTTCCTATATTGAAACTTTTAAATTGGTTTATTCATAAAGTTTTCATATCCTAATTTCAATAAATAACTAAACTATCCTTTGATACCAACTATAGCATCCCTCCTTTTTATTACATAACTTTTCACTTCATTTTACAAACAGAGGATCTTTAAATTCTAGTGTCTTGGAAATCAAGAACAAAATAAATGAAAACATAAAAAATTATTCTAATACACTTATAAGGATTCATCATAATTTCATCCTAAGTAAAATTACTGAATCTCATAACCTGGAGACATACATCAAAGGAAAGGGTGAGCAGAAGTCCCAGTAAGAAAAACAAGTGAAACAGTTGACATGTGATCTTGAGGGATATCAATAAAAACATGAAAAAAATCATAAAGGCATGAGAAATGGGAGAAGATGAATATCATAATAAAAAAAACATGAATAATAACTTGAATATGCGGCTACAATATTTAACTTATACATTCATGAACAAATCACCAAGGTTCACCCCCAAGGTGTTATAAAAATTACCAAGGTTATTCACCAGGGTATCGTGAAACTTGTCATCTCTAGAGATTAAATTATTTACCCAATGCATTGGAGCACTATCAAGGAAAAACCTTAATATGCATTTATTTTAATGTGATCCACATATATAATAATCAAACATTTCATAAATAACCTATAAAGAGTAAAAGTAATGGTTTTCACTTCAAAATTGTGACGTTTTAAAAGTGCTTAAAAACATGATCGTTATGTCTTTTACAAACCTTGGAAAAGGAATGAGGGATTCATGTATGTAAATTCTAGAATCAAATAGACCAATTTTATTTCTTTATAAATACCTCTATAAATGAAAATAGATCTGGGTATTCACATAAATAAAATAAGAGAATTTCTTGAGAAAAAGAGAGATATTTTGAGATGAAATTTCTGCAGCATAATGAATATATAAAATGGTTTTATAAAACATTAAAAAGAGAGGGAGAAAGGATAAAAAATTTATAAATAACTCATAATATAGTATAGGGACAAAATAAAATATAAATAAGATCATGGTATGAATATTTGAATGACATACCACATGAAAAGGAAACTTGAATGAAAAGAGAAGATGTGATTTCTTTAACGAAAATTCGGCAGTCTAACGACGTCACTTATAAATTCAAAAAATCAGTTGATGAGAGAGGAAATGGTATCTCATCAATATTAAATAAAATGGACAGAAATAAATACATATAAGAACATACCCAAATATAATAAGATGGAAACTAGAATACATAACATAAAAGAAGTCATGACTTAAAAGTGGTGGGTGAAAGGTTCCCTTACCTTGAAGAGTAACTTCGAAATCCCAAAGGTTGGGACATTGGGAGGATTGAGGGAACCTTGGGAGGACTCCTTGGGAGATAAAAAGACCATATATTCATTGAGGAGGATTTTGGAATGAAATTAATGATGGAATGGATTTGTATTTATAGCAAAAGTGAGGGAATATTTTATTAATTTCCAAGGGACACCTCAGCAGTGGTATTTGAAAAACCATGGGCTTGGCCATGGTATTTGCACATGGTATTAGAAACTTGGGACACCTCATAACATATATTAATATTAAAAAGTTTACCATAATTATTACATCATTATTACATCATTAATGATGTCATTAATCACACTGAAACTCAAAAATGTATTTTCACTATTCACCAAAAAACAAAACATTTTATAAAAATATCAAAAATTCACCCTAACCTATTATCAATACTCTAAATTAAAAAATGAACTCCATTTTATGAAATTAATTTTATAAATATTTTTAATTTAATTTTTAAATAAAATCATTATTTATTAAAAAAAACAACTCTAAAACTATAAATTGTTTTGTAACACCTTGAAAAAGTATTCAAGGTCCCATAAAATTATTGTATAACCATAGGAAAATAAAGTAACAATTTATTATTATATTTTATGAAAATTAATTTCCATTTTAAATTATTAAATTAATTATGAAATTGTAAATAAAATATTTATGACATACAAAAATACCAAAACTTATACTATGACCATTTTTTCACTTTTAAGATGTCTACATTGTATTTATACATTAATGGGTGATGTTTTATTTTTTTTGGCCAATTTACTATTCATTACTATTCATTTATATTAATAAGGGTATGTTACTATTAACCAAAAAATTATTTTGATCTTATTTAACCACATTTTTCACCTTGATTACAACCATATAAGAAAGATTTTTAAAAATCATTTCATAGAAAAAGTTATTTGATAATAAAATATTTTTATACTATTCATAAGAAAACACTATTCATTAAATACTATTCATCAAAAAAAACTATTCATAAAAAAACTATTCATCAAACTGAAACTTCTTAGAAAATATCAAAAAATTCAACCTAAGTTAATTTTGACATTTGAAATTTAAAAATGATGTTTATTTTACCGTAATAATTTTCTATGTATGAGAAATCTTTGAAAAGTACATTTTTTACTTCTAAAATCAATTTATAAAATTTATCTTAATTAAAAATATACTTTATTAAGAAATGTTATTCCAAAAATAGGAATGATGAAATAAAAATTTTATTTGTACAAAAGGATTACACAAAGTAACTAAGGTCTCATTACATAGCCCCTCATAAGACCTGCATTGGACCTAAGTTTGAGGTGTGCTATGGTGATAGAATCTTGGGGTGGCTCAGACAACATTTCTTAAGAGGTGATTTCTATCAGCTTGAACTTCTCCCTTAGGCGATTCTGTTCAAGATTCAAATGTTGAAGCTTAGATTGGGCTTGGTCCCAAGCAAAGCCTAGTGACACAACCTCCTTTTCAAGCTTCGACAGATAGGCTTCATTTGACCCGAGTCTACTAGATGAGGCCATTGACTCTTCTTTATTTATTAATTAACCAAGATCACTTGTATTTATAAACAACAATCGTAACATTAAGAGTTTAATTTCCAATGATCATATTGACAAACGGTCATATAACAGTCGAAACCCAATGGTATCATTTTAATTACAATCACTTCATTAATTAATGGATATAGTTTTGTGGAGTATAAAAAAACATACAAATTTAAGAAACAGATATTATTCAAAAGTTCAGGTCATTACAATCCTTCTTTACTCTATGGTCTCTACCACTCGATCTCTTAGCGAACTCCATCATTATCTTCTTTGGTGAGTCGAGAATTTGGTTAATGTATAATTTGTTAATCATATTTAAAGATAATTAATTAGGCATAATCCTGATAAATTTGACTCCTATAATCATCCCATTTGGTTGATCATAGTCACCACATTGTACTTTATATTCAATGTTAACATGATTACTTTGAGTTCCACCCATTGAATAAAACTGAAAATCATAGTGTGAGAAACTATAATCATAGTGGGAAAAGCATATAATCAGTTATAGGATGTCTAAATCATTATGCATTATTTTCAATATAAGACACCATAGGTTTAACCGAGGTTATTCTCCATCATCATCTATTCATATCCTTTATAATGGTTTGTAAAGAAAGTATGAATTATTCTAAGTATATCCCATAAGAGTGTCAAACCAGGTATGCAGTAAGGACCATTGTCGTGCACTATTTGATGAACTAGTCAAACCCAATGCACCCTTTTTGTAGTTATTACCCATAGGTACATATTTTATAGAATCATTTCTAATTATATTATTCATATAAGGATTTATTTCTAGAAAAAACCATATAATATCTACCTTACCAAAAATTTAGGATGTTATTATATACTTATCTTCAAAGTATATCATAAGGCTATGTTACCCAATTTATGTTTTCATAAATATAGTTCTCAAGGTTTCTACTAAACTTTCTATGATACTAACTATAATGACCCTGACTCCAGTAACCCAGAGCCTATGTCTTAATTTATAAAATTGGTATAGAATATAAGGAATTTCATCTTGATGAACTAAATAATTTAATAGTTTTAGTAAACAAGAAAAATACATGATTCCCATATTATATTTGTAAACACAAATTAATTTTTTTTTGAGAATATAAGTATTCCATCTATAATATCCTTGAATATAATTCTTAGTACACTTTTTTGGATTCTTGGGAAAGAAAAAAAAAATAAGGGTGATCTCAAATGCTCAGTAAGGGGTAAGTATAATAGAAGTTATCATGAATCAATAAGCATAATCATAACAAGGTAAATAACTAAACACACATTAAATTTAATAAATAACATGAATATCATAACTGGATAAGGAATAATGAATATAGAAAGTTAAATAACTGAAAATAATTTCCATTTAATCAATAACATAACTATCATAATTGGATAGGGCATAATAAATATGGAAAGGTAAATAATTAAAAACACATGCTATTTAATCAATAAACTGGGAATGAAATTCATCCAAAGATAATATCATTATGAAAATCTCATGGATTAAAATGATTGAATTCATAATGAAGTATATTCTTAAATATTGGATGTCATGATCTCTGATATCATGATACCTCTACTATCAAGACTATTCACAAAATAGTTTAAAACTGATGGGGAGGTATACACCAAAATACAATTTAACTAAGGCTATCCGATTGATTCATCTCATGAGACTACTGATGAATCGAGGGGATATCTATAACCAAGATCCACCCATATCTTCATGTCAAAATCATTCCTCATATATTGAATAATCAATTTAATTCACGAACATCACTCCTTATAAAAAAATATCTTTTTTGAGTAAATAATAAAGATTTATCAATATTTATCTAGTCAATTAAATAACTTTTAATGTAAAGAACCACATGTATACATGATATATGTAATAAGAAATAATTATATCCATGACAAATAATATGGATATTTAGGAGAAATTTATTTTCCAATGATAACAGGAAAGTGGATATTCTAAGGGAAAGTTAATGACTACAGAAATGAATCAATAACGTGAATTTCAATACTTTAATTGGTCAAAATGATCATAAAACATCGATAGAAATAACTAGGATTATATTAATACAACATATTCCTATGTGAGTTTACATAAAATAAAGGGTTATTTTCGTTTATAAATATTAATACCATAAAAAGATATTTAAAATCATCCTTGAGGAAAATATACTTTTAACTTTGAAAATCACTTTTTAAAACTATTTCCATAATATTTGGAAAAAAAGTTTCTTTTAAAAAACTATTTAAACATGAAAATTATTATTTAATGAAATGAGAGGTGATAATGGTAGGAAATTCAATACATTCTATATAAATTAAAAAACATTCCTTTTACAATGTTATAAAAGGGTAAAAAGCACCTCATTTAGAAAAAAAATAGAAGATTCCTTTAAATATTTTTTTAAAAAGTCAAAAATGGGTAAAAATATCATTAATAAATCATTTGGATAATTTTAAAACATTTTTGGAAAAGATTTCTGAAAAAATTCATTTGGACGAAAAAATATTTTCGACCGAAGAGAGAAATGAAGTCAGGTTTTAAAAAAATGTCAATCATTTTATGTACCAAAGAGGTGAAAAAATGGCACTGTTACTTGAAAACATAATGAATAATTATAGGATAAGGAAATTAATATGGTTTTAGTATTCAATTATCAAATAATTTCTTCCAATGGAAATTCAAGCATAAACAATCCCGATTAAAATGATATTGTGAAATAAACCCTTACAAAGATCATAACGTTGAAGTGAAGATTAATCAATAAATCCATTATGTGTATCAATTTTTGATCCACATAATTTTTTTTAAATAAAATATATGATATTAAAAATATATGACACACATAATATAGGAATATCAAATACAAATAATAAGTAATATAACCTAATGAAAATAAATTGAGTTATAAAATTATCTAAAAATTGGTAATTTTAAATTCAAATTCACTCAGATGAAATAATTCAAATTTAATCTCAAAAATTCCATTAGTTATGAAGGATTAATGATGTTACATGTAAAATAGGTAATATATGCACCATATAAAATAAATTAGATGCATAACATTACAATATACCACAATAAAGAAAAATTGAGACGAAGTCCCTTACCTCATGCTTCCTTTTGATTGACCGTGTTTTATCATCCTGCATAATGGTTTTAAGAATTTTATTAATTTATACCAGAACCAAATTCATATTTATAATGTCACATATTATCCTATTATATCATCTTTTCACATGTTAGTTATTAATATTTCATTATTTTAATTGTTTCATATGTTAATTACCTTGTTTTATAATTCGTGTTTTGTAATGAAAGTTTAGGTTTGTGTGTTTATAATATAGATCCATCATATACATAATTAAATTAATTTTATAATTTTTTTTTCATTAGACATATTTTTATAATAATTATTTAAATTTGAATATGGAGAATGGATCATATCACTTTGTGGAGATGGTAGGTCGTACGTACACCCAAATGATGTTATCATTCCCTTAACAGGTGAAATGTTAATAAAATGGGTGATATATTAATATTAAATAATCAATATAATCTCACATATATCACATATATCAATTAAATTTATTATTATTATGTTTCATGTAAATAGTAGGTGAAAAATGAATCATATCACTTCGCGAGACGGTAGTCCGCTGTACACACGGGTAACATTATCATATTTTAAACAACATGGAAAGTAAGAAGTTACATGTGATATTATAATTATATAATTATGATAATTTAATTTTTGACATATAAATGTATTAAATCCATCATTATATCCATCCTTGAAAGGTATATATGGAAAATGAATTACATCGGTTCGGGAGGCGATAGTCCGCCGTACAGATGATCAACGATTTCTTTTCCCATTTGATGTAAGTGGTGAATAATTTAGGTTATTACATTAAAATAATAAAATCTCAATATATGTTTTATACTTGTTTTATTATATTATCATAATTAATAATAATTTAGGGTGGTGGATGATGAAATAAAATGGAAACGATCGTTTAAGAACAATACCTCTTCTTCAGGGAACTTCTTTTTGTTTGCACCAAAATCATTTATAAGATAAATTTATGATAAAAAATGTATCTAAGATGTTTGTAGGTAATTAAGGAATTTATTTGGTTTGGTATTCACTAAACCAAATATTTTTGAAGTGTGAAGATGATTAGAGAGGGGGTGGCCTTTTATAAGTGGGGGAGAGGACATAGTTGAAAATTTTAAAAATATTAAATTAAACACATGTTTTAATAATTAAAATTCATAAAAAATGGACCATTTCAGACCTTCAGAGGTTATAAGGTCTAAATATGTCCATAAAATGGGTTATGGACAATTTTAGGCCATTTTTACCCTTATAAATCAGTTTTTACCTCAACTGTGATGATTAACTTTTACTTCTTTTACTATTTATAGTGCTCAAAAATTAATTTGAAATTATTTGATAATAAAAATTATTATGATTCCAAATATGGAATCCATTTTGATAAATTAAATTCACAAAATTTTAAGAATACAATATAACATTATATCTACCGACGCGATCAAAAAGTAAGTTATCAAAGTGAAAGTTTTCATAAGTTTAGAAGGTTTTAATATATAAATTGAACGTGAATTTGATAAAAATAATGTAAAATAGTTATATTTTAATGTAGTTGATATAATTTTAAATTAGAACCAATTTAAAATTTAATTTAACATTTTTAATTATTAAAAGAAAAGGATATTTTTCAATAATAACCAGTATTGTCCACTATTCATCAAAAAATGAAACATTTTTATAAAATCCCAAAAATTAACCCTAAGTTAATTTTGATATGATTATTTAAAAAATGAATATTATTTTATAAATATATTTTTAAAAAACTTAAAAATTAATTTTAAATAACATGCACCAAGCTCAACTAAACTGCCTTTAAAAAAATATAGTTTTTTAGAGAAAGTTTTTCTTTTTAAATGATTCTGATTTTATTTATAATAAATAGATAACCATAATTGTTATAATTTAGTTATTAATATTAATACCCACCAATTTAATGGCTAGGTTATAATGGTATACTATATTATTGTTCATTTAGACTTTGGGTTATTTGTTTCGCAAGATGTCAAAGAGATTAAATTTAAAGAAATATATTTTGTGGGTTATTTAAGCTAGGTGTTGCATGTCACATACACTATTGAATACAATTTTATTTTTTATAATTTCAGGGTGTTACACTGATTCATTAAAATGACTTCCTGAATATTTGAATTTTTTTTCCTTCTAGAATAATATCTCAAGTTAATAATCATATGGTCTCAATTATTTATCTTAATCCCCTCATTTCTAAGGTGACTTTGAAGAGAAAGTTCAAGGTACCGAAGTGAATATTACTTACTCCTTACCTTTTTCTTATTAATATTTATCTTACAAAGCTACCCTAACGATATTAATATAATGAACTTAGTATCATTAATATACATAAGAGTTATTATATTAATGAGACAAATATTATTTATTACTTTTAATCAACTTAGAAAAATAAAATAATGTTAACTGTGTGTCATGTAGACTACTGGCTCTAAGTAGTAATTTTTTTAATTTTTCATCTTGATTCTCATTCATTATCAAAAAATAATTTTAAAATGACACATCAACTAAAAAAATAAAAATAAAATCATTATTATTATACTATAATTATATTATACACTTTATTAACCATACTCACCCATTGAGATATAGTGTGTTAATGTTTTAGTTGGTTTAACCACTTACTTGAATAATGTTTTAAAAAGATATCATGGATGACTATGAGAAAATAAATACTAATATTACTATAAGTTATTAAGAATACAATGAGTGGTTTTTGTCTATACAATATTCATATTAATTATTTAACTTATTATCAAAATATCATATTTAAACACTAAAATTACCGAAATATGCCAACACAGATTCAATTTTCATAAAAATATAAGAAAAAACTATTTGCCAAATAAATATAATATGATAATAAATGGTCTATATTAAATTAAATATAGAAGAATAATTTCACTAATAATTTATATAATAAAATTAATTTGATTATCACTGTTGTAATGTGGGTTTATACCAATGCCTCTATACCCAAGATTTAAGTAAACTGTGGGTATAAGGTTCTTGGATCCATAACATGCCGAAAGTTTGTTAAAACCATTGGTATAGATGAAGATATACCAATAATATTTTGAAATTTTTGGTATAGAGTGACATACACCAATAGTTTTTAGAAACCTTTGGAATATGTTTTTCACAAATTTATCCACTCTAAGGAGCCCCCCATTTGCGATATACTTCCCTAATTATTCTCTCCCTGATCAAGTCGTGACCTCTTGAGTAATGACCTCCCAACTAACTGACGACCTACCAAGTGACCGAATACCTCCCAAGTGGAGAACTATGAAGATCTTGACAAGCAGTGACCTCTAACTACTCTAGTGATGTCCTCTACTTTAATTATTTTTTGATTCAAATCTTGATCAACATCACATAAGTGAGTTCCTAATCTTTTTAATCATCTGTTTAGTATTGTTTTAATTTTTATTAGTGTTCATTCATACCAAAAAGTAAACCATTCCAAATCATTTTAATTTTTATGGATGTGGTTTTCTGTTATTTTTGGTTGGGTGAATTTTGTTGGTTTTCCTATTTTTATAGTATTTTAGATGTTGTTTTTAGCATTGTTCCTTGGATTAGTAGTGTGTGTAGCAGTTTGAGTTTAAGTATGTTGTCTGTGATATTTTTGATTTATTTGGGTAGATAAATTTGATTATTTTGTGTATATTGATTTATTTTTTATAGAATATTTATCTTTAATATCATAATTTCTTATAATTTATTCATATATTACTTGAAGTAAATATATATGAAATAAAATGAAAAGGGTTTATGATAAAAAATCCTATAATACAATCAATAGCCTTTAAACATGTATCTTCTATAAATAATGAAATTATTTCCATAAACCTTCCTTCTAGAATTCTACATTTCCTATACAATTTTTTCCTTAATATTTATTATTTTATAAGGATGTTTATTTTCCTTGTAATATTTTTTCATCTATAGATGTGGATAACTGTTTCTTATTATCCTTTATAGTACATCCTTTCTAGGATTTTAAAATTTTACAATCACAATTAGATAAATCATAATTAATATTATTTATAATTTTTATTTAAAATTTTTATTTAATTTATTATTCTATTTATCATAGGTGTTGAAGGATTAAACTATGACTTGAACATAATTTTAAGATATTATTTCAAAAAATGTTTCTTCTTTAAAATCAGTCTTGATCATCTCATTATCATTATTTTTAAACATTGATTTAATCTATGTTTCTCCTTTGAGAAACTATTTATTTATCATAGATTTAATTAAAATATAATTATTTAGGACATTTAACAACATGTTTTAATTTTTATTATACTCAAGACATGATTTCAATTCATGTCTAAGAATACACTTCATGTAAGTGTCTTTAACTTTATTCTCATCAATGATTGGGGACCCATTATATATCTAAATATTTTCTATAAAATATTTTGATTTCTCATGAATGTTTTCAGATTTGGTATAGGAATATGTATTATACTCCTTTTATTTTATCATCTTGTTATTATTTTCCTTCTTCGAAATTCCATTTTCCAATCACCAAATTTTTTAACTACTTTTGATCTCTTCCCAAACTTATTCTTTTGATGTTTTTTATCTTGATCATTAAAATTAAATGTATTTCTTTTATTCTTACAACTTTTTATGGAATAATGTCTAACACCTTCATATTAGAATAACACAAAGCTTAGTTTTTCTTTATACTTAACATTTCATTTTCAAAAGATTTTAGAAATTATAATCATAATTGTTTTACAATCATATTCTATATCTTCTTCATAATCTGATTCAGTAGATGCTTGAGGTTCTTCATATTTCAACATATGAATCCACATGGATTTAAAACCCATATCTTGTTTTGTCTTATTTTTTAAAGTAACATATCATTCTAATTTCTAAGGAATGAAAATTTTTATTAGGTCATCCAATGTAAGACATATGGTTTATTATATATTCTATTTTGAGTAAAATTCATATACTATTTGGTAGATATTACTTTTATTTCATATAATTAAATGGTTTCTTTACATATATGAATTTTAAAAAATAATTTAATATTTTTTTCCTAAAGTTTGTGCGTAGTAAATTTGGTGGAATACTAAAGGGAATCAATTCTAACAACCTTTATACACAATTTTTGTGCATATAGATTTAGTCCCCTTTCATGAATGCAATAAAAAATATCTTCCTTGAGATAATTGATATTATAATTATTTTTCATGATTGGATGATATAATAGATGGGATATGCATACTTTACACATGGATATGGGTAGATATAGTTTTCTTTCTATTATACAATATTTTTTTTTTACATTTTTAGGTTTATAGACTCTTGGTCTTAAAATCTATTTTTTCCATTTTGTTGGATGTTTTATATGATAGGTCCCATAATATAAATTTATTGAAATAATGCATGATTTATTTTCGTGAAAAATAATCATGAAATTTAGAATAAATTGTTCCTTTAAATTACCCATCCATAAACCCTATTAATGTTTTACAAAAATAGGATGAGCATAAAAATATCAATAAGGGACATAGAAAGAAGAATTCTGTTAGTTGAGTGAAAAAACATAAAAACCCATGGAATGTTTATCTTTATCTTAAAATTTCATTGATCATATAAAATAATACATTACCATATGAGAAAAACATACACTTTTTTATTTAGTAAAACCTTTCAAATCCATATAAAGAAAATAAAAACCCTTCTTGGAATCATAGAGCATCATATTCATAAAATCCTTTCAAAAATCTTGCAACTTGAGTAACAATAACATGACTTCCAATATAATTATCTGAGGAAAAAAATCATTTCCAATGGATTGGAGAGCGATAATGGGGATCTCCCTTCATATAAGCTATATCGATCTCACCTGTGAGCTATAATCAGGCTCAAACATTATATAAGATATATCAGAATCACCCATTTTTAATGAGCTATAACGGGGATCAACCCTTCGTACAATATATATTCGGATAACCCATTTTTCGTGAACTATAATGGGGTTCAACCCTTAATACAATCTATATCGGGCTCAATTGTGAGTTATAACAAGGATCAACCTATCGTATAAGCTATATTAGTCTCATATGATTTCCATATAATTATAATGTGTCATATCATGAATAAAACATATCATGCTTTTATATTTTCATCACAAAAACTATTTGAAAAACACTTTTAAACCCATATTAAAAATGCTTTCAGATTTTGAAATACACCTTTCTTTTAAAAACCAATTTCAATACCTAAATACCCAAAAGTAGGGAAAATGGGTTTTCATTGAATAAACCCTAAAATATTGTAAAGTAATCCAAACATCATATAAATTTTATGATGGAGGAAAAATTAATATCCACCGTATATATTAAAATAAACATCATATTTTTCATTTGTAAATAAATTCAAACATTCCTTTCAAAGATTGCATTTTTTTTAAAAAAATTAATCAAAGATGAAAATTTAATTTATAAAAAATATAATTTAAATATAATTACTTTAAAAAAATCATTTTAAAAACATGTAAATGGATGAAAAATATATTTATAATGAAAACTTTAAAAGAGGATTTTTTTACAGAAAAATATCTTACTACTTAGGAAACATTTGAATTGTAAGCCACATGAAAGAATAACATTAAATAACATTAAATATCATTATAATAGAGAAATTTATTATATAAAATTTAAATGGGTTATGTATATACACCTCATAAAATAATATATGTTTCCAACATTAAAATTTTACTCAATAAAAGGAAATTGTGATGAAGTCCCTTATCTTGAGTACGACTCATCATGTACATTTATTATATTTTTTTAATAATAAACTTATGTTAATTATTTACTTTCATAAGATCTATGATAATTTTTATTATTAATTTAATTTCAATTTTTACCTGTATACATAATATTAATTAATTAATTATTTTTATGTCAGATGTTTTGATGATATTTCGCTAACGTTTCAAAAACTACTTCTGCAGGTTGACATGGTAAACTAAACATTATTCTATATTATTAAGTATTATAGAAATGAAATAATTATCACTTTTATAATTTAAATACACATTTAAAACCTATCATGAATGATTTTTATGAAAAATAATCTATGTTAAAATCATAGAGATGATAGGCCAAACATACACAAGTGTAACATTTCCATTTTTCAACAATCACTATGGAAAGTAGGTAAAAATTATTTTATCCTTACAGAATTAAAATAATATCATAAATACCATATTTTAAAAAAAATATTATTTTATATATCATCCATGCGATTTGGTGATGAAAACGAATCATATCACTTCGTGGAGGCAGTAGTCCACACATACACACGAACGACGTTATCATTTTTCAGTGAGTAGAAAGGTAATAAATAAAATGATATATTAAATTTTAATAATGGAAAATATTTCATTAGTATCATAATTATTTCATATATACCGCATATATTCAGTAACATTATCCTTATTAACTTCCATTTAAAGCGTTAGAGAAAAACAAATCAGATCGCTTCACGAGGCGGTAGCTTCCCGTAAACATGATCGAAGATTTCGTAACCCTAAAAAAATTGAAGGTGATAATGTATATGTGATATAAAAATTATAAAAGTATAATAATCTTACAAATATCATATATATAACTTAAATACATCAGTATATCCAACCATAATATGAGTTAATGGAAAACATATTACATCGGTTCGTGAGGTGGTGGTCTGTCATAAACACAATTGACGGTTTCATTTCCCATTTTATGTAAGAGGAGACGAATATAAGTTATTAAATAAAAATAATAAAATCTCATTATAATTGAGAAAATTTTAATATTATATTTCAAATTTTAAGGCATAATTTCTGGTTATAAAATAATAAAGAAAAATATAGAGCTTTGTTAAGATGATTGCCTTCCCTTATAGAAACCACCCTCAGATCTCCTTCTAAGGAAATAAGGGTTGGAATTTTTGTAAGAAACATACCTCTATAATTTCAATAAGGGTGATGGGGATAGATTTATAGGGTTTTTAATATGGAAATTTCTTGATCGGTGTGAATAACTGAGGGGAAGAGGTGCCCTTTTATAATGAAGGAGTGTCATTTTGGAAAATACCCAAAACTATTCAATAATGTGAAGTCACTCTTACCCATAGTGCCTCTAAAATTTAAAATTAAAATATTTTAAGGAGTAAATGGTCGATATAAACCTAAAAAATATAAAACATGTTCTAAACATGTTTTTTCTTATCCTTTACGTTTACTCAATTTTACGACAATAGTTTTCACTATGGTAACTAGTTTATTTATTTATTTTCAAAGGTTATTTATCCCTTAAGCCTAAATATAAAAATGATTCTTATTATATAATTTTTACCCAATAGTTATAAATATGAAAACCAATTTACAAAATAAAAATCCTATGTGTGTAAAAATTTAATTTTAACACAAGCACATGTAACGTGCAAACCCCTGGTTTACCCATTACCCTAGTAGTGATGTTTTTAATATTTAGGGGTCAATAAATTTATATAAAAGGACCATTAATCCATGAATGTAATATGGTTGACATTTTTAAACATATACCAATAAATAGGCATTAGATAGGGTTTTTACTACATTTAAATCATTTAATAAAAAATTATTTATTATATATATTAGGTGTTTGGGGATAAAATTACATTAAACACACACACACCACAAAAACAATATGGAAAGAAATTACCTAGCCCCTCCAAGGGACAGACCACCCATCAATAATTATTTATTTAGTATATGGACAGTTGGTAAGTGGGTATGAAACCCATTATAGGGCCCAAAGGCCCACAAATTGGCCTGAAGGCCCTGTACAACATCATGCCAGTATCATGCCTATGTCACCATCTTCTTGCATCATTCCTGCATCACCACCTGCCAACGTCATGCCTATGTCACCACCTACTTGCGAAAAGTCTCTCCCACCTGAATTTGAACCCGAGTTTGATGCCGGATTAATGTAAATTTTGACTCTATTAATTTAATTTGACTTTAAAAACATTAATAATTTTTTTTATTCAAATATATTATTTTCAACCTTATATATAAAGTTATATTTATCCATAAAAAATCATGGAATATAATAATTCATTCAATTTATATTACTTTTATCATTTTTAGTATCATTTATTTAATTTTTAATTTAATTAAATTATTATACCATTGACGTTGCTTAAGAATTTAAAGTAATTATATAATTATTAAAAATTGAAAATAAATAATACTCATGAAATTAATTTAATTATTCTCAAAATAACCATCAAAATTCATTCACATCGTTCTTTTATCCCTATATGAAGACATAATTGAAATTTAAAAGAAAGTTTGTGAAATTTTTTCTTTTTCATAACATAAATTATTATATTAGTTAATTTCTTGGAAATGTGTCCCACCGTCCCATAAAAATCAATACTAAAATAATAAGGGTTAAAATATGTCTATACAATAAAAATTGGAAATGTTATTATGTCATTTTTAACCCTTGTATTTTTAGTTTAACACCCAATAAACCCATTTTAACTTTAAGTGTGGTAAAATATTTTTACTCTTTTCAATAGTAATTATGAAAAAAATTATGTTGAAGATATTATATAATAAATTTTTTTCTAATTATAAATATGGAATCCATTTTACAAAATTCAATTCACATAAGTTGTAGAATTCAATTTAAAATAAAATCTTTAAATGTGATAAATAAGTGGTTTTTCAAGAAGTTAATTTTTGAAGAATAAAATATTTTATATTATCTCTATGACTAGTTGTAATGCCCCAAAATTCTTAAGTAAGAACATTGTATTCAATAGTGTGCATGACACGCAACACCAAGTGTGTAAGGGAATATAATATCTTGATAATTTACAATATAAGTACTATTTAAAAAAAATTAAATCTATGATATATCTTGAAATACATGAAATACTGTGTTAACATGTGTCTCACACAACAATGAGTTTCATTAGTGACTTGTGTTACACACAAGACCATGTTTTACTGAACAACAATATATTATTAAAATATTATTATTTAATATAATAATACTTAACATATCCATTAAATTAGATATTATGAATATTATTAACTAACTTATAAAAAAATATGGTTTATAAAAATATAAAATTAATTCACAGGTTACCAATTAATTAGAAATAAATATAAAAACCAATTAAAGGACATGGTTTTATGCTCACAAATGTGTTTTATAATAATAAATTAAATTAATTACTATTAGTGAATAATATTAATGAAAAATATATATATATATATATCATATATTCAATGAAATATTTTTAATATTCATTTAATAGATTTTATAATCATGGGATAACAATAAATCCAATTTTATGCTTAAAAATTGTATTTTTCAAAAATGGTAATTTTTCCTCCTTTTAATAGAGAACCTATTTAGAATCAAAATTTTGGAACTTTTATATGTTTTATATTTAAAAATAAACTTCATTTTTTAATAAAAAACATCAAAATTAGGTTAGGCTGAATTTTTGGGTTTTTTCTATGAAGCTTTATATTTTAATGAATAGTGAAAAATACTGAATTTCAATTCAAAATTGGTTTTTAGTATAATTTATTTATAATCATAAATTATATTTATAATTGGTTTTAAAGTTTATTTAGATAAATTATATATCAATTAATATAATTTATTTCATTCCAATAATTTTAACTTTGAAATTAATTATATAAAAATATAGCAATCTTTTGAACATTTGTACTTTAAAACATGATTTGTTATCCCGTCTGCGGGATCAAATTTAAATTATTTTATGCCACTTATATGATTGGAGTTTTGAAAAATAGATTAAATATTTCAAATCAGAATAATTTATAATTTATAATAATTTCAAATTAGTTTTTGATTAAGAATATTTTTGAGTGTAATTAAAATTCCTTTCAATGATTAAGAGAAAACCTAGCTTAACAAGGGACTAAAACTTAAAATTAAGGACAAAAAAGACCTAGAAACTTGTTAAAAATATATTTTATGTTAATATTTAGACCCTACAGTCCCTTTTATATAATATTTTATATTATTGGAGCCACATGACATGTGGTAAATGTGGGGGAAATACCTTTTCAAAAATTTACAAGAATGCCACTCCTCCCCTATAAAAAGGCACTCACCCTCCCTCCTCCTCACACCTATCAAACCCTTTGGCTCCACTGAGATATTTCTATTTAGATCCTAAAAATCCCTCCACTAAGACTATAATCATCACCTCAGGTATAAATATTTCCAAGGAAGCCCTTTGGTGCAAACCAAAAGGAGTTACTCGAATAAGAGGTAACAACCTTCCTTAAGCTCTTTTGGTTTATTTTCATTATCCAACCACAAAAATATTATTATTACATGATTACATAATAAAATTATTATAATCAATAAACTAATATTATTTTAAATTAATAGTTCTACATAAACTTATACACACTTCCATCTAATGGGTAACAAACTTATCGTTTCTGTGTACGGTGAACTACCGCCTCACGAAATGATGTCGTTTGTTTTTTTCCTTCACCACCTTTAATAGTTGTAAATTATGATGAGTGTGATATTTATATATGATATATATGATGTTTATAATGTCTTTCTAATTCTTTAATTATTTTATGATACACATCTTTATAATTTCTATTTTGTGTAAATATGATAACATTGTTTGTGGAAGTGTGGACTATCGCATTGTAAAAGTGATGTGATTCATTCATGCGATATATAGAATATATAAAGTATGATGTTAATTAAAAATATATTACATAAATAAAATAAATATTATATTTATGACATTATTCCTTTTTTTAAATATTATACATCATTTTCTTTATTACCCTTTTCACACACTAAAAAAGTGATAACGTCATTCGTGGTTGTGTGGACTACCACCTCCTCGACGTGATGTGATTAATTTTACATCACAAGAATTAAGTTTATAGGTATATCTGATTAAATATAATTGTATTTATGATATAATTATCATTATTTAATTACATAATGTTTATTTACTTCTATCCAAAACGACCATTGAAAAATGGGAACATTACTTATGTGTATTTACGACCTACCATCTCCGTGATTGTAACGTTGGTTCCTTTTTCATAAAAATATTTCATGATTAGTTTTAAAATTATAATTTATATATAAATATTATATTGTTTTCATGATTATTATTTAATATATGTTTATATAATGACCCCTTTGACCATAGCTGACCTACCAAAGTCATTTTAACACATGAACCGAATTTGGTCAAACCACCCAATGTAAACAAAATTGTTTAAGTAGTTGAATAAAACATTGTAATAAGTAAAGTAAAATTAATGATAAACTTGAAAAATATTCATAATCAAGTAAAGAACTAATAAAAGTTTAGTATTCAGCAAGATAAAGACACATGTGACAAGTGAGACTCAAGATAAGGTATTTCAACTAAATTTACATTCTATTGTGGCTTATTAGTTGTAAAGCACCAATTCACTTTTATATGGTGAATATACTATCCTTTGACATTTTATATCATGAATATAATAATTATCATGATATTATAAGTTTCCTTTAATGTTATTACTTCATGGATATTATGAATCAAATGTTTCAAAGTGGTATGAGAAACTTTGGGATGTTTAAAGATTATTCACCTTAAGAATATTTTCATGATCTTTAAATGGTATTTCCATTCATCAATGTCAACAAAACTCATTCTTAATTATACTCCAATGGGGGAATTTTTATAAATATATATATTTTATTCAATACAGATATTTTATGATAAAGAAAATTTTGTATTAATTAAATCGATTATTTGATATATGCGAAATGCTTTGGACATGAAAGACACAGGTTAGGAATCAGTTAATAGAATACCTATGAGTTGGGGATCAGTTAATGCAACACCTATGAGTTGGGGGATATTTAACGTAAGCATCAAGATGAATATTTAGTCTCATGATAAAAAATTAGTTAACAAAAAACATTTCGAGTTTGTTTCTAAGCAGAATAGACAAGTTTCTACCCATAGAGTTAAACCATGTTATAAAAGGAATTGATGGTAGTGGTTCATGTGATATATACATGAAGTCCAATAATTATGAATTTAATTAATTAATTTAATTATTTATGCATGATATTTTTCTTCTACATATTTATGGATGAATTTTATTCTCATTTTATTATGTTAGTGACATTTGTTTTTATTTTTTTACCATGACATATTGATTATGACTTATACAATTATTTGAATGGAATGTGTTATCAGTTATTTACCTTGTCATGTTGATTTATAAATTCATTATTAATTCTTCTTTACTTACCCTTACTGATTATTTTAGCTCACACTTATTTTTTTCCTTTCCCTAGGATTCCATGAAGCATAATAAGAAAGATATGAAAGGATATGATAAATAGAACAAATTTATTATCCTAGAAAGAAGAAAAAAAATTATTTTTTAATTTATGTATCCATTTATAATACTAGAGTCATGTATGTGTCTAGTTTACCAATAATACTAAACTGTTTAGTCCTTTAGGACATTCTTTACTTATATCTTATGACAATGTAATGGTAGCATGACACCGACTCTGGGCTTTCTAGGGTCGGGTCGCTACAGCTGCTACCAGATCAAGTTTATTAGAAACCTTGGTAAATAGATTTAGGAAAACATAGATCAGATAACATAGACCTAAGGTAGAATATAAATATAATTATAAAAGAACATCCTATAATTATGGTAAGGTAGAGATTATGTGTGTATTTTTAGCAGTACATATCGGTCGGGATACTACAAGTGGGTGTGGTTCTTGCACAGATGTACCTAGGGGTACAAACTCTGACAAGGTGTGTTGGGCATAACTCAAGTGTAACCTGGTACATGACAATAGGCCTTGCTACGCACCTGTTTTGGCAGTCCCAAGGAATATTCTTAGGATAATTTAAATTTTCATTAAAAACTATTAAGAAGGATTTGAATAGATAATGACAATGAATAACCTAGGATAAACCTTATACTAAGGACAAAATTAGGTTTAAATAAAATGGTTGATATATTTACTGGGATTCTATAATTGAATTATAGAAGTATTTTTACCAATAGTATTTTATTTTTAAGCATCATGAAACACTAAGGATTTTTTAAAATGACATATGTATTCATTGACTTAAGAGTGATGGATACCATAATTGGATTATTATATTGAGGTTGATCATAAGATCTATGTCCTAAAAATAACTTTTAGGTTTTATATAATGAGAGTCTACCAAGATTAAGAAAATTTTCGAAAATGTTATGGGAATTATATGTTTTAATGGAAAACCGATTTGAGGAATAATGCATTTATATTTTAGAGACATTAGTTTAAAGTTATTTATAACCTTTAGTGTTATTATTATAATTATTAACATTTTAATAATAGTCAAACAATTAGATTTTTTTTAAAAAAATGTTGTCCTAATACCTCAATTTTTTCTGAACCAATGGTATCTTAAATCATTGTGGATTTATGGATTTGGGGCCCTCAAAATTTCACAAATCATTCAATTTTTTGTGATTGATTACATATATAACTCTAAATTTTTTTTATTCTTTTCCTCCTCGTCAATATCTCTACTTTCCACTAATGTTGTCATACTTAGAGACCTAGTTATATGTTAGTTCACATGAACTTTGTACTTCCCATTATCTCTTTTCTAGACGATGTTTTACAAATCCATCCCACGATGTGGGATTTAATCATAATAAATATAAAATAACTTATTATCAAGGTCAATTTTATATTACGAGGATGAAATTTAATTAGGGCGGGGAGAATGTTATGCCTAAAAATTCTAAAGTAAGAACATTGTATTTCATAGCGTGTATGAAACACAACACCTAGTGTGTAAGGGGATATAATATCAAGATAATTTAAAATATAATTATTATTTTAAATAAATTCTATCTATGATTTATTTTTAAATACACACAATATTGAATTAGCATTCATCATACATAACCACGAGTTTCTTCAATGGATTGCGTTACATGCAAGATTGAGTTTTACTGAACAATAACAATTATTAAAATATTATTATTTAATACAATAATACTTGACCTATCTGTTGAATTAGTGATTATGAATATTAATAAATAAATTATTAAAATATATGGTTTATAAAAATATAAAATGAATTCAAAGGTTACCAATTAATTTGAAATAAATATAAAAACCAATTATAGGAAATGTTTTTATACTCACAAAGGTGTTTTACCCTAATAAATTAAATTAATTACTATTAGTTAATGATATTAATGAAACATATATATTATATATTTAATAAAATATAGTTTTTTACATTCATACAATATATGAATATGTATAGTATAATAATAAATCTAGTTTTATGCTTGAAATGGAATTTTTCTAAAAGGTATTTTTCTGCCTTTTAATGGAGAAAAGATTTTAAATATAAATTTTGGCAGTTTTATATGTTTTATATTTCAAAAAAACTTATGTTTTTAAATAAAAACATAAAAATTATGTTTGGGTTATTTTTTGGTATTTTTCTATGAAGATTCATTTTTAATGAATAGTGAAAAATAATAAATTTTAATTCAAAACTTCTTTTTTGTATAATTTATTTATCAGGATAAATTATATTTTTGATTGGTTTTCAAGTTTATTTAAATAAATTATACGAAAATTAATCCAATTTAGGTCATTTAAATAAATTTCATTTTGAAATTGAATATATAAACATCGCAAACTTTTGAACATTTTTACTTTAAAACCCCACTTTGTCATGCCATCCGCGGAATTAGATTTAAATAAATTTCTTCCTATTATGTGATTGGAATTTGTAAAAATGGATTCCATATTTTTAATCATCATAATTTATAATATATATTAAGTTTATCTTAGTTTTAACCAAAAATATTATGGAAATTAATTAAAATTTATTACAATGACTAAGAAAAAAATTAGTTTAACTACGGAAAAAACCTTAAACTAAAGGGAAAAAATGACCTAGAAACTTGTAAAAATCCCATTTGATATTAATATTTAGACACTATCTTCCATTTTATCTATTTATTTCCATTATTGGATTCACTTGACATGGAAAAAATGGGGGTGGAATTCCCTTTTCAAAAATTTACAAGAATGCCACTCCTCCTCCACTATAAAAAGGCACTCACCCCTCCCTATTCCTCACACCTATAAATAAATTTGTATTGATTGAGATATTCCAAAACAGATCCTAAAAATACCTACCCTAAACCTAGAACCCTAAACTTTGGATTAAATCCATCCAAGGAATCCCTTTGTTGAAAACCAAAAGGAGTTACCCAAATAAGAGGTAACATCCTTCCTCAATCTATTTTTTATTATTTTCATTATCCAACCCCTAAAATATTTTTATTACATTATTAAATAATAACCAAAATATCATAAATTTACTAATATGTTGTTATATTAATAGTTTTATCTAAACATACACACACTTCTATCTAATGGGTAACGAACTTACCGTTTATGTGTACGATGAACTACTACATCACAAAATGATGTCGTTCGTTTTTCCTTTACAACCATTTATGGTTGGTAATTAGGATGTAAATTCTGTTTATATATGATATATATGATATTAATAACTTCTTAATGATTATTTAATTCATTTATAACACATAACTTTATTCTCTCCATTTTGTATAAATACGATAACATCATTTGTAGAAGTGTGGACTACCATACCTTAAAAGTGATGTGATTCATTCACATGATATATGGAATGTATAAAGAATGGTTTCAATTAAAAATATTTAAAATAAATGAAATATATATGATATTAATGAAATAATTAAATTTATATAAATATAATATATCATTTTATTTATTACCCTTTTCAGACACTAAAAAGGTGATAACATCTTTTGTGGACATCTGGACGACCACCTCCTCAACATGATGTGATTCATTTTATATCACAATAATTACATATATAATTATATGTGATTAAATAACATGTTATTTAGGATATAATTATCATTATTTAATGATATAATGTTTCTTACCTTCTTTCCATACCGATTATTGAAAAATGGGAACATTACTCATACGTACATACTGCCTACCGTCTCCCTGAGTGTAACACTGGTTCATTTTTCATAACCATATTTCATGATTGGTTTTAAAATTATAATTTATGTATATATAAGATAATTATATTATTATTATTATTATTTATATGTTTATATAATGAACCCTTTGATCATAGTTGACCTACCAAATTCATTTTAACACATGAACCGAATTTTTTCAAAACACCTGATGTAAACTTAATTGTTTAAGTAGTTGTGTAAAATATTGTAATAAGTAAGGTAAATTTAATGATAAAATTGAAAAATTCTATGAAGTAGTAAAATAATTAACATAATTTTATTATTCAAGAAGATAAAGACACACATGAAAAGTTGGACTCAAGGTAAGGTATTTCATCTCAATTAACATTCCATTGATTATTATTTGTTGTTATACCCCAATTCAATTTTATATGGTTCATATACTACACTTTGGCATGTTATATAATGGATATAATTATTCTCATGATATTAAAAGTTTCATTTTATTTTATTACTTCATGTGGTTATGATTAAAATGTTTCAAATTGTAATGGTACATCTTGCTATGTTTAAAGACTATTCTCCTCAAGAATATTTTAATGATCATTCAATGGTATTTACATTCATCAACATCAACAAACCTTGTTGTTACTTATCCTGCACTAGGTAAATTTTGAAAAATATGTATATTTTATTAAATATTAATGTTTTACGATAAGGAACATTTTTTATTAATTAAATCGATTATTTGATATATGAGGAATGCTTTGGATAGGAAAGATATGGGTTGGTGACCCGTTAATTCAAGACTTACAGGCCAGGGACTGATTAATGCCAGCCCTATGGGTTGGGGAACATTTAAAGTAATCCCCATGATTCATCGATAGTCTCATGAGACAAAATTAGTTGGAAACAAATCCTTCAAGTTTTTTTCCAAGAAGAATAGATGGGTTTCTACCTAAAAAGTTAAACAATCCTATGAAAGGTCTGAATGGTAGGGGTTCATGTGATAGATATATGACGTTCAATAATTAAGCATTGAATTCATTTTAGTTATTATTTATCCATGAGAATTTTCATTGACATATTAATGGATGCATTTCCTTCTCAGTTTTTTTGAGTAAATGGAATGTGTTTTCATTTTCTTACTTTTCCATATTAATTATGCCTTGTATAGTTATTCGAAAGAAATGTATTATCAATTATTTACTGTAACATCCCTAGTTTTTATGGACCTTCTTTTCTTAGATAAATTAAATTTTAATTTATTTCATGTAATTCATGAATTCAAAAATTCCTTTCACATGGAACCGACTCGGCATACGTTACATGGAACATCGACTTGGAGTATGTTACATAGAACATCGAATTGGATTAGGTTGCATGCAACACTAATATTTCTATGAAACATCATTTTATTATTATAATTATTTATAAGAGATAATTATAAATTATACATTGAAATTAGTAATATTAATATTAATAAATATATTTGAAATATTGTTTATAATTTTTTATATAATGAAAACATATTTATAATGGAAGATATATTTGTTTTGGTAAAGTCCTTGAATATTTATAAATACTATTTTCTCAAATGAACTGCTTTTAATATCCTTTTATGAAATATAATAAAAATAATTTTAGACACATTTAAAAATTTAATTTTATAAAATAAACATAATATTTTAATTTATAATGTCAAAATTATCTTCGAGATAATTTTTGGGATTTTTCTGAGAAACTTCATTTTTGGATGAATAGTGATAGATACCAGATTTTAATTCAGAACCACATTTTCATTTAATTTAATTATAAAGATAAATTATATTTTAAATTGGTATAACAGATCTATTAGATAATAATTTTATTAATTTATAAAATTTAGTTCATTTAGATCAATTTCACTTTGAACTTGGGTATAAAAACTTAGCAAACTTTTGAATGTTTTTACTTTAAAAACCCGTATTGTCGACCTGACTACAGGATTAATTTTAAATTAATTTCTAAAAAATATTTAATTTTTTATTTGGTAAAATAGAATAAATATTTGTAATAATAATAATTGAGAAAGTATAATTAGGTCAAATTAG
Source organism: Viscum album (assembly GCA_963277665.1). NCBI lineage: Eukaryota > Viridiplantae > Streptophyta > Magnoliopsida > Santalales > Viscaceae > Viscum > Viscum album. The sequence goes on from OY728147.1 coordinate 998,733,927, forward strand.
TTTTTTTACCAAAAAGATTAGTGAAAGTGATTAAAATTAATTACAATGATTAAGGTTAAATTAAGCTTAATAAGGGACTAAACCATCACCTTAAGTCTCCAAAAGACCTATAAACTCGTAATAAATTCATTTTATGGAAATATCTAGACCCTAACCTCCCCTTTATCGACTTTGGATCAATATTTTATCCACTTTCAATAAAAAACATTGGTGAGGGTTCACTTTTCCAAAATATTATAAGAGTGCCACTGCTCCTCCATTATAAAAGGCCACCACCTCTTCCTATTCTTAACACCTCTCAAAACACATAGTTTTATTAAATATATGAAAAATAAACTTCCCAAAAACCCTACCTTCCTCCTTGAATCCTCCCTTTAGGTATAAAGAAATCCAAGGAATCCTTTTTTCACAAACCAAAAGGAGTTAAATGATTAAGAGGTAACATCTTCTCTCAAGATCCTTTATTTATTTTATTTATCCACCCCATCCACTCTATTTATTCCATGATTTTATAAAAAACTCTTATATTAAATATACTATCATGTTTTTATTCTAAGGGTTCTACCTACACTTACACACACTTCCATCTAATGGGTAACGAACATAATGTTTACGTGTACAACGAACTACCACCTCACTAAATGACGATTCCTCATTTTTCATTTAATGCATATAATGGTGGAAATTATGATGGAAAATATGTTTATATATGAAATATATTAAATGTTTTATGTCTTTAATATTCTTACATCCTTTTACAACACATATCTTTATACTCTCCATTTGGTGTAAATATGATAATTTTGTTTGAGGAAGTGTGGACTACCACCCCCTCAAAGAGACGTGATTCATTCAAACACTACATGGAATGTATTAAGGACGGGTTTAGTGAACTTATATGATATATAGGATATAATAATACTAATTTAATAATTATATATATACATATATATACACGCATGTCATTTACCTTCTTTCTTTCAATATGACCATACAAACAGAAACAACATTCATGTGTACGTACGACTTACCGACTCCATGAACGGTGTATTATATTTCATAATTACATATTATATATATTATTATAATACACATATAATAAATATACCTTATATTTATATCATTTTTTACATTCTATAAATCCTGATATAAGTATAAGTACCAAATATATAACAAATCAAGGCATATGTGAAGAACAAAGTGGATATTACCTGAAGTGAAACCTTAACATAGGATTGTTAACAAAAGGGTAATATAAGGTCATAATAAAATCATATGTGGTATTATATATAATAATATTTTTATTTAAAATATATATAATAAATTAATAATTATTATATTGGTGATTTGAATGAGTACGATGAGAGTTAAGACACAAGGTAAGAGAATCTCATATCATTTTATTTCTATGAGATACATGACTTAATCACCACTAACTTCTTTCATGTGGTGTATATAATTACCATTAATTTATTAAATTTATATTATAATTAAATTTAAGGGTATTCACATATCCATTTTATGATATTTCTTTTATTGGGTTTAAGCTTAACAAGTTACCAAATCTGTAAAATAGTTTTTTCTTAACTCACGTTCTCTAAGACCCATGTTTTGTTATGCACCTAAATTCTTTTCCAAGGTGTATATACTTAGATTTTACATGTTAAGTCATGAATAGAATTATTTTAATTATTTTTTAAGCTTCATTTAATTTCTTTTTCTCACATGGGGAGCATTATCCCAAGTTAACAAGTGATAAGAGTTTATTAAAACAATCTCTTCACTTTTAGAGATTGTTTATGATTATGCTTAAATTAATGAAATATCATGATGCATATCTCAAGAAAAATCATGAATTTATCCTATGGTTATTATAGAAATCCTAATGTATTATTACCATTTTTTGTTCTTTGGTACTTAGGACAATGTTTTTAAGTAAAATCTAGCCATCTCTCTCTTTAGTCATAAATCTATTACATTAAAAAACCTTGTTTTCAAAAATGTTTTCAAAAATGTTTTCAAAATATATCTAAAGCCCATTTTCAATAAAAAATGTTTTCAAAAACGTTTTATGGTTTTAATGATTCCATTATACTTTTTCAAAACTATTTTCATAGATAATGGTTTTCAAAATGTTTTATGTTTTAAAAAGAGTTTTCAATGAAAAAAGGATATTTTACTCAATAAATGTTTTCAAAATATCTTTCAAAATTATTTCCCATCTATGATAACATACGATGGTGTTACTCATGTATTTTTGGGGAAATTATCCAATGTTTCCATTTATATTATATCTTTAAATGGATTATGTTTTGATGGAATGATTTTTATGAAACCCATTTATATTTCATAGGATATATGTTTTTGAAACCCACTTATTTTCATGGGTTATGTTTATGATTAAATGATTATAAAAACTATCTTTTTCTATAGGCAATGATATGATTACATGTTTATAATATCCATTTCATTTCCCAGGCTATGATATGATTATTTATGATCTTGTGGAACAAGTATGCATGATTTCACTATGAGATGGGTGGGACCTATATCTCCCACCAATGCATTTGGTAAAGATTTATATCTCCTGATATTGACTAAGATGGTCTTTGGAATGAACATTTACTACTAAGATGGCCATGTGAGTGAACCATGACTACCAAGATGGTATGGGGAGTTAACTCATTCTAATAAGATGGTTATGAGAGTGAACCATGGATTCTAAGATGGTATGGGGAGTGAACCCATAATACCAAGATGTTCTTGGTAGTGATTCCTTGGATACTATTGAAATAATATTATATGCTTATGTGTCTACGAAAATTCTGTGTTTTATTCCTATGTTTTGTTATCATGGCTTATTTTCATTATTTCCTTATGATTCATGTCTTATGAACTGCCAAGATTTTTTCCATGTTTCATGTCTATGATCTTTTATATGCAGGGTATGATATTATATTTTTTTGATCATGTAATTATACCCTTATGATCATGATTATGCTTACATATCTACTTTTTTTTACCCTTACTGAGAATCTGATCTCACCCCCTTTTATGTTTCCTTCCCCAGGTTATGAAGATATGTATTATGTTTAATGTGTCTAAGAAGGATGATAGGTAAGTAATAACCTAATGGGAGATAATTTAGCTCACTAAAGTATCAGTATTTATGTTTTAATGTTTCCAAAGGCACTAGACTAGTACAATATTTAGGTGTATATTTTTATAATGTTTTAGGTATTCTTCCAAAGTTATGTAATGTTAATGTATGAAAATTTAGGTTCGATATAGTTGGAATTATAACCAATTTTTAGTTAAACTTTGGAAGCTAGGTTGAGTAATCTTTAGTGGGAACCCTAAGGACATGTCTAGGGATAATTGTAAAGATAAGGAAAAGTAAATGAAAATGTCCTAGAATTTTGGTAAAGGATAGAGTGACTGGTTTCCTAGAAATGCATCCCTATCTAGATACTACAAGTGGATGTGTATTTTTCACAGATGTACCTAGAGGTAAAAATTCTAAAAAGATGTTTTGGGCTTGAGTTGAGGTAATCCAATACATGACAATGGGACTTGCTACACACCTAATTTGACACTCCTGAGGGATATGCTTTGGGAATCCACAAAATTTTCATGAACCATCATGAAATATTTAACTTGAATTTGTGTATGAATAAACTAGGATAAAACTATGGTGTCATAGATTAAGGAAGGTGTCATAATCTATAAATACTATAAGTGATTTTTTATGATTATGTGGTTCTTTGATATGATAAATGTTTCTCACTCCATGATTTTTGGTTTTAGTCAATTGATAGACCCCTAATGAACCACATTAATGGTGATTGTGATGGAAAATGAAATGATTGTACTCCTAAGCAACCAAATTCCATGGGAGTCAGAGTGAATAACCTCATTTCTATGCTCACATGAATTTCTTAAGCTATTAATCTTGGTGGAATTACAAATGAGAAAAGGAGGGAACACCATTCTGTTGAGTCATTCATGAGGAAACATCCACCTTATTTTAGATGGTATTCTAATACACTTGTTTCTGAAAAATAGATCAGTACTATTAATATGATATTTTCTCTTCTCTAGTGTTCATAGCATAAGAAATTACTTATGGATGTCTATCAATTCGAAGGAGAATAAGGATAGTGGTAGAATCTAATCAAGAATATAAGGCATCAATATGAGATGGAATCCATGGATTGGTATGAGTTCAAGGACTTATTTTTCAATAAGTAATTTCCTTAGATTCTTCGTACCAAGATGAGGAAATCATTACTTTAGTTAAATCAAAGGGATAAGAAATATGTTGGTAACTATGAGGATAATTTCAAAAGACTTATGAAGTATGCTTCAAGAATTACCATCCAACCTAAATTTTTTTTATAGGTTCTTCAATGGCTTAAATCCATGTCTTATAAGGTCTCTGGCCATAAGAGACTTTAGTAGCTACAAATAGATTGTGTGTTATGAAATCGATTTTGAAAAGGAGGTCGGTGTCACGTAACAACCTCATGGTTTTAATAAGAAGAGGAATATGGAGTTTAAAGGAAAATATAAAAATGATGAAGAGAAGAAGATTATATTACCTTTATTCTCTAAGTATGGGAAAAATCATGGAGGTAATTTCATTAAGGGGTCTAATATATTTTTTATGTGTGGAAGGGAAGGTCATCAGGTATTTGATTACTGAAGTGATGGGAAGAATTTATCTAAAATTACGAATCGGGAAAAATAGGAATAGAACAAACCTCCCAAGATTCAGTGCTACAAGTGTAAGGAGAATGGGAAGTATTCTAACTAGTTCTTAATCCCAAGGGTCAGTGATAATGAACGATGTCAGCAACCACTTAGGCTGAGGGACAAGGGTAAACCTCATAAAAGCTCTATTTATGATGAGGGTTGTGATAATGATGTGATGAAAGGTACACTTACCATACACTCTACAACTAATAATTTCATATTTGATTATAGATCTACCAACTCTTTAATATCTAAAGAATTTTATAAGGGTGTTAAGATCTCACCAAAATATTAGATGTGTAATTAACAATGCAAACCTCTAATGGTATGATGGTTTCATCCCATGTCTATGACTTCTCCCTAGTTGAAGTTTCTAGGAATGAGATTCCTATAAATCATATCATTATTATTTTGGTTTAATTGGATTTTATATTAGGAATGGATTGGATTTTATACATAATGACCCCAACAATTGTCAAGGAATGAAAGTTACATTTGATATTTCAAACCCTCCAATTATCATCCATCAATATAATGATAAAAATGGACTTCCTATGGAGATTAAATCCAATGTATTGGTCTTAATTCCTATTTAAAAGGGTTGTTTATCTAAAATGGTTGGGGAAAAAATCAACATACATGATATGCCTATTTTTCAAGAATTTATGTTTGTCTTTCCAAAAAAGTATTCTAACATTTCACCGAAATATGATGTTCTCAAAAGAACTCATACCTAGTTTCACACCAATTTCAAAGATTCCTTATAGAATAGTCCCGATTGAGTTGCATGAATTGAAGAAGAAACTCCAAGAAAACCTTGATAATGGATTCATTTGGCCAAGTGTGTCACCTTGGGGTGCACCCATTCTTTTAGTGAAAAATAAATATGGATCAATTCCACTCCACATTGATTGTTTGGAGTTAAACAAGATCACAATCATGAATACGTATCTTTTTCCCCATATTGATGACTTGTTTGATCAACTGCGTGAAGGTCAATACTTTACAAGATTGACCTTTATTCTAGATATCATAAATTAAGGGTCAATAAGGAGGATATACCCAAGATGACATTATTTAAAAGGTATCAACACTATTATTATATATTGATTTCTTTTGTTGTTACTAATTCTTATACTATCTTCATGGATTTAATGAATAGAGTCTTTATAGATTACCTTGATCATTTTGTGGTATTCTTTATATATTATATTCTTATCTATTTAAAGAGTAAGGAAGATCATGAAGATCACTTGAGAATATTAATAATAACCCCGAGGAAGGATAAACTATATTAAAAGTTTACAAAGTGTGAATTTTGGATGAAAAAGGTTTCATTTTAGGTCACATAATCTCAAGAGATGGTATAGAAGTAGATCAATCAAAGATGGAGGCTATTGAATAATGGCATAGAAAATCCACTGTGACTAATATTTGTATCTTTTTTAGTTTATCTGTATACTATCGATGGTTTGTAGAGAATTTCTCATGACTATCTAATCCTCTGACCAATTTAACTTGGAAAGGATTAAAGTTTTTATGGACAGATTAATGAGTGGAAAATTTCGAGGAACTAAAGAGAAGGTTAGTCAGTGCACCTGTGCTTACAATACCCTGTAGTGAAGAAGGGTTTGTAATCTATAGTTATGCTTTCAATAAGGTATTGGGATGCTATCTTATGCTGAATAACATGGCCATCACTTATGCTTTGTAGTAGTTGAATATTCATGAGCAAAATTACTGAACTCATGATTTTGAGTTATCATCTATAAAGTTCAAGATCCAGATACCACTCAACTGGTGCCCCATACCTAGTTGGCCACATGGCCTCAAGCACATTTCCACAACACCAAAGGCTACAGACTAGCAACAAAGGCCTAGGGTGGAATAACGGGGAAACTATGACCTTATTGGCAGAGTGTAACATAGAAGAATAAATAATAATAAAATATCAGAAGTGGTAAACAATATACATTTGGAATAAACAATAGGATACTAATAAGATAAATAACCAAGCATCATTCCATACAAAAGATGATGTAACATGTTATGTTCTAAGGAAAAATCCAAAACCAATACATTGTAGGAATCCACAATATATGTTCCAAAAAAAAACAAAGGAAACTAAGAAGCATTGCAATCCTTGAATCAATCCCATGTTCTCTAGATCCTAAAATGCATCTCAAGTACCTGTAGAAGGGCGTTTTCCCTTATTGACTCCTAAAACAACATAATCTATTTGGGCCCAAAAATCCTGAACCTAATAGGGCATGAGAAATAAATCCTAGTAGGAAAGCACACAAGATTTGTGCCTATCTATCAGTGAGATTATTCAACAAGTAGTGTACAAAATGGAAAAATCAGTATACTAGGAAGTAATCAAAAGTAAACAATCCTACAAGTCATGTTTTACATTTTCATTAATTGTGTTCAGTTCAACAATTCAATTACATTGAATTATATAAGTTTCAAGATCCAGCCTAAGCCCATCAATCCCCCATCTAAAAAATTTTCAATAGATACCTCAGAAGTCTATCTAAACAAATAAAATGAAGACCAAATCCAATATTGTTCTTGGGATTGGAAAACACGTCATAAGTTATTCCATTTAAAAATTCAAATCAAAATCTCTACTATAGGCATAGAAAAACCCCACCCATAGGCATAAAAATCCTCACCCACAGGAATAACGAATCCTCACTCACAGGCATAACAAATCCTCGCTCGCAGGCATAACAAATCCTCGCCTGCAGGCATGATGGATCCTCACCCACATGCATAACAAATCCTCACCCATAGGTATAACAATCAATAGGGTCAAGCCTACTATATCAAAATTTCATCATAAAATAAAACACATGTAAATTACACTATTACATGGTTAACATAATAATAACTCATGTGGGCATCATACAAAACAAGAAACAAGTGAATTAAACTATCACAAGGCTTAAAAAATTATACTCACATGGGTAGTTCATATCACAAGCCTAATATGTAATCTAAAAATTAGAATTATTACACAAATATACTCACATGAGAAGTTTATGTAAAACAAGAAAACACATGAATTAAACTATAATAGCAATTAAGTAATTTTCATCTCACATTGGAAATGTTCAATTAACCAATTTAATTTTAAACAATCCCCAAATAGGAAACAAAGGCGTACCCATAGACATACTAGGTCAAATGTCCAAACAATGGTAATATGAGGGAAACACACCCATGAGGTGGCCCTTAATCAAAACAAAAAGATCAAACATGCTTAAATTAATTTAATTCATGACCTAATCATCATTAGGCAACAACAAGGGACAATTTATATTCAAGACTACACCCTAAACATGGAAAAACGACACTACGACACATATAAACAACTTGAAATTGAGTGAATGAAATAAGACCACCTACATCATCATAGTATGACTCTCCTTATCCAACCTTAACCTCCAATTCAAGATATAATGACATATAACTACAAAACAATGATAAATGCTCAACCTTAAATAACTACGTCGAGTGAAAAATCATGAAGAATGGATCAAGTGGAATTGAGAGCTTACCAATTGGGTTCAAACACAATCAACGAAGAAGGAATAGAGGTTCAGATGATCAATTGGGAAGGGATTAAAGGTCTGGCGCTACTTGTTCATCAACCTAGGAGAGCCTTTGTCCGTTTTCACAAAAAATATGCTACTACCCTATTTAATCAATAAATAAATGTACATGGTATGTACTTGAGACTACACGCCATGTCTATATAATTTCTAGCCAGACCATTACATGGTCTTGTACTAGGATTACATGGCCTATAGCCTTCCATACAAAGCGTGTACCTATAAGTGCACGACATTTAGTTCATAGTCACATCATGTAATAGACCTATAGCCATCCCTTAACATCTTTCCCCACATTTTCTTAAGTAAAAAATGAAAAGGAAATATCCATACCTCAAATGAAGAACTGGGTTGTTACAAACTCCCCCTTAAAGAAATTCATCCTTGTATTACCCTTCTAAGGGTGATTAAGAATTATCTGAGAGCAAATCTAGCTACTGAGATTATTCATCAGCCTACCGCTCCCAAGTCACATCCTACACTCGGTCATGCTACCATAACAACCATACTAAAGGAATAGATTTTCCACAAAGAACCTTCATTATATGTTCCATAATACATATGGGATGCTCCTCAAAGTACGCATCTTACTATAACTCCACTTATTTGGGTTGAAAGGTGTGAGACAGATCTAAAAAGTAACATATTAACTGAGAAATGTGGAAGACGTCATGCATGGGCTAATACCTATGGGGTAACTATAACTGATAGGAAACTAGACCGACCCTTTTTAGAATATCTAATGGCCTAAAATACCTTGTAAAAAGATAACCCTATCTCCTGATCCTCTTGTGTCCCAACATCAATGCAACACATCTTTAAAACACTATAAAAATAATAAATTTAATGAGATAGAAAATGATACTCATTATTCATTATCAAATGTGAAAATAAAAATATAGATAACAACATAAGGAACTATTGGTTGACTCCTAGGAAGCACCTAATTTATAGACTTTAGTTAGACTCGATATAAGAATTAGTTTACATCACAAGGATGATAACCAAGCCCATTGAGCTCACCTAAATTTATTGTATAACCATCTAACCATTATCTAATAATGTTTGTTCCTCTTATCTAACTAACCTAAAATCCCCATTAATATGCACTCTCAAGATAGTGAATGATATATACAATTTGGTCATGATCTTCCCTAAGAAAATCTTCAATCTTGTATTAAAAATAATGACACTATGACCAACCTTAAAAAGCCTATTTATAATATTGGAGTCCTTAAAATTTATTTTTTATTTCACAATAATCCCATTATTTCTCATAATGCTCTCTCCTAATTTATTCTAGATCACTTAACTCTAACATCGTCCTCTCACCCACTTACCTAAAATCGTAGTGTAGAAATTTCATAACACAAAAAGACTATTTATATATCTATATAGGCTTAGGGATTTTTCTACCAATGAAAATTATGTAAGAGGAAATACCCATTTGAGTTTTATAAACAAGTATGTAGTCTTGTAAAGCTTTACCTCTCTTAATAGACCAATCCATCCTAGAAATAGACATGATTTTTTCACAAATTTGATTCAATTCCCTATTTGATAATTTTTTTACTTTGAATCTTGACTATGGGTTCATATTGTACCATTTTTATAATCACATTCATATATTTTCATCAATAATTCAAAATAAATATTCTAAAAATGTACACCATTATCTATAATGAATTATTTCATCACACTAAATATATAGAATATATATATTTTGATGATATTTTAAACAATGCTATGAAGATTGTTTGGATATGGAAATTCCAAAAAAAACATAGAGACATATTATAAAAAAATGGATATAATCATAACCATATAAATTTTAACATGGCCCCATAATGGCTAAACCATACTCATTGAGGATTTTATCCTCTAGAATCCATTTTTATGGTAATGACATCATCCTACGAACAATTCGTAGCCTATTACATCTGTCACAACCTATAAAAAAGAATTTAACATATTTAAAAAGTGTTTATCTATTAAATAAAGCCTTCATTACTTTATGAAAAGTAATTTAACCCCCACGATGTCTCCCCCAAGGTGAAAAGTGGTCACTATCATGGATAGAAATCAGTTACTCATTAAAAACGCATCTCTATAGGATACTATCTACACATAACTAAAAAGTAAGATTTTGTTTTAGAAATTTTATTTTTTATTTGGTTTTGTGAACGTAATTTTGGTTTGACACCTGCAATATTGAAATTGGAATAATCTAAAATATATTTAGATTTTCTCATATAGATAGTAAATAGTTGATCATATAGGAAGGATTATTTAATCCTTGTTCATTTATCATCTTGAGTAATAGGATAATGAGACAAGTGGACAACAACTAAATTTTCAGTTCTATTATTGTACTATATATCTAGAAAAAATTATTATAACTAAAGGGTCCAACACATATGTTTAGTATTGGTTTATTTCTTTATCAAAATATATTTAAGAGTAGAATGATATTTGAAAATTATAATTTTAAACACTATTAAAAACTACCTAATATTATTGAGAGAAAACATGATAGTATCTAACTCATTTTCTATTACCGAATAATTATTTTGAGTGTAATTTTTTTTTGAAATATAATTGTAAATCACGTGAAACATCTTCACTCTAATTTGCAATGAAACTACCCCATAGTGATATCACAATCATAACATATCACCCCAAAAGGTAAGATTCAATTAATGGAAGAAATAATTAGTGGAGATTTTAGTTTCTCTTTCAGATGATTAAATGATTATAAACACTTATCATCAAACACAATGGGTGTTTCCATCACTAATAGAGAGAATGGGGAACTTGTGATTTTTTATAAATTCAATTTGGACCACTAGTGGAAACCAAAATTCCCCAATAAAAATCTAATTTCATTTACATTTTCATAAGGATTCATAATTTTAATAACATCAAATTTAGAATTATTAACCTTTATTCCTTCCTTAAACAGCCTAGGACCTAATAATATTCCCCCAGTAATAATAAAATAAAATTTTAACTTTTAAAAAATAGATTATATTGTTGGAACCACATCAAATAATTTTTTATATTTTTAATATTTTTTTTTTAATTTCTCCTAAAAATTGAAAATTTATGCATGAACAACTAAATGATCATCTCAATAAAATCATAAAATATTTCAATCATACACAATTGAATGGTAGTCAGATATCCACAAAATCCAAATGGAATTCACCTATTAAAAAATATCTTGATCGATCATGTGAATGTAGTTTTTTTCTATTTTCTAGAGCTACATGAATCTGGTTATAAATTAAATAACTATCTAGATAATAGACGAATTCATTTCTAATCAAACTTTAAAGTATTTTATTCAAAAGAACATTGGGAATTGATATTTTCTAGTGTCATAATATGAAATCCAATAATCATTAAAAACTATCCAATTGGTTTATTTTTTATATTGTATTTTTATTATTATTATCATTAGTCATAATAGTGAAATCTCCCTTCACAAGAACAACCTAAACTGGGATAACACATGAACTTTCTGAAATTGGTTAAATCATTCCGACATCTAACATCTTGATAACTTATTCTATAACTACAAATTTTATATTTATTTTTAATATTATTTTTCTTTAAAGTTTTGGTTTATGGTTATTCTCCCAGAAAATTATATGAATGCAATAAGGGATAAATCCATTAATATCATCTATAGAAAAACCTATGACTGATATATACTTATTTAAGAAATTAAATTGAATTGAATTTTTAATCACATATAATATATATGATATGATAAAAGGCAATGTTTAATTTTCACCTAGAAAAGAACATTTTAGGTGGAATGGAATGGTTTGTATATCCAAAATGGGAACTTATTCGCTCAAAGGAAGATTCTTGGTCTTGGGAGGTCTAAAGAAATCATGATACCATTTAAATAAAGTAGTTTACCACGCTTCTTTTTTATCAACACATTCATTACAAACTATTCATAATATGTACAATTTATTATTGGTAAATAATTTTCTCTAAAGAAACACATAAAGGTTCCTTAAGAACTGTCTATTATACTTAGGTCAAGGATATTGATCTCTTATTGAGAAAATTCCCATGAATGATTCACTATTAAATGAACTATTATTTATTTCATAAATCATTATCAATAAATCTTTCTCTTCCTCATCCACTAGAAGTTGTAACTCTAGAAACTCATATATTGAAATTTTTTGTTTTTTTTTTAATTTTTTTGGTTCTTATAAACACATTCAATTCTCCTCTAAGGTCTCTTAAATTGATAATCAATGTACTATTGTATACAAAAATTATGTCTTCTCTTGTGTCTAAGAAATTACTACAAAGGATGTTAGGAATATCATTATCACACTCTAAGGCTAATATCATAGAATTAGTAGAAATATTGAGTTTCTTAGCTCCAAAAAAAACAACTATCAAACCAATATATTGGGAGATAAATGGTTTGGTCTCTTAAATATAATATATATGTGGTTCCGTGTAGAAATACTTGGTTCAAGTATTCAAAAAAAATTCATTGGTATTATATTTATACTTTTAGAAAAGTCAGATATGTAGTTAAGCATGAAATTATCCCTTAATGTACAAGGTATGACAATTCTTCCTTGATATTTATATTTATGAGTATTCATTTCTTGAAGGATAAAACTGCACTCCTATGATGGATTATATGATGAAAATTCATTTCATGAAATTTTATTACAAATAATATTCTTTAACAACTTAAAATATAATGGCTTCAGAAATAGGGATTCAAGAAAATGAAATATTATTTAATGTTTCAAAAATAGTTTAGGAAAATAATGTAGTTTATGTTCTTGATCACAATTTATAATTATTTTAGGAATATGAATGTCTTTAGCTGAATTCATTATGATTATTGGTATATAAAAAACAACTTATTCCACATTTTTCTTCAATTTTACCTCTTTGTTTTTAAAATATTTTTCCTTATTAATTTAAAAAGGATCAATATTATTCAAGTTTTTTTAGTGGTTCTATCCAAATTTATAGATTCATAATTTCCTACATCTATGTTTCAAGATTGAAAAAGATGTTCACCATGAGTAGGTTCAATATATTTATTAACTTCCCAATTAGTTTATAAAATACTCTTAGATTTAATTACCATAAAATATTCCCTTGGATTTATGTTAGGAGTTCGTTGAATTTTTTATTTTTTTAATTTATTCTCCATTCTAATTGACCCATTTTAAACTCTATATTGTTCATTATTGAATCATATTTATCATTATTTGAATTATATTGTTTATTTAAATTGAATTTTTTACCATACATATTGGGATTCCATTTTCTTATAATTTCATCCATCTTTGAAATCAGTGGTCACAAAATTTATCATATATATTAGAATAATTTTCCCTCAATTTTTTCTTAATGGTTTTCTAGGTTTCTATTGGAAACCATGGGAATTTATAGTCTGAAAACCCCTTGTCCAATATTAGGTTGATTTATACAACCCTTATTATAGTTATTAGAAAAAAGATTATCCCTAAGGAAAATTCTAAGACAATAATAAGTAATGTTTATATTTATATGTGTTTGGGTGGGTATATTAAAATTTTTGTAGTATGAGTAAGAATATCTGAACATACCACAGTTTTTCTATTTATTTGTAAGTGAGTTTGGTTTGTTTTCATTATAATACACATAATCTTGTTTCTATACATGGTGAACATGATTATATTAAATTTGAAATTATGGTTTTACTTATTGATCATTTGTGTTTTCAATTATGAGGATGTGTATTGATATTTTTTCAAATATTGAGTAGTTAAATAATTATAATATTCTCGTGAATATAGATTTCCCAAGGTTTGGTAATATCGGTGATACAATTTCAAAGTGCCTCCATATAGAATTTTTGTGTACATTGGGGATTTGGAAATAACACAAGAGGATCAATAAACAACTTCCAAACTTAATGTAATAGTTCTTTAGGATAACTAATAATGGATCCTTTATCATAATAATAATTTCAAGATAAAAATAAAGTACAAATAATGTAGAAATAAAATTAACACCAGTTTTAATAAAAAAAACCACCTAAATTGAAAGTGGTAAAAAACCACATGAAAAAAGAATTATCTCACTATAGTAAAATTGTGGGTAATGAATCTCTCTAAATCACATTGAGAAAACACTTAGAATATTATCTCTTAAATAACTAGAGGTACACCTCTAAAAATATTACACTCAAAGATGATGATGTGTTAATTAAAAATATGATGATGAAAATTGTTGGAAGAGATCCATTTTATAGCCTAGCCTCTCCCTCGTTTGGACACCCATCAATTAAATGTGTATTACCAAATTAAATAGAGGAATAATGGTAGGGTTTCACCCTCTATGAATTAAATGAATGTAGAGGCCATCATTATTATTTTCTCTCTCCATAAACTCTTCACACATATCTCCCACCAAGAGTGTTGATTAAGTATCAATCACATATACATACATCCTATCTATCTTTCATTCAAGATTCTCATGTCTAATAAAAAACTCTTGAGGATATACACCATCTAAACATATCAGAACCAATTGATTTCATTAGGAAATCAATAATCTTTGATTTAGTGTGATTTTTTTTTCATATCCACACTTCCATCATCTACCAAATTTGAAAAAAATAATATTTTATACTAATGTAATTCATATTGGAATGAAAATATGGATTCCCCAAAATATACAAGGCGCTCTGATTGTCATGAAATAACTAAATAAGATGTGGTTTGTGCTTGAGCTCCTCTAGTAAACGTTTCTTCCAAATTAGATATTTGTAAGAATGTGTAGATTATATATACTCTACCTCGATTGTGGATAAGGAAAAACATACTATTACTTGGAAATCTAGCTCACAATTCCCCTATAAGAGTAAACACATACCTTGTAGTGAATTTTATCTGGTCAGAATTACCTGAAAAATATGAATCAACATAGCATATGATAATAAAATATGGTCCTCCATAACATAATGAAACATATTTGGCTTTCTTGATATATCTTAGGATCATTTTCACCATGATCCAATGCTCCAATCCTAGATTCTCCATGAACCATCTAACCAATCCAAATGCATGTGCAATGTCTAGTCTAGTACAAACCATAATAATATTTAGACCCACCTACTAATTCATATGGAACATGAGACTTTTATATCCTATCTTCTTGACTGCTAGGAATTATCATAGGGGATAAATGAAATTAATGGTTATAGGGTAAGAAATTATCTTATAGTCTTTCATGTTGAAGCGTTTCAACACATTATTCAAATAATTATTTTTTTTAGAAATTTTTTTCCATTATTTATATGTCCTTAAATATACATCCCATGAATCTTTTTTTTCAAGTCCCAAGTGCTTCATATCAAACTCCCTAGAAAACTATTCCTTCATCTCATGGATTTGATCATTTTTGGGGCCTTCAACCAACAAGTCATCCATATACAATAGTAGAACAATAAAATCCTTACTATCTAGGCACTTGAAATATTCCCAAGGATCTGAATTAAGTCTTCTGTATCAAAGGATCAGGATATATGAATCAAATATCTTTTACAAACACCTTAGTGCCTGTTTGAGGGCGTAAAAATATTTTTTCAACCTCTAAACCAAGTTATATTTACCTTCATTGAAAAAACTTTTTTGTTTGAGTATATATATTACTTCCTCAAGATAAATATAGAGAAAATTTATTTTCACATTTAGATGCTATAGATGCAGAGTGTATGTGGCACACATCACAAAAACTACCCAAATAGTTATCACTCAAACAACAAGAGAAAATATTTCATTCAAATCAACACCTTCCCTCTAATAATATCCTTTGAACAACAATATTTCACTATATCTTTCCAAATTCTATGTTTCATCACCCTTTATGTTGTAGACCCATTGATTATTAATGTAATTCATTCTATGATGTAGTAGAAAAAGATCGAAAGTCTTACTCTTCTATGAGGCTTTGTGTTCCTCTTTAATCTCCACCATATGTGAAGATGCATCCAGACTCTGGGTCACTTCCAAAAAAGATGATTTGTCTCCATCCTCTTTCAGTAATAAATAATAAACGTATCTCTCAGTGACATAATATGAGTGCCATATTGATATTATATTCAATCGATTTGACCTTCATAGTCCTAGATCATCTCATACTTGATCATTGTGCTCCTTTAATTCCTCATAAGAAACTAGTTCTTCCTTTGTTTCACCCTTCAAATTGATTGTTATAGTATCTGTATTCTCTTTATACACGTCTTTATCAATCAACATTTCTAACTTGTCTCATAAAAAATGAAATCTCTTCTGATGATAATTTTGTTGGAATTGGGATCCCATAAACGATACCCATTCACACCAACATAATATCATAAGAAGATAAATTCCCTAGATCTAGAGTCTAACTTCGATCTTTCTAGGTCATTAAATAATGCTTATACAAGACTTCCAAAAGTATGAAATTGAGAATAATTAGCAGTTTTTCCATTCCACATCTCCTTCAGTGTATTCAAGTCAATTGATGTCGAAGGGTATCAGTTGATCATAGACTATGAAGTATTTACTACTTCTTCTAAGAACATCTTGGTTTCTCCTACAGTCTTTATCATTACCCTTTTTCTATTTAGTAGGGTTATATTCATCCTCTTTTCCAATCCATTCTTCTAAGGATTGTATGACACCAAGAACTATCAATTTATGACTTTATGATGAGAAAAATAATAAAACTACATGATTTTATATTATCCTCCATTGCTAGTCCTCAAACACATGATCTTATTTTCTAATTAAATCTCCTTCCACACATTGAATGTTTTGAAGATCTCAAATACATCGAATTTCCTCTTAATTGAAAACAACCAACATCTCCATATATATTCATTAATGAATGATAAAAACTAGCTTTCTCCTCCAATGGATACAACATGTTCTTTACAAATATCAGATTTTATTAACTCCAAGATCTCCTTGTTCCTCACCGTTGACATTCTAATCATCAACTTCTATTTATTACGGAAAACACAATGATTACAAAATGGTAAGGATACCTTTTTAATCCCAGATAGAAACATCATATTAGAAATAATCATTAGGCCTTGTTTTGTAATTAGGCCATGCTTCCGATTCTATAACATTGTCAATGATTCCATTTAGTAGTTGATGTGACAACCATCTCTGAATATTTATACGTTTCACCCCTAATAACGTATAAGTTCTTTTATATCATCTATTAATTCATCACAACAAGTTCTCCATTCACAATCCTCATCATCCCTTTCTTGATGCATTTCTGTGATCTGATATTATAAAAATTTCCAAAGGAAAAAATGTTTATCCTGAGGCCCTACACATGGAATACTCTTTGAATGGTACAAAATATGTTATCATATATATTTAGTTTGATTGTGCTGACTCCAATTAAATTTAGGTTATGATGATTCCCCTTGTAAAAAAATTCTTTTGGATAGTTTCCTATTAATCAAACCACTCATGTTGATATTTCATGTTCTATGTTTTTCCTGATTCAATAATCTATGCATCATCAAGATTTTTTGTACCTCTAGTGTTTGTCACTGCTTCACAAACAAGCATGTCTCTATTTCTAGATGTACTTAACACATTTTCTTGAATGTTCTTCTCATCAACCTTCTTATTCCAACATTCAATGATGACATTCCCCCTATTAGCATAATTGTCACATATGACATTTTTCTTCTTTATCACTGATTTATAGCTTTTAGGATTATGATTCCCACTAGAACCACACTCTATCATTCTACCTATTTCCCTTGATATATCATCCAATTGGTGTGAAGTTTTCTATGTTTATTCTTTGTTCTTTCACCTACATTCTTCTTTAAGAACTGTAGGTACGAAATTGTTGAAGGGAAACATATCGATTAAGAAATTAATGGTGTGGTTGATGATAATTTGTGCATAAAAATATGATAAAATAGATTGAAGAATCCCTACACATTTATTATCCACAATTTTATATCTCAACACCATCAAATGAGAAAAAATGTTATTGAGGGAGTTGATGGGATTAGTCACTGATGATGAATCCACCATTCAAAGAGTGTATAATATGTTCTTCAATGAAATTTTATTGTGGAGTGGATTTTCCTCGCACAACTATTTCAGAGTATCTAAAATTTCCTTCCCTATATTTTTCTCCACAATTCTTGATAGGACCCCATATTCCAAAGCCAAATGGATGTTTAAAATTTCAATCCAATCCATGTAATTTCATTTCTCCTCTGTCACACCCACATATTTACTCTAATATCTATAACAATTATCTTTCCACATCACAACTTCCATATTCATTTTACACAATGAAAAATTATTTCTATTGAATTTGATGATCTCAAATCTCACTATCATTTGGACACATAGTTAGTCCCGAATTCCCTCAAACTAGAAGCCTGCCTATGATACCACTTGTTAGGATCTGAAATTATTTTCCCTACAGTACAATGATAATTTTGAGAAAAAAATAAAGTAAAAAATGTTGAAATAAAATGAACACCTGTTATAACATGGAAAACCGCCAAAAAGAATGGGGTAAAAATAACATTAAAATAAAAAGATATCACTATGGCAAAATTGAGTGTATAAACTCTCTAAAAATTACAATGAGATAAAATCAGAATATTCTCTCTTGAAAATATGGGAAAAAAAATAATGCACTGAAAACTTATTATGTGTTTCTTCATAATATGATGATGAAAACTATTAGAGTATATCACTTTTTATAGCCTACCCTCACCCTCCTTTAGGTTCCCTTGTAATGACCCAAAGTGTTATAAATAAAATTTTTCATGTAATTTTAATTAAATATATTTTTATGTTTTATTATTATAGAAAACACATGAATTTTTTTCATTTTATTATATCATATTGGATTTAAATGATCTTTATGAATCATTAACATTGATAATATAGTCATTGAAGAATGATCACATAATTAGTATACATATAGGGTTGTAAAAAATCTAGTTGTCACAGAAAAAGGACATGATGTACTCAACCAGTAGGATCGTACCCTATGAAGCACATTTACCATAGCTTTTATTGGATATATAATCCATGTGATTTTTCCTTGACCAAGCCCAATATGAGATCTAATAACTTAAGCCTGATCGAAACCATTTATGGTAGAAGTTCAATTTTATCAAGATCACAACAAAAACCATGTATGTCAAACCACCTCATAAAATTCCCACCATTCCACACCTTACTCTTAGGGAGATTTCCAGTGTATTAAAGGGATATATACCAAGACCTTATAAATATGATTATGTACACTATTTTTTTAGAATAATGAATATACATTCATCCTATTATTTTTTCTTTATAATTTATTTATTTTTATATAATAAAACACATGCTGTATTTTTGGGCAATATTTAAAATTGAATTAAAGAAATTTTCTGTTGATTTAATGATTTTCTAGAAATAAATAATTTTTTAATAAAATATTTCTATTAACTAAATTTTATTAAATATAAATTGTCATATAATTTTTATGATGTCAAAAGTAATTTTTATAAGTGTTCGAAAAATCTTTATGTTAAAAAACCCAGCATTTCTTTGTAAATGTCGATTCTTATTTTAAATGTAAAAATACACATATTTAAAAAATTATTTAGATAAAATAAATATTATTTTTTTAATCATAACATAAAATTTTTTCAATGGTAATTTTTCCATATTGTTCTGAGATAGTCAAATTTTCAAGTAATAATTAAATACTATATAAATATATAGTGTGTATTATGACATCATAATTTCCCGAAAGTGATTTAATAAATAATATAAATGGTATAAACGACCAAATAATTGTTTTAACTTTAAGATAATTTGAATATAAATTTATTTTATTATTTTTATAAAGCCTTTATGAATCCTCTAAAAACATCAATATATTTTACTATTTTGAAAAACCATCTTTTAGAGTGTAACTCACCCCCACATAATAAGGGGTATTATTTTATTAAGCTATAACAATGGACTTATAAAATAATGTTATACATTCCACTTTTGTAGAAACCATGGTAATGTTTATGGTTTTTTTCTTTTACTATAGAGATTCCCAAACAGATGTTTGAAAAATGATATGGAATTCCCCACTCATTTCCTATATAAACCCTCCCATTCACCAATTTATCTTCACTAAAAATCCTTGCAATACCTCCTTTCTCTATGCTCACCACTATAGAGTCCTCCTATGGTTCCCACAAGCTATCAAGTATCTCCTCGGAAGCATATTTAGTCCTACACTCATGTAAGAGATCCTCAACTTGTATTTTTTAATTAGGTTTCTTTATTATCTTAAGCCTTTTATATCCAATTACTATTGTTGAGATATTCATTTACATGTATCTATTACATCCCATTTGATTTAAAAATTATTATATACCCCCTCACATGAACTCATTTAAAAAAAATTAATCAACGTTTTTATGTTGTTGAAATTTCACCATGATTTTCCATTCCAAACAAATATGTAGTGAATACCCATACCAAAATATTATAAATAATGTTCACCTTTATGAACATATTATTACTTTATAGGGGACATAAAATTATATATTTTACACTTCTTGATCATGTAATAAAAGTGAAAAAATGATTTCTTGTTTTATGATCTATGTAGAACACTTAAGAATGAGAATGAAATGAAAGTAGCGGGTTCACCCATAATAACATAGAACTCCAATGTATTGGTAATGTTTAGTCTTATGAGACATCTTGTTAGGATATGGGATAAACCTGATTCCTTTATCATACATTTTCTATCAAGATATCTTGGTTGTTATCTAGGACCTATTATTATGATGTAGTATTTTATGATGTTTCCACATTTCCCATGTCGCTTTTATGATTATCATGTTATATCATGACTCATTGTTCACATTTATGATTCTAATTCATTCGATATGCCTATTTTATAACACGTATTCCATTATTACATGTTTATTACCTTAATGATATTTATAGATCACCCCTTCCTAATGTATATCCCTAGGTTATCCCATGCTGTTTTAAAATCCACAGAATTTTAGAAGTATGTTAAGAAAGTTTTCAATAATGTTGTTATATCCCATGTTGAAGGTGTTATTCTATGTACCTAATTCCGAAATACACTAGAATTATCATTATTCTGAGTTATATTATATGTAACTTTTTGTAATAAATCATTAATTAATTTGTAATAAAGATAATGTTTATTATAGTTGGTATCACCAAAAATGTTTAGTTATTTTTGGTATTAGATTATTAAACCTTAGTGGAAACCTTAAGGATAGGACTAAGTACAAGAAAAAATACTATATTTTGGTACATATAGAGTAATGTTTTTATCAATAAAATACATCCATGTATGGATACTATAAGTGGAAGTGGTTATTACACATATGTACCCAATGGTAACAACTTTGACAAGGTTCGTCAGGTCTAACACAATGTAACCTAGTACATAAAAATGGGCCTTACAGCACACCTTGTTTGACACTCCCAGGGGATTTGATTTAGTGAATTAATAAGAACAATATAAATAATTATTAAGTTAATAAAACAATACCCATAATAATATATGGTAGGAAATGGATCATGGATAACATATATTGTAGCCTAAAAATTCATAAGATAAGAAAATACATGTAATTTATTTGTTATCCCTTTAATTTTACTGGACTACCCCTTAATCTATTTAATTGTTAAAAAATAATAATCCCTTATTTTCCCCTTATTCTATCCAAAGGATGGAAATAAGAGGTCTCAGGTAAAAAATTAATGCGACAGGAAATGTGATGACTAGTCCAACGAGATACCCAACC
Source organism: Viscum album (assembly GCA_963277665.1). NCBI lineage: Eukaryota > Viridiplantae > Streptophyta > Magnoliopsida > Santalales > Viscaceae > Viscum > Viscum album. Next base: position 998,756,175 of record OY728147.1, read on the forward strand.
ATATGGGAGTGGGAATCATGAACTTTACGACAATAATCTCTTAGCAGAATCAGGTTTTGATTAGAAACATAGATCAGAAGAGAACCCAAATCCCACTAAGAAATAACATTCCCAAATTGAGTCCTTTATATGAAAAAGGACTCTAACATTCAACGGATCATCTGATTCATTAATCCTAGAATAATGGAGCAACTCCATTGAAAAGAGCTTTTACATCCTTCAATATTCTGAGAAAGAGATGTTTCTATTGACATTTTTTCTTATGGAGAGAGAAGCTAATCAGTGGTTAAAATTGATCAAGAATATGAATCTTAAAAAATATATTGATAAATGGGGTGGGAAGAGTTATGAATTTCTTTTTTTCAATAAATATTTTCCACACAATCTTTGAATTAAAATGGAATGGTATTTTATTGACCTCAAGAAAAAAGAAGAATAACATATTTGGGAGTATGAGGAAAACAACACAAGAACTGTGCGATACACCTTCATAAATTCCTTGACCCCTGAATTCAAGGTTGAATTCTTCTTTGGTGGGATAAAACCTATTCTAGGAAAAGAACTAGATATTTTAAGACATTTATAACAGTGAGGAAATTGTCTGATGATTCTTTAAAGACGAAATAGTGATTGAATAATCTCAAGGGTATCATGGGGATAAAATGGGTAAAGTGGAGCTAAATTCTGGTGGTCTGATAGATATAAATAAAAGTTCTAATAAATTTCAATATCCCACTTATCAAAGGTTTATAAACAATCACCTCAAAAATTGACTATGGAGAACAAGGAAATGCATTATAGTTCGGAGGGAAGGAAACTTAGATAATGATTGCTGATAAGAGAATCACACAAATGAATTAGAAGAAAAAAATGACCAAGTAAGCCCTCAAATAATTTTTCATTTATTCAACAGCAAAGAAATAAGACACTTTCCAAATCAATGCACTAAGCAAAGGGTTTTACAATACATGAGAGCTTTTTTCCATCACAACCGCTGAGGTGAATCCCAAAAATGAAGTGTAGAGATGTATGTTATTTTTTCATTCAAGAATAGAGAACACAATATATGGTTCTGGTTCTATTCATTACTTCATAACACCAATGTTTAGTATAACTATTCAAACACTAGAATGGGGCATGGATATAGAGTTGGCGGTGAATATGGAAAATGAGGTAATTATTGCATCACAAGTACATAACTCCTCCCCTGTATAAATGCGCAGGATAATATTCTCAGGGAACCTTTTCATACTCCCTTTGGTGTAATTTAATACAATTTTGGATATGGATTGGCTTTCCATGAATAGATCGAACATAAATTTTTGTGTGAATTAAATCACTCTCCGTATTTCGAATCGAACAACAGATTTTTTACAAGTATGAGGAGGATGATGAATCTTATTTTCACCAGCATATCATGAATGGATATTAGTTACCTTTTAGTAAGAATATATAGCTAAAATTAATAATTCTATAAAAAGAATCATCCTTGAAGACATTCCCATTGTGAGGGAATACATTGGTGTGTTTCCCAAATAATTATCTGGTCTTCATCCTAGCCGAGAGGATGAATTTTCAATTGAGATAATATCAAGGGTGTTATAATTATTCCATAATACATATATAATGGATATTGTGGTACATTACGAGAGAACTGATAAAATACAAGAGAATCTAAATAAAGGGTTTATATATACAAGTGCTTCATCATGGGGTGCGACAGTCTTCTTTATTAAGAAGAAGGATGGGTTAGTTCACCTTTTCATCAATTATCACGAGCTCAAAAAGAACATGATAAAGAATAAGTATCCCCTTCATTGGATTGATGACTTTATTGATCAGATATATCAAGCACAATACACCTACAAGGTGAATATGTGGTTAAGATATTACCAATTTTGGGTGAAGGAGGAGGATATCCCCAAGACTGCTTTTGGTACAAGGTATGAGCATTATGAGTTCATAGTAATTCCACTTGGACTCACTAATGCCCCAGAAATCTTAATGGACTTGATGAAAAGAGTCTTTAGAGATTACCTCAATAAATTTGTGGTTTTCTTTATAGATGATATTCTAATATTCTCCAAAACCAACAAGGAGCATGAGGAGCATATGATCACTCTGATAATGACCTTGATAAAGGAGAATACTTATGAAAGGTACTAATAATTTGAGTTATGGTTGAAGGAAGTCCCATTTCTGGGGAATGTCATCATAAAAAATGGGATATCTATAGACCATTCAAAAATAGAAGCAATTTATGGATGGCTGAGGCCAATATCTGTGAAAGATATCCACAGTTTCTATTGATTAGCTGGGTAAAATCATTTGTATGTGAGAAATTTATCATGATTTTTAAACCCTTTAATAAAGATTAAACATAAGTAATTAATGTTTTCTTGGAATTATTAATTGTGGGATATCATCATGGAGATTAAAAGGAGACATATAACAACCACTGTGATCACACTACCCACAATTTGAGAAATTTTCATGGTATTTAGTGATGATTCAAAGAGGAGATTAGGTTTTGTGTTAATGGAGAATGAAAAAGTTATATCCTATGCTTCAAGGTAGTAGAAATTTCACAAATAGAACAACCCAATACAGAATCTGGAGTTGTATACAGTTACCTTTTCTTTGAATATATAGCGACATTATCTCTTTGGGGAGAAGTGTGAAATATATACAGATCAAAAATTCCTCAAGTATTATTCACAAATAAAGAGGTGAATATATTCCAATGAAGATGGTTAGATCATATTAAAGACTATGAATACTTAATACACTACTATCCTAGTAATGAAAATAATGTGGAATATTCCCTATGTAGAAAGGATATAACAATGTTATCATATATGTGGATTTAGAAGGATCATGTCTTTTTAAATTTGAAAATGGAGGATATGGAAATCATAATGGAATGATACTAATAAATCCTTCACAAATTATTTCTCATCATTCCCTTCTAGAGAGGTTAAATGATGCTCATAGAGATGATGTGGGAATTTAGAAGAATGTGGGAGCTATAATAAAATGGAAATACTCAGAGTTTAATGTTAACGAATAATGTGGTTTGGGATTTGGGTCAAGACTTTGTGTACCATCATATCATGAGTTAAAGAAGGGGATATTATATTATTCACATATCTCATCCTTCTCCATCCACCCCGTAAGTACAAATATTTATCGATATTTCTCAGAGAACTATTTTTGTGACAATATGAAGAAGAAGATAGCAGAATTTACATTAAAGTGGAAGGTATGTCAGAATGTTAAGGATGAAAGCAATAAGTATAAGGGGATAATGCAACCATTACCCATTCCAACATGGAAATGCAAATACATCCCCCATGAATTTTTCACCAGTATTCTGAATACATTTGGGGAAAACAATGCTATATGGGTTGTTGTGGATCTTCTTATGTTTAAAAATCACTTTATCCCAATTCGAGAGGACTTCTCACTAGACCAACCTGCACTGATATCCATCATAGAAGTGGTAAGGCTTCATGGAGTACCAATATCAATTGTATCCAATCAAGACATGAGATTTAACTCTATGTTTAAAAAAATTCTTTAACATTATCTATAAACTGAGCTAAAATTCATTACGACTTATCATCCTAAAACTGATGGCCAATATGAGCAGAATATTCAGACAAGGTAATACATATTGAGATCAAATTCTATGGACTTAAAAGGATGATGGGACCAAATTCTACCTCTGGTTGAGTTCTGTTACAACAACATTTTCTACTAATGCATCCAAATGGCTACCAATGAAGCCCATTATGGGAAGAGGTGAAGAACACCTTCATGCTAGGATGAGGTCAAAGAACAAAAACTTCTAGTCCATAAAATGGACAAGGAAATATTGGAAAATGTTAAGACCATTAAGCATCCCATCAAGGATGATCATAGTCGGCCGAAAAGCTATACTGACCATCATCAAAAGACATAGGGTTTTTTGTTTGAGAATTGGTATTCATCCACATATCTCCATGGATGAAAGTGACAAGATTTGGGAAGAAGTGAAATCGTGGTCTACGAAAAATTGGTTCCTTTGAGATCTTTTATCACATTATATTTTTCGATTATAAAATAACAATCCCACCTAACCTAACTCATTTACATGATGTATTCCACGTATACCTCTTGACAAAGTACCTAACAGACCCCCACACGTACTTCATCTAGAGGTGGTATTATTGGAGAATGATATCTCATATGAGTAGAAGTCTATGAAGATCTTAGATCATAGATACAAAGTTATATGAAATAATACAAAGCACAATGTCTAAGTTATGTGGAAGAACCACAAGTTTGAATAAGCAACGTGGGAACCAAAGGAAGTAACAAATTATATTTTCCCTCATATTTTTTAGTGCGTGAGACAAAAATTTCAAGGGTGGAATTTCTTAATGGGGGTTGGGGGTGGGGAGATTGTTAAAACCCAAACTATTATAAAGAAAATTTATCTTATGATTCCAATTAAATATTTTATTATGTATCATGGTTATAGAAAACACATGCAATTATTTTGTTTTATAATATCATATCAAATTTAAATAAACATTAAGCATCATTAGCATTGATAATATAGCCTTTGAATAGTGTTCAAATTATTAGTATAAATATAGGGTTTTGAAAAATTATGTTTTTACAGAAAAAGGATGTGATAGACACAACTAGAAGGATAATACCCTGTGAATCCCATTTATCAGTGATTTTGGGGGAGATATAATACCTGGTATTTTTCATTGACTAAGACCAATCCCAGATCCCACAAAATAAGAATTATTGAAACCATTTACAATATAATTTCATGCTCATCGTGGTCACGACCCAAACCATATACTCCAAACCACCCCATGAAAGTCTCACCATCACACACCTTACTATTAGGGTTTTTGGCAGGTGTAATAATAGGGTATATATCAATATCCTAATAATATGATTAACTTTATTATTTTTTATAGAATAATGAATATATTTTCAATCCAATTAATATTACTTTCTAAATGATTTTTATTTTGGTAAAATAAAACCCAAGAATGATTTTTTGGTAATATTCAAATTCAATTATGGAATTTTTTGATGAATTAATGGATTTTTGGAAATAAATAATATTTTAATAATAAATAATTATTAAATAATTTTTATTAAATATAAATTATCATATAATTTTTATGAAGTTAAATGTAATTTTTATAAGGATTAGAAGACTATTATTGTAAAAAAACCCATCATTTCTTAATAAAAGCCTATTCTTATTTTAAAAGTGAAACTAAACTTTTATATGAAATTATTAGGGTAAAATTAATATTATTTTTGGAATCATAATTTCAAAATTATCCAATAAATAATTTTTCAAAATTTACATAGAAAATCAGATTTTGGGTAATAATTAAATACCGTATAAATATATAGTGTGTATTATGACATCATAATGTCCCAAAATTTATTTAATAATACTTTAAATGGTATCCATGTACAAATATATGATTTAAATTTAAAATAATGTGATTTTATATTTATTTGATTAATTTTATAAAGGCTTTATGAATCCCCCCAAACCATTAATATATTTTAAGGTTTTAAAATCATTTCTTTAATTATGCGGATCACCTCAACATAGTAAAGGGTATTGTTTTAGAATGTTAGTAACTTGAAATAAAAAAATAATAGTAAAAAATACAATTTTGTAGAAACCATGAGAAAATGCCATTGTATGGTTTGTGGTGTTGGTTATTTTATTATATAGATCCCAAATCCTTTGTTTGAGAAATGATAAAGAATTACCCACTCATTTCCTAAATAACCCCACCCCTGATCCCATTTATATTCACTAAAAATACTTATAACACTTATTTACTATTACATACCCTCTCTAGATTCCTCCAAAGGTTCCCCAAGCTCTCAAGAATCTCCTCCCATGCATTTGGAGTCACACACTCAAGTAATGTATCCTCACCTTCTCTTTTCTATTTAAGTTTATTTAATATATTTTGAATTAAATTTCCTATTAATTATGTTTGTATTTGTGTTTCCATTTCCCCATTACTTCCAATTTGATTAAAAATTATTAGATTCCCCTTTCACACTCATCAAACCATTTTATGAAATTTTATGTAACACTATTGTGCAGCTAAAATTTCACCGCAAGTTTCCATGCCAAACAAATGTGTAGTGAATTCCCATACCCAATTCCTATCATGGGTGATCAAATTTTTTCACTTATTCATATTTTATAGGGGACATAAATGTATGTATTCCATAATTCGTGATCTTATAATAACAACTTATGAAAAAGTATTTCATGTTTTATGATCTATGTGAAACACTTAAGAAAGAGAATGAAATAAAAGTGATGGGTGCACCCAATATTATATAGCGCTCCAATGAATTGGGTAATATTTAGTATCACGAGACATCATATTGGGAAAGATAGTGAAACTAATGCCCTTACAATACTTTTTTCAATCATTATTTTTGGGTAGTTAGCCTTGACCGATGTTTATGATGCTGTGTTATAACATGATACCACAATTCCAATGTTTCAATTAAGACAATAATGTTATATCATGCATCGTTGTTCATGTTTATGATACTCACTCCTTCGATAAGAAAATTTTCAAACATGAATTCCCTTATTACATGTTTATTCCATCATTTGTCTTTAAATATAATTCCATTATTTTATATATCTCTAGGTTATCCAGTGTAGTTTTAAAATCCATTGAATTTTTGAATCGTGTTAAGGAAGTTATCAATAATGTTGTTGTGTCCCACATTCCATATGTTATTCTATGTATCTAATACAAAAATAAACTATACTTATCGATCATTTGGGTTTTATTATTTTTTACTTTTATGTAATAAATCATTAATTAATGTGTAATTAAGGTCAGTGTTGTTATACAACTAAATTAAATGTGCTTTACCAAATTAAATGGGGGAATAATGGTAGGGTGTCACCATCTTTGAATAAAATTAATGAAGAGACCATAATTATTTTTCCTCTCTCCATAATATTTTCCAATATAGGTTACCCTCATCTTAATGAAAACCAATTATCTTATACATAATCTAAGAAATCACTACACATCAGTAAAACGTCATTACAAAATAATTAAAAAAAATATCCAATGAAGTAAAATTTAAACATCAATTTTTTGAAACAATGTCCTAAAGTTTACCTTAATAAATTATAGGATAACTCTATGTTTTATTTCATCCCCACTCAACACTATTAATGAATGATTATACTCCAAACTATAGTAATCTATATTGAAGTCACATGAACCTCCATTAGATAGTCCATTGTATGATGGAATCAAAGAAAAATATGACGTCTTATTTTAATATTTTTGATTCTAATGTTTTTTCCTATCATAAGATATATCACTAGAAATTATATGAACCAGAAAATACTTATGTAAAACACTCTCATCCAACTCATTTCTTGTTTCAGGATGATTATTGTTTATATTTTTTTTATGATTAAAATGCTTCATATGATTTGCTATTTTTTATTTCTCTGGGATTTGATTAAGAGCTCCACCAATTTTGTTAATTTATAGGGATAAAGGCTCTATATATTCACAACATTACCTAGTAGAAATGAAAATAAATACATTCTTTTAATTTTTTATTCAGTTTTTTCAATTTTGTTTGTTTTTTATTTGTTTAGCTAATTTTTTTTCAGAATTGTTTTTCTACACTTGTTATCACATTCTATCCCAATAAAAAAAAGTTTTGTCAATATTTACTTGTATATAGTTATTTTTTATCCATATTTTATCCTAGTATAGTTAAAATTTGGATTCGATACCATTGAGATAGAAAATTGTGTATGTTTGTGACAAAAGTAAGCAAGAAATATCTCAAGAAAATTAAATTATGAAATCATATAACTAAAAGTGTGAAATAATGTATTAATAATGAATCCATTTAGAATAGGTGATGGATATATTAAAAACAATATAATAATAAAATAATAAACAATTTTTTGAAGAGATAAGGAACATGATTGTCATATTTTGAATTTTTTTTACTTCATTCATACTTTAAGATAGTCATTAGAACTAAAATAAATGATACTAACCAACCTTTTCAGCTATTAAACCTTTATATGATTTATTTTAGTAGATTATCAACTACAGACTCAATAATTATAAAATTTATGCAATCAGAAATCATTACAATCAATTTTTTGTTTATTATAAAGTGATTATATCATATTTCATTAAAGATTGATTAAATAGTTTTGATTTAATTCAATAAAGATAATTTTCATTTTAAAATTAGTTTTTGAAAATATAAAGTATAAGAAATGATGGGTTAGAAGTAATATAGTTATTAAAACATAAATAAAGTGTTACATTGTTTCTACACAACTGGTTTCCACAAAAATGTAAACCAAGAACCATTTTTCATCAAAAAATTTAATTAATTCCATTGACACTAAAACAAGAATAACAAGGTAGGAAACAAATCATTTTTATTAAATAAAATTTCTTCTAGACCCAACTCATGTCTTTAAGTTCATGTTATGACTATACAATTCACTCCCACCACATTTTCTTCTCATTTATGAATTATTTCCTTCCAAAAAATCGTTCCTGTATTTAATCTGGTAAAATTCCTTCATCATATTTCATATATTTCTCCTCCCAATCACCTACTTACTGCACAAACTCACTTTACTAAATTTTATGGTATGTCAAAACTAATTGTATTCACCAAATAAGTCCTAATACCCCTTAAATTTTCATGTTATTAACTCCTTTGAACAAAATTTTCCACTTTCAATGGTAATTGATGCTTTAAATAATACCACAACTTTTCTCTTCTGACATCATCCTTTCTTAGAACTCAAAAATACTCTTCATTATCAATTCTCAATCCCCCCAAAAATTCCATTTATATCATTATATATTCACATACGTAGTGGAAATCATATTCTAATACTATCAAGGATATTATAGTACAAAAAACACATCCCCATTCTAAAACAAGCACTATAAGACTTCAAGGATTTATCGGTCAGTATTGTTCTTCTTTATATCATCATGGGGACTCACAGATTTATTGATATTCTATAATGGAGTTTCTAATTTATGATCCAATTTGATTTAGTGCTTAATAATCATTACATCATTTGGGGATTTTTTTGAACACATTTGATATAAACATATTTTATGTAGAAGATGAAACATTGGGGGAATTCAAGGTCCTCTTAAACATCTTATCCAACTCATGTCTATGAGAAAAAATGAAATCCCATAACTAAAAAAAATTCAGTCCCTATCTCAACATAATATCTTCATCTTATTCACCATATATAGCCTTAACTTAACACATATCAAAATATCAACTTCCTCCTTTATCCATCATCGATACAATTCATCTTCTAACCCTTGATGATCATCTATTCATATTTATGGTCTCAGTTTCATTTAGAATTACCAATGATGAAACATAGGCATAGATTCATCATTAGTATCGACATAACCACCCAATCAAGGACCTAAAATAATTAAAATCCTGTGTACAATATCACCATCTTCAGTTGGAGGTATAAAAAATCAATCATGGGTACTCCTGATTTGATCAAATCCTATATGAAACAATAAGAAATCAATCATTTCAAAAAAAATCAAAAACTTTCACGGTAAGATAATATTGATTTTTTTAATTAAAAAATGTATTTAATTTTAAAAAATTAATTTTATAAATGATCTTGATATTAATTATAACCTTCTTGCACAAAAAACAATTAAAATGATTTTTGATCAAAAATTATTTTTTAGGGAATAAAATGTCTTTATTAAAAATTATATACCTATTTACTATCAATTTATATATAAATTTATATCGAGTATAAGTTTTATATATATTTCACGAATAATTTCATTTTATTCAATCCTAAGAATTTAACAACTACATTATGATGATCATATTTAAATAATAATATTTCACGGTTCGTTCAGGTTTATTGTTATGTGTCCGATACACTATCGAACAAAGTTTTCTTTTTAAAATATTATAGTGTTACTATTACACTCATAAAAGACTCTACTCAATTACCTAGTATAAATATAACATCAATTAATTTATTTGAAAATATAAATGAATTATGAGATCATCACATAATGACATTTTAGAAGAATTGGAAATAAATTTCATCTCACTTCCTACACCATCATAATAAACATACCAAATTTCACTATCAATTTATATAATTAAAAAAAGTCCCCTTGAGGAATAAAAATATATAAATACTAGGAAATTGTATTTATAGAGGTTCTCATAAATTTTTGGAATACTTCCATAATGTTTTCAAATGGGTCTTTCCTTTCAAAACCCATCTTGGTATATAAAGCCAGTTTACACCTCTTTAAACTCTTATTTAATAATTTCCTTTAAAATAAATATATGTTAACCAAATTTGAAAAGAATTTATCTGGAAAAGTACATAGTGAAAACACACCTGAGAGGGGGGTTGAATCATGTTTGACAATATTTACCAAAAAATAAATTATAATTCTTATATTAGCTTATTCCCCATGTGATAATAACTTATGATATATGATAGGATATAAATGGATATTTTACATTTTTCCTAACTTAACACAACCAAATGAAATATAGGAAGGTAAATATGAATTCAAGATGAATTATTTTTAAAATATTCGTATAAGATGTGGGAAACATACTTCTTGGTGTATCAATTTTTTTGTGTGTAAAATATTATATATTATAATCCAATAAAATATTTCAATGTTTGTTTAGGTATCATATTATAACAATGTTCAGTCAATATTGTACATAAGTGTATCACTAGATTACTATAGCAAACTACTATTATCCAATAAATTATTTATACTCATATCCCAACAGTTCCTTATCAAATTATATTTTTGGAAGTAGATATTTACATGAATTACGTGATCCTACATCAAAAATATATTTTTTATACCCCAATACATAGTGACTTCAACTTCCATGATGTTTGGAATAAACAAACATGAAACTCTACCTCAACTATTACATCAAAAAAATGATCATTACAAAAACCACGACCTGTTACTCATCTCAATTCTCAAATAGTCGAAGTATCAGCAAAAATATCAAAACAAGAACTACAAGTCATTCTTCACTTTTCTACAATATTATTTTTTATATTAATATTTTATGCTTGGGTTTATAGATATTGAAATGAAAATATCCTCATATTTATCTTCTCAGACGTTTTTTCTATCATTATACATATTATAACATTCCTTAAGGGTTATGGATCTCTCAGACATATTAGTAGCATTTCCACCTTTATTTTTCTTTGAGACCCATCATGTTTCTGAGGCTTTCATATTTTTTTTATTTACGAAACAAAATTTCTCTATTGATTTTTTTTTGAAATTATATAAAAGGTGACTGATGTAAGAAACAAAATAATCGAATAAAGTTAAAAAATAAAGCCCAAAACTACATTTTTGAAATAATTTGAGACATAGGAACACATTTTAATATTTAATTTATAGACTATAAATAAGAAGAAAGGTAAAAAATTACAATTTATTAATGAGATAGGGAACCCAATCATCATGTTTTGAAAATATTTTCACTACCAAAGATTTGGATTTATCCACCAACACCCTTTATTAGTGCTAAAAAATGCCCAAATAAATGTAACTATTTATTGGTGATTTTTAGTGCTCATAAAACTACCTTCTTTATTAGTGTTTTTTAATGAAAATAAGGGGTACTTTTAACTGATTTTTTTCTTAGTGTTGATAAAAGTATGTCTTCTATCAGTGCTAAAACCAATGTCTTTATCACTCATAAAAGTTATATTTCAAAAAAAAAATATATATGTCATTAAAAATATAATATTAATATATAAATATAATTATATTTATATTAATATAATATAATTTATAAACTTTTATTTATATAATATGAAATATGTTATCATAGTTAATATATAAGACACTTAGTGGAAAATTGTTTATAAAATAATTAAAAAAATAGGATTAATTAAAATAATTATAATTATTATGGGGTAATAATTATTTGATAACAATTAAAAGTTACAATAAACACTAATAATTAACAAAAAATATAATATAAGTTTAAAGGATTACTCAAACATTAAACGACCATAAATTTTGATCTGGATGCCCTTCTGAGCTCTACACCATATCAGATGGAAAATTGTAAAAATATCAATGCTTTGGTGACAAGGGAACCTTATTCATTATTTATTTGGGCTGAAAAATTCTTTTAAGAACCATAAAACTGAGTTATTGTCATGGTACCACCATTTTGTAACATTTGATAGAATTTCATCTTCATTTAATGGAGTATTCTTATGTGCTTTTGGGGCATACTCAATTTATTTTCAATGATTACTCTCCTAAGGATATTATGAGGTTCCAATTTTATCATTTTTCATAATGTAATCTTCTTTATAGTTATATATATATACCCATATACCCATATTTTTATATATCTACACATAAAAATTTAATTTTATAAATAAATATGTATAAATATTTACTTATAAAATATATTAATAAATATATAAACCATATCTCAAAAAAGATAATATCCATTTTTTATTTAAAATAATAAAAGTATGAATATTTATATCTCTACATAATGTCTATATATATAAATATATTTTGGTGTGTCTTTATTTACAAACTGGTATATATTATCTATTTGTTCTAATATATATATATAAATATTAATATATAAAATATTTAAATAAATACAAATATGTATAATTATATTTATAGACCCAAACACACAAAGATATATATATATATACACACACTTGTATGTATATATTTATAAAAACACACACACACACATAGAAAACATAATTTATAAATGTATTAAAAATAATCATACTAATAAATATATAAATTTATATATGTAACTATATATATATAAATATATATAAATATATATATGGATACAAATTATATATATATATATATCATAAATTGATGAACAAAACAACATAGAGCAGTGATAAATGTGTATATGCAAGGGGGTGGTCTCAGATTAGAATCTAGATGAAGGAAAAGATGCATGCATCTGTGTAGATGGTGCTCTAGCACTATTAAAAGGGTAGGGGAATCTTCTAGAACTATTAAAACCATCATTTAATGCTGATAAAAGGTTAGGGGAGTGATAATAAATATCTAATAAAATGTGGTGGTCTCCACCTATAAATTTATAGATTTTTTATAATTTTTTTGAATTCCATCACTGCTTTCTTTAGTGGAGACAAAAGCAATCCCCTTTAATGGTGCTTAGATTTACAAATATTTTCTTTCACTGATAAAAGTGATTTATATCCATTTTTAAAGAACTACCTGAATTAGTGTTTCATTCCTTCACATTTTAATAAATTCATCATAACCGAATGAAAATAGGCACTCTAACATAGTTAGCTACTCAACCAGTGTTTGCTTTATTTTGATAGTTTTTCATCTACGAATTTTTTCATCCACAAAATGACAAAATTGTAAATCATTAATATCAATTTAGTGTTTATCATAATGTTATTCTCTAAAATTATATTAAATTTTTATTAAATAGATGTGATTTAATTCCATCAAGCCAAAATTCATTAGTCCTTGAAAATTTGAATGATATGTCACCTAAGAATTGAGGAGAGATAAAGAATCTAGTAAAGAAATCATGAAATAAGTTTTATATTAGTCCACCATAATGTATTTCCTTAATATTTTTAGGCATGAATAAATCTATTTCTTACCAAAAAATAATAATTCCATTGAAATATAAACAAGAATAAAAAGGCATGACTATAATATAATCAATCAAAGAACATCACTTGTAACCCCAGATCTCATCATCTTCTTCATGATATAATCATACAATTCTCTCTCACTAACTTTACTTCCCTTCTATAAATTAGTTCCTCCCCCAAAATGTTTTCCAGTATTTAATCCTATTGAATTACTCTCCTATTTCATATATTCTTCTTCCCAATCACTGACCTAACACACCACCTCATTTTACTAAATTAATTTTTCTATCATCACTATTGTATTCACTTACTAAGTATTTTTTTACATCTCTTGAATACGTAACAAAATCCAATAAATTATACAATTTTCTTTGGTAATTAATACTCTAATTGATACAGAATCTTTTCTGGTATGCTATTATCATTTCTCAATCCAGGACATTCTACATAGGTATCTATCCCCCCAAAAAATCCATTTAAAATTACTGAGGTTGATGTCTTTTGAGGAAATCATAACATCAGTAATGAGATCATACATGAGAAAGATATCATGACACATGAAATTTCACTTGAATTATTTGAAGCTTCATTGTTCAGTATACATATCATCTTCAGATTTTATTGGGGGATCAATGATTTTATGATTTCCAATCACGGGTTTTCTTATACATGATCTGACAAGTACAATGATTACATAATCATTCCAAATGTATTGGAAATTATATTAAACATCAGGGATGTACATTTCATCGATACATAAGAAGCAACACTAGAGGAATTATAGGTTTAGTTTGTTGTCTTATTCAACTCAATCCTGATGAAAAACAAACAAAAACTCAACACTCAAATTATTTAATGGAATGCTCAATGTCAAATATTCATCATATTCCCCATATATAGAATTAAATCATCGTATATCTTGATATATTCTAACCCATTCATCATTAATTGTTAATATTTAGCTTCTATATAGCGACAATAAGATCTTTAAAAAGGGGATCCTATATTTATTCGGATTCACCATTGATGGGTCTTGTGTTGGGAGATAATCCCGCTATCTGGATGAAATTATCTTGTGAATTTTTTTGAGAAATCAAATTAAATATGGCAGGGATATAAAGAAGAATAAATAAATGAGCATGCATGATTTTTAATGAAGGGAAACCCTACGATGAGGAGGATTAACAACCATGGAGAAATTATAAAATATCAACTATGAATCAGTGAGTACAAATAAATCTATATAATTCAAAAGTGTGAATTAAAAAAGGTAGAATAGAAAAAATTGTGTGAAAGACACACCCTGATACACATCCTCCTTTCCCTCTATAAAATATCTTTCCAACACCATGTATAGAAAGATCCATCTATGACAATATACCACCCTTCTATCGATGAAACATCACTACCTCAAAGATCTTCATCTGAACATGCATCAATCCCCACACTAACGTGTGAAACCTAAATGATTTATCTCTCACACATGATCTCACCATTATGATGTATCACCAATCATCAATAGGTACACACTTCTTGATCACTGCAATTCAAAATACTCTCGATAGACAGCCCCGATCATTGATCTCATCACTGTTTCTTCATATCCTTTCCATGTCAATGTGCCGTAAATGTTATCATAAATGTGATATCCCATCCCATAATAGATCCACTTTCGATGCCTTATTCTCCATTTATGATGACCCACATAGGTACCTAAGACCCGATGGCCCTTTCCCCCTAATCTTGGTTGACTACATCTTGAGAATCTCTCTCTATCGGTTCACTACTGGGTGCTTCTCCTATTAATGCCTTCTCTACTTCCTTTTTCTATTAAAGATAAGATATGAAATATTATATATTAAATTTAAAAATCAACAAGTATATACCATGTTAATATTTAAACACATATATCATCTAAATATACATAAAAGATATATATATCTCCATGTGAAACTCATGCAGCCTTATCTGTGTGATATGAATTAAGACATATCATATTAAAAAACATAACTCATCCCAAATATGGAATCAAACATGGGATGTATCCTATCAATTTTCCCCTACATCCCGTCAGGGAATATACCAACAAACTTACTTAGTTGGATCAAAATCCTATTTGAAACACACCAACTATCATCATGTATAGAAAAATTATGACACCATTTTGAAAATTTTATTGAAACATAATTTCTCCCCCTACAAAAGAAATACAAATGAGGATGTTTTATTTATATCTGAATCAAAACTGTCCAATCAAAAAAGGTAGAAACCAATAATATCTAGTTCCCCCATAATAATTATCTCCACCCAATCAAGAGCACCCACAAAAAATTTCTCCCCCTCCTTGAAATCCCTCGTATAGCTAGCACATAACCTCTCTCAAACTTCTTTGATTTCAAAACCTAATTATTCTTCACAAACACATCCAAAATCCTCTCAGTAACTTCCATAAATCTCACATCAAATTTCATGCCAAAACTATCACCTCTAATTCTACTTATTGGGGGAGAATCCTGATCTCGGGATGAAAATCGCTGACAAAAAAATTTGTGAGAAACACAATTAAATATGTTTGACATATAAATAAGAATAAATAAATAAAAATATGCATTATTTATAAGGTATAAAAATCCTCCTATGTAGAGGATCAAGAAGAAATTATAAAATATCCAAAAAGAATTTCAGAGTACAAAAAAATACACATAATTCCAAATCATAAATTACAAATGAGATTGTAGAAAAACTTATTGGAAAGCCGCACCATATATGCCTCCTCTTTCTCTATAAACTTTCTTTGACAATTACTCATATTGAAAGATCTATCTGTGACCACATGTCACACTTTTGTCAATGAAACGTCACTACCCAAAAGATCATCAACTGAACATGCGTCAAACCTCACAACATGTTACAAAAATCAAAGTATTTATCACTATCACATGATCTCAACATAAATATGTACAACCAGTCTTCAATCAAGACATACTGCATGGTCACTACAATCAAGAAGAATCTCGATAAATTTCCCCAATCATTGATCATATAATTTCTTCTTCTAATTTGTTCCACATTGATTCAACGAACATGATATCATAGTTGTGATATACCATCTCATTATAGAGCCACTATTGATTCCTAATTCTCTATTTAAGATGATTGAAATGGGTACTAAAAATGTAATAGGACCTTTTCCCTTGATCTTAGTGGACTAAATCTTGAACAACTCTCTCTATCGGTTCACCACCAACTACTTCCCCTTTTAAAGCCTCCACTATTTCCTTTTTGAAATATAGATAGGATATGAAATATTATATCTTAAATTTTAAATAAAAATGAATCTTCCATGTTTGGATTCAAGAAAAAATCTCATCTAAATAGATATAGAAGGTATATGTCCCCATGAGATACACATGTAGCCATATCCGTGTGATATGATAAAATATATATCATATTCAGAAATATATCTCATCTCAAATCTGGAAACACACATGGGTGTTGGATCGAATATGTAATAATGAGATGCTAAAATACAAGAGGGGGTGAATTGTATACTTTTAAAATCCCTAGGGAAATTTTTCATAACCAAAATTGACAACACCTCTAATCTTTAATAACTTGCTTGATTCCGGAAAAGTGATTCTGGAAATGAAACTTAAAAAAAGTTTACAAGGACTATGATTCTACCTTAAAGCATATAGAATCCTATATAATCAGAGTAAAAGTCTAAGGAAGTATAAAAATATTATACTTTCCTCAATAACTAAAAGTACAGAGGAAAAAAAAATAGAAATACTATAAGTAACAAGTAGTAACTCTTGTATCCCAAAGGGAAGGGTATCCAACAAGCCTGGATAAAAGGTCCCTTGATTTATACTTTCAAGAATGTCTGTCTTACCCAAAACCAGGTAATCCCTTAATCCGAAGATCAATATCTGTCTTGCTATCCCCACAAGCACTCAATTCGTAAGGAAATCAGCACCTCAGACTTCACATCCAGAAGTATCTAATTGCAAGGAAATTTCACCTATTCTCTAAGCAAATATACACGAATAAAAGTTTGTAAAAGCTGTTCAAAATTTCTTGCACGAAGCCTGAGAGTTTATAAGAGCCTCTATCTTTAGAAATCACTTCTGAAAGTTCTAACCATCAAAAGTTCCAAAAGTTATAAGATCTTTCAAATGAGCTCCTATTTATAGGCACACCTTCAACGGTCAGCTCCCTCCTCCAATGATCATATTTTTCCTTGAATTTCAGAGGGACCTGTACATGTGTCACTCAACCAACGGTTAGTGAGTAACATAAAGCACGACATTGTTTTATTACAAAAGAAGTGTAAGCATAACTAAAATATGATATTCGGAATGTAAGCAAATGAAAGTACAAAGTCTAACCAAAATTGAATTCGGAGTCTATAATATGAGGATATTCGGATTCTATTTTCTAAGAATTTGGAACCTGAATTCTATAGAATTACAAAATATAAATTTCAAGGAAATTCAGAATATGGATTCATGAGAATTCAGAACCAGAACTCACAATGTTCAGAGTCAGAGTTCATGAGAATTTGAAGTCAGAACTCATTAGAGTTCAGAGTCTATATTCAGAGAACTCAGTGTCAGAACTTAGAAGAGTTCATAACCAGAATTTGTAATTAGAATTAAGAGTTAGATATCAGAAGAGTTTGCATTCAGAATTCGTAATTAGAATTCGGTGTTAGAACTCAGAAGAGTTCGTATCCAGAATTCGTAATCAGAATTCGGAGTCAGAACTCAGAAGGGTTTGTAACCAGAATTTGTAATCAGAATTCGAAGTCAGAACTCAGAAGAGTTCATAACCATAATTCGTAATCAGAATTCAGAGTCAGAAATCAGAATTGTTTGTAACAAGAATTTTTAATCAAAATTTAGTGTCAGAACTCAGAAGAGCTCGTAACCAAAATTCGTAATCAGAATTCGGCATCAGAACTCAAAAGATTTCGTAACTAGAATTCGTAATCAGAATTATGAGAATTTGGATTCTAAAACAGAATGCTTCATATCTAGGTATTTATAAGATTACAAGGTTTTGGTTTCAAACCAAATTTTACACTTAGAAAAATTATGATATGAGAAATGAAAATATGATAAGGATAAATTTACTTGGGGAATGAAATTTTTCCTTATAGAAGTAAAACACAGGGTGAAAAGAAATTTTCCTTAAGATGAGGTTTTTTTGATTTTCAAAACAAGAAGGAATGGTAAATTCATAAGGAAACCTTATTGACTTAACTATTTCCCCCAATTATGAAGGAATGGAAAAGAGAAAAGGAAAACATTATTGACTCAACAATATCCCCCTTTTTGGAAAGCACAAATATCCCTACGAAAAATAATATAAGGACTTAGAAATATTTTTCTAGATTTTGAAATAAAACTTATCTCCCTTTATATATGAACAATGGTGAATACGAATAACTCTCCCTTAGGCTTTGGAACTCTAAGGATCGTATTCTAGATTTCTGGAATTAGATTTTTCATTTGAATGTAGAAATCTTCACAATGAGAACTCCCCATTTGATAAACTCCCCCTTACATTGGGATATTTCATCTTTTACATAGAATTCATTTTCCTTCTCCCCCTTTGTGATTTTCAAAAATAGTTTTAGGGAATGGAAAAAAATATGCTACATGATATATTAGTACAAACATCCAAACAAAACAAGCAACCACAATTTCATTAAGATTGGAAAAATTTGTACATGGAAAATTAGATACAACAAAAGATCTGATTTGGATCTATTTTTCTTCTTTTTTCTTGGGTATCATATTCTTCACGATGGTTTTCATCTTCTTTAGCTCTTTTTGATCCTCCTCTGTTCGCTTCTCTAAGGCTTTGATCTTATCATCCTGAGCCTTCAGATTCTCTGCCCGAGCCTTTAGCAAGTCATCTTACTTATCTAGCTTTTCTTCAATCTCGATCCAGAGATCCCTTTCTGTTTTCATACTTTGGAAAACATAATTCAACTCCACATTTAGATATTTGACATCCCAAATCTGAGTATTCTTCTCAAGATTTATATTTTCCTCAAATCTATTTGGGAGATCCTTGTTTTTTCCATCTTCAGTATCAAAATATTTCTTAACATCATTTTGAAAGTCATCAAGCTCTCTCAGATCTTCGACTATATTCTTTGACCAGCTCACCATTTTCTTGTAATTTTGTCTGTGGGATACATAGTTGATAAGTAAGTTCTTGTGTTTGACATCAATCTTTACACACCTATCCATCACCATGGATATAGATACTGATTTCTGATTCATGCTATGCTGGAGATCTAGCATCTGGAGTCAATTGTTGGAAATATCGAAATGGTGTCCACTAGCTTCTTCAGAGACTGAATGACAAAATCATGTCATAGAGATGATGATTCCAAATCTAACACTTTACTTGGTGATGGATATTATTCTAGCTCAAACAGCTTCCTCTTAGAAGATGCACCAACTTTCTTCTTTCTTATAATTGGTTTGGTTGGCGAATCAACAACCACTTGTTTCACCCTGTCAGTTTTTGGAATAACTTCCTCATCTTTAGTGTAGAGACCCAAAGCTTGACGTACATGGACATTAAATTACTTTTGCGGAATACTTAGTACATAACAAAAACAGACACAAAAGGACCGTAATAGTGTAGTATCTTTGGAAACTTGGAATATAATATTCTAATCGTGGTGAAAGATCTTCAACATCTCCCATAAAGATCTTCCCCTTTTTATTTCTTACCTAAAACCTTTATTTATATCCTGGGTAAAAGAAAACATAAAAGGGGTGATCTCAAATGCCCAATAAGGGTAAACATAGAGAACATAAAACAATCCATAAACATTTGAATGTAAAAACTTGAACATAAAATCTAAACATCAAAATCTTGAGCAAAGACATGAATCTTGGAAGTACATAAGGCATATATCACAAGGGAACATCAATCATGATAAAATAGCATGGGAATAAAACATGTAATTGTGGTAAAAATTAAGCACATGTTATGATTTCCATAGTATCCAAGGCATTGCTGCCAAGACCATCTTAGTGGACAAAGTCCCTTTCTGAATGGAGTTCACTCCACGTTTCAGTCCTGTAACACTGAACTAGATTAACTTATCGTTCCATCCATGTCTATCTCATGAGATATAAATCATTACCCAATGCATTGGAGGGAGATATAGGTCCCACCCATCTCACAATGAAATCATTCTTACTTTTGCCACAAAATAAACTTAAAACATTTATCATAACCCAAAGAATAAAATGGGTTTCATAGACATCATCCCATCATTTCATAATCCATATAAAACAAATGGAAATTTCATTATAAGAAAAGTGAACCATGTAAATCATAGAGACATTAAACTTGAAACATACACATATGAAATAATGTCATCTTAGATGGAAAATGGTTTTGATAAAACATTTGAAATGAATTCTTGCGAAAAATATCCTTTCTTCGTCAAAATCATTTTCTTTTCAAAAAATGCCATGAACATTTAAAATAAAAGTATTTTTTTGAAAATAGGCATAAAATCATGTAGAGTAATATTCATGAAAATGAGGCATTATGAAACTGTAAAAATCCGTTCATGCCGTATAAGTTAAAAATAACATTCTTCTCGTACTTTTATTGGAAAAGTCAAAAAGTACCTCGTACAAAAAATGAAAAAATATTCCTTTCATATTTTTTACTAAAAACTCACTGAAGGGTAAAATTGGATTTAAAAAATTATAGGTGTATGGAAATAATATTACATATTGAGGAAACATGGATGTGGATGATAAATATTCCCCAGTAAATTCTGAAGTATAAACAATCTCGGAAAAAAATGAGATTGTGAGATTTTCCCTTACCTTAGGTCCGATATGCTTCGTACATTTCCGAACCTCCTATATAATGATTTAAATAATGTCATTGACTTATTATATAACAATATTCATTGATATGATATCATATATGGTTCATTTATGACTTTATATTACCCGTTCTTTTGTAAGTTCCATGTGAAAGCAGCGTTTCGGGTTAAATCGTTTTATTTATCGTACGTGTTTGGACTTGTTGTTCTTGATATTATTACTTATATCCTGATTTACTTAATTACAGAATTTAAAACATGATTTATCCATAATATATATTCAGTATATACATATATATATGATAGATCAATTTAATGGAATGAAATACACCGTTCATAGAGACGGTAGGCCGTACGTACACATGAACGATGTTTTCATTTCCTTATTGACTTGAATGAAATTAAGTAGATGACATACATATATATACACATAAATCCAATATAATTATTATGTCATATATTTCATGATTACTTATTATATATACTTTATAATCATTCATGAATGGTTACATGGAGAATGAATCTCATTGCGTCGCGGAGACGGTAGTCCGTACGTACACACGAGCGATGATATCATTTCCATGATCATGGAATTGCATTGAAGTGTTTGTATAATATTAAATAATAAATATAAATTTGTAATAATCATATATTTTTATTTATTTACACCATTATACCCATCCAAGTAAGGTGGTGGTCGAAAACGGATTACACCACGGCGTGGAGATGGTATTCCGTATGTACGCACGCGCGGTGATTTCATTTTCCATAGGATGGATAGAAGGTGAAATATGGTTGTTTCATACTTATAATAACATATCAGTATATTAGTTATACTGATGTTATTAATTCATAATTAAAAAACTAAATAAGAAGAAGTAGAAGAAGAAATAAAGTTGAAAGAATCGCTAACAGATATTACCTATTTTTTCGACACGCCTTTTTGAAACCTCCTTTTATGGCACTAATATTTGTCTTTGAAGAAGACCAGAACCTCTAGGATGTTTCTAGGGAGGTGTATAAGAGAAAGTGTTAGGGGTTGGCCGACCGTGAAGTCTCAAAGTGGTGTGAGGAAGAGAGGGAGGAGGTGCCCTTTAATAAGGGAGGAGAGGGGCACCTTTGGAATAACTAAAAATATTATTTTATTATAAAGTAATATTTGGTTTTTAATAGCTCCAAATTGAGTTATTGCGAAGATAAGGTGGGTATGGGTCGAAATACTCTCATCCAATAGAATTTAGACAAGTTGAGGTTTCTATTTTAACCTTATCATTTAGATTTAACTTTAAGTTAAATAATTTTTCTTTTATCGCGTCTTCTTGTTTTCTTACACTATAAGGGTAATAAACATACTATAACAAGACAAAAGAACCCCAAGATGTTTATTATTAATATATATAACCTTATCTAAGTCATTTGTCCGAACCTTAGATTTTTATGAATAAAATAACAATTAATAATATAATATTTGTTTTAAAAACTATTTTATGTCAATTTTGACACTATTTGGTAATTGATTGTTCTGAAAATCATAACAGAATTATTAGTTCAAAAAACGTTAACCCAATCAATTCTAACATGTCATATTAACCTATAAAATTAATGGAATTCATAAAAAGTCTCAAATTACATTTATTTGGGTATTTATAACATCAATTATGTCAATATTTCATTAATAAGATAATTACTTCATCATCATTGTGTCATAAATAAATTAAATTAATTATTGTATAAAAATTATAAATAAAACACCATTATGTAGGAAATATTTTTATCTTTCTAATGAATATTTATAGTCGAATTTATATTATGTATAACCCTATATTAAAAATGATTTAGTTATTAAACTTTGATATTAACTATTTAACCCTTCTTTAAATAAATTAATAATAAATGTCATAATCTAATCCATGTGGGCCTAAATGGTCTTATTTTATTCCTAAGGTTGTTTTTGGTCAAATTACACTTATCCAATAGAATTAGGACATGTGTTAGGGTAATAATAATATCATTTCTACCCTTAATTAACCTATTTACTTTTAACCGTGGTAAAAAAAGTAAAAAGTTACTATTCACCAAAAATTATTTTCATCTCATTGAACCACATTTTAGTCCTTGATATTAACCGTGTCTCTTGGATTTTTGAAATTCCACTCACAGAAGCGGTAAAATTACGTTTTATGTGAATTTGCAAATTCTCCTAGGTGGTGGGTAAAAGACAGTTAAAAGTTCAATAAAATTTTTGTATATCTAAAATTATTATAAAATGACTCCAATGACTTAAATTGAACTTATATAGGTATTATGTATCAATTTTGACCTAAAATAAATTTATATAAAATAAATAATTATTTAAATATAAAGTCGGTTTTTGAATAGTAACCTAGTGTTTTCACTATTCATCAAAAATTGAAAGTTTTCAGAAAAATACCAAAAAATCACCCTAGGCTAATTTCGATAGTATGAATCAAAAAATGAAGTCCATTTTGAAAGATAAAATTTTTAAAATTTCAAAAATTGGGTATTACTATTCATAACAGCTAGTTTATATAACATATCGTTGTTTAGCGAAACTCGATATTGCGTACAACACACGCTATCGTGGAAGGTCGCAATTGCGTATAATGAAAGCCAAGTCAAGGATGCGTGTTGTGCAAGCTCATTTTGGTGTAGTGTACAACACAATACATTAATGAAATTAAAAAGAATATTTTTCATAGAATCTCGGGGTGTTACATTCTACCCCTCTTAAAATGAATTTCTCCCTCGAAATTCGTCGGGGTTATAAATGGTTTACTACTCGAAATTTTCTTTAATAGAAACCCACATCGTAAAAAGTAATACCAAAACTTGTCTTAAAAAACTAAAGTATGAAATGTAACGGTTACCCAAATTAACTAATCTATAGGTTTCCACATAGGAGAACATAGGTGAAAATATAGATATGGAAGAGAAATCTTACCGTCATGTTCTGATGGAGAGTGGTAGAGAACATGGCTATGAAAAATCCAACAATCACAAAGCCATAAATTTGTGATGATCTAGGGTACCATCTGATTCATCGGATATAGGGGCACTAGGACAACATTTTTGGTTTTCAAGATCATTTCCCTAAAGTTAAAGAATTTGAATTAGAATAAATACTTACTTTATTTTGGTACAATTTCACTATTGTTCGTGCCTTAAACAATTTCCACTTCATCTCTTTAAGAAATGAAGTTGAATTTGTCTTTCGAGAAGTTTTAGAAGATCATGTGATAAAATGATAGGTCATTCCATCTGT
Source organism: Viscum album (assembly GCA_963277665.1). NCBI lineage: Eukaryota > Viridiplantae > Streptophyta > Magnoliopsida > Santalales > Viscaceae > Viscum > Viscum album. The sequence continues at coordinate 998,781,129 of OY728147.1, forward strand.
CTCAAACATAAGTTAGCAAAAGTTATATACATAATTCCATCTATGGTGAGATTAATATTATATGGTTCCAAAATGGACTTATACTTCATCTATCATTCTGTATAATAAAATAAAACTAGTTTCTACTAACCAGGGACTTCCTGTAGGCCAGTGGTAGGAAATAAAGGCCAGTTTCACTTCGGTTGTGGGTTCGATTCCCACAGCCTTGTCCGACGTGACGGGTTGTCGCTCGTTCTGCAGGTTGTCCTTTTTCTAAAACTACATTACTATAACATCCCATCAATAATATCAAAAAAACTTCTATCCTTAAACAATACTAACTTATGTCCAACAGAATCCATTCCAATCTTTATGATTATCCATAATACTGTAGTCTACTCTCATATTATAGTGAAAATGATTACCATAGATTTCATATAACAAGCATGTTAATGCCATCGTTGACCCCCCATATATCATAAGACATGTCTTGTTGGTCACATTCCAAATATTCGAAGGCCTTAATCATGTATTCTCTTGAAAAATAAATACCCATTGAATCTTAGTGAAAACATGAGTGTTTTCAAAAGTTAACTCTTTCCACATACTAAAACCCCAAAATTCTATATACTCAAACCATGATATAACAACATCCTTATATCTGTCATGAGCTCATGAATACTGTAAAACATTTCATTTTCTACTTATCCCTTCATTATACACATATCATCTTCTTTCCAAAAATATCTCAATCACTTTCCATGGTTACCAGTACCATAAAATTTTTGAAAACCACAATAGACTAATACATAAATATTCCAATATTCCACGATACTATATACAACATTATTTTGGAATCCCATTACATAAACACTTAATCATTTCACCACATCGTTGTCATATTCAACATCACCAATAGATATCGCATGTGACTTCCCTTTTTCCTTTTCCTTAAGTGGTTTCTCATGTCGATCATCATTAACCCTTGGATTAGGGCATTGATTAGCATAATGCCCCATTTCATTGCACTTGAAGCATTGAAGTGTTAGTGGTGCGTTCTCTGCAGTCTTTTCTTTATTCACATCATTAGTAACCCTTTTTCCATTACTTTGACACTCAGCTGCTCGATGACCTTCTTTTCCACACTTAAAACATTTTCGAGTCCCTTTAAGACAATCTCCACCATGATTCTTTCCACACTTTGAGCATAAGGAAACATTCATCTTCTTTTCACCATTATTCTGAGATTTCTCCTTGAACTCCATCTTTCATTTCTTGTCAAAACCATGAGATGGATATGTAACATCAACTTCCATTTCTACCTTGATATCACAACGCACAATTTCTTTATAGCTACTGAAGTCTCTTATATCAAATTCCCTTCGAAGATTTGGTTTTAAGCCACTGAAGAATTGATCAACTTTACTTTCAGGTTGGATGATAATGCCAGATGCATACCTTGCAAGACTTGTAAAATTCACTTCGTATATACCAAAAGATTCATCATCCTTTTGCTTTAGTTCAAGAAACTCCTTATCCATCTTTGTTCAAAGAATACGAGGGAAGTACTTATTGAAAAATAATTTCTTGAACTCGTCCCATTCCATGGACTCAATTTCATCTCTTGGCCGCGTATTCTTGATAAGATTCCACCATTGATCGGCTTCACCTTCCAAACGATATACTACTAAGATGAGTTTATCATGTTCAGAACATTTAAGAACTGAAAATATCTTTTTAGTGGTACTGATCCATTGTTCAGCAATATGTGGATCAGAAGACCCACTGAAAGAAGGTGGACGTTGCCTCATGAAGGACTCAATAGAATATTGTTCCCTTCTCTGCTCATTTGGAAGTCCAGAATGATTCATATCTTGTGTAAGTATATCAATAAGATTTTGCACTCCATCTCCCATAACATCTGATTGTTCAGGAGGACAATCATTTCATTTTCCGTTACATTTATCAACACTGTTCCTTTGGGTTCCAGCCATCGTCTAAAACGCAAAAAGAATAGTGTGAGAGGAAAAAATCATGCTAGGGAAAACAACATAATAAAGGGGGAGTACCTTCAATATTGAACATCTTAGGTTTTATTATAAGATCGTTACCATAATTCTAGGACTATAACAAATACTTATACTTAACCTTAGGGACATCCCTAGACATACCTTAGAAATATCTCTAGGGATCTCACTAAATTTCTCGTATCCTAGTTTCCAAAGGTTGACTAAAACTTTCCTCTAATACCAACTGTAGAGACCCAAAGCTTGACGTACATGGACATTACATTACTTTTGCGGAATACTTAGTACATAACAAAAACAGACACACAAGGGCCATAATATATTAGTGTCTTTGGAAACTTGGAATATAATATTCTAATCATGGTGAAAGATCTTCAACATCCCCCATAAAGATCTTCCCCTTTTTTTTCTTACCTAAAACCTTTCTTTATATCCTAGGGAAATGAAAACATAAAAGGGGTGAGCTCAAATGACCAGTAAGGTTAAACATAGAGAACCTAAAACAATCCATAAACATTTGAATACAAAAACTTGAACATAAAATCTAAACATCAAAATCTTTAGCAAAGACATGAATCTTGTAAGTACGTAAGGCATATATCATAAGGGAACATCAATCATGATAAAATAGAATGGGAATAAAACATGTAATTGTAGAAACCATTAAGAACATGTTATGATTTCCATAGTAGCCAATGCATTGCTGCCAAGACCATCTTAGTGGACAAAGTCCCTTTCTAAATCAAGTTCACTCCTCGTTTCAGTCCTGTAACACTGAACCAGATTAACTTACCATTCCAGCCATGTCTATATCATGAGATATAAATCTTTACCCAATTCATTAGAGGGAGATATAGGTCCCACCCATCTCACAATGAAATCATTCTTACTTGTGCCACAAAATAAACTTAAAACATTCATCATAACCCAAAGAATAAAATGGGTTTCATAAATATCATCCCATCATTTCATAATCCATATAAAACAAATGGACATTTCATCATAAGAAAAGTGAACCATGTAAATCATAGATACATTAAACTTGAAACATACACATATGAAATAATGTCATCTTAGATGGAAAATGGTTTTGATAAAATAATTGAAATGAATTCTTGAGGAAAATATCCTTTCTTTGTCAAAATCATTTTCTTTTCAAAAAATGCCATGCACTTTTAAAATAAAAGTATTTTGTTGAAAATAGTAATAAAATCATGTAGAGTAAGATTCATGAAAATGAGGCATTATGAAACCGTAAAAATACGTTCATGCCGTATAAGTTAAAAATAACATTCTTCTCATACTTTTGTTGGAAAAGTCAAAAAGTACCTCGTACGAAAAACGACAAAAGATTCCTTTCATATCTTTTACTAAAAACTCACCAAAGGGTAAAATTGAATTTAAAAAATTATAGGTGGATGGAAATAATATTACATATTGAGTAAACATGTACGTGGAAGATAAATATTCCCCAGTAAATTCTAAAGTATAAACAATCTCGGATAAAAATGAGATTGTGAGTTTTTCCCTTACCTTAGTTCCGATATGCTTCGTACGTTTCCGAACCTCCTGTATAATGATTTAAATAATGTCATTGACTTATTACAGAATAATATTCATTGTTATGATATCATATATGGTTCACTTATGACTTTATATTACCTGTTCTTTTGTAAGTTCTATGTTAAAGTAGCGTTTTGGGTTAAATCGTTTTATTTATCATACATGTTTGGACTTTTTGTTCTTGATATTATTACTTATATCCTGATTTAATTAATTCCAGAATTTAAAACATGATTTATATATAATATATATTCAGTATATACATATATATATGATAGATCAATTAAATGGAATGAAATACACCGTTCATGGAGACGGTACGCCGTACGTACGCATGAACGATGTTATCGTTTCCTTATTGAATTGAATGAAATTAATTAGATGACATAAATATATATACAAATAAATACAATATCATTATTATGTCATATATTTCATGATTACTTATTATATATACTTTATAATCATTCATGAATGGTTAACATGGAGAATGAATCTCATCGTGTCGTGGAGACGGTAGTCCGTACGTACGCACGAGCGATGATATCATTCCCATGATTATGGAATTGCATTGAAGTGTATGTATAATATTTGAGAATCAATATCACTTTGAAATAATAATATATAGTTATTTATTTACACCATTATACCCATCCAAGTAAGGTGGTGGTCGAAAACAGATTACACCACGACGTGGAGACGGTATTCCGTATGTACGCATGCACAGTGATTTCGTTTTCCATAGGATGGATAGATGGTGAAATAGGGTTGTTTCATACTTATAATAAAATATCAGTATATTAGTGATAATGATGTTATTACTTCATAATGAAACAACTAAAGAAGAATAAGTAGAAGAAGAAATAATGTTGAAAGAATCAGAAACAGACATTACCACTTCTTTCGACACGCCTTTTTTGAAACCTCATCTTAGGGCACTAATATTGGTCTTTGAAGAAGAACAGAACCTCTAGGATGTTTCTAGGGAAGTGAAGAAGAAAACTTGTTAGGGTTTTTCCAAGATTTAAGGATCAAAGTGGTGTGAGTAAGAGAGGGAGGAGGTGCCCTTTTATAAGGGAGGAGAGGGGCACCTTTGGAATAACTAAAAATATTATTTTATTATAATGTCATATTCGGGTTTTAATTGCTCCAAATTGATTTATTTAGAAGATAAGGTGGGTATGGGTCTAAATACTCTCATACAATAGAATTTAGACAAGTTTAGGTTTCTATTTTAACCTTATCATTTAGATTTAACTTTAAGTTAAATAATTTTTCTTTTACCATGTCTTCTTGTTTTCTTACACTATAAGGTTAATAAACTTACTATAACAAGCCAAATTAACCCCAAGATGTTTATTATTAATATATATAACCTTATATAAGTCATTTTTCCGAACCTTAGATTTTTAATAATTAAATAACAATTAATAATATAATATTTGTTTTTAAAAACTATTTAATGTCAATTTTGACACTATTTGGTAATTGATTTTTTTGAAACTCATAACAGAATGATTAGTTCTAAAAAAGTTAACTAAATAAATAATAACAAGTCATATTAACCTAGAAAATTAATTTAATTCATAAAAAGTCTCAAATTACATTTATTTGGGTATTTATAACATCAATTATGTCAAATTTAATTAATAAGATAATTACTGCATCATCATTGTGTCATAACTAAATTAAATTATTTGATGTCTAAAAATTATAAATAAACCACCATTATGTAGGAAATAATTTTATCTTTCTAATGAATATTTATAGTCAAATTTATCTTATGTATATCGTTATATTAAAAATGATTTATTTATTAAACTTTGATTTTAACTATTTTAACCCTTCTTTAAATAAATTAATAATAAATGTCATAATCTAATCAAAGTGGGCCTAAATGGTCATAATTTATTCCTAAGGTTGTTTTTGGTAGAATTACACTTATCCAATAGAATTAGGACATTTTTTAGGGTAATAATAATATCATATTTACCCTTAATTACCCTATTTACTTTTAACCGTGGTAAAAAAAGTAAAAAGTTACTATTCACCAAAAATTATTTTCATCTCATTGAACCACATTTTAGTCCTTGATATTAACCGTTTCTCTCGGATTTTCGAAATTCCACTCACAGAAGCGGTAAAATTATGTTTTTTGTGAATTTGAAAATTCTCCTAGGAGGTGGGTAAAAGGCGGTGAAAAGTTCAATAAAATTTTTGTATATCTAAAATTATTATAAAATGAATCCAATGACTTAAATTGAAATTATATAGGTATTATGTATCAATTTTTACCTAAAATAAATTTAAATAAAATAAAAAATTATTTAAATAAAAATTCAGTTTTTGAATAGTAACCGAGTGTTTTCACTATTCATAAAAAATTGATAGTTTTCAGAAAAATACCAAAAATTCACCCTACGATAATTTCGATATTCTGAATCCAAAAATGAAGTCCATTTTGAATGATAAAATTTAAAAAATTTAAAAAATTGGTTATTACTATTCATAATGGCTAGTTTATATAACATATTGTTGTTTAGTGAAACTCGGTATTGCGTACAACACACGTTATCGTGGAAGGTCGTGATTGCGTGTAATGCAAGACAAGTCAAGGATGCGTGTTGTGGAAGCTCCTTTTGGTGTATCAAACAACACAATACATTAATTAAATTAAAGAGAACATTTTTCATAGAATCTCGGGGTGTTACATGTAGACTCATGCTCGCTTTCAGACAACTGAACAATCTTATCTTCATCGATTTTTTATTTCTCGGATCCTACCTCAACATCTTCAGGAAGAATGAAGTCATGATTCTGGATCTCTTCTTCAGATAACTTGTTCACTTCCTCTTCATCCTTCTCATCAATTCTAGGTGTAGCAAGTTTTGAAGATTTGACTTGAGAAGTCCATATTGACAATTTTCGGAAGCACTTTCCTTCTCATGAAAGTATTCAACTTGGTTAATCAGATCATTAGTGCGATTACTACTTTCTTCCATTTCTTGCACTTCTTCCACATCTTCTATCTATTCAGCAACCTTTTCTTGTTATTTTTCCGAAGTCATGTACTTTTTCCCCGGTGTCTCAGGTTAAGGTTCTGGTAAGATAGTTTTCGGTATAGGAATGTTCTCAGATGTAATTTTAGTATCCTTCAAAAGAGATTGCACAATCTCTGCCTCCGTCATATTTTTATTAATCTTCTTCTCTTTGGATTTCTTCTCAAGATCTTCTGCAGCTTTCTCTTTCAATGCTTTGGCCTCTGTAGGGTCTTGGCCAAACTGTGGTTCCCCTTGCTTCTGCTTCTTCTTATCCTCCCTCCACTTAGCTACAACCTCATATGGATAGGATTTCTGTTTATTGGGATTTGTAGGTGCGGATTCAGTTTCTTTGGCTTTAGAGGTTTTCTCTATTTCTTCCACTTCCTTTATGTTCCTCTTCTTTCCATCTTTCTTGTATGGTTCATCCTCTTTTTTATTTCTCGGAACGGCTTCTACTTTTTCCACTGGCAGATCATAAAACTCTCCGGAATCTTTAGAAAATCCAACATTCATTCTTTTCAAAGTGTCATCTCTTACTAACATCACTTTTCAATTCCATGGCTTGGAATTTCAAGGAATCTTGAATGATTCAAGACACCGAACTATCAACTTGGAGAGTAGGTCCGGATACATGATTAACTGTGCTCTTGGATTCCCATTCTTGATATTCTCTATCATATTGAGAATATGCTTCATCAGATTGATTTTCCTTAGATTTACCAAAAAATCTATGATATACATATCGCTTTTATTAAGAGTGTCTTTATCACCCCATCTCAGTACAATAAAACCATGAACCCATAACTCTAGGATCTGATTGTCAGTATACAAGTGATCAACCTCTGTGGTCTTGACATCTGTGAGTCCAAGACTTTGTATAGCCTTCAATTTTACAAAACTCCCTTGAACATCTGGAAGCTTGTGGGAACAAAATTCTGCCTCTCCTTCATAAGATAACCCTACCAAGCTAGCAACCATGGTGTATGAAAGTGGATAAGTTTTTCCATAACTTTTGAAAGAAAAGTTTTCTCTACCATCTACCTTGAAAAAACAAACTGATTCATAAAATTTTATGAGGAGATCCGGATACACAATATCTTGAGCTCCTGTATTTGATATGGATACACTCTCCCATACATTAAGCTTGATGTTCTTGGAGATAATGGAGTCATACTTGTTGATGAAGTTTGGATGCACCAACCTCTCCCTGTATATTTCTCACTCCAAAATCAGCTTGATAGAAGACATATCTTAAGAGGGAACTTCTCCAGACATTCGGACTTGAGAAAACTTAGAGAAAAGTTTAGAACGAGATTTTGTAAAGGGGAAGATCTTCGACATGAAAATACTTGAGAATCGATGCGGGACAACCATAAGGGGTACCCTTTTATAGCTGATGAAGAGACAGTTCTACTTTCCATATCAATCCAATGGCTGAGAACTCTTCTGATCAAATCTAACAGTTGAAATGAAAGCTGCAAGGAAAATTTGGTAGGATCCAATCTTTTGAGGTTTTTTAAAGGAAAACATTCAGATTTAAGGAAACTAGAATTCGAGAAATTTTAAAAACAAAATAAACTTCCAGCAAATAAATGATGCTTACAAAAACACAGGAAAGAATCATACCTTTCGAATTTTTAGGATAATTATTCGTATTAAGAAAAATTCTTCTTGTAGAACATTAGATTCTGAAAAAAAAACTTGAGTACGTATATCTTTGTTATGAAAATATTAATTATGAAAATCTTTATTATGAAAATCTTGATTAAAAAATCATTATTACAAATATCTTCATTATGAAAAATATGAAAAACTTCATTAATAAAAAAAATTAAAAACTTCATTATGAATAATATGAAAAACTTCATTACGATAAACATGAAAAGCTTCATTACCAAAAATATGAAAAACTTCATTACGAAATACTTGAAAAACGTCATTATGAAAAATATGAATAACTTCATTACGGAAAACATAAAAAACTTCATTACAAAAAATATGAAAAACTTCATTACAAAAAACATGAAAACTTCATTATGAAAAATATGAAAAACTTAATTACCAAAAACATGAAAAACATTATTACGAAAAATTTGAAAAACTTCATTATGAAAAATATGAAAAACATAATTACGAAAAACATGATATACTTCCTTACGAAAAATATGAAAAACTTCATTAAGAAAAACTTGAAAAGCTTCATTATGAAAAATATGAAAAACTTCATTATGAAAAACATGAAAAACATCATTAAAAAAATATGAAAAACATATGAACAAATGTACCCCCCTTTGAAAAGTATTTTATAACTATAAAGAGATTTATTCAAACGAAAGTTAATAAGGAGGATTAACTTACAATTACCATTATTAACTTCTGTTTAATGTATTAAATTCTATCGGAGGGTAAAGATTTTGTGAAAATATCATCAAGTTGATCATGCATTCCAATAAATTGAAGAATGGTATCTTTTTTTTGTGTGATCCCTAAGAAAGTGATTCCTAATATCTATGTGTTTTTTATGAGAGTGATGTGTAGGGTTTTTACTAAGGGTAATTGATGTAGTATTATCACACAAAATTTGTGTTTTCATAAAACTCATACCATATTCTGTGAGTGTGTGTTTCATCCAAAACACTTGAGCACAACAACTTCCAGCTGCTACATATTCAGCTTCAGCAGTGGAAAGTTATACTGAGTGTTTCTTTTTGATGACCAAGAGTCTAATAAATCTCCTAAGAAATGAAAAATTCTATATGTACTCTTTTTGTCCATTATATATCCACCAAAGTCAGTATCTGAAAAAGTTTTCAAAATAAAATCATTTCCCGAAGTATAAAAGAGTCCTAAATCCATGGTTCCCTTTAAGTAGTGAAAAATGCTTTTCACTTCCTTTAAATGAAATTACTTAGGACTGGATTGGTATCTTGCAAATAAGCATACTGAAAACATTAAGTCTGGATAACTAGCTATTAAGTATAGTAAAATTTCTATCATACCTCTAAATTTTTTTTGATCTACTAGTTTCCCATCTTCATCAAGATCAAGTGTGTATGAGGTACCAATGGGGGTACTTATGCTTTTAGTGTTGTCATATTCATACTTTTCAATAAGTTATTTTATATACGTAGGTTGGGATATATAGATTCCTTCTGGTTTTTGAGAAATTTGGAATCTAGGAAAAAATGTTAACTCACCCATTATACTCATTTCAAACTCAAATTTCATTAGATCCGCAAAGGAATTAGTTAAGGATTGGTGAGTTAAACCAAATATAATGTCATCGACATATATTTTGAAAAATCACAACATTTTTCTAATCTTTATTTATAAAAATGGTTGGATCTATATTTCCCTTAACATAACTATTTTGAAGCAACAATCATGTTAGTCTATCATACCAAGCTCTAGGGGCTTTCTTATGTCCATACAAAGCTTTGGTAAGTCTAAAAACATGATCAGGATGTTTTGTATCTTCAAAACTAGGAGGTTGTTCAACAAAAACTTCCTCCTGAACATAACCGTTAAGGAAATCACATTTCACATCCATTTGAAAAAGTTTAAAATTGAAGAATGCTACAAAGGAAAGTAAGATACGAATAGATTCATGTCTAGATATTGGAGCATAGGTTTCTTCATATTATATTTCTTCTTGTTGATTATATCCCTTAGCAACTAATCTAGATTTATTTTTTACAATGATTCCATTTTCATCACAATTATTTCTGAAGACCCATTTTACTTCAATAACATAAGTTTCCTTAGGTTTTCAACCATGGTCCAGACTTTATTCCTTTTAAATTCATTTATTTCATCATGCAATGCTTTATTCCAATCATCATCACCTAAAGCTTCATCAGTTCTTTTTTGTTCTAATTATGAATGGAATGCTAGATGTTCTACTTCATTCCTTAAATAACTTCTAGTCCTTACAGGTTGATTCACATCACCAATGATGCTATCACTTGGATGATTCTTTGGAAACATTTGATTTGGGTTTTGTAAAACCTGTTCTTCAACATAGGGTAGGAAATATTCTGGGGTAAATGCTTTTGAAACATTATATTGGGAATTTTCTTAATCATAAGGATCTTATAACAAAGGATGGTAATAAGTTTTTGAAAACACAACCGAGGATGTATGTTGGGGTTGTTTAAAAACAAAAGTATTAGTTTCCTCATATTTCACATGTACTATTTCGTCAACAGTACAAGTGTTTTTGTTGAAAACTCTATAAGCCTTTGAAGTTGTGGAGTAGCCTAAGAAAATTCCTTTACCAGATTTTGGTGTGAATTTATGAATATTATCTTCAGTATTCATAATGAATACCTTGCAACAAAAACCCTTAGTGTAGGAAAGTCTAGGTTTTCTACCATTCCATTACTCATAAAGAGTTTATTAAGAAATGGTCTAATCAGAACTCGATTTATAGTATCACAAGCAGTACTTATAGCTTCAAGACAAATTTTTTTGGCTATATAATACTCACTAAACATGGTTCTCATTATCTCTTAAATAATTATTTTTCATCTTTCAACAACACCATTTTGTTGAGGTGTTCTGGGTGCTGAGAAGTTATGAGTAATGCCTTTTATACTAAAAAAAGCTTAAAATTATGAATTTTGAAATTCTCCACCATGATTACTATGAATAGTTTTCAATGGAAGGTTTCTCTCATTTTTAACATGGGCTCTAAATATTTTTAAATAAGAAAAAGTTTCAGACTTCTTTTCTAGAAAGTAGACCCACGTAAATCTAGTGTAATCATCAACCAAGAAAAATACATAATACATGCCCCCAATGCTTCCATTTTGTGTAGGACCAAAGAGATCCATATGTACTAACTATAATTCATCAGTAGTTGAGACTTCACTGACGGATTTAAAAATCGATTTATATTTCTTTCCATATTGACAAGGGTCAAATACTTTTAAAGAATCTAATCTAATCTCAGGTATATCTTTAACTAATCTTTTCTTATAAAGTATTCATAAGTTCCTAAGGTTATAGTGTCCTAACCTTATATGACATAACAAAAAATGATCTTCTATTACACTAAGGCAAGGTAGATCTTGGCTTCTAAGATCTTCTAAGATCAGTGTGTAAACATTCTCTTGCCTATGGGAAGAAAAAATAAACTCTTCTTTGGAATTGTGTACTAAGCACTTGTCATTCCTAAAATTCACAAGGTAACCTTCATCACATAACTGACATATTCTAATTAGGTTGTTCTTAAGACCCTTAACAAATAAAACATTTGAAATCAATGTTTTTACAAGAAGAACGATGTTACCTATACCAATAATTTCTCTCTGAGCATTATCTCCGAAAGTTACTTTTCTTCCTTTCATCTTGATAATATTTTCAAAATGGTTTTTCTTACCAGTCATATGCCGGGAACATCCACTATCCATGTACCTTGTATTGTTATTAGTACCTTCTATATTTTCCTAAAAATAAGAAAAAGTTAGGTTTTTGGAATCCAAACTTGATTAGATCTGGAACTCTTAGAATGAAAAAATTTAGGCACCCACATCTTTTTAGAAAAATATGCTTTATGAAATCCTAAAGATTGGGTTCTGTTTAAGGAACAAATTTCTACCCAGTGTCCACCACACTGACACATAGTGTAGAATGGAGCACTTTGAAGAACAAAATAATTGTTCCTAAAAATCGGTTTAGAACCTGTATAACCAAAACCAAAACTATCCCATAGAGGTCGGATTTGGGAATACATTTTATCAATATTTTCTTTACCTAAGGTAAAGTTTGGAAAACACTTCCTCAAGGTAAATATTTCAGATTTGAGTTTGATAACCAAGTTCTTTTCATCAAAAACATTTTATTTTGAACTAGAGCTAGACTTGAAAAAAAATTTCTTAGAAATTACATTTTCTAGATCTTTAGAAAATTTATTCTTCTCAAAACTTACTTCCTCAAGATTTTTTGAAATACGTTAAAAATAATCATTTTTATTATCGGGATATTTAGAAAGATCTGATATTTCCGTAGTAATAATAGTATTCCTATATTTTTCCTTATCATGTTTTTTCATAAGTTTTGAATTCTCAATCTCAAGGAGTTTAGAAAACCTAGAAACTTCTTCATTGGAAGGCAAAGTATTATCTTCCTCAGAAGAAGATTCTTCATCCGAAGAGTTATAGTATTTAATATCATTAGAATTCAAAGAAACATTGGTCATTGATTCAACATTGTGTACCTTAGTCATTAAGAAATGTTTTTCAATAGGTAGTTTGGCTATTAGACCAATATTCTTTTGTCCAAAAGATTTATAATCTGAAGATTAATCTAAAGAGTCACCACCACTGGCACTCCAGGTGTCATTAGCTTTCATGAATTTCTCAACTTTAGCCTTGTAATACTTCTTTTTGTTTCTCTCTAAATGCCTTTCCAATATTTATTTTCTCTTAAGAATAGGACAATCAGGTCTTATATATCCATCTCTCTTGCATTCATAACATGTAACTTCTGAATCTTTATTGTCTTTCCTTTCTTTCTTCATGTATCTGGATTGAAAGTTCCTCTGCCCGTCAATCTTTTTCATCATTATAGCAAGATTTGCTAATTCGTTTTCTGAGGATTCACTTCCACTGGATTCAGATTGGATGAAAACTTTCTTAGATTTGGATCTAGTAACTCTCTCCGGAGTCTTAGATTTAATATGATTTGAAGTTGTAGTAAAAGTAACACTGCCATTTCCATTCTTATTCTTTATGTTATCAGTATCTCTCTTCATTCTAGTCTCATGCTAAAGAAGAGTTCCAAACAGTTTATCTAAGGAAATATGAGTAACCTTTCTGTTCTCATCAATAGAAGTCCTCTTGGATTCCCATTCATTTGGTATGATATATATGATCTTATCAACAAGAGATTCATCATCTAATCATTTCTCACCCATAGATTGTAAACTATTTACAATAGTCATGAATCATTGTTGCACCTTACATATGGGTTCTCCATAAGGAATGAAAAAACCATGATATTCAGCTCTGAGCATGACCCTTCTAGTTTCAATTACATTGGATGTTCTAAAGTGAGTAACTTCAAGTTTCATCTAGATACAATTTTTTTCTTCACAATATGAAATTTGGTTATATATATTTCTAGCCATGGAGCAAAGAAAAGTATTGCGTAGCTTATAATTCAGTTGATATTCATGTTTTTCTTGATTGGTAATGGTACAAACTTCTTTTTCCGGAATTTCATATCCTTCAATAATCATAAAAAAATTATCAACTCCAGTATTGATAATGAAAGTCTACATGCGATATCTCCAATATTCATAATCATTTCCATCAAAGATATGTGGTCTAGTTGGATTGAGATTGTTTATGGAACCAACATTGATTCATTCCATCTTAAAGAAAATTATTTCCACAAAAACTTGTTAATAGAAAAAAAAATTAAACACGAAAAATATTCCTAAGAAAGAAAAATATAGAACAAGAGTATCTCTAAGAAAAAATGAATACAAACTGTACGCGTTTGAAAAACTGATTCCATAAAGGTGTGAATCCAAAAATTCAATTCCAAAAGTAATAAGAAGAAGAATTCTCTTCTGAATCTAATCGTGAGATTAATTCATAGGTCACCTGTTCTGATAAAAATTGTTTGATAGAATATATAATAATGAGATGCTCAAATACAAGAGGGTGGGGGTGAATTGTATACTTTTAAAATCCCTAAGTAAATTTTTCATAACCAAAATTCACAACACCTCTATGCTCTAATAACATTATTGATTCCAGAAAAGTGATTCAAAAAATGAAACTTAACAAAAGTTTACATTGACTAAAGTTCTACCTTAAAGCATATATAATCCTCTATAATCAGAGTGCATGTCTAAAGAAGTATAAGAAGATTATACTTTCCCCAATAACTTAAAGTACAACAGAAAACAAAATAGAAATACTACAAGTAATGAGTAGTAACTCTTTTAACCCAAAGATAAGGGTATCCAACAACCATGGATAAAAGGTCCCTTGATTTATACTTTCAAGAAAGTCTATCTTACCCAAACCTAGGTAAGCCCTCAGTCTGAAGATCGGTATCTGTCTTGATATCCCCGTAAGCCCTTGATTTGTAAGGAAATCGGCACCTCTGACTTCACAAACCGAAGTCTCTGATTTCAAGGAAATCGCACCTCTGCACTAAGCAAATCTACACGAAGTAAAGTTTGAACAAGCCATTCAAACTTTCTGCACGAAGCCTGAGAGTTTATAAGAGAAACTCTCTCTAGAAATCACTTCTGAATGTCTCGATCATCAAAAATTCCAAATTTTTGAGCTCTTTCTAATGAGATCCTATTTATAGGCATGACTTCAACGGTCGGATCCCTGCTCCAATAGTCATATTTTTCCTTAAATTTTGGAGGGACCTGTACACGTGTCACTCAACCAATGGTTAGTGAGTAACTGAAAGCACGACATTGTTTTATAATAAAACAAGTGTAAGCATAAATAAAATATGATATTCTGAATGTAAGCAAATAAATTTTCAGAGTATAACCAAAATTGAATTTTGAGTCTATAATACAAGGATATTCAGATTCTGTTTTCGAAGAATTCAGAACCTGAATTTTACAGAATTTCAGAGTCTGAATTTCAAGGAAATTCGGAATCTGGATTCATAAGAATTCGAAACCAGATCTTACAAGGTTCGGAGTCAGAGTTCATGATAATTTAGAGTCATAACTCAAAAGAGATCGGAGTTTGTATTCAGAGAACTCGGAGTCAGAACTCATATGAGTTTGTAACTAGAATTCGTAATCAGAATTCGGAGTCAGAACTCAGAACAGTTTGTATCCAAAATTCATAATCAGAATTCGGAGTCAGAACTCATAAGAGTCCGTATCCATAATTTGTAATCATAATTAAGAGTCAAAACTCAGAAGGGTTTGTAACCAAAATTTGTAATTAAAATTTGGATTCATAACTCAAAAGAGTTCGTAACCAGAATTTGTAATAAGAAATCGGAGTCAGAACTCAGAAGAGTTCATAAACAGAATTCGTAATCAGAATTCGGAGTCAGAACTTGGAATAGTTCGTAACCAGAATTCGTAATCAGAATTCGGAGTCAGAACTCAGAGGAGTTCATAACCAGAATTTGTAATCAGAATTTTAAGAATTCAGATTCTAAAACAGAATGCTTCATATCTAGGTGTTTATAGGATTTCAAGGTTTTTGTTTCAAACCGAATTTTACACTTAGAAAAATTATGATATTAGCAATGAAAACTTGATAAAGATAAATTTCCTTGGGGAAGGAAATTTTTCCTTATAGAATTAAAACACAGGGTGAAAAGAAATTTTCCTTAAGATGAGGTGTTTGTGATTTTAAAAACAAGAAGGAATGGTAAAGTCATAAGGAATCCTTATTGACTTAAAAATCACCCCCAAGTATGAAGGAATAGAAAATTCGTAAGGAAAACCTTATTCTCTCAACAAAGGTATGAATCCTATCATCTTGGACTCAGGTTCATCATCAGTCTCAAGTGAACCACATATCTGATGACCTAAAAAAATGAAAAATCCAATGTAAAATCTTTTCTTCATCATTTGGAGGTTCCATCACACTGAGTACAATGTTTACCTCATTCAACCTAATCTAAATCCAAAGATGGATTAATCTTTATCCACATACTTAGATCTATGTTCACACATTCATCCACGAGTCGATTCATATTACTCAATTGATTCAGATGTATTTTATTGTTTGATTCCATTAGAATAAACTTATATATAAATTTAGAACATGTGAAATCTAGGTCTTCCTCAGTTCAGTTATCAGTGGATACATACTCTCATGTATAGCCGAATTTAAATGAAATTAAAATTAAAATGAAACCCCAAAATATGAATGCATAAATTTATAAATATAAATGGAAAGAAAAAATTATTCTGTAATAGAATATTATGAATTTTGAAATATGGAACATGAACATTAAAAATTCAACATCCTTATTTCATAAAAACAAATTTCAATTAACACATTAAAAAAGGAAAAATCATTCCAACATGGAATATTATGAATCCAACATGGTATACTAGAAATGAAAATTCCAGATCCAAAAAATCTAGAACATCATAGAAAATATTTTTTCAAACTATAATTCAAAAAAAAAATTGGTTCCTGATACATAAAAATTAAATCACCTACCATGAACATTTAAATCACTGAATTTACAAATTTTAACCTATTATTCAACTTATTATATTTTCCAATTTAAAAATTATAATTTGTGAACTATCAATCAATAAATAATTTTGGGGCACAATTTTATCAAAATATCATTATAATAGTGTGGAAAAAATTTATTGTAATATAGCGATACCAAATTAAACCATATATAAGACAATTATTTTCCTCCAGAAATCAACTCATCTATTTCTATGGAAAAAATAAATCTTATGAGTGGAAAATTGAGAAACACCAATGAATTAGTTTTCCATAATTATCCATGCAATCCCTCAACTTAAAATTTGGATTTTCATCCTAAAATTGATTTTTTTATGAATAATAATGGTTTCTTATATTTCAAGAAATATTGAAACTGAATATTTTGGTAAGAGATAAATTTATATCAATTTATATCAAACTAAAACATCAAAATATCACTTTAAATCTAGGTAAAATATCATTGATAATTAAATGAGATTAAATAGATAAAATAGATGGGATGGGTAAAAAAAATAAATAAAATTAATGAATTTAATAGTTATAAAAATCATTAAAATTATTCATTTAGGATTTGTATTTTTATTTCATAGAAAATTTGGATTAAAATCTTATGAGATTAATTTTAACCAAAAAGTTAAAACACAATGATAATTGTATAAAATCCATCGAATTTTTACCAAGAAGAATTTACTTCAAGAAGGAAATAAATATAAAAAACTAAATTAAATCTACTGGGTAGTAAATATTTTCCTTCTCATTTTGGTATCACAACCTTTAATCATAAAAAATATTTTCACGCACTGAAAATGAATATAAAATATTGAAAAAATTTAATTTTAAAAAAATATTAGGGGATTAGGTGTATATTAATGTATACATATTAGAATTATTTTAATTCCCATCCCCCCCAAATAAAATCCAAAATTATTCCTAATATTGAATATAAATGTGGAAGAATCCATTTATATAAGTTTAAGATAATTTTTTTATCATTGAACTATGAGATGTAATGTTTTAGTGTTTATAGTGAGTTCAGAAAGAATTATTCCAAAAAACACAAAAAATTAGCACCATGTAAGTCACTGAAATAGAACAATACTAGATAATTTAGTCTATATTCATATTTTACAGATGGGATTCTTAAAAATGATTCAATTCAAAAAGGATTATCACGCAGGGCATAAGAATAAGCATGGAAATCATAATCTCACCTAACAAGATAATGAAAAAATAGTAGAAACCTGGTAGATTTTTCAATTAATATTTTCATGAAACAACACATTAATATAAAATCCCAACCTTTTATATTAATGAAATGAAAAATATCATATTTTCATTACGATGATCATAATTTAGAAGTTTATAATTTATAAAATTACTCCACTGAATAAAGAAAACTTATCTTTGAAATGTAACAAAAAACAACTTTCTTCTTTTTTTAAGTTGAATCGCCTATAATATTCCAATTTAATCTCTTATTATTTGTAAAAATATTAAAATTTGATTCCAAAATATTAAATAAATAAATATTTTATAAAACCATATGTTATGTTCATGATAGTATGGAATGGGTTTGTTCATTTTGAAAATCTTTCTATGGATTTGAAGAGAATTAGTTTTTTATTCAGTGAGTTGCATAGTAGGTTCCTCAATCAATAAAAATCTGGTAAAATCATAATTTTAAGGATACCTAATATAGAATCCATATAAAAATCAAAAACAAAAATGAAAATAATGATAAGAACACAATGAACTATTGGTTGACTCCCACAAAGGAATAAATTTATAGCCTTCTATCAGACTCAATATAAGAATTATATTACAGCATAGGGATAATATCCGAGCCCATTGGGTTCACCTAAATGTATTATATAACCCTCTGAGAATTAAATTGGAATGTTTGTTCCTCCTCTATAACTTACCTCAAAACCCCATTAATATGAAATCTCTGTATGGTGAAGGGTCCATACAATTTTTTTGACGATATTCCCTGTGAAAATATTCAATCATGGATTATAAATAAATAACCTGTGACCAACCTTAATGTGAATATTTTTAATATTTTATCAGGAAAATATATCTTTTATTTTATTATAAATCTTTTATTTCTTAGAAGACTCTTTTCAAATTTATTCTAGCTCACTTTACTTTAACAATTTCCTCTCACCCATATACATAAAATCGTAGGTCAGGTATTTCATAACCCAAAAGTAATTTTTATGTAGATATAATAGATTATAAAATGTTTTACCAATGTTAATTATAATATAGGACATACCTATTTTGGTTTTATAAAAACTATTTTCACCGAAAAAGCTTCATCCATCTTAACATACCAATCAATCCTAGAACAAGACACATTTTTCTCTAGAATTTGTTTAAATTATCTATTTGATATTTTTTACTTCCCACACTTCTATGGGTATATGTGGTACTTATTTTTTGATAAAATCCACATATGTTCATCAATAATTCAAACTCAATATTCCTAAAATGTGTATCATTATATACTATGAATGATTTAGGCACACTAAAACATAAGAATATAACCTTTTAGATGAAAATATAAAAAATACCGTCAAGATTGTTTTGATTTGGAATTGTGCCCACCAACTTAGAGACATATTCTATCGAAATAAGGATGCACTCATACCCATAGGAAGTTGAAAATGGTCCCATAATGTCTAACCCACACACATTAAATATTTTATCATCTAAAATACATTTTTATGGTAATTCCATCATCCTCCCAACAATTCTCAACCACTAACATCTATCACAACCAAAAATACTAATTTTAACATATTTAGAATGTTTTGGACTATAAAGGCAAGAGTTAATGACTTATGAGTATTTATTTCAGACCCATGATGTCTCCCCGAGGGTGAATACTAGCCACTATCAAGAATAGAAATCAGTTCCTCATTTGGAAAACATCTATAGAGGTCACTATAAACACATCTTTATAAGAGAAAATGGTCATCTCAAAAGTAGTATTTTGTTTTAGAAATGTTATGTTTTCCATTGGTTTTCTAGGAGAACTATTGGTTTGATACTTAAAAAATGTAAATTAGAATAAATTAAAAAAGTTTTTATATTTTCTAATAGAGATAGTTAATATTTTTTTATCTGGGAATGAGGTATTAATATCTATTCATTCATCATCTTGTGTAACAGGAAACCTAGACAAGTGAACAAAAACCAAAATTTCAGTTCCATTATTATAATTAATATCTAGATGAAATTATTGTAACTAAAGGTTCGACCTCATTAGTTTATGTTTGGTTTATTTCTTTCCCAGATAATATTTAATAGTTGAATGGTCTTTGAAAATTACAAATTTATACAGAATAAAAAAATACATCATATCATCTACGAAAAAAATGGTAGTAGCTAACTATTTTTTTATAATAGAATAATTATTTTGAGTGTCATCAAAAATTAAACTATAATTTTTAATAACATGAAACATATTCACTTTTTGACACCTTAAAAATTCCCCCAAAACTACATTACTGGTATATAACATCACCCTAAAAGGAAGTATTCAATCAGTGGAAAAAATAATTGGTGAAGATTTTAGTTTATCATTTAGCATATTAAATGATTCTAAACACTTGTTATCAAACACAATGAGTGTGTCCTTCACTAATAGAGAGCATGAGGACCTCATGATTTTTTTTATAAATTCATGACAAACCATTGGTAGAAACTAGAATTCTCTACAAAATTCTAATTCCTTTTACATTTTCGAGAGGAGGATGATTTTAAAGGCATAAAATTTATCATTATCAACCTATATTACTCTCTTAAACACCCTATGACCTAATACTACACCCTGAGTAACCATAAAATAATATTTATCCTAGTTCAAAACAATATTCCTTTATTGGAACTCCTTAAGATCTATTTTTATAATTTTAATAGTATTTTCTTAATTTCTCCAAATATTTGAAAATTCATCAATAAACAACTCATTGATCCTCTTAATAATATCAGAAAATTTTTCTAGCATACAACATTGAATTATTATCATATTTCCACACAATTCAAAAAGAATTAACCTGTATCAAAATTTATCAATGGATCATTTGATTATACTCTCTATATTCTTTTAGAGATATAAGAATCTAGTTATAACTGAAAAAACTATCCTAAAAATAGAAAAATTTATTTCCAACCAATATATCAAGAGTTCTATCAAAAAACAAAATTGGGAAGTAATATTTTCAAGAGGAATAATATAACTTCCTATAATAAATTAAAACTCTCCAATTGGTTTCTTTTTTATCATATATTTTTTCATTATTATCATTAGTCCCAATTGTGAAAATTTCTTTTATACGAACAACCTGAGATGGGATAATGCATGAACTACCAGAAATAGGATAAGTCATTCAAGCATATCATATCTTGATAACTTATTCTCTAACTAACAATATTATATTGATTTATAATCATATTTTTCTCTAATCTATTGGTTAATGGTTATTATCCGTGGAAATTTTTTAAATACTATAAGGACTAATTTTCATTATATCGTCTATAGAAAAATACATGACAGATCTATACTTCATTAATTCATTAAATAGACATTAATTTTTAATTCTCTATAATCCCAATGATATAATAATATGTAAAATTTATTTTTCACTTAGAAGAGAATATTTTTGGTGGGATAAAAGGGGTTATAGATCCAAAATGGGATCTTGTTCACTAGAAGAAAGTTTATTAGTCCTCATAGGTCAAAGGTCCTCATGATACCTTTTAAAAAATGTAGTGTAAAAAGCTTTTTCCTTATCACTAATTTCATCAGAAAATTATTATTCCTATATAAAATTAATTACTGTGAAATAATTTTCATTAAAAGAAACTCCTCAAGGTTCTATAAGAACTCTCTGTCATACTAATTTAACGGATATTCTTCTCTTGTTGAGGAACTTTCTATTAAAGTATCAGTTTTATATGATCTATTATTTGTTTCAACAATCATTTCCAATAAATTTTATTCTTCCCCAATGAACAAGTTATCTTAACTATAAAAACACATATATTGTTCAAATTTTATTTTTTGATTGTTTAGTTATTTTAAACACATTTAATTACCCTTTTTGGTCTCCTAAAATGAAAATCAGTGTAACTATATATAAAACTATTATATATCATATAGTGGCTAGAAAATTATTTATTAGGATTTTAGTAGTATAATTATCACATTGAATGTCTAATATCCTCAAATTAGTAGAAAAATATAGGTTCTCTTCTTTAAATAAAAAAATTATCAACCCAACATACTGGGAGAGTAATGGTGTTGTGTTCTAAATAAAATTTATAGTTGGTTGTGGAAATCATATGTTTAGGTGTTGAAACAATGGGATTGGTATCAAATTTAAACATTTACCAAGGTTAAATATGTATTTAAATATTAAATTATCTCTTTATGTAAAAGGTATGTCAGTGCTTACAAGATATGTATGTTTATGAGGTATCCTTTATTGATGAATAACACTGCACTCCTCTGAATCATTATATGTCGAAAATTCATTACATGTAATTTTATTACAAATAATAATTTTCAAAAGATTAAAATATGATGGAATATGAAATATTGATTCAAGAATAGGAATTTTTATTTTAGGTTTCATAAATAGTATTAAAAATTATGTAGTTTCAGTTATTAATTACCCTTTATAATTATTTTAGGAATATGAATGTTTATTTATAAATTCTTAATTATAATTGGTCTCTCATAAACAAATTATACAACATTTTATTCCCCTTTTCCTATTTGTTTAATTTTTTTCCTTATTAATTTAAAATAGTTCAACATTTTTCAAGTTGTTTTCAGTGGTTCTGTCCAAATTTATAGATTTTGGATTTTCTATATATATGTTCCAAGATTCAAAAATATTTTTACCTAGAGCAGGTTCATGTTCTTTATTAATTCCCAATGAGTTTTTAAACCACTCATATTCGTAATTCCTATAAAATCATCCATTTGATTTGTATCTATATATCCTTTTAGTTTTCATTTTTTATTTATAATTTATTTCTATTTCTAATTAATTAATTTTCAATTATATATTTTCCATTATTACATCATATTTAGATTTATTTCAATAAAATTGTTTTTTTTGTAAAATTGAATTTTGAATCATTCATATCAGGAATCCATTTTCATTATAACTTGATCCATCTTATAAATGATTTGGAAAACAAAATTTTATTACGTATTAGAATACTTTTCCCTCTGTTTACTATTGAAATGATGTTTAGCTTATTGTTGGATACTTAGGGGAATGACCAATCCAGAAACCCCTAGTTCATTATTATGATGATTTCTACAGCCCTGATTATAGTTATTAGAGAAAGGACCATCCCTTAGGAAATAATAATACAATAACAAATTATGTTAATATTTTTATTGGTTTGGGTATGTATAATAAATTTTGGGTATTAAGAGTTTGAATATCTAAACTTACCAGAGTTGTGGCATTGCTCTGTAGGTGAGTAATATTATTTTCATTATAACACCCATAACCTTGTTTCTAATATTATGGAACATGATTGTATTCATTCCAAACTATGGTTTTCCTTATTGATATGTTATGTTGTTAATAACATGCGATTTTATTGAAAAGTTTTTTCAACTATTGAGTAGTTAAGTGACTATAATCTCTTCATGAATATTAATTTACAAATGTTTGGAGATAAGGGGTGAGAAATTTTAAAATTGCTTCTATAAAGAAGTTTTGTGTAAAATTATGATTTGGACATTACATTATAGTATCACTGAACCTTTACCAAACGTAATGGAATATATCTACCTCATCCTTAATAAAACTAAATATTATATTAATAATCTCATCAGTCATTATACAAAAGTAAAATTTCATCATAATAGAATTAAAAAATTGATCCCATGAACTTAAATTTCAACATAAATTTTTTGAAACCATGTAATCACATTTACATTAAGACGTAATGTGATTAACCAAGTTTTATTTACTCCTCACTAAATATTTTTAATTAAAATTGTTACACCAAAAAATTAAAAATCATTATTTATGTCACGTAAACCTACATTAGGAAGTTCATTGTATTATTGAATCATAAAAAAAATGTGATTTCTCAATCTCAGAATTTCAATCCTAATATTTTTTATTAATAAAATATGGATCAATAGACATTATAGAAACTTTAAACTGCCAAAGTAAAGCTCTCTTAACTAACTCATTTATCGATTGAGCTTGACTATTTTTTATATTTCTAATATTATTTAAATATTCCATATTATATTATATATTTAATTCTCCTTGTTTTGTTAAGAGGTCCGAATTTGTTGTTAATTTCTAGGTTGAAATGCTCTACATATTCAAAATATGAAATAGTAGACATCCATGCAAAAACCTTTTTATTTTTTTTAAATATATTTTTTTTTACTTTTTACTTTTTTAACAAAAATCTGTTGTAGATTTTTTCTATAATTTGTATCACATTCTATCCCCAATAACTATAGAAAATTGTTATATTGTGATATACTTGAATCTAGGTAAAAATTATTTTTTATTGTCCCTATTTTACCCTATTATAGTTAAAAGTAGGAGTCGATCCCATTGAGAAGGAAAATTATGTATGTTTGTGACCATAGGAAGCAACAAATAAATCAAGAAAAATAAACAAAAAAATCAAGTAAATAAAAGTGTGAAATAATATATAAATAATAAATTAATTTGTAATAAGTGATATATATATATATTAAAAAAATATATTAATAAAAAATAAACAATGATTTATGAGAAAGGGAACATGATTGGCTTGTTTTTAAAATATTTACCTTCATTGATGCTTTAAGAAAATCATTAGAACAAAAGGAAATGATGCTAACCAACTTATTCTAGAGATTCTATATTTATCTGATTCATTTTTGTATTTTTTCAACTATAAGCTCAATAATATATATAATGATGTAATCATAAATCATTAAAATCAATTTTCTTTGGATCCTACAGTGATTATAACATATTTGATCAAAGACTGATTAAATAGTTTCAATTTACTTCAATAAGGATAATTTTTATTTTACCATTAATAGTAGAAATTATGAAGACTATGAATTGATGATGTAGAAATAATCTAGATAACAAAACATCAAATAAGTGTTAAATTGTTCTATCACAACTAGATTCCCCAAAAATTTTAGCCAAGAATCACTCTTCTTCTAAAAAATAATTAATTCCATTGAAACTGAAACTAGTAAAAAATGTTGGAAAATAATCTATTCTATCAAATAACTTTTATTCTATCACTGAATCATGTCTTCTATTTCATTATCCAATTCTACTACTCACCCTCATGACATTTTATTCTTGTTTCTGAATTATACCCTTCCCAAAAATTCTTTCTATCTATAATCCTCTAAAATTCCACTCTTATATTTCATGTATTCTTCCTCCCAATCCCCTTCTTACTACACCACCAAATTTTATGATGTTGATAAGTCTATGATCACTTATATTATTCACTGACTATGTTCTCCCACCAATTCCCTTTTTATATTAATAAATCCCTCTAACAATTTTCCCACTTTCATAGGCAATTGATGCTCTAAATAAAATCACAACTTTTATTTCATGACATCATCATTTTTAGACCTTTACATTATGCTTCAGTATCAATTCATAATTCACAAAACAATTCAATTGATAACATCATACATTCACATCCACAATGGAGATCATCTTCTAATAGTATCAATGAGATTATAATACATAAAACCCCATGCTAAAACATGCACTATAAGACTTAAAAGATTTATCGGTCGGTACACAGTGCTTCTTCATATCATCTTGGGGACTCATAGATTCTTGGATATTCAATAATGGGTTTTATTCTTCATAAGTTAATAAATTTTAGTACTTAATCATCATTACATCATTGAGGGGTTATGTTGAACATATTCGATGTAAACTTCTTTGATTAAGAAGATGAAACATTTGGGGAATTGAAGGTCCAATTTACCATCTTCTCCAACTCAATATTGTGAGAAAAAATATCCAAACACTAAAAAAATTCAATATCTATCTCGACATCATATCTTTATTGTCTTCCCCATCCATGCCCTTAACTCAACGAATTTCCCAATATCAACAACATCCTTTATCCATCATCGATACAAATCATCTTCCAAACCTCGATTATGAGATATTCAGATTGTGGGTCTCATCTTCATTAATATTTACCAGTAATAGAGCGTAGACTTAGATTCATCATTATTATTTACCCAACCACCTTTTAGAATACATTAAATAATTAAAATCTAGTGTAAAAACTCATAATATTTGGTTGGAGGTATAAAAAATCTATCATGGGGTAATCCTAATTTGATCAAATCCTAAATTAAACACATATTTTTGTTTATCAACATACATTAATATATCCCCAAACATTCATATGCAAGTTGAGGTATATTACTCAATTGATTTAGTTACAAAATATTTTCAAAATCGATCTCATATAACCTGACTGGACATTTATAATAGGAAAAGTCAATGTATTATAATTTGAATAGACCTAGTTCATTTATAAATGGAGGCATTATCTCGTGGATTCCTAATTTAGGTGTGGCTAACACTTTCATTGACCAAATATCTCTATTAATTATCTGTGGTTATTCCTCTTTATTGAAAATGAGCTCATAAAAGATTATTTAAGTGATTTCCAAATCTATTCATGGAATATTTTGCATCTTCAATCAGTCCCCGAGTGAGTCTCAAAATACACAAATCATCTCAACTATACCCATTGACCTAAATCATTATTGATTTGGTGTAAAAGAACTATAAAATTCAACTTATAATAAATAGATATTGGGGAAAAGAATATTTTATGACATTATATTAAAACTAAAATCAATCCCCTTTCTTCATATTCAGTGAGAAAAACCATATACTAATACCAGTATTTCTTCATCAAAGTAAATAATTTGGCATTCACTATTTGTTTTGGAATTCATTTATCTCTTACAGGAGGGATGGTGAAGTAAATTTATTATATAGAAATGTATGGAAATTATTATATATATAATCTAAAGGATTTCAATTATTTTAATCATAACTCAATTGCAGTTTCTCTTATTATGTAAAACAAAGTTATGTTATGGGACTCTGAGTATTTGTATCTTGGGGAACCTCAAGTTAATTTATAAAGAAATTATCATATACCAAATAAAAAATATTCTCATAGACTTAAATAATATTAATTAAAACATAAATAATCCCATAGAAATAAAAAATATTAAATTTTATATGATAAATAAAATGAATTCGAAATTAAAATGAAACACCACTTGAAAAATCATTGAATTTATAAACATAAATGGATAATTTTTTTCTATAAGAAAATATTTAAAAGGATGAAACATGGATGTTGAACATTAAAATTTTATCATCCTAATTACTTCAAAAACACATTTAAATTAACTCATTTGAAGAGGGAAAAAATAATTCCCATAATAAATATTAAGATCCAAATATGGAACATTAGAAATGAATATTTCAAAGTAAAAAATAGTTGTATCACTAAAAATATTATTTCAAACTATAATTTAAACAAATTAGAAAATTAGTTCAGGAAATATATTAAAATTACAATAGATTCCCTGGATATTTAAAGAAATAGTTTTCCAATATATGAAAAAATATATGATGAATAAAATTTTAATGTAATTTTATAATATTTTATCAATAAATAAATCAATTTTAGACACATTTTATAACATTTTCATTAGAATAATGTGAAAAAATGTATTAAAATAGATACAAATAATAATATATATCATTTCTTAATTCACTACACTATTAAACCTTCTCCAATATGAGGAACATTCTTTATTTTTTATTTATCCCCCTTGATCTTCTCTTATACTCATGAGAATGTGGGGTTTCATTAAATTATCCTTTTATTATAAATTACCCTAAATTATAAATTAAGGGGAAAAGTACCCACTAGCCCAAAAGAATCATTATAGAATAACTACTTTTTAGTCTCTAATATTTAATTTATAGTTTTTAAACTTAAAGATATTCCAAGAATATATAGAATAAAACAAACCTCATTAGTTGAAACTAATCTGAATGTAATAGTTCCCTCATAGATCATATTATTCTTATTATTCTACTAAAAAAATTTCTAGTAAATCTTCACTCTATTTAATATAGTTTTAGGAAAATTTTAAAATAATCATTTCTATTATGGGAACTCAATCTTTTAATGTGATAGATTCAAATAAAACTAATATAAAACTCTTATTCAGTATGTATAAATAATAAAAACTAATAAATTATCATTATCTATAATTTTAAATCATATTTCTTAATAAATGTATAAAGGCATCAAGGATAATAAAATATTAAATCTAAAAATATATCAATTATTCTAGAAATTTCAGGAATTCTGTTTTAATTTTGGAGAATCACTTATTATGTCAACAATGGTCTCCTCATATTTTTATCAATTGAATTATAAATCAAGTATCCTAAAATAAAAAATATATTATAAACATTTTGGAACAACATAAATATCATTACATTTTAAAGTCATTAGAATATTAAAATTATAGAAATATTAATTTTTTATTATGTAAAAATCTATGATTTAAAATAATTTATTTCTCTAATGGGTATAAAATTTTAATCCACAAAAATGAATTAAATAATTTGGGTATCAATTATATTACATATATTTAATATTTATTTAAATTTTCTTGAAAACATACAAGAATTTACTTATATACTTGCTCGAAAAAAACTTATCTTAATGGAATATAAAATATATTTTTTTGTATTTAAAAATCACATAGATTTCTTAAATTATACAATAGAATAAAATGATTTAACATTGTATAATTGAATTATATACTATTAATTCACTTTTACATAAATTAATTCTCTTACATAGTGCATATGTAGATGAATTCCAATAATTATTTTCAAAGTCATACAAAGTATAATTTTGATATACTCAAATATATTACATGCTTAAAAAATATATTCCATGTAGATGAAATCTTAAATTTTTTTATTTTCATAATAAATTACTTTTCCATTTTTGACGCAATATTATAGGAATTATAGAATTATAAAAATGAAGTAAAGAATATTTTAATTTTTATTAAACCTTCATAAACCTTTAAAAATAACCACACAACATCTTCACATAAAGATAGAAAATATAAATATAATTACAAACTCTTTTAGGAAAATGTACATGAAGTTACTACATATAAACAAATCAAAAGATATAATTTCAATAAAATAATTCTACTGTATTTATGTCATCATTTATCATATTAATTTATAACCATCTCAGAAGATGTATTCTATAACACAATCTAAAACTACTGCACATTGAATCAAGCAACGGTTTTTTGAGTATAGTATTAAAAATATATATTTTATGGATTTATGATCCCACTACCCTTCAGTTTTGCGAATTATTATTGATATTATAGAGACTGTATTCAATCTTTTAAACACATTTCATGGACATAAAAACAAGTTAAAATAACAAAATATGTTATTAGTGTAATGAATTTCTATTGAAATATATTTTAATAACTTGTGTTTTTCACAGTTTACATCTAAAAATAATATAAGAAGCTTTTCATGCTTTAATGGGGGACACTAACTTATTCAGTTAAGGAATTACCTAACATTGACTTCTACAATGACAATAAATTGAACCACAATCAAAATTGAATTTAAATATCAACCATTGTAATTTTTAGCAATACCATTAATAATCTAAATTTATTTTGCTACTATATATCTGATTTTTTAACAATAAATTCAATAGATAATTTTATTATGCCTCTTATTGACAAAATTGGGTTCATGAATCGTTTAATTCCCCCATTAAAATATCAGATATTAATTGTAGTCAAAAGGAAGTTTCATCTCTATATTCCTCTCATTTAATTATTTAACTAGTTTTTTAATAAGAACAACCAAAATTTAGTAACTCACATTTCCTCTATGTTATTACTCTCATATTTTTATAGATTCAATAAAATTTAATTTTGGAGAATTATATATTTAATAATAACAATTTAATAATTAAAATTGATTACAATAACACCATATCAGTAAAGCATCAACTGATATTAAAGTTACGTCACATTTATCTAATTGATATAAAATAAACTAATCAACTATAGATCTAATATTTATAAAACTTTTTAGGCAACAATGTTCTTTATAATTCTAACTACATGTGATACACGTAACTATTTATAAAATCATTGGGGAACTGTAGAAATATTTACATGAAATTTAAGGATCATTCACTAACTTATTCATTTTAATTTTTAGATATTTTTAAATATATATATTCCAAATATATCATTAATCTATAACATCAGGGTATCTTATGACCTCTTGCTATCAAGTAATGATATGAACACATTTTAGCTTTTATTTCCTAACATTTATGCATAAAAGATAATATTTTAATATGATAAAACCTATATCATCTCTCTAACTAGAGAAAAATATCTTAGACATATTTCCCCACCTCGGAATGCATTTTCATAAAGGATTTAAATATATATACCTATTAATTATTACTAACCATCTTACTATATTGATTAAAAAATTTTACCACTACAGATTCCTCTTAATTTTTAACATTCTTCAATGTTGGATTGGACATCATGACTTCCAAAAATAGATAACAATACTTTTTTCATCATGTTTTAATTTTATGTCAAAAACCAACTGATTTGGAAACAATGTAAGAAAGCATTTGAAAGAATTATTATAATTGTTTTAGGGTGTGGAATTCTTTTTACTGTGTAAGCATTAGATTAATATCTTACTGGTGCTTCACCTTTTCCTTTCAATAACATCTCTTATTGTGGGAGCCATGTCATAAATTTTGAATCCATGTGGAATACCGTGTTGATCCTCCCACAAAACCTTTATAAATAGTCTACTTTTGCTTCTAGGGTATATTCTATACTTTTTCACAAGTACTATCAACCGGTAATGCAATATTATAATCTCTCTCTTGGATGGGTTTTCTTTTTTGTTTAATATTTCTACCTTTTACTTTGACATTCACAGAAATCAAAAAAATGTAACACGTGAGGTAATGTAGAGATAAACCATTTTCAATTCCTGTAAATATTAATTAATTATATTTTATAGGCTTATTTTTGTATAATAATATGAGGCAATTTTTCAATCAAAAGGGAAAGAACATTATTTATAACCAAAATGGGATTTCATGAATTATATTGTTTTATTTAAAACATTAACTTCAAAATTATATAATTTTAATTGAAAACAATTATTTTTATTTTTTAATTTAACATATCAAAATCATCTTATGATTAATTTTTGATAATTTTCTATGAGGTGTTATATTTCAATGAATAGTGAAAAATATAGTTTTTTTATTGAAAACAAACTTTTCTTTTTGTGAATTTATAAAGTAAAATTTTATATTGTATTATCTATAAACATTAATTAGTTATTTTTTATTATGAAAATAAATTTATGAAATTTTCAATCAATTTTACAGTTTAATTTGGTATAAAAACATTTTTTTATTTAAATGATAGTTTTTCAGAAAACATTTTTGTTGCATTTTGAGAGTTTAATTTTATATTATATTCAAAAAATTATATAAATTGAATCATGAAACATTTATTCTATATTTTCAATTAGGACGTCTATGTTTTTTAAATAGTTCCTTTTTTAGTCAATATAAATAGTAATCATAATAATTTTATGTTACCATGTTAAAAATGAGTTTATTAGGGGTAAAACTAATGAGGTAATGAATTATATTCATTCGAACACATTTATTTATTTTAAATGATTATTATATTTCTTCTATTATCATTAATTTTTTTTAAACATGACCAATTTTTAATTTTAGCTTTGATTTTGACCTGTATATTATTTTATGTAAATAAAAATACAAAATGTCGCAATCATTCTTTTAAATTCATATTATTTGTTAACATAGGGATAAAAACAGTTATGAAGGAATAATATTGTCAATTTTGGGTATAATGAAAATATTTTCTTGGTGTTCATTTATTTCTAATATTAGAGAATACATAATCACTTTAAATTCTTTTGCAAAGAAGATATAGTGCTAGTGAATGTAGTAAAAAATAAAGAATATGGCATTAACAATTATACAAGTAATATTTTTTGTGGCTAAAGGTGTCCCGTAATTTTTTATATAAATATAACCTTTTTTATATGTTTTAATGGTTTATATTATAATTCGATTTTAATATTGATTAATTTAATTTTAATTTAAGTGAGTAGTTAAAAACGTCCTGAATGGAATTTTATAATAATATTATTTATAAATGATTGAAAAATAATAAAATTCTTATATTTATCAAATGATTTGGGTATTGTTTAATATATAAACCATGGCCTATTTATTGGTAATATTATAATTTATAGTAAAATTATTTTCTATAAAAGAGTAAAAAATTATTGATATCATAATAATTATCAAATGGGTAAAAGGGGTTAAATCAATTAGATAAATAAAATGATATGTTTTATATTAATATAATAACATATATACTTCTCTTTATTCCATAAAATGGGATATAAAACCATCATCCCTGTGTGTGGTGGACCACCACCACACGATCCTATTTAATTCATCTTCCATCACAATATATTAAGGATATATATAATGATGATTTTTATGTATATATATATATATATGATATTACTGACATATTTAAAATTATTGAATGATATTTTTTCATCTAATTTATTACATTTCTATACATTTAATAATGATAATTTCATTCATGCATATGTATGGATTACCCCATCCATGAAGCAATATGATTCATTTTTCATGACCACATCACTTGGATACTCTATATATGTGTATTTAAATAATTAATATGAAATTTATTATATAATTATAATTATCTAATATGAAAAAAATATAAAAATTTTTACCTCTTGTTTTTTGAAAAATGGAAATGTTAATTATGCGTATGTACAACATACCATGTCCATTATTGTAAGGTAGTGGATTTTTCATAACCAAAATTTCCAAATGGTTTTAAAAATAAATTTAATATATAAAAAATAATTTTTTCATGATTAAAATTTGGTAAATGATTGATTAATGACCACTATTACTGTAGTCAACCTAAAAAATTCATTTTAGACATATGATCCAAATATCATCAAAGCATCTAATGTAAACATAATTGAATTTGTAATTAAATATTAAAAAAAATAAGTGGAATAATAAAAATGAATTTTTTCTTAGGAATGAAAAAATTAACATAAATTTATTAATCAAGAAGATTAGTAAAATATATGACATTTCATACTCGAGGTAAGGGGCACTTTATCTTAATAACCTCATTTTAAAAGTTATAATTATTTGTTCTCTAAATCATGTTCATGCATGTAAATTTTCTTAAAATTATTTTATAGATGTTTTTATATAGAAATAAATAAATTAAAAAGTTTACTTTTTGAATCTTGGAACTTTATTTCAAAGGTTTTCAAAAGTAATCCTTATAATAAGTGTTTTGAATTTCTATGCAAAATGAAAAAAGAATATTCTCTTTGGTCATATAAAGCGTCAATATATTTTCCCACTGTCACAACCATTATTTTATTTTTTTCATTACATTATAATATTAGTAATTCCCAAATATTTTATGAAACAATTTTTTTTCAAAAAAATTTTAATTTTTTGACAGCCTATGTTATACACAACACCATGTTTTATAGAACCGTTATATACTATTAATATTATTACTTAAACCTGACCATAATAACCTATCTGTTAAATTTGGGGGTATGAATATGGAAAACTAAATAATGAAATTTATAATGTTTATACATGAATAAAATAAATTTATTTTTAATCAATTGATTATAAATTAAAATAAAAATTAGTTGAATATAACGCAAATGTTTTTTTTGAAAAACAATTTTTTTTAGAAAAAGTATTTTTATCTAATTAAATTAAATTAGAAACTATTAGTGAATTATTTTAATTAAATTTATATATAAAATATTACATAAATTTTTTATCATTAAGAAAATATTTTTTTCTAATCATGGGGAAAGAATAAATAAAATTTAATGTTAAAAATGTATTTTTTTTAAAAATGTGATTTAGTCAAATTTTTTGGACATAGATTAAATATATTTTTTGCACCTTTATAAAATTTATTTGAGCAAATTAAATTATTATTTTAAATAAAAATTTCAATATTATCGTATAGTGAATTTATTATAATTTTTTGAAAAGTTTAATTATTGGATGAATAAAAAGAATATTGTTTTTTGGAAGATTTCCATTTCATTTAAAAAATTTAAAAGATTACATTATATTTAATAATTATTTTAAAATAAAAATGAAATTAATTATATTATGAGTAATATAATTTATGTCAGGGTAATAAATTATATGTTGATTTTTCATATAAAAACATTTATATTTAAGGAAACATCTACTTTTGAAAACTGATATTTCTTTGCATAGATACATTAATTTTTAAATTAAAATCCTCAAATAATGTGAAATGATTTTGGTAAAATGTATTCCATATTTAGAATTAGAATAATTAATATTGTCTAATAATGTGAACATAATTTTTGAGCCTAGTGAATAGTGAAAATTATAAAACTTTATTACCATAGTTAAGTATAAAATGGGTATACATGGGGTTAAACCAAATGATAAGAGTTAGTTTTTTCAAGAAACAATTTATAAACACTTGTGGATGGCCATGTTTCAGCATTATTATATACCAAATTAGAATCTGTAGTAATTTTAAAGAATTTTTCATGGGAATGAATTTATGATTTTATAATTTTTTCAGAAATTTCCATATATTTTCCATATTGGTTCCTTTCCACAGTTATAAAATGGAATCCCCCCTCCTTTCCTTTTTAGAATCCCCAAGAATTTTGGTTGGTCCAATACCGACAAAAAATATTATATATATCACCCTACTTGTTATGAAGTCCATATATTGATTCACAAATCCTCATATGATGTCATTTTGTGTAATCCTATTGATATTCTTTGAAGAAGAGGAGTCTCTAACATATATGAAGAAAGTTGAGACTTGGGGTGAAGGATTTTATCTCAATTAATTATAATTGGGTAATGTTTTATAATTATGAACCAAGGTAATTTAATTAGGTGTGTATAATACCCTTTTCAAATGTTGTATCATGAATATCATTCTTTTTATGATATCGATTATTTCAATTTATGCTGTTTATTTCATGGGGATTATGATTAAATTTTTTTCACATTTGTAATAGTTTTATGATATAATCACATTTTATTCAGGGATTTATTATGATTATGGATCCAATAGTGAAATATTATCATCTAACTCTCATTAAACTACTAAATTTTATTCTCCTGTGTTTTTTTCTAGGAAATAAATGTTTTTAATTCATCTTCCTATCCTAGAGAACCAAAGTGACCGAAGGACCATTTTTAAGAAATATTAACTTTTATATCCCACTTTAGTTAAAAATCATTTCTCTTCCATGTACAAGTTTTCTAAAAATTCTTTAAATAACGTTTTTATGATTATCAACTTATTTTTAATCTTAATTTTAACCTTGTTTGAATTTTTACCAAACCATTTAAATATAATTTTTAATCATATTATAAAATAAGGTACTATTTAATTTTTATTGAAAATATAAAAAGAATATTTTTTATAACATGTAATACTTGAACGATATTTCCTGATGACAGACAGCTCAATGATTTAATAAATCATTTATAAGATTCCATGTTTATTTTAGAATAAAATGTTTTCTTATTATTTTTGATAGTTATAAATTTTAAATATGATATCTTAAACTGAAATGGATATTCATCTCTTGAAATGTCCCAAGTGGTCTTTGAAAATGATTTTCCATCTATGATGACATCCTTTGGTGTCACTTTTTCTTTACTAGGGATATTATCCAATGAAACCATCTTTATTATTTCTATTGATGTTTAATGTTTATTATGGAATGTTGTTTATGAAATATATTCCTCTTCCATAGGTTATTCTTTGTTTAGATAATTAAGTTTTTAGGAAAATAGTTTTCTTTCAATAAGTTCTACTATGATGAAATGTTTAGGAAATCCAATTAATTTCATTGGTTTTGGTGTGATGAATATTTTATTATATAGTGGATCATATATTTATGATTTTTATTATGTGATGTGTGGGAACTATATCACCTAAAATTAATTGGGTAATGATTAATATATCATGAGTTAAACAAGGATCAAATGAGGCATGAAACTAGTTCAGTATGTGAAATTTTTCACAATGATAGCCTTGGGAGTGAAACTTGACTAATATGATGGTGTGGGATGTGAACCCATTCCACTACACTTTCATTGGAAATGCGGTTTTATTACCATGGAAATTATTTTCTATGATTATGCATATTCCATAAATACATGTATTATGAAAATATTGTATTCTCCAGGATTATGTTTTTTATTCATTTATGATTAATGTATAATGAACATCCATGATTTATTCCAAGACACATGTTTGTGATATAATATTTTTAGGTATTGATTTTTAGATATTGTTATCATGTAGTTATACCCATATTCATATTTCATGTTGATATATCTTTTTTTTACCGTTAATGATCATCTAAGGTCTTCAATTTTTATGTTTCCTTTCCCAAGGTTATGAAGAAAGGTATTATTTTTTATATGTCTAAGAGGATAACTAGTTATGATGAACACAGTGAGAGATGATGTAGATAAACTCTGAAACGTTTGTTTATGTACCCAAGTATCCAAATTCACTATACCTATATGATTCTTCCATGGATTGAAATGTTATATAATGATTATTAATCTATTAATATTTGATATCTATATATGAAAAGTGTAGGTATCTATAGTTGGGGTTAGAGTAGGTTTTAGGTAATGTTTGGAAACTAGGTTTAGAATACATTTGTGATATCTCTAGGGATTTGTCTATGTATATGACTAGGTATATGTCTAAAGATATGATTATGGATAAGCCAATGTATAGTAAATTTCATGAAATTTGGATAAAGTAAATAGATAGTGGCCTCCAAACAATTACATCAATATTTGGATACTACATGTGGATGTGGAACTAGAATATTTGTACCTAAGGGTAATAACTCCAAAAGGGAACATTGTAATTTGAGTCAACCATCATCATGTTCATGACAATGGGACTTTCTTCACACAGATTTTGAAACTCATGGGTAGATGTTTTGGAAATT
This sequence comes from Viscum album, assembly GCA_963277665.1. Taxonomy (NCBI): domain Eukaryota; kingdom Viridiplantae; phylum Streptophyta; class Magnoliopsida; order Santalales; family Viscaceae; genus Viscum; species Viscum album. Next base: position 998,818,256 of record OY728147.1, read on the forward strand.
CATAAAATCTTTATAAACCATAATGAATGATTTTATAAGATAATGACCGTGGATGGTATATTCTACACCTTTTGAGAATTAGATTAAAAAGAGGATTTCATGTTTTCTACTTCTAATGAATTATTTTTCATTATCATGTTGTCTCCATTTATGAAAATTATTTATTCACACTATGATTTTTGGTTTAGTGAATAGCAAGAACCATAAGGAACTGAGTTAATGTCGAATGTGATAGAAAAATTATTAATGGGAATCCAAATGGGATGATAAATTCAATGAATAGTATTTTGATAATTCGTAATCAGTTATCATGATAAATAGTTTATAACATGTACCTTGCCCTATAACATCTCGGGTACTTATAGACTAATAAATTTTCATATCTATTAATATTTATTAATTAGAAAGAATTTAAAATAGAAAATATGTTCAACAACATATACAATAAATCTAGATTTATGGTTAAAAACATTGTTTTTCTAAAACAAAGTATTTTAAAGGTTACTTGAGATGTTGATCAACCCTAACCATCATATACAACATTAATTACAATAAAATTTTGTGGAATTTAATTCCATCACTACATAGAAATATTTTAATATAAAATAATCAATAAATTAATCACTTGAACCCACCTCTCCTCAAGTATAAATACAAATTGTTACCTCCCCATTTCGACCCACAAATCCTCGTTGCTACTAAAATCACTACCCAAAACTCTCCAACTCAATCTCCCCAAGTCCAAGTACATATGGTCTCACAAAAATACCAATTCCAAGGTCTTAAAGGGGTTTTCAAGGAGGGGATATTTAAGAGGAAGATAAAGAAAAATCCAAATGAATTTAACTTAAGGTAAGAGACTTCATCTCAATCTTTTTTCATCGAATAAATTCTTGATAATATGAACCTTTATTCTTTTATTAGGTGTATATATAACCAAAATCACATTTAATATCCATTTTTTAATAATAATAATGTTATTTAATGTTTTGGTAAATATATTAATTCATGGAAGTTATGATTTAAATATTCGAAGCGGTAAGAGACACCCTGAATGCTTAAAGATTTTATTATGAAATGCATTCATCAAGATAGAAATTCACATATTTATTTATATGGATTTTAAATAATTATATATGAAAATTTCTTTCTAACTTTTAATTGTTTTCGAAATGAATCTTTTTATATGAAGCATTTTCATTTCTTTACAAACTAACAAAGGGAATATTTTTTAACTTATGCAGTGAAAAAGAATTATACATCTCCATAAAAATTATTTGATATTTTGATTCATCTATAATCCTTAATGTTTTTTAATGAAAAATTAATCCCTTATTCCCTTGTTGGGTGTTTTGGAATTGAAAATAGTTTTGAAAGAAGATTGACTATTTGAAATATCTTAAAAATATTTCTTATGATTACGAATGAAATTTTATTAGTGAAATGTTGATAATTGAAATATTTTATGTGTTATTATTATATTATTGTACTTTACCATTTGACAGGTGGTTATGTGATAAAACAACGATGAGTGGTTACATGATAATCAAAAGATGGGTGGTTCCGTAATAAACCAAGGATATGTGGTTACATTATAACCTCCAATGCATTGGGTATAGAATTCAGACACACAACCATTCCTTTTTTATGAGTGATATGTGTGGATTTTGACCATATAGTTATTACTTTTATGTATGATTATGTATGAAGTAACCTTTACATGAAATATGTGATTTTTTTGGGTTTTATGGTAATATTTTTATTAAAAATTGTAAGAAATGAGTTTACATTCTGTGAAGAGTATATACTACTTCTTAAATGAAAAAAGTATTACACTATTATAAAGTGTTCATGGTTTACTTGTTTTTAAAAGACTAACAATATTTTTTATTTGGGTATCCCTTAATGAGAGTTTTCTACCTATCCCATGTTTTAAATTTATTTATAGTATTTAAGTGAGGATAGATAGAAGGATAGAATAAAAGGGAAATTTTGTGATGTTTAGATATGAAATGAAATCGAGTTTATTTTTACTTTTTTTTATAAAAATGTATATTGAGTAGAAGTGTCTAATTTGTAATATTAATGTTTTTATGCATGATTTATAACCTAATTCTTTAAATATTTTAACCAAAAATAATCTTTAATATGAAATCTGGATGTAACTTAAGATTATGTAATTTTAATGCCCAGACCACAGAAGCCTGGAGCCAGTGCATTATTTTAATACATTGGCATGATTTCAAGGAATCAAGTCCCAAAGGACCCGTCAATTTAGTAGTCTTAGAAAATAGATGACATAAATGAACTTTAGATTATAAATTTCAAGACAAAATACAACATAGATAATCCTTTTAAAAATCCATTATTACCCTATATTAATCCTCCTTATCAATCATAACACACTTCTTGGCATCTTGGGAAAATAAAACATAAGAAAGAGGTGAGCTCATAAGCTCAGTAAGGATAATACAATATAGTAGATGATATCATTAATAAGAATAAAATTGTAAGGCAAGGTAAAAAATTGAAACACAAGCCTTTTAAAACATTATCATTAGAATAATATGGAATGAATAAATCAAACATTACCATATAAACATGCATATAGAAATTCTAGAAATCGAATAATCACATGTAATAACTAATCTAATAATGATGGAATGACTAATGCTGGACACAATAAATACTACATCAAGGACTTTTGCAAAGAAAATTCACAAATATTCTATCAAGGCCCTATACCAAGACACTAGTTTGTCTAATGAGACCTATTGATGCATCAAGGGGTTATAGTGGGCCCCAATCCTTACTCACTAAGTCCAATGCATTTCTCATATGAAAAGTGTGAAACAAAACATAATCATTCATATTAAAACCAGCATACTAATTGTCAATACTTTAACCATAAACAATGAGTGGTATAAAAATAACACATCCACAGTCAAACATATCAATATTCATTCAAAACAATGTGAGATATTTTATTATAAAAAATAATCCTCAATCAAGAATATTATCTAATAAATGATGTTGACATAGTTGAAAATGATTAGTAAAACTCTTTGAGAGATATATCCCTTTCGCATTAAATCTTTTAAAAGTCACCCAATTTATAAAGAAATTAATTTTAAAAAGATTTTTGAATCAAAGTGTATCATAACACCATTAATCTTTTGAATGGAATTAATATTTTAAAACAATCAAGTCTATATAAATAAATCATCAAAATCATTTTGAATAGATGGACAGTAATTGAATAGATTTACAAAAATAAATCATTAAAATAGTTAAAATGATGATCTAGTTAAAGATTACCTTCCATAAAACCATAAAGTATTACTTGGGAAAACATTTTTATAAAACATGGACATGGATGATAATTTTTTCCCAAATTGTTTTTTAACATAAAACATCTCGAATAATAATGAGATTGGGGAAATAACCCTTACCATGTACTTTCCTTTAGTCAAGGGTATGTTTAACCACCTGTATAATGACTAGAGTATGTTATTAAATTACACTAGAACATTATTCATAATTATGATATCATATATGATTCATTTATGACTTTATGCTACCTATTTAATAATAATTTCCATGTTAAAGTAACATTTTGGGTAATAATCTCTTTTATTATCATATGTGGTTTAACTTGTTATTCTTGATCATATCACTTAGATAATGATTTAAATACTTATAAAAAGAAAACATTATTTATATATCATATATATTCAGAATATATATATATAATAGATAGATATATGAAATGGAAACACCATTCATGGAGACGGTAGTCCGTACGTATGCATAAACATTGTTTCTGTTTTCTTATCATATATTATGGAAGTAAGTAAAAGTCGTATATTTATCTACATATATATAAATTATTCCTGTAGAAATATTATTTCATATATCTTATACTTAATCAATATATATATTTTTATAAAAGTTATTTAATGGTGATCGCCGAAGATGAATCTCATCGCCTCAAGGAGATGGTAAGCCGTACACACGCACGAGAGACAATATAATTATATTGATGGTTAAACGATGTTTAATTGGATGGTATATTATATATAAATAATCTTTAACATATTATTTTCATTATTATTATTAATTATACTCATTAATATACACATCCAAATAATGTATTATTGAATAACAAACAACACCACGACGTGGAGATGGTAAGTCGTACGTACACATACATGGGGACTCTGTAATTTATTGGATGGATAAAATAATGAAAATGGTTTTACATTATTTATAATGATATATCATCTATTAGAAGATACAAGATTTATTATTTTAGTATGGTAAAAACAAAGAAAGAGGAAGTAAAAGAAGAAAATAACATTGAAAGAGGTGATACAATAATTACAACTTCTTCGGGTGCTTCCCTTTGATTTGAACAAATGGGATCTTGAGGATGGATTTAAGATCACATTAAGGCTTATAAGTTTGATTTAGGGTAGTTTTTAGGAGATTAGAGCAGGTTTTGGCCAATCAAAATGGCTTTGGAGGTATGCATTTAAGATAAGGGGAATTACCAATTTATGAGATAGGTGAGGGGAACTTTAGGAAAAGCATGAATTATTAATTTATTATAATCTTATTTTCTGTTTTTAATAGCTCCAAATGAAATTATTTCGAGGATAAGATGGGGATATGTTGGCATCCTTTCAATAAACTGGTTTTAGACATGTTTAGGTCATTAAAGTAACCTTATATTTTAGATTTAACCCTTTGTAAAATAAGTTAACTTTTACCATTTCCTCTTGTATTTTTACACTACATGGTTAATAACTTTAATATAAAATTATAAGGTAACCTAAAACGGAACATTTATGAATATTTTATCACTATACAAGTTATTTGGCAGAACTCTAGATATTTAGGATTTTTGTATCATTTAATAAAAAAGTATATGTTTTAAAAACTCATTAATGTCAATTTTGACACAATTTAGTAATTGATTTTTAATAAAGTCATAACAACTTGATTCATTCTAAAAAAGGCATTAAATTATTCTAAATATTCCAATACCATTTATAAAATTCATGGAGAACATCCGAATTTTCAAATTATATTTATTTTAAAATTTATAATATCATTTATTTTAATCTTTTATTAATAATGTAATTACGTCATCCTCATTGTGTTATAAATAAATTTAATTATTTAGTGTCTAAAAATTATAAATAAAATTAAATTATGTGGGAAATCTTTTTATGTTTATAATTAATATTTTTAGTCCAATTTATCTTTTCTATACCTCTATATAAAAAATGGTTTAGTTATTAAAATTTGAATTGAACACTTTTCACTCTTTTTAAATAAAATATATAAATGTCATCATATAATAAAAGTGGATAGAAAAGGATAATATTTTTGTCCTAATGTTGATTTTGGTCAAAAAAAAAACTTATCCAATAGAATGAGGACATGTGTTGGGGTAATTTTATATTATTATAATATTATTTTTTCCTTTAACTACCCTATTTGCTTTTAATTGTGGAAAATAAAACTTAAAAGTTACTATCACCAAAAATTACATTCATCTAATTGAACCACATTTTACTTACTGATGAAAAAATTGTCTATTAGATTTATGAAATTAAATTTACAGAAGCGGTAAAATTATGTTTTATGTAGATTTGCAAATGTGCCTAGAAGGTGGGTAAAAGACTTTAAAATGATCAATACAATTTCATATATCTAATCTTATTATAAAATTACTCAAATGAATGACATTGGATTAATATATGAATCATGATTTTTTTTGAATTTAGGAAAAATTTTAATTAAATATAATTATTTAAATGAAAAAGTCGGTTTTTATGTACTATGCAATACTTTTCACTATTCATCAAAAATTGTATGTTTTCAAAAAAATAACAAAAATTCACCCGAAGCTAATTTTGATATTCTGAATTTAAAAATGAAGTCTATTTTAACAAATTCAAATTCTATGAGTGTCTAAAATTAATTTTATATTTGTTCACAAAGGGACATAAAAAGTAGTTCTTTTAAGAAAATAGTTTTCCTAAATATATAACTAATTTAACAGAACATATACACTTCATTATAAATATGTGTTATTTATAAAACAAATTATAAATAACATTTAAATTTTATTTATTACTATTCATATTACATTATTTAGTTTATAAATAAATATGTCATTTAAATTATTATAATACTAATATTTTGTTTCACAGAAAATCAATCTTGCATATAACGCAAGCAAAGTTGGTGTTGTGTGCAATATACACTATTTTCTTTAAAGAGATAGAGTACTATGAAATCTTGGGGTGTTACATTCTCCCTTCCTTCAATAAATTTTGTCATCGCAATTCTTAATTTTTCTTCAAAAATAAAAGGTGGAAAATTTAAAATACTTTTATGGAAAACCCACATTAGAAATAGGGTTGATAAAATTTAGTCCTAAAAATAGGTAAAAAGAAATGAAAATTTCACCCCCAAATTAGGATTTCGAATAGGATAAAATTGGTGTCAATTAAAGACACATAATTGGTGAAAAAATTTAAATATTTATAGAGAGTGAAATGGCTCCCCACTCTCCGGGTCTCCTCCATCCCATCAGGCTAGGGTTCCTTCCCAACGCCGCTACTTCCACCCTCTCGTCGTCCTCCTTGTGGTGAGAGTTTTTCCCGTGCTTCTTCTTCTCCCTTCCTCATTACCTTATCCCCCTACTAGAACTTTCTAGTCTCACTTTTGTTTGGTTCGTTTTTGTTGGCTCTCGCGTCTCCCGGCTCCGGTCCTGCTTTTCAGTGCTTCTCCTCTTCCCTTATTTCCATACTCACCATTCAAGACCCTATTTCTGGTCAAGCATGATGGTATTTTAGGGATGTTTGGGATGGTGGGGTGTTAGTGCTGAATGCATCTCCATTCCAGTTATTTCCATTCGGGTTTCCTTCTTTGCTTCATACTTTCCCTTTCATGATCTCAGTTTGATCTCCGTGTTTCATTTTTGTAATGTGTTTTTATATTTCAGCTCACCATTATTTTTGTTTTCTAGTTTTGTGGCATTCATCCTGTGCTGGAGTTGTTTCAGGCATTGGATTGTGATAGTGGTTTTTAGGCGGTAGGAGGTTTTGGTGTTTATTATGTGATGAAGAAAATGGATTCATGGATTTCTGATTCAGCTTGCTGGTTTTCCCCAATATTTTATATTTGCTTCGTGATGGATCCGAGGCAGAGTTCAGTGGTCTTGTGGATGGTTGATTCTTTCTGTGGATGAATTCATTCACTCTTTACTCTGCTCTTGCTCTAGGACTCAACTTCTCTTCTCCCAGTCTGAGTTGCCCGGTGGGTTTTCAAGGTGTCTTGGGAGGTGGTTTTGAGAGGTTGTTAGTGTTCCCGGAGGTAGCTACCCTCCGTATTTGTTATGGATCCCCACTGGGTTAGTTGTTCACATCTGTTGCGACACATCTTTGAGGCCTCAATGATCCGTGATGACAGTGGATTTCTATTGCTGGTTTTGTTTGGTTGATTCTTGTAACTGTTATTTGTGATTGGTTGGCCTGGTTCAACACTGTAGATGTCATTCCTTATGGTTTCCGGCTTCCTGTGTGATTTTTTGAGGCTGCTGGCGTGCATTTTTGGGGACGAGATGGTGAAAATGGTGTTTGTTGATGGGAACGACGGTGTGGTGGATGTTTAATTGACGCGACTGACATCGAAGATGGTAATGTCTCGTGGCCCATGGTGGTTTTCAGTTCATGGTTCAAGGTTCACTTTTTAATTTTGAATTCATAAATTTGGGTTGATTTGGGTACTGTCTATTTAAATTGTGAAGTTGGTTTCCAGATGATTGTTTTTGGTTGGGTTTGGATGATGCAGTCAGCTTGTATTTGGGTTTGGGTATATTCGGTTCCCACTAACCCACAAAGTGTCTTTATGAAAAGACCAAAAAATTTGATTAGGAGGCTATAGGGAGTGATTGATGTCATCAATCACAAACTAGTGAACAATAAATGAAAAATTGAGGGCATCAAAGCCATGAATCTTTGATGATTTAAAATATAATTGAATCAAAAAAACATAAGGTATTAGGATAAACAAAATTTAGATACTTTTTTAAGAGGAGGGATTATTTTACTATCAAGATAAGAACTTAAGAAAATATACTTGATTTCATTACCTGTCATAATCATAATCTCATTATTTGGTTGTTCTTCAATCTATTTTTAGTTCATCTATTATACTAAGAAATAAATTAGAATTTTTTATTCCTAAAATGTTGGATGATCAAGCAATCTATAAATAGAATGACATGTCATTCCATTTGTCTCACCTAACATGTTAGGATAGGTCGTTACATATGCATAAGTCCACCTAGAGTGAGATAATACATTAATCTTACAAAATTCAACTAGAGTATACCTTATACTATCCAATAATGGATATCCTTACAATCATTTGAAAAATGGAAAATTACAACTTTAGGAAGAGGTGAACCAACCCAGCTTAGCATTTATCTCCCATATCTCATAGGGCTGATCTTTGTTGTCACATTCCAAACATGTGAACACCTTCATCATGTATTTTCTTGAGTCATTATAACAACCTGAATTATCATACATCCTTACTGAAAACATGCATGTTTCCTAGTTCCAAAACATAGTGGATTATTCCTTAAGTCCAAAAACGTTTTAGACTTCATCCATGATAGTATAATCCTTATGTCGAAAAATCCAAAAATCAGTTCTCAAGAAACCTGCATAATCCTATTGACTTATTCAAACATAACATTATTATCTTAACATAAGGAATCTATTAAGGGTTATCATTACCTTTATAACATCTTGGAATTTCTGTGTAATGTTTTTTATTTATATGGAATTATTTCGAAACTGAAAAATCTAACAGAATGCAATTCCGAGGCCCGGAGTGACCAAAATGATTCGTCAAAATTTTGATAAGATTTAAATAGTTTTGGTGAGTGGTTTTACTGAAAATGTAGAATAACTCTTATAAGGATGCCTAGATCAGGTGTATAAGGGAACCATTGCGATTAGGATACCGAGTTAACCCTAGGATCAACTTATGTTTAGTTAGCGCAGGCCTCCGATGAGAAAACCCAAAAATGGAATAACTATAAATAAAATAATTAAATAAAATAATTTTATTTTTTAAATGATAATAACTCATGAATGGTGACTCAGATGAAAAATCTGAGACCAATGCTGAACTCATGAGGGTATTCTTTCCTTAGAAAGATACTAATACTGGCCGGTGTAGGCTGCCAGTGGAAGTTAGTTTTTGGACGTAAATAAAATAATTAATTACCAGTTATTTTATTGTAAAATCCTTAACTTCTAAAAGGTAACTCAGATTGAAAATCTGAGAGTACCATTGAGATCATGACGGAGTGTTCCCCTTAGGAAAAGCATAACCTTTACCAGCATGGGTTGAGGGTAACTATTAATAATTTTTTGAACTTTTCTAAAGATACATTTTGTAAACGTGTGGGTGGTGAATTCTATCTTTTGAACCGATGCTCAGATTAAAAATATGAGGGCACTGTTGGATCCACAGCTCTAGGATTCGTTTAAGGTAAACTTAACTTTGACTTACAAGGTTCAGAATTTTTTTTTAAATTTTTGGACTTTACACAAAAATAATAAAATTACTGTTGGTTATTTTATTTTTCTTTGTGCAACCATTGGAAAAAAGGTGGTTGGAACATAGTGCAAAGTCAAACCATTTAATGGATTGACTAATAATTTCTGTAACCACACCATTGTGAGAATTAAATTAACATGTAACAACACCATTGAGATAACTAGAGTTGTTAATTAATTATACTCATTAATGAACCTCATTAATTATGTGGTGCATTGGTCCTCTCCTCCCCTCTATTTAAAAGAATCTTGGGCATTGGTTTTTGACATGCAAGAGGGTAACCTCTAACGAAGTACTGTGAAGACTTCCAACAACCTATAATGAAGCTTAGAGCAATGGACATTGGAGGAATCGATGAGTGATGGAAAGTGTCAATGAACACCTTCAAAATGGACACTTATTCCTCATCTACAGCGCCTTCCAATGATTATAAGGTAGGGGGTTATATGCTTGTTTTCTCCCCCTTTTTACCCCTTTCTTGAATATTATGAAAACCATGGTTAAAATGTCCATCGGGTTGAACTGTGTTTCTCTCTTTAACGTGGGAGGATAATGCGGGGTTTCATTAAGGTAGTTTTTAAAATCTAATAATCCATCTCATGTTATAATGCTAAGGTAGAGGGTGTGAGCTGAATGAACAAGGCACATGCCCTTCGCCGAACAAGTTATGGTTGCGTTCTATGTGGGCGATTAGAAGATCAATGGTGTTATGACGGCATGTGAGGGGACTGGTGACCAAGGGAGGTAGAGAATGGAACCCACCAACCGCAATGTAACGGCAGGGCCCGAAGGCGCTGAGGTGGGTAAGGGGAGGTCGACCAATGTCGACCGCATTGAAGCGGGGCGACACGCTATGGCGGCACGCCACAGTTGAGGGCCACAACATCGAGCCATGTCAGAGAGTGGAACCTCACCTATCGATCCATAGTCGGCCAATCCACACATACAAGCCAAGAGATGCGGCCCCACCTGACACTGTAGCTTTGAAGACCTGAACGACTTTAGCCGTTTGGGAGGGGAGTGGTCTCCCACGCTCGGCTAACGAGCCGAGAGATTCCGCAGACCGGTGGGCCACGCCCAGCTGGGTGGGCTAGGCCAAACCCGAGGCCCAGCATGCCGGACTAGGCCTTGCTGAACCGGTCTAAGCCCAGCCCTTTCGGGATGGGGCTAGCGGGCCGGGTCCGGTCGTTCCGACCGTTCCAGACCGAACCCGAACCCAATTATGACCCAGTTCGCTGAAACAAGCGTATCTCCTAAACCATACGTCCGTTTGATGAAGGGTCTATGGATCCAGAAACCTTAGGATGTGGTGGTCTATTTAAGATACCCCACTTTACTTTTAGAGTTAGTTTGAGTTTGTTCAGGTTGGATCATACCCGAATCTAACCGGGCCCTCAGCACTAAAATGACAATAACTATCAGACCAGGTGTCCAGTTGACACACCGTCTATTGCGTTGGACCGCTTATGACATGACAGATCATCAGGTTACTTTTTTGTGGAACTTCATGGAAATTTAGGTATGACTGATAACATGAGGAGCAGAACCAGGGTGTTTCTTTTAGTGAGAGTTAGGATGGCTTATCTCTTGATGAATCAAGGTGAGAGTATTCCTTACTCCTCTGCTCCGGAAGAGGAGGGACTCCTCACATCATGAGTGTAGGTTCTTCTTCCTCTAATATGGTTTTCCTATCTTTGGATTTGGTACTCCCCTATTGAACTAGGTCACGAGTCCTCCATACTTAGCCCGCATAGATTTAGGTACCCCACTACCGAGTAGGGTGCCAGTCCTCTATGTTAGGAGTAGGTACTCACATGTCAACCTAGGGTGCAGATCCTCCATATGCAGTGTTAAAGTAGATTCGGTATTCCATTTTCATTCCAGGGTGTTGGTCCTCTTGCCTGGGGTCAGTCCTCCCCTGATGTATATGGGTGGGGGTCCCCCGCAGTGAACATACTACCAGTGATGTACACCCTACAAGGTAGGGTGCGGGTACTCTAGCCTAGGGTCAGTACTTTTCTGACATACTAGGGAGAGGGTCCCCCATAGAAAACAAAATACAGGAGTTGTACTCCCATATCGTGTGTTGTGTGGGTCCTCACATATGGATTAGTACTCCGCTATCCCTGAGTAGCGATGGGAAGCAGGTCCTTCAGGGGAGTTGGATCACCCTCGTGTTAGAGTTTGTGTCCTGAGAACGAACTATTTATACTTTGATTACATGAATGTATAGTTATTATATATTGTTCATTATTCTGCATGACTATAATATAATAATGTCCTTGAATATTTGTTGCATTAAAAAGGTCGTGGAAGATCCCCTCTATGATGAGAACCTTGAAATGCTATAACAATGTTATTAAATAATGTTATATGGGTGGATGGAATACTATGATATGAAACATAGTATACAGACCATCATGTGCGAGTACTCATAAGAAGACAAGACTCTCTCTCATTGAGTTCGCACTTGGTGATCTTCAATATGGGAGATTATGATAACAGTCCTACCAGTAGTAATTCTGCATGTCTTGGTGTCATCAGACATTGCTATCTATGAGTGTGTGTAATGGTCCTTATACAGGAAGATTATCATTAACTCATGTCCTGACTCGCGCACTTAGATTTGCTGATGAAAACCATCACAAAGACAGTTGGCGAGAAGTAGGGTACGTTGGGTGAGTCACGAATGACTTGTTGTTAATGGATATGTCAAGGAAGGATTTTTCCATTCCATATTTAGGGATGAAGATATCTCATTCCCTTTGATTGAAATAGAACTTTCACCCAAATTCCATGGCCATGGTGTCACAACGAGTTAATTTCTAGAAGTCAAAGATTGACAGATCAAGCATATAAGTTTATGAAACTTCCATGAAACCTACTTGATGAGATATTTAGACAAAGGGATTAAATTACACAGTAATCATTTATATTAGGTGACACATCAATGAGGAATCGACTTCTTTCTCTTGGGTTCCTTGACTAGTTTCTAGACATTAATCTTGGATTTTAGGCAAGCCTGCCTAATGCCAACGTGAAAGAGGCCTAGAGGGTCACACACTAAGTGTATCCAAGTATCTCAAGTAAAATAAAGATTATTCCCATATGTGGTTTAATAATTATTCAAGGAATCCTAAATCAGTTTCTTATTGGAGGAAGAATAAAATGAAAACAAGATATACACACTGTGTAGTTTTCATTTTGGAATGGAAATGAAAAACGAGTACATGTTGTGTATTAATGATTACACACCATGTAGTTTTTCTAATCGGTATTTAGAGGAAATAATATCATTTTATTAAATGATATTTATTATAATCATCATGGGCGCATGTGAAGGAATTAATGATTTGACATGGGGGTTTTCAATAAGAGTTAATTAAATGAATAAAATGCATAAGACATTTATTTTTTATCATCACTCTATAACCTCAAACCCGATTATAAATATCCTCACAACCCCAACACTTTTCCCTAATCGTTGTGCACAAAAACTCTAGAGAAATTCTCTCAAGGCTGAATGAACTCCTTCTTCCAAGAACACTCTCAAGACCGAGAGAGATCCTACTCCATTGGATCAAGGAAATCTAAGGTAGACAACACAAGAAAAGGCTTCTCCATGCTAGCACCCTAATATTCCTTTGGCGATGTCCTGAGATACATGGTGCACGTGTGGATCACCACTAGAGGAATTCTACACTTGGCTTCTGTGACGCAATGATGAATCACATCAGAACGTGATCAAAAATATCAACGAAGAAAGAACGCCATAAAAGGTACTTCTAGTCAATTGATTAAATTAATTATAATCAACCTGTGATGATCCTCTTTTTCATTCCAGGACTATTCTTCTTCTTTGTCTATTTCTGTGATTCGATCTATGGAGTCTAGAATTTATCATCGTATTGATCCTAAATTGATCATTTCTAATTGCAAAAAGTCAAGTGGGAACATCCACCCATGAGCTTCCGCTGCGCCTGGGACCTTTAAGTGGTGTCATAGGGTTAACAACGTTGATAATAGTTATTTAATTTTCATTGATAATTTACACATTTATATTTGATTCAATTCAAGATAAATAATTCAATAAAACTAAACGAACGAGATCTGTTATTCCTCTTTTGTTTCTCGATTCACATCACAGGAACAACCATTTAATTTTAATTTTGATTAAAATAAAAACGAGGAACTCATCCGGAGGAGCCTCTCATTCTATCTGGACAACATAGGAATACACAGAATGTAGTGAAATATACACACCTTGTACTTAGGTTCAATGAACTGGTACTAGTTCGCCAAACCATGCTGTGTGAATTGAGTATAGAAATTTTTTTTAATACACTGTGTCGACCAGAACTGAATGGTGCGTGGAAATTGGAATACACATTGTGTATGTTGAATCAACATGTCGTGTAGTCCGATCTGGCCTAGGTGAAACCTTGTACAAGGAGAAGCCGTGTAACCATATACATGATATTTTCAGGCTGGTAACTGTGTAAGAAAGAAGTATATGTCATGTTAGATTGATCTACATTCCATGTACTATAAAATTTACAAAGTACAAAAAACACTCCAAATAACATAGCGTGGACTTTGGATAAAGGGTGAAAACAAATACATGCCATGTAATATAGCCTACATGCCATGTACTTTCCAGAAATGGAATTCCACAAAGTTTCCTCCAAATTACAATAACCCGTACAAGGAATATGGATGATAAGAATCTCAAGGAAATTCAGAAAGGAATTTAATATAAAGAATCGATTAATTATAATATAATAATTAATTGAATTCAAGCACTACTTATCTTGAATAAAATAACGGTTAAAAGAATTTTAATACTAAATATGCGTAAATATTGTTTCATGCTATGTATGATCATGAGCTAGACCAAAGACCATTTGTGTGTGTATGGTTTCATTTAGATTTATTTAATTTAAATTCGTTGGCCTCTGATCCTTCTTCCAATAAAATGTTGGGCCTACGTGCCCATGGTTTCATTAATGTAAACCCCATTTAATGGAGGATCTCCCTAGCCAGAGGAGATGGTTCAAAATCTGAAGCTAAGGCAAAAAACAATCCAAGAAGATACAAAGGTGGATAGGTGGGAGATACAAAACATGAACCATCGAGTTCAAGGTAATTTTCCCTAAGTCAGGGTTAGCTTATCAAAACTGCTAGATAAGCTAACTAATAGAAGATCATGATCATGCCATATTATTTTATTTATGTTTGATTTCATGGTTTATTTATTATGTATTTATTGTCGCAGACACATAGTTAATGAAATAAAAAAGAATGCAAAGATGGAATAAAATAAAAACTAGACTGTGCATAAACATTATCAGAACATGGTTAACCACTTAATCAAGCATCACTTAATATTAACAAGCTTGTGATAATGCAAAACTATGCATAAAGGATTGAAATCCCTCAAATATGATATTATGTCAGACCAAGAATCCTATTACTTGATTAATGGAAAGATTCAATAAAACTATGTGTTTGACCAACACTTGTTGGGAAACTTACTTTTATAAAAGAAGAACTTATGAATGTTTCGGGTTGACTTAATCATTTTACATCTAGAGGATTATCCCTTGAAAGACTTATTGTAAAATGGAGGAAAGTGTTGAGGAAATCCAAGTCAGGATTTCAGGATTGGGGAGTCCACTCAATAGATCAAGGAATTGTAAGCCCACAGTTGGCAAAGACCTGCCTACTTAAATACCTTTAAATAGCTAGAACAACCCTTATTGGGGTTATGTGAAGGGGAATATGGATCCTTGCCACTAGAATTTCATAGAAACTAGGCATTCCAAGTTCAATGGTGGGGGCCGTTGGGACAAGATAAAATAGTGGGAGAATTAATAAATTCAGTTATTATTTTTTAAAAAATATAATCAAAGGGCACTAAAAAATATGCTCTTTTAATTTGTATAATCAATATGAAAAAATCGTCAACAACATTTTCTTTGTGATCAATTCTTTATAAACAAAATATCCTCACTGACAATAACTTTTATGAATGTTTTAGGTGCCTTCAGGTTATCCTATTCCATGAACGAATGTTTTACATGCTGGAGTCCTCACTTCTTGATTCACCTACCCAAGGGGCGAGTGATGATGATTTCTTGGTCTATGATTAACATTTGAACGATTCCCTCTACGTTCAATGTTTGATGTTGTCATAAATAACTAGGGAGATCATGAAGTCTCATGAAGACATGGATTACTATAGCATGCTCGAGCACCTCCATGGTCTATAATAGGAGCGAGCAAGATAGGAAAGGTTTGAGATATCTGAGGCTATATTTTAGAGCAAGATATGATAGGGTGTCCCAGATGGGCCTTATGTAGCCAAGCTCATTAGCTATATTGAGTTCTTGGAGGTTCTGTGGTTTAAACTCCCTGAAGAACTGGGTACCGATCTCATTCTTGCATCACTCCCCTAGAGCATCTCTAACTTTGTCATAAATTTCAACATGAACAAAATTGAGAAGTATCTATCTGATCTTCTTATCCTCATTCGCCAAGTGGACAATGATATGAAGCGTGAAAAGAATTTTGTACTTATGATGAATAAAAGTAAAGGGAATGTGAAGTGCTTTAAGCCCAATGATTTCTCAAGGCCTTCCAAGAAAAGGAAGATCAATGGGGAGACAAGAGAACAAGAGGCTATTTGTTTCACATGTGGAAAAAGGGCCACTAGAAGAAAAACTGCACCCATCCAAGGAAGAAAGGGGAAGCTTTAGGTGCTTTTGTTATCAAATGAAATCTATCAATTTCTAATAATTGGGTATTAGATACTACTTTTTGTTCTCACATATGTATCCAAATATAAGAACCAATTATATTTAGAAGGATTGACCGAGGTGAGGTGGATATGCGAGCAACCAACGGAGCCAGACTCGTTGTTGTAGCTGTCGGAGACTACCACCTCAAATTGCATACTAAGACTGTCTTGGTATTAAAATGATGTTATTATGTACCCTCTATAAACAAAAACATTATTTCATTACCCAAATTATATACTGATGGATTCATCTTCAAGTTTGAAAATTAATGTTGCTACTTTTATAAAGATATCATTTGTTTTGGTAGGGCAGATTTTTATAACGACCTTTATGTGTTAGACTACAAAAACCAAGTAATGTAAATCGATGACAAAATTAATTTACATGACTCATACCACATCCAATTTTGGAATCACTGACTAGGTCATGCCAATGAGAAATGTTTGAAAAAATTACATCAATATGGGTATTTAGATTCTTTCAAACTGAAACCACTTGGTGTATGTCCTGCGTGTCTACAAGAAAAAATGAACAAAGCCCCATTTAGTGGGAAAGGTGAAAGGGCTAAAGTGCTTCTTGAATTAGTTCACAAAGATGTGTGTGGACCATTTCTAGTTGAATCTAGGGGTGAGTTCTTGTAATTAATAACTTTTACTGATGATTTTAGTAGATAGGGATATATTTACTTAATGAGGTATAAGTCAGATTCTTTTTATTAGTTCAATGAATAAAAGGATGATGTTGAGAACCATCTTGATAAGAAGATTAGGAAACCTTTCTCAGACAGAGGAGTAGAATATCTTAATCAGGACTGCAATGATTTCTAATGGGAGTTTGGGATTTTATATGAACTCACTCCACCTTACATGCCTTAGTGGAATGGTGTAAGTGAAAGGAGAAACCACACCCTGTTGGACATGGTTGGATCAATGATGAGTCAAGTGAGTCTTCCATTATCCTTTTGGGGATATGCAGTACAAACAGAAGCACACATACTAAACCAAGTACCAACTAAATTGATAAATTGTATTCCATACGAGTTATAGTGTGGATGCAAATCCATGTTATCAAATTTACATGTGTGGGGTAGCGAAGCATTTATTAAGGCCTTATAAGTAACAAACTTGCTCCCCGAGGTATAAAGTGTACCTTTATAGGATATCCAAAAGAAAAAAGGAGATATTAACTATAAAAACCCTCAGATAAAATGGTTACAGTGGCAAGACATGACATATTCTTTGAGAGGGATCACATATCCAAAAGTGATAGTGGGAGAGAGATAGACTTCGATGAAGTCGGGGCTCATGATATATATGAGTTGGTACAAGAAAATATTCCACAAAGCCCCGTGGAAGAACAATATATTTCAGAGACACAAGAACTGCATAGGAGCACAAGAGAGGCAAGAGATACCAAACGATATGGTTTTCTTGTCACTGAGGATGGTGACTCATTATTGGTTGACAATGATGATCCTATTACCTACAAGGAAGATGTTGAAGGAAAAGACATTTCCATGTGGCAAGAAGCCATGAATTCTGAAATGGATTCCATGTACCAAAACTAATTTCGGATTTTGGTAGATCCTACAGTTGATGTAAAGCATGTTGGTAATAAATGGGTAATCAAGAAGAAACTGGACATGGTGGGAAAAGTCAGTACCTATAAGTCATGAATGGTTGCAAAAGGTTTTTGACAACATTAAGGAATTGACTATGATGAAAGCTTTTCACTGGTTTTGATTCTGAAATCCATAAGAATCCTATTGTCCTTTGCCTCTTACCATGACTATGAAATTTGGAAAACAGATTTCAAAATAGAATTCCTTAATGGGAACCTCAAGGAAGATGTCTACATGGCACAACATGAAGGGTTTGTGACTCAAAAGGATTCTATCAAGGTATGAAAGTTATAGAAATATATTTATGGATTAAATAAAGCATCAAGGTCATGAAACATTCGTTTTGATGAAGCTGTAATAGAATTGGGCTTTGTTAAGAAAAAATGTGATCCTTGTGTCTACAAACGGTTTAGAGGAAGTGCAGTTTTTTTCCTAATAGTATATTCTGATGACATATTACTAATTGGAAATGAAGTACCTATCTTACAGTCAGTTAAGTCATGGTTGGATAAATTATTCTCTATGAAAGACTTGGGTGAGGCAACATATATTCTTGGGATCAGGATCCATCATGATAGATCCAAGAGAATGTTGGGCCTAAGTCAAAGTACATACATTTACAAGATACAAAAAGAATTCAGTATGGAACAGTCCAAGAGGGGATTTTTTCCAGTGTCACATTGCATTCTTCTTTCCAAGAAAATGTGTCCTCAGACACATGAGGAAATAATGAAAATAAAAAAAGATCCATTATGCATCAGCTATTGGGTTAGTCATGTATGCTATGATATGTACAAGGCTATATGTTTCTAACACATTAAGTGTGGTAGGAAGATATCAAGATGATCCAGGAGACCGCCATTGGATGGAAGTCAAGACTATCCTTACATATCTGAGGTGTACTAAAGATATGATACTGCTTCATGGAGGAGATGAGGAACTAGTCATCAGAGGACATGTAGATGCTAGTTTCTAGATAGATCAAGATTACATGAAGTCGCAGACTGGATAAACCTTCAGTTTGAATGGCGGTGTGGTGAGTTCGAAGATCTCTAAGAAATGTGTGGTCACATATTCTACAATAGAGTCCAAGTATATCACAACATTTAATATATCTAAAGAAGTAGAATGGTTGCAATGATTCATCTAAGAGATGGATGTAGTACCTAGCAGTAAAGATGCCATCACAATCTATTGGGATGATAATACAGCAGTGGCACTTGGAAAAGAGCCAAGGTCACATCAGCAGACAAAACACATACTTCGGAAGTATCATCTTTTGATGGATTTTTAATATAGAGGTAAAGTTCTAGTGAGCAGTATTTCCACAGAAGACAATGTGGTGGACCCCTTGACTAAATCTTTGAATTAGTAGAAACATGATCATCATGTGAGGTCTAGCGGACTAAAAGTCATAGGTAGTTGGCTCTAGTCTAAGTGGGAGTTTGTTTAAGATGGTGTCTTGAGAACCAACTATTTATACTTTGATTACATGAATGCACACTTATTATATACTGTTCATTATTCTGCATGACTATAATATAATAATGACCTGGAATATTTTTTGCATTAATAAGGTCATGAAAGATTCTCGCTATGATGAGAACCATGAAATGATATAACAATATTCTTAAATGAAGTTCTACGTTTGGATGACATACTATGATAGGACACATAGTATACAGACCGTCATGTGCGAGTACTCATAAAAAGACGAGACTCTCTCTCATGGAGTTTGCACTTGGTAATCTCCAAGATGGGAGAATATGGGAACAGTCCCGCCAATAGTAATTCTGCATGTCTTGGTGTCATCGAACATTGATATCTACGAGTGTGTGTAATGGTCTATAGACTAGAAGATTATCATTAACTCATTTCATTACTCGCACATTTAGAGTTGCTGATGAAAACATTCACGAAGACAGTTGGCAGGAAGTAGGGTACATTGGGTGCATCATGAATGACATGTTGTTAATGGATAAGTAGAGGAAGGATTTGTCCATTCCATATTTATGGAAGTAGATATCCTGGGCCCTTTGATTGAAATAGAACTTTCTCCCAAATTCCATGGCCATGGTTTCACGATGAGTTGATTCCTGGAAGTCAAAGAATGAAGGATCAAGCATATAGGTTTATGACACTGCCATGAAACATGCTTGATGAGATATTGAGACAAAAGGATTAAATTACATGGTAAGCATTCATATGAGTTGACACGTCAATTCAACATCAGCTTATTTTTCTTGGGTGCCATGACCCTTTGATAAACAATAATCTTGGACTTTGGGCAGGCCCGACTAATTCCATGGAGAAATAGGCCTAGAGGGTCACACACTCTGTGTATTCAAGTATCTCAAGTATAATGAAGATTATTCCCATATGTGGTTTAATAATTATTCAAGGAATCCTAAATCATTCTAATGTTTGAGGAAGAATAAAATGAAAGCATGATATATACGTCGTGTGCATTGAATGTACACACAGTGTAGTTTTCATTTTGGAATGGAAATAAAAAACGAGTACACGCCGTGTATTAATGATTATACACCGTGTAGTTTTTCTAGTCGATATTTTGAGGAAATAATATCGTTTTATTAAATTATATTTATTATAATCAGCATGGGCACATGTCAATGAATTAAGGATTTGACATGGGGTTTTTTAAAAAGAGTTAATGAAATATATAAAATGCATAACATGTTTATTTATTGTCATAACTCTATTACCTCAAAACCGATTATAAATATCCTCACAACCCCAAAACTTTTCCCTAATCATTGTGCACAATAATTCTAGAGAATTATCTCAGGGATGAAAGAACTCCTTCCAAGAACACTCTCAAGACCGAGAGAGATCCTCCTCAATCGGATCAAGGCGATCTAAGGTGGACAGCGCATGAAAAGTCTTCTCCGTGCTAGCACCAGGAGATTCCTTAGGAAACATCCAGAGATACATGGTTCACATGTGGATCACCACTAGAGTAAGTCTACAATTGGCTTCTGCGATATAATGACGAATCACATCAGAATGTGATCAGAAATATCAACGAAGAAAGAACGCTATAAAATTTACTTATTGTCAATTAATTAAATTAATTATAATCAAACTGGGATGATCCTCCTTTGTGGTTCTAGGACTATTCTTCTTCTTTGACAACTTCTGTGATTTGATCCGTGGAGTCTAGAGTTTATCGTCATATTGATCCCGAATTGATCGTTTCTAATGAAAAAAGTCAAGTGGGAACATCCACCCACAAGCTTATGCTGCACCTGATACCTTCACCTAACATTTTAGACAAAGTCATGAGGATCATCCCCCTCCAGTTGATGTAATTGATACCCAATGTAGTTGCTATAACTCCCTCGACTAACTGAGGTGCGGGCCACTTCTTACTAGAGCGACTGAGAAATCATGGGTTAGACTAGAGTAGTGCTCCCCCAACTAAATATAGTGTCGAGGAGTGGGACTCTTCCCTTGGTATCCCTTGGTCTTTCCTCAGGTGCAAGACTGTGACAGTGATACCTCTAGTGTCGGGCACTAGAGGAAGTTCTAGCATAAATTTCTCGATGGAGCACGTTCTTTTAGACGTTCCATTCAGAATCGTTGAGTTTCCCCTGATCGAGTAAATTTCTCAGATGGGTTCCATCAGGGATGGAAATTTCATGGAGCTTGTACTCTTGATCCTTAATTTATATTTTGATCCTTCTTTGGAAGTCCTAGAAATGGTATGAGGTCAGGGCCTTATGTTTCTTTAGAGTGGAGATGAGTATATCAGGTTGACCTAGGTATATGCAATGGTATATACCTGAGTAGAGCTGACTATGCATAATATTAGTGGTTTACTTCATAGTTTTTTATGGTATTTTTCCTTTTTGGATTTTCGAGAGACCATAGAGGGTCTCGAGGTCCCCTAATGAGTACTGAGTTACTCACCCCTATATAGGATTCACCAACATGTGTTGTGTTTGGTGTAGGCGTTCGACGTTTTGATAGGGTCACTCAAGAAGATGGGACCGAAGGACATTATGATAGTGGACTTGGTGGGCTCAGATGTGGAATGGTCTATTAGGACCAGAAAGACATGACATAAAACTTCGGCTTCCAGTAGCTTCACTACTCCAGTGATCAGGTGGTATCTTCCACAGATGGTCATCGATGCTCCCTTTGTACCATGCTATTTTCAGCTCATTTGTTGGGCTTGTATACTGGCTCAGTTACACAACTCAGTGCATTACTTGTTGTTGTACTATGGTTTATTATTACTTATTCCTAACCTTTCATCTTTTTGGTTTTTTGTTTGTGATTGAATGTGTGTGCATGTATCAAGGAAAATTCCCCCCACTTGTAGGTTGACATCTTTTGTGCTAGTCACCCACCCATGGCCTTCGGGAGGCGGACTTGGGGTATGTCATGGCATGGGCCCCGGGGGATGGTTGATGAAAAAGTTTTATCATAAGTTTTCATTTCTACCTCAATGACCAAGTGTATGTTGTTTTTGATGTGAGAAAAAATGTTTGGTGTTTCGAGTTCGGCTTCCAGGCTAGGGACTCCAATGTTGGTGCGGAGGCCGACATATCTGTATACCAGGACTCTGGACACCTGTTACCCGACTCAGTACATGAAAACACTTGTTTTAGGGTAAATAATGGAATTTAAATCTTGAATTGATGGTTGTGATTTCTATATTACTTCTCGAGTCAGATCTCTAGATATAACCTTCTAACCATGATACATCTTGATCTATCACAGGATGACCCCATGTGGACAACTGAATAGGATCCCGATACGAGTTCATGAGGACAACCCACTGAGAGACGAGGCATCCTATCAGGGAAGATTGATTTAGATGGCCCCACTGAGTTGTGCACCAGTGCTACCACCACCTGATGGTCAACATATACTATCAGTAATTCCGTCAGAGTTTGTTTGTAGGCTCAGTGACCTACATGAGTTTTAGAGGTAGAGACCTCCAAGGTGTTGTGGCAGGATAGATCCCCGGGTAGCTGAGGATTGGATAGAGGCATTTATGCATGTTTTCCACCTAGAGAGGACACCAACCAACCAGATGGAAGTCCTGGATGCATGCCTTCTTTAGGAATCAACGAGAAGATAGTGGAGTCTGATGATTCAGACTCATGATGAGGTGACCCTCAATTGTCCAGACATTGAGAACCTCTTTAGAGAGTAGTTCTTTACTATGACTTTTCAATCTGTACGGATACAGGATCTGCTACACCTATGGTAGGGAAGCATGCCGGTAGCATAGTACTTATCGAAATTCACAGATCTTTCTCGTTACTCCGCAGATATTGTGCGGGACCCTTACATTAAAGGTCATACCTTTGAGAAGGGAATAATCCAAAAAATTAGGGCATTAGTGCTACCTCTTAGAATTTTGATGCATGTTGGGGTACTGGAATGACCCCTGGTGGTTGAGAGCTTCCTCGCGGAGGATCAGGTGGATGTGACCCATAGCAGAGGTGACAAAGTAGAGGTTTCTAATGGAGATAGCAGACGAATGGAGACATGATCGTGGAATAGGGGGCATACCCATGCCTGGACACAGACATGGGGGACTGTGGCATAGCAGCAGCACCACGGAGAAAATCAGCCACATGAGAGGAAATATAATTCTTGTAATGGCTGGGGGAATCTCGCTATAGGTTTCCCAACCCGTCGTACCATTGAAAGGGAGCTGAAAAACAAACTTCCTTGGAAGAGACAACACTGGGAGCATGTAGTTCTGAAAGTTGTTAGGTGGGGTATAGGAGATGTACGAGAACTAGGGGTGGTCCCTACTAGGCTCGGGGAGTTGGAGGACGTGGGCGAGGAAAGCTGCACGTAGTCGTGGCTCATGACCATGAATCTCTAAGAGATGTTTGAGGTACGAACTGTGTCTTTTCTTTTGTTTCCTTCATAAATATAAATTGGTGTTAATCGCTCATTTTTCCTCAACTCCTGTTTGAGACTTTGAGGTTCTAGTTGGACCATGGACTTGACCCTCATGCTTAGAGACTCATGATGGAGGAGACCCACTAATAGTTTGACTTGGCTCTTAGAGGCGAGAGTTGTGGTTGGGATCTCTAAGTCATGGAATCAAGACGTTATGACGTTATTCTAGGTATGGACTAATACCATTCATGCCTGGAAAGATGATATTAGGCAAGCAATGCGGTATATCGACATGGTGGATATGGTTTTTCCTTCGCAAAAAAAGGGAAAGCGTAGGAGACAGAGTCTGGAATCTCGTAAAGAGTCCCTCTTGAGTCATTCTGTGGTGGAAGAGTTAGACCACATGATTTTTCCGTAGAGCAGAATGGTTCATAACTATCCATTCTCTATGGAGATGCCACAAGTGGGAGTGGTCATGTCTTGCTTCAGCTTTTGGTTTGGTCGTTGGAGGTTCTAGGCAGTGGGCCACTAGACCCCATGATTGTAGATGTATCGTGATGCTTAGTGATTTCTCCACTTATCATAGAAAAAGAAATATGTGCCTATTGTAACATGATGTTGACATATAAAGATATAGATATACGGGTGGTTGATCTTGGTATTCCCTCATGGAATGTTCTTGGAAGTAGTGCAGGAACCTTCGTTGGACTCAATTTCTTCCCGTGAGTTTGGGCCTTGGATTTTCAGGGATGAAAAGTCTACAGGTGGGGAGAAAGTAATGTCTTAAAATATCTATGTAACTTTTTTATTTAAATGGAATTATTTCAAGACTGAAAAATTTGACGACAAGTGATTCCAAGGTTCGGATGGTCCAGAATGATTCAATGATATTTTGTTATGCTTTAAATAGCATGCGTGAGTGGTTTTCCTGAAAAAGTGGAACAACACTTAAATGGGTGCCCAAATAAGAAATATGAGGGAATCGTTTCATTCATGATGAATGGTTTACCCTAGGCTTGACTTATGTTTAGTCGGCGCATGTAACACCACAATCTTCCATGGTACACTTCTCTTTGAATAATACAACACCGTGTGTTGTACGCAACTTCGAGTTCTAACACACCATAACTAATCAAACTAGCCATTATGAATAGTAATACCCACTTTTTGGAATTTTATAAATTTTATCTTTCAAAATGGAATTTATTTTTGGATTCGGAATATTGAAATTAGCTTAGGGTGAATTTTTGGTATTTTTTTGAAAAATTTCAATTTTAGATGAATAGTGAAACACAATGAGTTATTGTTTAAAACCAACTTTTATTTAAATAATTATTTATTTTATTTAAATTTATTTTAGGTCAAAATAGAAACATTATACCAATATAAGTTCAATTTAATTAATTGGATTCAGTTTATAATAATTTTAGATATATAAAAATTTTATTGAACTTTTTACCGTCTTTTACCCACCTCCTCGGAGCATTTGAAAATTTACATAAAACATACTTTTACCTCTTCTGGGAGTTGAATTTCAAAAATCCGAGAGACACAGTTGATATCAGTAAGTAAAATGTGGTTCAATAAGATGAAAATAATTTTTGGTGAATAGTAACGTTTTACTTTTATTTACCACGGTTTAAAGTAAATAGGGTAATTAAGGGAAAATGATATTATTATTACCCTAAAACATTTCCTAATTCTATTGGATAAGTGTAATTATACCAAAAACAACCTTAGGAATAAAATATGATCATTTAGGTTCACTTGGATTATATTGGGACATTTATTATTATTTAATTCAATGAGGAGTTAAAATTGTTAAATCCAAAGTTTAATAACTAAAACATTTTTAATATAATGTTACACATAAGATAAATTCAACTATAAATATTAATTATAAATCTAAAAATATTACCTACATAATGGAATTTTATTTATATTTTTATACAATAAATAATTTAATTTATTTATGACAGAATGATGATGTAGTAATTACCTAATTAATGAAATATTAAAATATTTGATATTATAAAATTAAAATAAATGTAATTTGAGACTTTTTATTAATTCCAATAATTTTATAGGTTAATATGACATATTAGTGTTGGTTATATGAATTGTTTTCGAAGCAATAATGCTGTTATTAATTTAGCAAAAACAAAATACCAAATAGTGTCAAAATTGACATAAAAGAGTTTTTAAAACAAATATTATATTATTAATTGATATTCTATTCCTAAAAATCTATGGTTCAGCCAAAAAAATTATATAATGGTAAGTGTATATCATTAATGAACCACTTTAGGTTCTTTTGGAAGTATATAGTAAGTTTATTAACCATATAATATAAAAATACAAAGGGGCATGGTAAATATCAAACTACTTAACTAAGGGTAAAATCTGAAATATAAGGTTATCATAGTTACCCAAACCAATCTAAAACCTATTGGTTGAGGCGTTTTAGAACCATCACCACATTATCCTTTAAATAATTTATTTTCGAGCCATTATAAATCAAAATGATTTTATTATAAAATAATATTTCTAGGTTTTCCAAAGGTTCCCCTCACCCCTCTTATAAAAGGGCACTCCCCCTTCTCTATAATTCACACCTTAAAAACCGTTTTCCCCAGTCAAACTCTACCCAAATATCCTCTTAACTATCCTATATTAGTACTAGAGGCCTTCCTTTAGTCATAAAGCCATTCTATGGATCCCTTTTGATCAAATCAAAAGGAAGAACCCAGAGAAGAGGTAAATATTTCATCACCTCTTTCAAGTTCCTTTCTTCTTCCACTTCCTATTTCTTTGTTGTTTCCATTATAAAATAATAAATCTGGTACCATATATATAATTTGATGTTATTATAAATATGTTACAACCAAATTCATTATTTTATCCATCCTTTGAATGACATGTCACCATACGTGCGTACGTAGGGCTTACCCTCTCCATGTCATGGTGTAATTGTTATTCAATAAATTATTATTTGGATGGGTATAATAATGATGTGTAACTGATGTAAATAATAAATATAACATGATAATTATTCTTTATATTTGATATAACATCCAATTATATATTATTTTAATATCAAAAGAATGATATTGTCGCTCGTGCGTACGTACGGATTATCGTCTCCACGAACACGATGAGATTCATTCTCCATCGTATGCATTCATGACTAATTTTTATTAGATAATTAAAAATTATGTTTAAAGACTTAATATAATTCTAAATATGAATAAAATACATCCTATCCATAACAAAAATTACTTACGTAACAAAGAATATAAAGGAAAACAAATCAGTTAACACCCGAAATGATGATAATACTAAAATATTATTAACAAAGTAATATTAAAAGATCATATATGATATCATATTAATGTATATGATTCTTGTATAATTTAATAACAATTATTTCACCATTATACAATATGTTAACATACCCTCGACTATAAGTACCCATACTTTACATACATTGTTAATACTTCAAAATTGAAGCACAATTATTACAACATATGACAAAACCACAAAGGACCGTATAGGTATAGTGTCTTTAGAAACTGGTAAACATAAACAACTGGTTCATAAATCTTCTAAAGTGTATCCCATTTATTTCATCATATCTAGGGTCCCTTTTAGCATATTCTACTTAATATCCATCTTCCTGACCTGGGGAAAAGAAAACATAAAAAAAGGGTGAGCTCAAATGCTCAGCAAGGGCAAATAAAGGAAATAAAAATCATATCATATCTTTTTGAAAAGCATAACCTGCAAAAGAGATCATAATATCATAACATGGAATAAATCATAGAAGTGAAAATGAGATCCCCATAATCATAACATAAAACTTGGAACTTTGTGGCATGCACACATAATCATGGAAAATCATTTCTTGTTAGTCATGACTCATTGCCAAGACTATCTTAGCGGACAAAGTCCATTTCTGAACCGAGTTCACTCCTCGTTTCAGTCCTGTATCACTGAACCGAAATAACCTTCCGTTCCAGCCATGTCTATCTCATGAGATATAAATCTTTAACCAATGCATTGGAGGGAGATATAGGTCCCACCCATCTTATAATTAATCCTTTCTTATGTGTGCCACATAATCATAAATCATACATCATCGCATAACACATGTAACAAAAATGGGATTCTTGAAACATCATGAAATCATAAAACAAATCATATAAGGTAAATGACTTCATAAAAATAATTTCCTCAAAACATAATCAAATCAATGTAATAATAGGGATAAAAACATAACCCTATATTATCTTAGATGGAAAATAATTTTGAAAAAACATTTGAACGCCATTCTTGAGGAAAATATCCTTTCTACTTCAAAAACAATTTTCTTTTCTTAATATGTCGTACAATAATAAACTAAAAGAAGTTGATTAAAAATAAACTTGAAAACTTATAAAGGAAGATTCTTGGAAATAATGTTTTAAAAATCCATTCTTGCTGTATAAGTTAAAAAAAACATTCTTCGTACTTTTGTTGGAAAAGTCAAAAAAGTACCTCGTACGAAAAAACAATAAAAGATTCCTTTCATATTCTTTACTAAAAACTCACCGAAGGGTAAAATTGGATTTAAACTATTTTTAGTGGATGGAAACAATATTACATATTGAGGGAACATGGATGTGGATGATAAAATACACCCCAGTAAATGCCAAAGTAAAAACAATCTCGGATAAAAATGAGATTGTGATATTTTCCCTTACCTTAGGTCCGATTTGCTTTGTACGTGTGCGAAGCTAATGTATAATGGTTTAAATAATATTATTGACTTATTCCAGAATCATAAATATTGATATGATATCACATATGGTCATATTCATAGCTTCTTATTAGCAATATTTCATTGTTACTTGTTACTCGGGTCTTTATTGCCTTTTGTTCTTATGCGTGTTTTGCTGAATAAATTCTTATTATTCTTTTAAGGTTATAGATACCTTATATCCATAATGTTACTAGTGTAACATATATAATATTTATTCATTCAATTCATTTATAAAATATCTATGTAATGATGATCATGTAGAACGAGTTGCATCACATCGTGGAGACGGTATTCCGTACGTACGCACGAGCGATGATATTGTTCCCATGATCGTGGAATTGTATTTAAGTGTATTTATACTATTTCAGTATCAATATAAATTTATAATAATCATATATAGTTACTCATTACACCATTATACCCATCCTTGTAAGGTGATGGTGGAAAATAGAGTACACCACGGCGTGGAGACGATATTCCGTACGTACGCACGCGCGGTGATTTCATTTTTCCGTAGGATGGATAGAAGATGAATTAGGGTTATTTCATATTTATAATAACATATCAGTATGTAAGTAATACTTATGTTATTACTTTATCCTGAAACAACTAAAGAAGAAGAAGTTGAAGAAGAAAGAAATTGAAAAGATCGGTAATGGATATTACCTCTTCTTTGAAACGCCTCTTTGAATACTCCACTTAGGGAACTAAGATTGGTCTTTGAAGAATACCAGGACCTATATAATTATTCTAGGGAAGTGGAGAAGGGATTTTGGCAGGGGTTGGACGAGCTTGAGTGCTCAAATTGGTGTGAGGAGGAGGGGGAGGAGGTGCCCTTTTATAAGGGAGGAGAGGGGCACCTTAGGAATACCTCAAAATATTATTTTATATTAAAGTCAAAATCGGTTTATAATGGTTACAAAGGGTCTTATTTCGAAGGTAAAGTGGGGATGGGTAGAAATCCTATCAACCAATAAGATTTATACAAGTTTAGGTTATTATTTTAACCTTATCAATTAGATTTAACTCTAAGTTAAATAATTTAACTTTTACCGTGACTTTTTGTTTTCTTACACTATATGGTTAATACGCTTACTATAACATGCCAAACGAACCCCAAGTTGTTTATTATTAACATATATATCCTTATCTAAGTCATTTGTCCGAAATTTAGATTTTTAGGAATAAAATAAAAATTAATAATATAATATTTGATTTAAAAACTATTTTGTGTCAATTTTGACACTATTTGATATATGATTTTTGTGAAAGTCATAACAGAATTATATGTTCGAACCAAGTTGATTAAATAAACACTAATATATCATAGTAACCTCTAAAATTAGTGTAATTCAAAAAAAAGTCTCAAATTACATTTATTTGAGCATTTATAACATCAATTATGTTAACATTTCCCTAAAAGGGTAATTACTGCATCATCGTTGTGTCATAAATAAATTAATTTATTTAAAGTCTAAAAATTATAAATAAAATATCATTATGTAGGAAATATTTTTAGCTTTCTAATTAATATTTATAGTCGAATTTATATTATGTATAACCCCATATTAAAAATGTTTTAGTTATTAAACTTTGATTTTAACTATTTTAACTATTCATTAAATAAAATAATATTAAATGTCATAATATAATCCAAGTGGACCTAAATGGTCATATTATATTCATAAGGTTGTTTTTGGTCGAATTACACTTATCCAATAGAATTAGGATATGTGTTAGGGTAATAGTAATATCATATTTACCCTTAGTTACCCTATTTACTATTAACCGCGGTAAAAAAAGTAAAAAGTTACTATTCACCAAAAAATTATTTTTATCTCATTGAACCACATTTTACTTACTGATATCAACCGTTTCTGTCGGATTTTCGAAATTCCATTCACATAAGCGGTAAAATTATGTTTTATGCAAAATTCAGTTTTTAACCTACCACTTAGTGGTTTCACTATTCATCAAAAATTGAAAGTTTTCAGAAAAATACCAAAATTTCACCCTAGGCTAATTTCGGTATTCCGAATCCAAAAATGAGGTCCATTTTGAAAGATAAAATTTTAAAAAGTGGTTATTACTATTCATAACGGCTATTTTAAATAATATTTTAATAGCATATCGTCGTTTAGTGAAACTCGGTATTGCGTACAACGCAAGCTATCGAGGAAGGTCGCGATTGCGTGTAAAGTAAGCCAAGATAGTGTGTAGTGAAAGATTCCTTTGATGATATATATATAACATAAAAACCAAATATTACTCATAAAAATCTCGGGTGTTACATTCTACCCCCCTAAAAAAGAATTTCGCCCTCGAAATTCGTCACTTTGTAACAAACAGATGAGGATACTTCTCCCTCATCATATCCTCAAGCTCCCATGTAGCTTCTTAAAGTTGGTGGTTCCTCCATAAAAATTTCACCAATCGAGTGGTCTTGTTTCGTAGGACTTTTTCGCTACGAACCAGAATCTCTATCTGTTGTTCTTCATAAGAAAGATCTTGCTCCAGCGGTACAACTTCTAAGCAGAGTACATGTGAAGGAGCAGGTATGTACTTTCTCAAGAGAGATACACGGAACACATCGTGAACTTGAGAGAGATTCGGTGGAAGCGCCAATCGGTAAGCTACCTTTCCAACACGATCCAGTATTTCGAAAGGACCGATATATCTAGGGCTCAACTTCCCCTTCTTTCCAAATCTCATAACCCTCTTCCAGGGAGATATTCGTAAGAACACTTTATCACCCACTTAAAACTCTAGGTCTTTTCTTAGGTTGTCAGAATAACTTTTCTGTCGACTCTGAGCTGCCCTTATGTGTTGTTGAATAGATCTAACCTTTTTTGCCATTTCATCAACGAGATCAGGTCCTAATAGCTTTCTTTCCCCAACTTCATCCCAGCAAGTTGGAGTCCTGCATTTCTTTCCATAGAGAGCTTCATAAGGTGCCATCTGAATACTAGAGTGAAATCTATTATTATAAGAAAATTCCACAAAAGGTAGGTGTTGATCCCAACCTCCTTTGAAATCCATTGAGCAAGCTCTCAACATATCTTCTAGGGTTTGAATTGTTCTCTCAGACTGACCGTCTGTCGGAGGATGATAAGCAGTGCTGAAACTTAACTCTGTATCCAGAGTATGCTGAAGACTTCGCCAGAACTTCGAGGTAAATCTTGGATCCCGATCAGATATAATAGATAGTGGTACTCCATGCAATCTTACCACTTCCTTTACATATATCCTGGCAAGCTGATCTAGAGAGAAATCCTCTCTAATAGAAATGAAGTGTGCAGACTTTGTAAGAAGATCAACTATGACCCAGATAGCATTATTGCCTTTGGATGTTTTAGGAAGTCCTGTGAAAAAGTCCATATTGATGTTTTCCCATTTCCATTCGGGTATGGGTAATGGTTGTAACATCCCCTTAGACTTCTGTCTCTCAGCTTTAACTTGTTGACAAACCAAGCATCAAGAGACATATTCAGCAACATCTCTTTTCATGCCATCCCACCAGAAGTACTCTTTCAGGTCACTATACATCTTCGTGCTTCCAGGATGAATAGAGAATGAAGAACTATGAGCCTCATTCAGCAGCTCCTTCTTTAATTCGGGGATGGGAGGAACACAAACCCGATTCCTGAACTTTATTATCCCATCACAATCAGGGTTGAATTCAGGAACATTTCTCACATTCTTTTGTAACTCGACATCTTCTTTCTGTGCCTCTTTAATCTTCACATGTATAGATGGTTGAACATTCATTTGAGAAAGATAAGATTTTTCCCCTTCCATTATAATTCCAAGATCCATCCTTTGTAAATCCATATATATTGGATCTTTTGTGATCCTCATCATGGATAAATTAGCATGGTCTTGTCGACTTAATGCATCTGCCACCTTGTTTTCTTTCCCAGGGTGGTAATGGATGGAGCAGTCATAATCCTTAATCAGCTCCAACCATCTTCTTTGACGCATATTCAACTCCTTTTGTGTGAAAATATACTTTAAACTTTTATGATCAGTATAAATATCACACCTTTCACCATAAAGGTAATTCCTCCAAATCTTTAATGCAAAGATTACCGCAGCTAACTCCAAATCATGTGTTGGGTAATTTTGCTCATGGATTTTCAACTATCGTGAGGCATAAGCTATCACCATATCATTTTGCATAAGAACACACACCAATCCCTTCTTGGATGCATCACTGTAGATCACAAACCTTTCTCCACTACAAGGTAGTGTGAGCACAGGTGCACTGGATAACCTTCTTTTCAACTCCTTGAAATTCTCTTCACATTCCTCTTTCCAAACAAACTTAACTCCTTTCCGAGTCAACTTGGTGAGTGGATTAGATAATCGTGAAAAATCTTTTACAAAACGTCGATAATATCCAGCCAAACCAAGAAAACTTTGGATCTCAGTTACTGTTGTTGGTCTCGACCATCTTTCGATAACCTCTGTTTTTGCTGGATCCATAGGTATCCCCTCTTTTGAGATTATGTGACCCAAAAATGCAACTTTTTGAAGCCAAAATTCACACTTGGTAAATTTGGCATAAAGCTTCTCCTTTCTCAGGGTCTTCAATATAATTCTCAAGTGATCTTCATGCTCTTCCTTTCTCTTTGAATAGATAAGAATATCATCTCTAAAGACTACCACAAATTGATCAAGATAGTCTCTAAAGACTCTATTCATTAGATCCATGAAGATAGAAGGGGCATTAGTAAGACCAAATGGCATCACTATAAATTCACAGTGTCCATACCTTGTATGGAAAGACGTCTTTGGTATATCCTCCCTTTTGACCCTTAATTGATGATACCCTGAACGAAGATCAATCTTGGAAAAGTATTGAGCTCCGCGTAGTTGGTCAAATAAGTCATCAATGCGTGGGAGAGGATATTTGTTCTTGATAGTGATCTTGTTAAGTTTTCGATAATCAATGCAGAGTCTCATTGATCCATCTTTCTTCTTAACAAATAGAACAGGTGCTCCCCAAGGTGAAGCACTAGGGCATATTAATCCCTTATCAAGATTCTCTTGGAGTTGCTTCTTCAATTCCTGCAACTCAATTGGAGCCATTCTATAAGGTGTCTTTGAAATAGGCAAAGCACCCGGTACGAGTTCTATTGAAAACTCAACTTCATGATTTGGTGGAAGACCTGGTAATTCCTCTGGAAAGACATCATAAAACTCCCATATGATGGTAATATTCTTAATCGCGAGTTTCTCACCAACCATTTGAGATAAATAACCTTCATTTAGTGGAATCAATACCCATAAAATGGAAGAAATTTCCACTAGAAGGTTATGTTCATCCTTGCATTGATAGACGATCATAGATTGATCTGGAATATGAAATGTGACTTCCCTTTTTTGGCAATTGATATGAGCTCCGTATAAAGAAAGCCAATCCATGCCAAGAATCACATCGAATTCCACTAAAGGAAGGATCACAAGATTTTTAGGAAGCACTTTCCCACAAACGTCAATTGGAGAAGAATTATAAACTATTGATGCGATTGATGTGCCATTAGGTGTTGTAACAGCTAACTCAACATCTAATTGTTGAGGTAATACGGTGATACCCTTAGAAAATTCTTCATAAATAAAAGAGTGGGTGGATCCAGAATCAAATAAAACATTTGCTACTTTAGAGTGGATGGTAAGTGTACCTTTCACCACTTCGTTATCGTACTCCACATCGCTGATAGAAATTGCATGTGACTTTCCTTTGTCTTTAGCCTTAAGAGTTTGTTGACGTCAACCATCATCATCAACCCTTGGATTTGGGCATTGATTGGCATAATGCCCCATCTCCTTGCACTTGAATCATTGAAGTGTAGTAGGTTCATTCTGTGTATCCCTTACTTTGTTTGCATCATTTGACATCTTCTTCCCATTATCGCGACATTCAAATTCCCGATGACCTTTCTTTCCACATTTGAAACATTTACTTGTGCCTTTAAGACAACTCCCTCCATGTTTCTTTCCACACTTTGAGCATAAGGGAAAGCTCATCTTCTTTTCATTGTGCTCTTTAGATTTTCCTTTGAATTCCATTTTCCTCTTCTTATCAAACCCATATGACTGATGGGTTACTCCAATCTCCATCTCAACTTTGAGAGCACATTGAATGATTTCCTCGTAGCAATTGAAGTCCCTTATGGCTAACGCCCTTCGAAGACTTGGTTTTAAGCCACTAACGAATCGATCGATCTTACTCTCAGGTTGGATAATAATACCAGAATCGTACCTTGAAAGTCTTGTAAAATTTGCTTCATAGGTACCAACAGATTCATCATCCCTTTGCTTCAGTTCAAGAAACTCTTTCTCCATCTTTGTTCGGAGAATACGAGGGAAGTACTTATTGAAAAATAAGTTCTTGAACTCGTCCCATTCCATGGAATCAATTCCATCCCTTTGCCTCGTATTCTTAATAAGATTCCACCATTGATCAACATCTCCTACCAAACGATACACTGCTAGGATAACTTTATCATGTTCAGAACATTGAAGAACTGAAAATATCTTTTCAGTAGTACTAATCCATTGTTCAGCAACTAATGGATCAGTAGACCCACTGAAAGAAGGTGGACACTGCCTCATGAAGGATTCAACAGAATGTTGCTCCTTCCTTTGCTCGTTTGGAAATCCTGCATGATTCATAGCTTGAGAAAGTTGTGTGAGCATGGCTACACGATTTTTCATTCTAGCTCCCATATCATTTGGTTGCTCAGGGGGACAATCATTGCATTGCCCATCACATTCCGCATTAACACGGTTCCTTCGGGTTCCAGCCATTGACTAAAACCAAGAAGAATAGTGTGAGCAACACTAACTATAATAGGGAAACCACATAATAAAATTTTCACGCTTAAGGTCTTATCCTAGGTTATTCATGGCCATTTCTAAAACACTAAGATTGTGTTCTATGCTTAGACTTATCCTTAGGGTTCTTACTAAGGCTTTCACATCCTAGTTTCAATGGTTGACTATACCTTTCCTCTGATACCAACTATAACAGTCTGGAATTACTTCCAGTGGACTATAATTGATACCTATCAGGGCACTCCATGGGCGGCTACACCCCCTGGGTGGGAAACACCACCATCCCCAGTGGCAACCATTTCCTCATGAAGCCCTTGGGAGGAGAGCCATGCTTCGTCCCAACACTCACATGTGAGAGTTCCCAAGGATCGGATACATTCCTACCTCCTTTGCCTCTGATACCAAATATAACGACCCATACTTTATATACATTGTTAATACTTCATAATTGAAGCACACTTATTACAACATATGACAAAACCAAAAAGGACCGTATAGGTATAGTGTCTTTAGAAACTGGGAAACATAAACAACTGGTTCATAAATCTTCTAAAGTGTCTCCCATTTATTTCATCATATCTAGGGTCCCTTTTAGCATATTCTACTTAATATCCATCTTCCTGAACTGGGGAAAATAAAACATAAAAAAAAGGGTGAGCTCAAATGCTCAGCAAGGGCAAATAAAGGAAATAAAAATCATATCATATCTTTTTGAAAATCATAACCTGCAAAAGAGATCATAATATCTTAACATGGAATAAATCATAGAAGTGAAAATGAGATCCCCATAATCATAAAATAAAACTTGAAACTTTGTGGCATGCACACATAATCATGGAAAATCATTTCTTGTTAGTCATGACTCATTGCCAAGACTATCTTAGCGGACAAAGTCCATTTCTGAACCGAGTTCACTCCTCGTTTCAGTCCTGTATCACTGAACCAAAATAACCTTCTGTTCCAGCCATGTCTATATCATGAGATATAAATCTTTACCCAATGAATTGGAGGGATATATAGGTCCCACCCATCTTATAATGAATCCTTTCTTATGTGTGCCACATAATCATAAATCATACATCATCGCATAACACATGTAACAAAAATGGGATTCTTGAAACATCATGACATCATAAAACAAATCATATAAGGTAAATGACTTCATAAAAATAATTTCCTCAAAACATAATCAAATCAATGTAATAATAGGGATAAAAATAGAACCCTATATTATCTTAGATGGAAAATAATTTTGATAAAACATTTGAACTCCATTCTTGAGGAAAATATCCTTTCTACTTCAAAAACACTTTTCTTTTCTTAATATGTCATACAATTATAAACTAAAAGAAGTTGATTAAAAATAAACTTGAAAAATTATAAAGGAATATTCTTGGAAATAAGGTTTTAAAAATCCATTCTTTCCGTATAAGTTAAAAAAAACATTCTTCGTACTTTTGTCGGAAAAGTCAAAAAAGTACCTCGTACGAAAAAACGACAAAAGATTCCTTTCATATTCTTTACTAAAAACTCACCGAAGGGTAAAATTGGATTTAAACTATTTTTAGTGGATGTAAACAATATTACATATTTAGGGAACATGGATGTGGATGATAAAATACACCCCAGTAAATGCCAAAGTAAAAGCAATCTCAGATAAAAATGAGATTGTGATATTTTCCCTTACCTTAGATCTTATTTGCTTTGTACGTGTCCGAAGATCCTGTATAATGGTTTAAATAATGTTATTGACTTTTTCCAGAATCATACATATTGATATGATATCATATATGGTCATATTCTTAGCTTCTTATTAGTAATATTTCATTGTTACTTGTTACTCGGGTCTTTATTGCCTTTTGTTCTTATGCGTGTTTTGCCGAATAAATTCTTATTCTTATTTTAAGGTTATAGATAAATTATATCCAGAATGGTATTAGTGTAACATATATCATATTTATTCATTCAATTCATTTATATAATTACTATGTAATGATGATCATGTAGAACGAGTCACATCACATCGTGGAGACGGTATTCCGTACGTACGCACGAGCGATGATATTGTTCCCATGATTGTGGAATTGTATTTAAGTGTATTTATACTATTTCAGTATCAATATCACTTTATAATAATCATATATAGTTACTCATTACACCATTATACCCATCCTTGTAAGGTGATGGTGGAAAATAGAGTACACCACGGCGTGGAGACGGTATTCCGTACGTACGCACGCGCGGTGATTTCATTTTTCCGTAGGATAGATAGAAGATGAATTAGGGTTGTTTCATATTTATAATAACATATCAGTATGTAAGTAATACTTATGTTATTACTTTATCATGAAGAAACTAAAGAAGAAGACGTTGAAGAAGAAAGAAATTGAAAAGATCGGTAATGGATATTACCTCTTCTTTGAAATGCCTCTTTGAATCCTCCACTTAGGGAACTAAGATTGGTCTTTGAAGAAGACCAGGACCTCTAGGATTATTCTAGGGAAGTGGAGAAGGTATTTTTGCAGGGTTTGGCCGAGATTGAGTGCTCAAATTGGTGTGAGGAGGAGGGGGAGGAGGTGCCCTTTTATAAGGGAGGAGAGGGGCACCTTAGGAATACCTCAAAATATTATTTTATATTAAAGTCAAAATCGGTTTATAATGGTTCCAAATGGTCTTATTTCGAAGGTAAAGTGGGTATGGGTCTCAATCCTATCAACCAATAAGATTTAGACAAGTTTAGGTTATTATTTTAACCTTATCAATTAGATTTAACTCTAAGTTAAATAATTTAACTTTTACCGTGACTTTTTTTTTCTTACACTATATGGTTAATACACTTACTATAACATGCCAAACGAACCCCAAATTGTTTATTATTAATATATATATCCTTATCTAAGTCATTTTGCCGAACCTTAGATTTTTAGGAATAAAATAACAATTAATAATATAATATTTGATTTAAAAACTATTTTGTGTCAATTTTGACACTATTTGATATATGATTTTTTTGAAAGTCATAACAGAATTATATGTTCAAAAAAAGTTGATTAAATCAACACTAATATATCATAGTAACCTATAAAATTAGTGTAATACATAAAAAGTCTCAAATTACATTTATTTGAGCATTTATAACATCAATTATGTTAACATTTCCTTAAAAGGGTAATTACTGCATCATCGTTGTGTCATAAATAAATTAATTTATTTAAAGTCTAAAAATTATAGATAAACTATAATTATGTAGGAAATCTTTTTAGCTTTCTAATGAATATTTATAGTCGAATTTATATTATTTATAACCCCATATTAAAAATGTTTTAGTTATTAAACTTTGATTTTAACTATTTTAACTATTCATTAAATAAAATAATATTAAATGTCATAATCTAATCCAAGTGGACCTAAATGGTAATATTATATTCATAAGGTTGTTTTGGGTCGAATTAAACTTATCAAATAGAATTAGGATATGTGTTAGGGTAATAGTAATATCATATTTACCCTTAGTTACCCTATTTACTATTAACCGCACTAAAAAAAGTAAGAAGTTACTATTCAAAAAAAAATTATTTTTATCTCATTGAACCACATTTTACTTACTGATATCAACCGTGTCTGTCATATTTTCAAAATTCCATTCACATAAGCGGTAAAATTACGTTTTATGCAAAATTCAGTTTTTAACCTACCACTTAGTGGTTTCACTATTCATCAAAAATTGAAAGTTTTCAGAAAAATATCAAAATTTCACCCTAGGCTAATTTCGGTATTACGAATCCAAAAATGAGGTCCATTTTGAAAGATAAAATTTCAAAAAGTGGTTATTACTATTCATAACGGCTATTTTATATAATATTTTAATAGCATATCGTCGTTTAGTGAAACTCGGTATTGCGTACAACGCAAACTATCGAGGAAGGTCGCAATTGCGTGTAAAGTAAGCCAAGCTAGTGTGTAGTAAAAGATTCCTTTGATGATATATATATAACATAAAAACAAAATATTACTCGTAAAAATCTCTGGTGTTACATCGACCAAGGAAATGTGTAAGGGAAGGGTTAATTTCACAATCTCTTTATTATCCAAGGTTGTTTTTACGTAAGTATCTACTGGTACATCTTTATCATCCACATCCGTGTCTTCATAAAAATTTATTTCAAAACATTTTTACTATTTACTAGAATATAGGATAAAGTAATTTATAACAATTTTTTGACTTTTTATAAGATTTTTTGGAAAGGAATCCATTTGTCATTTTCCAAACAAGGTAATTTATAACCTTTTCGATAAAACTAAGGTAATAATGACTTTTTTAACTTATACGGCGGGTGCGGCTGTTTTCTGCCATTACAACATCATCAAAGATTCCCTTACAAGCTTATAAGAATATTTACAAGGTAAATGTTTTATTTTATAATTATATGAATTTTAAAAGATTTCAAAATAGAAAGAGATATTTCTCTAAAAAAGGCTTTGATTTCATCCATGTCAATATCCTCTGATGGAGTTTAAGCTTATTTGAAGTTGATTTATTATGATACAAAAATTTCATATTTTATTGAAGGTTTTGTAATATTTTGGACTGTGGATGTGCTATTTTAACACCGTTCATGGTTTACGGATAAAGTATTGACATTTCGTATGCTATTTTTAATACTGATGTTTATGTTATGTTTAATCCTTTTCATATGTCGAATGCATTGGACTTAGTAAGTGATAGGTGGAGCCCACTATAGCTCCTCGATGCATTAGTAGGACTCATGAGACAAACTAGTGTCTTGGCACAAGGCCTTGACAAAATCTTATTTGTAGTCTTGGCACAAGGCCTTGACTATGTGGTTATGAAAGTCCGGCATTATACATTCTATCATTATGAAAGTTTCTATTGATATTGCATGTGATTATTCGACTAGTATAATATCCATGTGAATAAGTAAATGGAATTATTTGATTTTTATCTTTTCCATATTATGAAGAATGTCAAGTTTAAAAGGATTTTTTAGTCGTATACATTGTTCTAAATGTTTATTCTTACTTATGAAAGTTTCCACTATATTGTTATCCTTAATGAGAATCTGAGCTCACCCCTTTATATGTTCTATTTTTCCTAGGATGCAAAGAAGTATATTATGACTGACCTGCAGGGATTGTTTATGGGATCTCAGTGTTGTCTATGGAAACAATTTTGTTGTATTTTTCAATTTTATGATGTAATGTAAACCATATGAATTTATCTAGTACTTCCAAGGCTACTAAACTAATCGGTCTTTCGAGAATTGATCTTTTTTTATCATGCCAATGTTATGTAATAATGCACCAACTCTGGGTAACTAGGGTCGGGGCATTATAGTTGGTATCAGAGGAAGTTTAGTACAAACCTTGGAAACTAGTTTTAGATAAACTCAGATTAGAGCACATAGACCTAAGA
The DNA here is from genome assembly GCA_963277665.1 of Viscum album. Classification (NCBI taxonomy): domain Eukaryota; kingdom Viridiplantae; phylum Streptophyta; class Magnoliopsida; order Santalales; family Viscaceae; genus Viscum; species Viscum album. Next base: position 998,859,298 of record OY728147.1, read on the forward strand.
TAGACTTTGAGGATTAATATAGAATAACTTCCTAGAATTTTTGTATTGTAGAGATTTAGTGATTTTTACAAGAAATACATCCAGTCTAGATACGAGCAGGTAGAGGTCGCTCTGGCACAAATTTACCAAGGGGTAAAACCCAAAAACACCGATTTGAGCTAGACTCGAACGGGAACTGGTGCATAACAACGAGTCTTGCTGCACTCTTGGTTACGACACTCTCGGGGTATATGATTAGGATAATTATCATTTTCATTAAAAAATATTATGAAGGGTTTATTAGTATATACTTCCCCAAATAAAACATTTTTTTATTATGGATTATATCCATAAACAGTTCAGTTTATGTTAAGTGTTTTACAAGTTTGGATTTATGTATTTTGATTCATAAACTAATCTAGTTTATGCCATTATTTAGAAATGGCACCTAGTTGAAGGAATGGAAACTTTATCAATGAACTCACTCCATGTAGGTATTTCCCTCATGCTCAAGATATTTATAGTGGAGCTGGTGATACAGATGGTTCTGATCAGCTTATCACCATACTAGGAAAACTCACTCAGGTAATGAATAATAACCTTACCTGTATGGAGCCCCCTGATCCACAACATGGAGATTCAATGTTATATTTCTTCATGAGGCAACAAACACTAACATAAAATTAGAGTACAAATTCATTAGTATCTGAGCAATGGATAAATTCCTTAGATAAAATATTCCATGCTTTGGGGAGTAGTGAAAGGGAAAAAGTTGTCATGGCCGTTTACCGCCTAACTAGAGATGCTGATCAATGGTGGTCATTGATTCAAAATAAAAATGAAGATGATGAAGTATCAAATATGGAATGGAGGGAGTTTAAAAATCTTTTATTAGAAAAATACTTTCCTCGTGACCATCGAGCAGATATGGAATGACAATTTCTGAGTCTGAGGAAAAAGAAGGATGATAATATTGCAAAGTATGCGGCTAACTTTTCAAGGTTAGCAAGGCATACCGTAGATTATATACGTATCCCGAGATGTAATATTGATCATTTCATTGATGGGTTAAATCCATTTCTCATTCTATCATTAGTCTCTCAATCCTTCTCGTCATATAAAGATGTTGTCTCATGTGCTATCAAGACAGAAAAAGAATTCTCTAAGTCTTAAGAATTTGAAGCAAAGCAAGAGAAGAAGATATCTGAAAAACACTATGGAAATGGAAATAAGGGGAAGAAGGGAAAAGTTTAATATCCATCTTTCAGTAAATGTGGGAGGAAACACCCTAGTAATTTCCTGAAGGGAATGGGTGTCTATTACAAGTGTGGTGAAAAAGGCCACCAAGCTCGTGATTGCAAGGTGATGAAAGAGGCTATTGATGTTGAATGCTACAATTTTAGAGAATGGTGAAATTATTTGAATGAATATCCTAAGAGTTAGGGGAAATTACCTCAAAAAGGCCACGGGATCAAGGCCAAGATTATGCTATCACTACTGCTGAGGATGAAGCTCCAAAAGACGTGGCGGCGGATAATTTAATGGTTTCCTCAAGTTAAGAAAATGATTTATTTGATTATGGATCATCGTATTGTTTCATATCTTCCCATTTTTCTAAGAAAATTATATATTTCCAATTTGATTTAATAAGGGAGTTGTTAGTCAAACCTCTTAAGGGAAGTATCATTGCAACAATGTTTTTTGAATCTGTCCCCATTCGAGCATATAAATTTTCTTTATCTATTAATCTTATTGCCATACCAATGATTGAATTTGATATAATTCTCAACATGGACTGGCTTTCAAACTATGATGAAAAAATTTATTGTACGAAGAAGGTGGTTACTATTTTTGACGACGATGATAAAGAACACCTTATCTTTAGAGTAGAATCGTCACCAGCTAATTCTTATCTAGATCCACCCCCAGTAGCTCAACTAAATTCAATTATTGGGGATGAAGAGAATGAAATAACTGTAGATGAGGATAGTAATTTTCAAATATAGTATATACCTATTGTGAATGAATATGTTGATGTGTTTCATGAAGATTTACCGGGAAATCCTCCAGAATGGGAAATTGAGTTTTCCATTGATTTAATTCCTAGTTCAAGGACCATATTGAGGGCCCCTAATAGAATGACCACTGTGGAATTAGTGTAACTAAAGAAACAACTATAGGAATTGAGTAATAAAGGATTTATTCACCCTAGTGTTTCTCCATGGGGAGCCCCATTCCTTTTTGTTAAGAATAATGATAGATCTATGAGGTTGTGCATTCACTACATAGAGATCAATGCTATAACAATAAAGAACAAGTATCCCCTACCTCACATTGATGATTTATTTGACCAACTTCATAGAGATCAATAATTTCCAAATATTGACCTTTGATCTGGATATCATCAGTTGTGCATGAAGAAGGAAGACATTATGAAGACATCATTTCAAACCAGGTATGGGCATTACATGTTTATAATAATGCATTTGGGATTGACTAATGCACCCTCTATCTTCATGAATCTAATGAATAGATTTTTCAAGGAATATCTTGATGAAATTATAGTGGTATTTATTGATTATATCTTGGTATACTTTACACACTATGAAGATCATGAAAATCACTTGCACATTATCCTAAAAACTCTTAGAAGTCATGAATTATATGGGAAGTTTAGCAAGTGTGAATTATGGCTTCAAGAGATTTCATTTCTTGGCCATATCTGGACTGAAAATTATTTTATTATAATTAGTGCCCAAAAGTCATACATAATAACATGCATGGGGGACGAAAGTGGTTTAAACCCAATGCATCTCCTAGAATAATGTCTCTGCACTCCATAAGAAAGGATCCCTAAGTTATCATAAATCCTAATGTCTTACCCTGGATTCCCCTGATGAGAAAGCACGCCTGCGGAAAAGTTTTCCTCCCTCAAAACAAGATGACATTTCTGCCCCAAGAACATCTATCTTCTGCATCTATGGATTTGGTAGATCATGTCCCATGGCACCTCCTGACGATCCTGGATGGAATTCACCAAGATCTCAGAGTCGGATTCAATTTCAGCCACCTTAAAAATTTGACTTTTACACAACTTCAAGCTAGAAAGTAATGCCTTCACCTATGCACCTAAGGAAGAGCCCATGCCATAGAAGGCACTGAACCAAATCAGCATCGATCCACGTGAGTTGCGTAGGATCCCTCCGCCTCTCATTTTCCCTTGTAACAGAGATCTGTCCACGTTCAACTTCAGGCCACCGAGAGGTGGTAACCAACTGATCCAACGACCCCTCACCATATTAGGAATGCAGGGGAGGTTAATTATCCTACACACTATCTTCGATGATTCCTAGACCTTTATGAGTGGACCCATCTCCATAATCTGAGACTTCAATCTCATTTTAAGGAATAAGATTGGCACCCTAGATCTCCACCGATCCATGTTGCACGCATCACAAAGAGTCCAGCAAATAGAGGAAAGAATAATGGTCCTAAACTTGATTTCCATCACAACACCCTCCGAACCCTAGAACCATGCTTCCATGAAGCCCTGTATAGTGATTTTTTCCTCGACCAGATCAGGGTGGGGAGAGAACCAGGACTGTAAAAATTATGCCCACTCAATATAAAAAAAGTGGTGCACATCTGATTCTGTCTTTGGGAACTTGTAGTAGAAACACCGAGAGACAACGAGAATTCCTTTCCATCGAATGTTGTCATCCATAGGAAGATTTTTGTTCCTAATTCTCCACGTGAGGAAATTAATCTTCTTATAAATCTCCTTGGACCAATGTTTGGTAGACCAACTATCATTATGACCCTCCTCATGGAGAAGAGGCTTGTAGTCTCTGATGGAAAATCTACCCGATGAAGACCTGGTGAAACAGTAGGTATCTGGAACATCTTCCATGATTACCTCCTCAAACACCTTCGCCTGGTTCAGAGTAAGGGTAGATTTAATGAAACCAGGGGTTTCATTATACTCTTTAAACTGGATATATGGAAGTGTACCTTCATGGAATTCTAGCGTTTCTCCTGACCAGTTGTCCTTCCATAATTGGATCTCCCCTTTCCTGAAGATCCATCCAGTTTTCCCTTTTTGATTCTTGAGATGCAAGAACATGTTTCGGGTGAGCCAAGAATGTCGGGGGCCTCTCCCCATTTCCGTAACTCGATGATCACCATACCGCAGTTTGAAGAACGAGGCCAACATAGAACCCCCCCTAATAATATCCCATGACAACCTGCCTTGGAGACCTTGGATGGTTTCCCAAATATTTTGGAGACCCACTCCCCTTCCAATATTGGTTTAGCCATACGAGCCGAAGCTTCCCAGTAACAGCGTCCCTCTTGTTTGGAGTCCCATATGAAGGATGAAAGTATTTTCTTCATACGGTCCACAAGTCCCTTTGCGAGGCTTAAACAGTGATAAACCATGCATGGGTATCGAAGATAACACGCTGTTGATGAGGGTCACCTGCCCTCCAAAAGACAGAATGTTGTTTTTATAGTTTATTATTACTCCAAGCATTCAGTTGATAGTGTCTTCGAAGTGATGTTTCTTGATGTGTCCATGGGAAAGAGGAACTCTTAAATATATCATTGCCATCTGCTTCCGATGACAGCCCAATATTTCATGAATTCCCTTGCTGTGTCTTCCAGAACATCGGTTGGAAATGAAAACCTGGCTCTTCTCTTTGTTGACAGCCTTCCCACTTAGGTGCCCATATGAAACCAGAATTTCTGATAGGTTGTTAAGTGATCTTCGACTTCCATTGATAAAAATCGAGATTTCATCCGCATACATGAGATGAGAAACCAGTTCAAAGCTTCCCCTACTCCTGAAAGGGGCTAACCTACCAGCCCCCACACATTGGTTGATATTCCTAGATAATGAATCCTATGCCAAGATGAAAAGGGATAGAGAGAGTGGATCCCCTTGGCGAACCCCACAAATTGAGGTACACAGTTTTATTTGTTTAGCGGGTTATTTTCGGCATTTCATCCAGAATTTTGCCTGATTGGCTAACCCATTAACCAAGCTCACATGTAAAGGGGAGAAATTTTTTGGACAAAAGAATGTGAAAAATGTTTTGAAGAATTGAATAGAATATTAGTCAATGCTCTTATATTGACTATACCATCAGAGAATGATGGGTTTGTTATTTATAGTGATGCTTCAATGAAAGGACTTGGTTGTGTCCTTATGCAGAATGATATGTTTATTTCCTATCCATCATGACAGCTAAAAATTCATGAGCAAAACTTTCCTACTCATGATCTCGAGTTAACAGCTGTAATCATGGATTTGAAGATATGAAGAAATTATCTCTATGGTTAAAAATGTGAGATATATACCGATCACAAGAGTTTGAAGAATATTTACTCACCGAAAGAACTCAACATGATGGAAAAGCGATGACTTGAACTACTGAAGGATTTTTATTGCACGATACACTACCATCAGGGAAATGAAAATAAGGTGGCAGATGATTTGAGTAGAAAATATCATGGAGTTTTTAACAAGATGAGAGATGAAAGTGTTCCTATATACATGGATCTAGTAAAGATGGATATGTGAATAACCATAGAAGGCGAAACATCAATAATTTTTCAAATGGTTTCCAAACCATCTTTACTAGAAAGGATAAAGAGTTCTCAGACCGGTGATGAAGAGTTTCAAAATAAGATTAATTCTTTGAATGATGGGAGATTGATTGAATTTTTGTATGATCATGGAATTTTGAAATTTGGGAAGTGAATTTGTGTTCCCGATATAACTAATCTAAAAAGGGAATTATTGGATGATGCCCATAGTTCAAATTTCGCTATACACCCTGGTAGCAGTAAGATATATAGAGATTTGAAGTAAGATTTTTGGTGGGACAACATGAAGAGGGAGATTTATTATTTTGTGTCAAGAAGTATGGTTTGTCAACAAGTGAAAGCTGGAAGGAAACAGCCTGGAGGAGTCATGGAACCTATTCCCATACTAGAGTGGAAATTGGATATTTTTACTATGGACTTAGTCATGGGAGTACCAATGACTCCAAGAAAGAATGATGCTATATGGGTCATTGTTGATCGTCTTACCACGTAATCACATTTTCTTGCTATAATAGAAGATTTACCACTTAAACGTCTAGAAAAACTATATATTAATGAAGTTGTGAGACTTCATGGAGTACCCATATCGATAGTTTCTGATTGTGATACACCTTTTACATCAAGATTCTGGAAAAGTCTTCCGAATGCCCTGGATACTGAACTTTGTTTGAGCACTGCCTACCACCCCCAAACTGATAGAAAATCAGAAAAGACTATTCAAACATTAAAAGACATGTTGAGATCATTCTCATATGACTTACAAGGTATGTGGGATCAATATTTACCTCTGGTAGAATTTTCTTATAATAATAGCTTCCATTCAAGTATTCAGATGGCACTATATGAAGTGTTATACAAAAAATAGATGTCACACACCAACCTCTTGGGATGATGTTAGTGAAAAAAAACTCGTAGGCCCAGAACTGGTGGAGGAAACAATGGAAAAGGTGAAGGTAATCCAAAACCACATCAAAACCACTCAATGTAGGCAGAAGAGCTATGCTGATAACCGAAGGAAGGATTTGGAATTTCAGGTAGGAGATCATGTTTTCGTGAAGGTATCTCCATGGAAGGGTGTTATACGTTATGGTAATAAGGGTAAATTATGTCCCTGGTACATCAGAACTTTTGAAATTCTAGAACGAATTGGGGCAGTAGCTTACTGTTTGGAAATGCCTCCAAGTGTCTCCAAAGATCACGATGCATTCCACGTATCACTGTTGAGAAAATATATGCCTGACCCAACGCATGTACATACCTAAGAGGAATTAGAACTAGAACTCGATCTGTCTCATTTAAAAGAGCCTATCAAGGTTCTTGATACAAGAAAACAATTGTTGAGAAACCAGACGACTCATCTTGTAAAAGATCTATGTAGAAACCATAAGATGGAAGAGGCAACATGGGAACTCGAGGAATTTATGATGAAGAACCACCCGAGTCTTTTGATGTAGTAATATTCTAGAAATTTTGATCATGGAATTATTTGAAGTAGGGGAGAATGTAACACCCCAAGCTTCCACGATACGCTTCTCTTTAAATAATACAATAGTACTTCGAGTTCTAACACACCACAACCAATCAAACTAGCCGTTATGAATAGTAATACCCACTTTTTGAAATTTTATAAATTTTATCTTTCAAAATGGACTTCATTTTTGGATTTGGAAAATCGAAATTAGCTTAGGGTGATTTTTTGGTATTTTTCTGATAAATTTAAATTTTTGATGAATAGTGAAAAACACTGAGTTATTGTTTAAAACCAAATTTTTATTTAAATAAATATTTATTTTTTTTAAATTCATTTTAGGTAAAATATAGAAACATAATACCTATATAATTTCAATGTAACTCATTGGAATCAGTTTATAATAATTTTAGATATATAAAAATTTTATTGAACTTTTTACCGTCTTTTACCCATCTCCTAGGAGCATTTCAAAATTTACAAAAAACTTAATTTTACCGCTTCTGTGAGTTGAATTTCAAAAATCCAAGATGCAAGGTTGATATCAGTAAGTATAATGTGGTTCAATAAGATGAAAATAATTTTTGGTTAATAGTAACATTTTACTTTTATTTACCACTGTTAAAAGTAAATAGGGTAATTAAGGGTAAAAATGATATTATTATTACACTAACATACATCCTAATTATATTGGTTAATTTTAATTCGACCGAAAACAACCTTAGGAATAAAATATGATCATTTAGGTCCACTTGGGTAAGATTAGGACTTTTATTATTATTTAATACAAAGAAGAGTTAAAAGTGTTAAATTCAAAGTTTAATAACTAAATTTTTTTAATATAAAGTTACACATAAGATAAATTAGACTATAAATATTCAATATAAATCTAAAAATATTTCCTACATAATTGTATTTTATTTATATTTTTTATACATTAAATAATTTAATTTAATTATGGCACAATGAAGATGCAGTTATTACCTAATTAATGAAATATTAAAATATTTGATATTATAAATATCAAAATAAATGTAATTTGAGACTTTTTATGAATGAAACATATTTTATAGTTTAATAATACATAGTATGGTTGTTTATATTAGTTTTTTTCGAAGTAATAATGCTGTAATTAATTTAGCAAAAACAAAATACCAAATAGTGTCAAAATTGGCATAAAAGACTTTTTAAGACAAATATTCTATTATTAATTCATATTCTATTTCTAAATATCCAAGTATAAGCCAAACGAATTTTATAACTATTGGTGTATCATTAATTAACCACTTCTGTTTAGTTTATAATTATATAGTATGTTTATTAACCATATAATATAAAAATACAAAGAGACATGGTAAATGTCAAACTATTTAACGAAGAGTTAAATCTAAAAGATAAGGTTACTATAGTGACGCAAACCTGTCTAAAACCTATTGGTTGAGTGGTTTTCGACCCATCCCCTCCTTATCCTTTAAATAATTTATTTTGGAGCCATTATAAACCGAAAATGATTTTATTATAAAATAATATTTCTAGCTTTTCCTATGGTGCCCGTCACCCCTCTTATAAAAGGGAACTCCCCCTTATCTCTAATTCACACCTTCAAATCCATTTGGATCATCCAAAATATATCCAAATACCCTCTAAAATATCCTACCTTAATCCTAGAGGCCTTACTTTAGTAAAGAATCCATCCTAAGGAGCCCTTTTAATCAAATTAAAAGGAAGAACCCAATGAAGAGGTAAATATTTCAACACCTATTTCAAGTTCCTTTCTTCTTCCACTTCCACATTCTTTGTTGTTTCCATTATATAATAATAAATCAAGTGTCTTATATATACTGTTATGTTATTATAAATATGGTACAACCAAATTCATTATTCTATCCATACTTTGAATGACATGTCACCATACGTGCGTACGTACGACATACCGTCTCCACGTCATGGTGTAATTGTTATTAAATACATTATTATTTGGATGGGTTTAATAAGGATGTGTAATTGATGAAAATAATAAATATAACATGATAATGATCTTTTATATATGATATAACATCAAATTATATATTATTTTAATATCAAAATATTGATATTGTCCCTTGTGCGTACGTACAGCTTACCGTCTCCACGAACGCGATGAGATTCATTCCCCATCGTATCCATTCAAGACTAATTTTCATTAGATGATTAAAAATAATGTTTAAAGACTTAATATCATTATGAATATGAATAAGATACATTCTATAACTAACAAACATTACTAACGTAACAAATCATATAAAGGAAAATGAATCAGATAACACCCTAAACGACGATAATACTAAAATATTATTAATAATGAAATATTAAAAGATCATATATGATATCATATTAATTTATATGATTATTTTATAATTTAATGAAAATTATTTCACAATTATACAGGAGGTTAACCTACCCTCTACCGAGTAAAAGTACAAGGTAAGTGTTACTTTCACAATCTCTTTATTATCCGAGGTTGTTTTTACATAAGTATCTACTAGGGAATCTTTATCATACACATCTTTTTTTCCTAAAAATGTATTTCAAAACATTTTTACTATTTACTAGACTGTGTTATAAATCCATTTATACCATTTTTTTACTTTTTATAAGATGTTTTTTAAAGGAATCATTCATTCATTTTCCAAACAAGGTACTTTATAACCTTTTTGAAAAAAAAGGTAATAATGCCTTTTTTAACTTATACGGAGGGTGCGGCTGTTTTCTGCCGTTATAACATCATCAAAGATTCCCTTACAAGATTATAATAATATTTACAAGTTAAATGTTTTCTTTTATAATTATATGAATTTTAAAATATTTCAAAATAAAAGGAGATATTTCTCTAAAAAAGGCTTTGATTTCATCCATGTCAACATCCTTTGATGGGTTTTAAGCTTATATGAAGTTGATTTATTATGATACAAAATTTCCATATTGTATTGAAGGTTTTGTAATATGATTGAATGTGGATTTGTTATTTTTACACCATTCATGGTTTAGGGATAATGTATTGACATTTCATATGGTAGTTTTAATAAGAATGTTTTTGTTATGCTTAAACCTTTTCATATGAGGAATGAATTGGAATTAGTAAGTGACGAGTGGAGCCTGCTATAGCTCCTCGATGCATCGGTAGGTCTCATGCGAAAAACTAGTGTCTTGGCACAAGGCCTTGAAAAAATCTTATTTATAGTCTTGGCACAATTCCTTGACTATGTTGTTATGAAAGTCTGGCATTATGCATTCCATCATTATGAAAGTGGCTATTGATATGACATGTGATTATTTGACTAGTAGAATATCAATGTGAATAAGTAAATGAAATTATTTTCTTTTTATCTTTTCCATTTTATTCTGAACTTCAAGTTTAAAAGTCTTTTGTTTTAGTCTTATAAATTTCGATAAATGTTTATGCTTATTTGTTAAAGTTTACGCTATATTGTTATCCTTACTGAGCATATGAGCTCACCATTTTCTATGTTTTATTTTTCCCAGAATGCGAATAAGTATATTATTACTGACCTGTAGGGATATTCTATGGGATCTCAGTGTTGTCTATGGAAACAATGTTGTTGTAGTTTTCCATTTTATGATGCAATCTAAACCTTATGAATGTATCTAGTACTTCAAAGGATACTAAACTAATCGGTCTTTTGAGACTTGATCTTTTGTGATATTGACAATTTTATGTAATAATGCACAGAGTCTGGGTAACTAGGGTTGCGGTGTTACAACACCGACGTCTGGTGAGAAAACCCGAAAAAGGAATAATCCAAAATAAAATAATTAAAATAATTACTTTCTTTTTAAAATGTTTTTAATTAAAAAATGGTGACTGAAATGAAAAATATGATACCACTACTGAACTCATGAGGGTATTCTTTCCTTAGGTAGATACTAACATTGACCAGCATGGGCCGCCAGTGGAAGTTAGTTTTTTCCCGTAAATAAAATAATTAAGTAAAAATTATTTTATTGTAAAATACATAACTTCTAAACAGTACCTCAGATTGAAAATCTGAGAGTACCGGTGTGCTCATGAGGGAGTGTTCCCTTTAGGAAGAGCATAACCTCGACTACCATGGGTCGAGGGTGACTATAAATAATTTTTTGAACTTTTTTTCAAGGTAAGTTTAGTAAACGTGCATGCATCAAATTGTATCTTTTGAACCCGTGCTCGAATTAAAAATATGAGAAAACTATTGAATCCACAATGCCAGGATTTGTTTAAGGGAAGATTAACCTCAATAGGAAATGGTCGGATGAAAATGTTAATTTTTTGGACTTTAAAAATAATAATAAAATAACATTTGGTTATTTTTTTTTCTTTGTGAAAATGTTGGAAAAAAGGTTGTGGGACCGCAGTGAAACTTTAAAACATTTAATGGCTTAACTCATATTTTCTATAACCACACAGTTGGGATATTTAAATGAATGTGTAACCACAAAGTTGAGAGAATTAATGAGGTTCATTAATTATACTCATTAACAAACCTCATTAATTATGTGGTGTGTTGATCCTCTTCTCCCCTCTATTTAAATGAAGCTCAGTCAGGGGTTTTCAGCACACAATAGGGGAACCAATGATGATGTTCCGTGATGAATTCCACCAACCTAGAATGAATCTTTGAGTGACAGATGTTAGAGGAATAGATAGGAGAAGACAAGTGTCTATGAACACCTTTATATGTGGACACTTTTTCCTCATTTGTAGAGCCTTCTAATGATTACAAGGTAGGGGGATATATGCTTGTTTTCTCTCCCTTTTACCCCATTCGTGAATAATATAAAGAACACGAGTCAACCATCCAACTGGTTGACCCATGTTTCGCTATTTAACGCGAGAGGATAATGAAAGGTTTCACTATGGGAGGTTTTAAAATCTAACAATCCCTCCCATGTTATAATGCCAACATGGAGGGTAGGGGATGAATGAACAAGGAATAGACACTCTGCCGAACCTGTTATGGTTGAGTTCTACGTGGGTGACTAGAAGAAAAGACGGCGTGACAACCGCACATGATGTGACCAATGACTGAGGGAGGTGGTGACCGGAACCTTCAGGCCACAAATGAATGACATCTCTCGAAGGTGCCATGGTGGGCAAGGGGAGGCTGACCAATGTTGGCCGTGTTGAAGCGGGGATGCACGATGTGGTGGAAGGTCGTGGTAACGAGCAGCGGCGGAGAGCGGACCCATGCCTGCAGGTCTATAGCATGATAGTCCACATGGAATGGCCAAGAGATGTGGTGCCACTTTGTGTAGTGAATTTGAAGAACAAAATGGTTTCGTCTATTTGGGAGGGGAGCGGTCCCTGCTCTCGCCCAACAGGCTGAGCGATTCCGCTGCCCAGCGGGCCATGCCCTCCTAAGTGGGCATGCCAAACCAATGTACCAGTGGGAAGAGACTTCATACCAGCGTTCTGGACCAGGCCCAGCCAAAATGATCTCATCCTATCCCCTTTCAGTGGGGCCTAGTAGGCCGGGTCGTGTCGATCAGACTGTGTCGGACCGGACCCAAACCCACTTACGACCCAGTTTTCTTAAACGAGCATGTCTCCTAAACCAGATGTCCATTTGGAGAACAATCTGCAGCTCCAAAAACCTTAGTACGTGGCGGTCCATTTTAGGTATTCCATGTGACTTATAATAATGTCGGAGTTTGGCTGGGTTGGATCGTATCCAAATCCAACCGGGCCCTTGGCACTAAAATTCCTATAACTTTCAAACCGAGTGACCGGTTGAAGAGCCATCTGTTGTGTTGGAACCCTTTTGACATGACAGATCATCAGGTTACTTTTTTGTATAAATTCTTAGCGGTTGAGATATGAACGATAACATGAGGCAAAGAACCAGTGTGTTTCTTATAGTGAGAGTTTGGATGGCCACTCCCTTGATGAATCAAGGTGCAATTATTCCTTACCTCTCTACTCTGGTAGAGATGGGACTCCCCACGTCATGAGTGCGGGTTAATTTTCCTATGAGATGGTTTTCATACCTTTGGATTTGGTACTCTCCTATTTTACTGGGGTGTGGGTCCTCTATACTAAGCTCACATAGATTCAGGTACTCCCCTACCGGGTAGGGTGCAAGTCCTCTATGTTAGGAGTAGGTACTCCGTTGTCAACCCGGGGTGTGCGACCTCCTTATGCAGTGCTACAACAAAGTCGGTACTACCCTTCCATGCTAGGGTGCGGGTCCTCTGGCCTGGGGTCTGTACTCCCCTGGCGTACTAGGCTGTGAGTCCCCCAAAGTGAACAAACAACCAGATTTGTGGTCCCTCACTGGGTAGGGTGGAGGTCCTCTAGCCTAGGGTCGATACTCCCATGATGTACTAGGGCGCGCGTCCCCCCATAGTGAACAAACTACCAGAGTTGTACTCCCTTACCAGGTAGGGTGTGAGTCCTCACATATGAAGTAGTACTCCCCCATCTCATAGTAGCGATGGGGAGCGGGTCCTTCATGGGAGTTGGAGATCCATTGACTGCATGACATAGTAACAAGGAGAGAGCCCCTCTACTTGATGTAATCGATGCCCATGGTAGAAGATAAAACTCACTTAACGAACTAAGGTGTGGGCCACTTCATACTAGAGCAACTGAGATATCGTGGGTTAGACTGTAACAGTGTCCCCCCAAATGAACATAGTGTCGAGGAGTGGGCCTCTTCAATTGTTCTCCCTTAGTCTTTCCTCAGGCACAAGACTATGACTGTGAGACCTTCAGTGCCGGGAACTATAGGTAGTTCTAGTAGAAAGTTCCCGATGAAGCATCTACTTTCAAATTTTTCATTAGGAAGGGTTGATTTGTACCTGATGGAGTACATTTCTAAGAAGAGTGCTATCAAGTTTGGACAGTTCGTGGAGCGTGTACTCCTAATCCTTGAGTTATGCTTTGAGCCTTATTTGGAAATATAGTTAATGGATTGAGGTTGGGGCCTTCCGTTTATTTGTGGCTGAGATGAGAATATTTGGATGACCTATGTATATAAAATTTCATATACATGAGTATAGTTGATTATGCATTTTCATTCTAGTTTACTTCGTGGTTGTTTTGTGGTATTTTTCCATTGTGGATTTCTGAGTGACCATTGATGGTCTCGAGGTCCCCTACTAAGTACTTAGTTTATCAGCCCTACATGGACATCACCCAAACGTGTTGTGTTTTGTGTAGACGTTCGACATTTCGATATGGGCGCTTAGGAATACGGGACATATAAACATTACGATGGTGGACTTGGTGGCTAAGGACTTGTAGGGGTCTAGTAGGACTAGGCAGACATGTCATACTACTTCGGATTCTAGTAGCTTCATTACTCCAACGATCAGGTGGGATCATCCACATACAGTCATCAGTGCTCCCTTTGTACCATATAGTTTTCAGTTCTTTGGTTGGGCTTGTATACTAGCCCAATTACACCACTCAGTGCTTTACTTGTTGTAGTACTATAGTTTCCAGTTTCTTAGTGTTCACCTTTCAGCTTTGTGGTTTTTTTTTGTGAGTTCATGTGTTTACAGGTATCTTGTAAAATTCCTCCCACTTGTAGGTTGACGCCTTTGGCGCTAGTCACCAACCCCTGGCCTTCGAGAGGTGGGCTTGGGGTATGTCACGGAACAAGCCCAAGGGGATAGGTCTTGAAAACCTTAATAATATGTTCTCTAAATATAATCTTACCCTTAAATGAATCTTCTCATCCTTTATAAAAATTCAACATATTTTTGAAAATCCTTAGAGAAAAACAGAAACTGGAACTTATTATATAATTAACTTATTCATAATTCTTGGATTCAAATATATAAATAGTTCAATACATCCTATTTAATTGTTTTCATGGAATATGTACTTCGTTATTTTATAGGTAGATTCTTATTTATGGGAATTGAGTTGGGTAATTCCCTATATTTCCATAGATTATACATTGAACTCCATAACAATTTGTCACTCTATGACCCTTTTCCCCATAGAGATAACATCTTCCCCTTCATTTGAGGTATTTATTAAGGTTCTTCTTACATTCCTCTTAAAATTTAGGAAACCAAATATATTTCTCTCTAGTCATTATCCGATTTTGTTGTTCAAAATCACTATATTTTCCATCAAACTCAATGTTAATCCAATTCATTATGGTTTCCTCCATTAACTAAGACCAGAAATCACATGGTGAGAAACAAATCTAACTGAATAAAACAATATAATCAAGGGAATATATTTTCAATATATAACATCTTAGGTTTAATCCTAGGTTATCCATGATCGTTACCAAAATTCTTGGGGGTTCTTCTATATAGTTATCCTCAATGTCAATTGTAGGGTTATGATCCCTACTATATTGTTTTCCAAATATATTTCCAAAGATGTTTCTAAACTTCCCCATATACCAACTATAATTCCCCTACCCTAGAAGCCCGGAGATAGTGAGTTATTTTAATATATTGGCATGATTACATGGAATCATGTCGCTAACGACAGATCAGTTTAGCAGTCTTGGAAAATAGATTATATAAATGAACTTTAAATTATAACTTCCTTCATAAAATATAACATAGATAATCCTTTGATAAATCCATTATTAGCATAGTTTAAACCATTATATAAATCATAATACACATCTTGGAATCCTATGAAAATAAAACATAAGAAATGGGTGAGCTCAGATGCTTAGTAAGGATAAAAAATATAGCAGATTCTATCATAAATAAGCATAAACATTAAAATCAAGGTTCAAAATTGTAACAGAATCCTTTTAAAACATTATATTCACCATAATATGGAGTGAATAAATAAAAAATTACCTTTTAAACAAGCACATGGATATTAAATTAATAGAATAATCATATATAACAATTAATCTTATAATGGGGGAATGCATAATTCTAGACAAAATAACTACTATTTCAAGGCCTTGTGCCAATAACATTCACAATATTCTTTCAAGGACTTGTTCCTAAACACTATTTTGCCTCATGAGATCTATCGATGCATCGAGGGGCTATAGCGGGACCCTCCCATTACTAAGTCCAATGCATTCCTCATATGAAAAGGGTGAAACATAACATACTCATTCGTATTAAAACTAGCATACCGAATATCAAATATTTTAACCATATACCATGAATGGTATAAAAATAGAACATCCATAGTCAAACATATCAATACTCATTTAATACAATAAGAAATATTTTATTATAACAAATAAACCCCAATAAAAAATAATATCCAGTAAAGGATGTTGATTTAGTTGAAAATGATCAGTAAAAATCTTTGAAGGATATATCTCTTTTTCATTAAATCATTTAAAAGTTGCACAATTTATAAAGAAAGTCATTTAAAATAGATTTTTGAATTAAATTTTCTCATACCACTTTGAAACTTTTGAAAGGAATTAATATTTTTAAACAATCATGTCTATATTAATAAATCCTTAAAATCATTGCAAAACATGGACAATAATTAAATAGATTTAGAAAAATAAATCTTTAAAAAATTTAATAGGATGATCTAGTAATAGAGTACCTTTAATAAAATTATGAAGTATTCCCTTTGAAAATGGTTTTATAAAACATGGACAAGGATGATAAATATGTCCCTAAAAATACTTACAGATAAATAGTCTCGAATAATAATGAGATTGAGGAATTAACCCTTACCTTGTACTTTCCCTTAGTCGAGGGTATGTTTAACCTTTTGTATAATGACCATTCTATGTTATTAAATTATACCAGAACCATATTCATATTTATGATATCAAATACGATTCATTTATGACTTTATACTACCCATTTAATAATAATTTCCATGTTAAAGTAACATTTTGGGTAATAATCTCTTTCTTTATCGTATGTGTTTTCAATTTTTATTCTTGATCATGACATTTAGATTATGATTTACATACTTATTGAATATAAAACATGATTTATATATCATATATATTCAGAATATAAATTTGTATAATAAATTTATATATGAATTGGAAACACCATTCATGGAGATGGTAGTCAGTATGTACACATGAACGTTGTTTCCGTTTTCTTATCGTATAGTATGAAAGTAAGTAAATGAAATATATCTATATACATAAATATATATTATTAAATTATAAATTTTATTCTATATATATCATAATTAATCAATATATATATTTTTATAAAAAATCTTGAATGGTGATCATTGAATATGAATCTCATCGCGTCATGGAACGGTAAGCCGTACATACACACGAGCGGCAATATCATTATATTGATGATGAAATGGTGTTTAATTGGATGGTAAATTATATATATAGAATTAATACAATTTTATATTCACTATTTACATTAATTATACTCATTATTATACCCATACAAATGATGTAGTGTTGAATAAAGAACTACACCACGACGTGGAGATGGTAAGCCGTACGTACGCACACATGGTGACTTTGACATTGATAGGATGGGTAGAATAATGAATATAGATTTAAAATATTTATAATAACATATCAGCTTGAAAAAGGTACTCGATTTGTTATTTTAGTATGGTAACAAAAAAATAAAGAGGAAGTAGAAGAAGAAAAGAATTTTGAAAGAGGTGATAAAATAATTATCTCTTCTTAGGGTGCTTCCTTTTGATTTTAACCAAAGAGATCATCTGGTTGAATTTATAATCAAAGTAATGCCTCTAGTTTGAATTGAGGGTAGTTGGGAGGAGACTTGATCATGGGTTGGCTGAGAAAAATGGCTTTGTAGGTGTGAATTTAAGAGAAGGGGAAGTACCCGTTTATAAGATAGGTGAGGGGCACTTTAAGTAAAGCTAGAAATATTAATTTATTATAAAATTATTTTCTATTTATAATATCTCCAAATGGTTTTATTTTTATAATAATATTGAGATGGGTCAAAATCATCGCATATAATCAGTTTTAGAATGGTTTAGGATATGAACATAACCTTATCTTTTAGATTTAACCCTTTGTAAAATAAGTTAACTCTAACCATGTCCTATTGTATTTTTATATTACATGGTTAATACCTTCACTATAAAAGGACAAGATAACCTAAAGTGGATAATTTAATACTTTTTTATCACTATACATTTTATTTTTCAAAACGATTGATATTTATGATTTTTATATCATTTAATAAAATAGTATTTGTTTTAAAAAAACAATTATGTCAATTTTGACACTATTTAGAAATTGATTTTTGTTAAAGTCATAAAAACATGATTCCTTAAAACCAAAGGATTTAACTCATTTAAAATGTTTCAATTTAATGTTTTAAATTCATTGATAGAATCAAAACTTTCAAATTATATTTATTTTAATATTTATAATATCATTTATTTTAATCTTTCATTAATACGGTAATTACGGTATCATCATTGTGTCATAAATAAATTTAATTATTTAATGACTAAAAATTATAAATAAAATACCATGATGTATGGATTTTTTTATCTTTTAAATGAATATTTATGGTTGAATTTATATTATTTATAACCCAATATTAAAAACTAATTAGTTATTAAAATTTGATTTTAACACTTTTAACTCTTCTTTAAATAAAATATAATAAATGTCCTAATATAATCCATATTGATCAAAAAAGATCCTATTTTTTCCTAATGTTGATTCTTGTCGAAAAAAAACTTTTCCAATAGAATTAAAACATGTTTTGGGGTAATTTTATATTATTATTATATTATTTTTACCTTTAATTACTCAATTTACTTTTAACCGTGGTAAATAAAATTTAAAAGTTACAATTCACCAAAAATTAGTTTCATGTAATTGAACCATATTTTACTTACTAATGAATACTTTTTCTTTTGGAGTTTTGAAATTCAATTCACAGAAGCAGTAAAATTACGTTTTATATAGATTTGCAAATGTTACGAGAAGGTGAGTAAACGTAGTTAAAATGTTCAATAATAATTTATATATCTAATCCTATTATAAAATGACTCAAATGAATTAAAGTAGACTAATATATGTATTATGTATCTATTTTGAATTAATGATAAATTATTATTAAAAATAACTATTAAAATGAAAAAGTCGGTTTTTATGTACTATGTAGTATTTTTCATTATTCATAAAAAATTGAATGTTTTCAGAAAAATACCAAAAAACCCCCCAAAGATAATTTGGATATTTTGAAATAAAAAACGAAGTATATTTTACCAAATTCAAATTTTAAGACTGTTTATAATTAATTTTATTATTGTTCACAAAAGGACATAAAATTTTGTTCTTTTTATGAAAATAGTTTTCCTAAATATATAATTATTTTAACAAAACTTATAGATTTCATTATAAATATTTTTCATTTATAAAATAATTTATAAATATCATTTAAAATCCATTTATTACTATTCATATTACAATATTTAATTGATAAATAAATATATCATTTAAATAATTATAACACTACGGTGTTATTTTAGAGAAACTCAATCTTGCGTATAATGCAAGACAAGTTAGTGTTGCATGAAATATAAGCTATTTACTTTAAAGGGATAACGTACTATGAAATCTTACGGTGTTACAGTAATATTTAAGTTTGGTGCCTTATATGACTAAATCTCAGACTCACCATAGATGAGAATGAGAGGGTCCAATGAGATCTCAAGTAGTTGAGACCATGCAAGAAAGAAGATGCAGTTTATTGTATGTAAAAAATGTGGGAATAAACACTAAAGTGAGTGTATCAACAGAATGAGAAGATTTTTGTGTGTGTGAAAAATATGGGCACATATTAGTTAATTACTGATAATAAATTATAATATCATTTACTGATGGAATGATAAAAATGGTTTCTCTAAGGTATCATAAATAGATGAACATTTTAAATGCGGAATATATGGGCATTAGGAAAATCAATTTCCTATGGAGAATCATCCAGAATATGTTCTTAATGGTTTTTGGAGTAAATATTTTTTTGTTGATGATTAAGAGACTACATATGACATATGAATAGAATGAGTTATTATGGAATAAGATGATGTATATTAGTTAATTGTTTGAGAATAAAGCGGAAAGATTGAAAAGTTTGTATATTGAAATTCAAGAATTTTGTTATATGAATTATGTAATATAAATTTATTGTTCAATATAAAAGTTTTATCATATGTTTTTAAGAAAATGATGGATGATACTTATGAACTAGAAAATTTATTAAATAAAAATGTGATATTTTATGGAAAACTACACGATTATTGGAAATACCACCCTTAATATATTCTTAATTTGTATATAATGGTGTTTAATTTGGATAATGTTATAATTGATATGGAAAAAGAAATTTTGATATAATTTATAACCCTTAAATAGATTAATATTTTGATGAAATGTTTTTTTTATGATTGATAGAGTCTATGATATTTTTGAATTTATTGAGTTTATTTAATAATATATGGTTTTATTTTAAGAATGAGGAACAATGTTTATTTTTATTTTGTATTTTTGGTAATTTTGGTTATTACCATGTTTAAGAGAATATATATCCATGGTACTGACATAATTGGTATCTGAAAAAGAAAACTACTTCATTATAATTGGGGGATTAATTTTATGTATTATTCACAAATCAAGAGATATTCTTTACCATTTTTTATTTATTTTAGAGGGTCTTAAGGTTAACCATTTATGGAATAGTTTAAATTATACATTGAATAAGGATTTGTAGATTAATGTATTGGTTCGTCATATAAATATTTATCCACAATGGATAAAACATGAGAACATTTTTCTGATGATAACTAGAGTGGAAGGGATTAATTATCATTATTTAATGTAACTTTTGATCATCTTGCAATTCATTAATGAAAGAACCATCTTCATTTCATATAATAAGAATGAAATTAAAATAAATCTAAGCACAAAAAAGGATGATATTGTACATATGAAATGTAAATAAATTAAGTGAATATATTATCTCATGTTATCTATCATGATATAAAAAATTCCCTCAGCTTTATGAAATGGATATTAAAATAAAAAGTTATATATTTACCTTCATTATGATAATTTAATGGTTATTATGGAGTTTTAGTAATTAACATTCTACTTACCATGTTATATCCCACTATCTATTAATATTGTGGTGTATGTTTTTTTTCTATGTCCATATTTTTTACTTTTAAACAATTCTCCCTTATTTTGAATCCTAGTTATGTGTTATTCCAAAAAACATCATAATATATTTTCCCACTTATCAACAGGATATTTTTTTGGACCTTTTATAATATAATTTTATCATAATGGAATTTTCCAATGTAAAACACATGTTAAAAAATTTCAAATTAAGAGGATTCAATTTATAAATGGTGGAATAATGTAACACAAAAATATTTTATGAAATATTTTTTTTTTCAAATATATTAAATTTCTTCAATAGCTTATGTTACAAAAAACACAGAGTTTTTATGAATCCCCAAATGTTATTAATATTATTAGTTAAACCTAAACATTATAGCCTTGTTGTTAAATAAATGTGTATGAATAGGAATAACTATATTATGAAAATTATATGGTTTCCAAATGAAAAAAATAAATTATTTTCAATTTATTATAATTGAAATTTATAATCAATTTAAAGTAAAAATTGGTTTTCTAAAAACCCTTTTTTACATGAACAAAGTGTTTTTAAATAAATAAGTTAAATTATAAATGTCTGGTTAATAATTTTGATTAAATTTATATATTTTATAATTTTTTATCATTCATATAATATTTTTATAATCATTAGATAATCATAAATGTAGTTTTATGATTAAGAAATGTATTTTATGCTAAAATGATGTTTCATCACCCTCTCCACATGTATTTTAAAACTATTTTCAACTTTAAGAAAATTTATTAACAAAATGAACTTTAATTTTTAAATTAGCATGTGAAAATTATATTAGTGTCAATATTTTATATTTTTTGTGAGAATATTAATTATTCAATGAGTAATTAAAAATCCAAATTTTAATTAAATCACGTTATTTCATTTAAATAATTTATAAGAATACATCTTTTCAAAATTTTATTAATAGTAATGTTAGTTTTATTATATAATTAATAATATAATTTAGGTAGTTAGAATAAATTCTATGTTTATGTTTGATATAAAAAAATTAATATTTAATGAAATTTTTATTTGAATACCCACTTTTTCATCATGTTTACGGGTTTCATTTGTAAGTAAATTATAACAATTATGTGAATAGATTTAGGAAAATGGGTTCTATATTTATAATCTTAATATTAAATATTATTTAATAATGGAATAATAATTTTTGGCCATAATGATTAATGAAAATAGTAAAAATTAATAACTTCAATTAAGGTTAAAAAGAGTTTATCAGAGGTTAAACTAAATGTCAAGTCTATGTTTTACCAATAAAACATTTCTAAATCATATTGGTTGATCATATTTCAACCTTATCCTACCAATAATTATAATCTATTTTAATTTTAAATTATTTTTATTAGGAATTATTTTTTCAAAATGGTATCTTTTGGGAAACTTCCAACTACATTCTTAGTGGGTTCCTTTCCTTATGTATAAAAAGAACTTCCCCCACACTCTCCCCTTTACACTCCCAACAACTTTTTTTCTAGTCAATCACATCAAAAATCATTTCCATAATCACCTACCCACATCAGATAGTGATTATTTATATTAGGTTACCCTATTAATAAGGTGTTATGGGTAAACTAGAATATTTTCTTGATAGAAGATGAGATTTATATCTTTAAGAAGAAAGTCGATACATTAAGTAAGGTATATTTTCTCCATTTATCCTAATTATTGAATTTTTTAATGTTATTAACATATCATATTTTATGAAGTGTATATAATATCCCTTGTCAATTTTATATAAAGAATATCCTTTTCATGATATTTAATATTTGTTTTTATGATTTTCTTTAATAGGGATTATGATTCAAAAGATTCCAAAATGGTATGAGATATTTGTTTCACATTTCTTTATATTGGATAAAACCCTTATTCACCATTTTTTATTTTATGTGGGTTATATACCTCAAATGATTTTTTTTGATTCTTAATATGAAAATTATTGAGATTTATATTCAAACTACGATTTTTCCTTTCATGGGTCTTATGATTCAAATGTTACATAAGTAGTAATGATTTTATGAGTAAATCCCATTTTTTATTAGGATTATTTATGATTATACCCCCAATAACAAAATAATATGATTTATCTATCAATAAACTCATGAATATTATTCTACTTAGGTTATTATAAGTGAATGCATGTTTTACTGTCATTTTACTCTCTTTGGACACGAAAGATACTAGAAGAACGTGTTTGACAAAAAGAAACTTTTATTTATCTTTTTGTTAGAAAATCATTTATCTTCCATGTCCTTGTTTTTTTAAAATGTTTTAATGATTTTTCATACTATACTCTATTTATTTTTAGAATTCATTTTTACAATTTCATTAATTTTTTATAAATGATTTCAAAAGGAACGTTCTTTCCACTTTTCAAAACAACTTCCTTTTCACTTTTTAAAAAAATGTGTAAATAATCTTTGTTTTAATGGTTAAATCAAGAATGGTATTTTTTTCATGAAAACTGAATAATTTAAAGATTATTTTCCATGTGTATAAGGCTATTACAAAATTAAATGTCCTATTTATTATTTTAAAAATTAAAATATTTTAAATAAGGTATTTCTAAGTGAAAATGACATTTTCCTCAATAAATGTCTCAGGTGATCTTTCAAAATCATTTTCCATCTATGATGACATCCGTTTTTATAACATAAATTTTTTAGGGATATGATCTAATGATACCATCATTAATTTTTATCTGGATGGTTCATATTTATGATGACAATATTCTTATGAAACTCTCTCGTTTTTAATGGTTTATGATATGATGAAATGTTGAAATGTTTTTGAAACCTATTTATTTTTCATGGGCCATACTATGATTTAATGTTTATGAAACCAATTTATTATCAGAGGCTTTGATATGATGAATTTTTTATGATCTAGGGGAACAAATATGTATGATTTTCATTATGGGGTGGTACATATATCTTCCTTTAATTAATTGGGTGAATATTTATATCCAATGAGATAAATAAGATTGTTATGTGGTTGAACCCAGTTTAGTATGTGTAATTCTCAACTATGATATTTTTGGGAGTGAAACTTGAATACAATGATGGCTTTGAGTGTGAACCTATTCAAATATGATATCTATTTAAATTAGAATTTCTTACTCATGAAATTATTTTCTAGGATGATGTGTATATAAAAAATCTATGTATGATGGAAATGTTATAATCTCATGGATTATTTGATTTGATTACATTATGATTAATATATTTTGAACATACATGATTAATTCCATGACTCAATATTATGATCATAGATATAAAGGGTATGATTTTTAGATACTATTCACATGTTTTCATAACCTTATACTCATTTCATATTGATATCACCCATGTTTACCCATACTAATAATCTAAGATCACCCTTTCTTATGTTTCCTTTTCCATAGTTATGAGTAATGTTATTATATATGATATACATATATAAATGGTTTAGTTATTAATAACTTATTTGGGGACGATATAGATATCATCTAAACCAGCTAGTTATGTAATCATGTTTCTAAAGGCACTAGAGCTATATTATTCAATCATAGATCCTTATATTATTTAATGACTATTCGTATACTAGGATGTGATATCTATTTATGAAATTTTTTAGTCACCATAATCTTCCATGTTTTTTAACTAAAAACCACTATTCTATTTATTATGTGAATTTTAATTTTGAATATTGTGTTTTAATTTAATGGTATATTTCAATATTTGAATTTTTTCTTATTGATTCAAAAGTATAGTTTTATTATGAAAATTCATGATTTTATTTGTTTCAGTAATTTTATAGTCCTTTTATGATTTTTATAATGATTGGTGATCCCAATGTTGCTCATGATAAGGGGTGAGCCCAATATAGTTCATGATAATGGGTTAGATTGATATATCTCGTTAATAAATTTTTTCATGATTATATTATTAGGAAAACAATATTGATAGTTGACCTTATGGGTTACTAAAATTTTAATGTTTCCATGAATATGGTTTCCTAATATAACTATATGAATTTTCTATGATTTATAATGAGTTTTCATGGAAATAATTTGATTTCAAAAGGAATGTTAATAATATTTTCTATGAATGGAAGGATTGTGTACTTTTAGTTTATAAAAGAATGTTTGTAGAAATTTTTTTCAGTAATTATCATGATTTATAAAAACTCCCATTGATTATGAATTTTATTTTATGTTTTCATATAATGTGTTTTATGAAAAACATTTTGCTGTAAATACTATTTCATGTGTATTTAAACAATTATTTATGCTAAAGGTACATTATGATAAAGGAAAACTATCTTTTATGTTCTCAAGTTATTAAAATAGACTAATGATATTCTTTATTCTTTTTTTTTAAATATCATATTGATGATTTTTCTCATTCTATATTTTCTAAAATTTTCAACGGTTTTAGGGATGACTATGTAGAAAGAAGAAGACATAATGAAAATCATAAATATCAGTAATGAAAATAAAATATTTTATTTTAAAATCCTCGTATTGTGTGAATAATATATAGTAAGAGGAAGTTTATAACCTGTAATGTTTTTTTGTAAGAGTAATTGAATAATTTTATAAAAATAAAAACCTGAATAGATCTTCAAAAATATAATAAAATGAAATATATTTAAAATAATATTATGGATTGAATAAAGGCCAGGTCCATATATATATATTATCAAATCAAAGGTTTAAATAATTTTATTGGTTAGGATAATGGATTTAAATACACTTAATATATAATTATTTATGTTTATCACGATATATAATTCAAAGATTACCATGTTACTATATCTAAACTATTTTTGATCAGAATTTTTTCCATAGAGTAAACATGTAAGATAATGTAGGAATCCACCAAAATGACAATATCCTTTCAAATCACAAACTGGGAATGGTTAGAATTGGAACATAGTACTTATTTATTATGATTTCACTGTTAAAACAATATATAAATGGAGATAGAATCTATGTGAGAGAGAAACCATGTTCACCACCATGGAAGATGTTTATAGTGAATCATTTCTTGAAAAATCATCCTCTAGAATTCAGAAGATCATCTGAACTTGTGATAGATGAAGGATGGGTTAAAGACTTAGAGGAAAAATTTTAATTCAATATTTATTTATATCATCAAATGGTAACTCTTATTATTTATCATTTTAATGGTGAATCAAATCAATGGTAGAAAATGGTTAATAGTGATAGAGAAAGTGAAGATATTGATTCCATGAAATAAGAATCATTTAAGGTTCTTTTGTTTTGAAATATTTTCTGAAGGAAGTTTAAATTATGTTATAAAATAAATTAATGAAATTGAAGAAAAAAAAGAAGATTCAATGGACGCGTATTAATAAAACATTACCTGATCATCAAGTCGCAATCAAAATATTTTCTAAGATCTTTATATTATAATTAATCAATTTTACTCATGATTAATTCCATGATGTCAAAGTGTATTGGATTCCTATGAATTAAAAATATATTAGAAACATGTTCAATGTACCAAAAAGTTAGAAAATGAGTTTTCTAATGTTCATATATTCCATGATAATGAGAAGAATAAAATTTAATGATGGAAGGTAATGGAATGAATCCATCTATGAAATCTGCAGGTAAGAAAATAATGTTTCTATCTTGAAATAAGTGTATTAAAAATCACCTTGGATAATTTATTATAAAATAATGTATTAGTTTTTGATGTGAAATGTTTGGATATGTGCCCCATGACTAAAAATAAAATTATTAGACAAATGATAAAAATCCTATGATAATATGCTTTAATTATAGTGAGTTGAGTCATTATGTGAGTACTTATCCAATGATAAGAATAGAGATTGAAATAATTAAGATCAAAAATAGGATGTTGTGGCCAAATCATTCTTTTCTACTTCATCATGTATTAGACCATAATTGGTGTGGCCATAAGTATATTATTTGTATTTTAGATTATCTTTGTGTCTTGTTTGATTTAGTGTCTATACACAACTTAATTTTTAGGATTCTTTTTTTGAAAAATTAGAAATTTCACCTTATGAATTGATGCTGGAAATTTTGATAAAAACAAATGTAAGGAAGAATTATGGAACAAATAAATTAGAAAAATATTTTTTTTTCTATGTAAATTATTTACCTACAAAATATACTATCATTATCTTTGTAGAGTTTGGGGTTATTATGTTTATGGATTGGATTTTTTAATAGGTAAAGATATATTATATATACAATGAAGTTGTTGTTAAGAATTTATTTCAGTTTTTATACTTGAATAAATTTATACCTTTGATAAAAAATTTAATAAGGTGATAAATTTTTAAAAGATGGAAATGAAATTTACCTTGAAATTTTTTTGAGAAGAGGCTGACTATTGATATCAGTGATGTACATGTTGTGAAAGAATATATATAAGTGTGTCTTTACTAATAATATGACTAGTATTATATCGGATCATGAATTTGGGTTTACTTTTTTTACTTAGTTTCTCATGAAAATACAATTTAAAAACTCCATTATTGAGTGTATCATGTAGAAATTTTTGAGCTAAAAACTCATTTCCAAGAGTTTCTCGAGAATAGTTTCATTCATCCTAGCACAACATTTTGGGGTGATCCAATTTTATTTGATAAAAATAATGATTGTCAAATGGGGCTTTCAATTGATTATAGAGCCTCGTATAACCTCACTATTAAGAAAAAATATCCTTTTCCTCATATAGATGGTTTGTAAGATCACCACTATGGGGAAAATATTCATCAAACATTAGACATAGGTCATGAAACCATTAGTCAAATTTGAAGGTATAATATATTATAATGATATAATTTGGAACTATATAAATTCATTATGAGTTTGTAGTAATTACCAATGGGTTGTCTAATTCACTAGAATTATTCTCGAATCTGTTGAAAATATTTTTATATGAATATTTAGAGAAGTTAGTAGTTGTGTTTATTGATGATATATTTATGTATTCAATATGTAAAGATGATAAAGGAAACACTAATGGATTGCTTTGAAAAAATTAAAATAAAATAACTTATAGAGAAAATATAGTAAGTGTGATTTTTTGCAACAAATTTATTTATCAGTAATATTTTTTGTAATAATGGTATAACTATTAACCATCCTAAAATAGAATTTGTTGAATAATGGGAAAGAATTAAAATTATAAATATATTTATGGTCTTCTCAAATTATCCGGTTACTATTGGTGGTTTATAAAAATATTTTCTTAGTCATATATAATAATGACTAATTTAACATGAAAAGTGTTAAATTCGTGTAGAAAATAGAGTGTGATGATTTTTTATCGGAACTAATAATATGATTGGTGAGCACTATATTTTTGGACATAACAACTATAAATATTAAATTTTTTATCTATAATAATTTTCAATGAATGTACTTGGATTTGTTATAATGCATAATGATAAGGTAATTGCATAAACACCATGTTTATAGAAAATTCTTGAGGTAAATTATCTTACTCATGATCTGGCATTACTTGTAGTAGTTTTTTTATATAAAAATTTAGAATAATTGTCTATATGAATTAAAGTGTAAAATATATACATATCCCAAATGTTTTACATATATATTTACTCTAAAAGAGTTGAAAATGAAGCATAGAATATGGTTAAAATAGTTAAAGATTATGACTTCACGACTCATTACATTACTATGAAATAAATCATAGTAGATGATTTTTTGAGTTGGGAAGATAATACTACATTAACCATGTTATGTTTTCTAATTAACACTTCTAGTTGATTATTTTATGATTTTTCCTAGAAATTGGGAATATAGGAACATCCTATGTTTGGTTTTAGGTGAAAGTACAATTGAATATATCAAAAATAATTATGCAAGATAATAAGGAGCATCATTTCTTACATGAAAAGGTTTAATGTGTTATGAAGGGTGGTTTCATAGAGTTTAATTTTAAGGAATATGATGTTACTAAATTTTTGAAAATTTGTGTATTTTGATACCCAGTTAAAGTGAGAATTGTTGAGTAAAGGTCATATTTCCCATTTTAGATCATCTTATAAGCACTATGATGTATAATGTGTATATGTAACACCACTATTGGGATATAATGAAATGATATATTATTAACATTACCATGAATTTTTTTAATATTCGATAGTTTAAAAAATTAACAATTAATGAATGATGCTTCAACCTTTTCCAATGCTCAAATAGAGATATGAGAATAAATCAACGTATTTTGTGGTTGGATTTGAAAATATATCTTGAGGTAATAATGTAATTTGGATTATTTTTTATCAACTTTCGAAATATTTTCATTTCCTTACCATTTAATACATAATGTATTTAGATCTTATATGTTTAATATAACTCAAAAAAATTGACAAGTTAAATGGAGTTCCTCGCTCCACTGTATCTAAATGTGATCCTATATTTACATAAATTTTGTTGAAAGGCCTTCAAAATTAAATGGGTACTTAATTAAATTTTAGTATAACATTTCATCATCAATATAATTAAAATTATAAGAAAATAATTCAAACATTTGAATAAATTATTTGAGATTATTTAATTTCTTATCATGTATGTTGGGATCAGTATCTTTTATTTGTTTATTTTTTTATAATAATAGTTTTAATTCTAGTATATAAATGGAACTTTTTGAAGAATTATTTGAATGGTCATTTCAGACACAAGTATTTTGGGATGAAGTAGGTGAAATAAAGTTATTGATATAATAATTTTATGAATAAATGGTTTAGAAGATGAAGATGATTCAGAAACATAAGAGTTTGAATTAATGTATGCATAAAAGTTATACAGATAAAAGGATTAAAGTATATTTATTTAACATAAGAGATCATGTTTTTATCAAAGTAAATATATGAAAATGTATTATGTGTTTTCTTCAAAAATAGAAGATAATACCATGGACCATTTGACTGTGCGAAATCCAAGACAAATGTAGATTTTTTTATTACAAAGCAGAATAGGCTATAAAGTTTTATCACGTACTTGATGTATTTGAGGTTTCATTTAAAAAAATATTTATTCCACATGAATTTTAGGTTTTGAGCCCTGAAGTAATCTATATATGAAAAATATTTACTTTATTGAATAAGTTATTCAGAATCTTGATTGTAGAGAGAGGGTTTTAGGGAATAAGGTGATTCACTAGGTTAAATTCTTGTGGAAAACCCATATTACTGGAAAGAAACACAAGAATCTGAAAATTCAAGGATTGAAATATTTCAACAATCATTTAAATAGTTAATAAAATTTGGAGGACGTAATTTTCATAATGTTGGAATAATGTTATAACCAATTTAATGTTATGATAGATAATTTTCATATCATATTAATATTCATTAATTATAATTTATAGAGTTATATCCATTATACGAATATTATGTAATATTTAACTAAAAATGAAAATGATTTTTTTATAACCAAACTTGATTTTTATATATTATATGGTTTTATTTATAAAATTTATTTTTAAAGTAATTAATTTTAATTTAAAAAAATTACATTAATTACTAAAATCAACATGTAAAAATTAGGATATGATGACTTTTTGATAATTTTTAAGGGTTTGATTTTTCAATAAATAGTTAAGAATTATGATTTTTATTGAAAACCATCTATATATTTCAGGTATTAATAAATTTAAAATATATTTTTATTAGTTTTATAATTTAATTAGATATTTTTCATTAAAAAACCAAATAATTTTTTTTAAAATAAAATTTTACTTGAATTTGGTACATAAACATTTTTATATTTTAAAAGGAATTTTTATAATAAAATATTTTTCATCATGTTTTTTGTGTTTAATTTTATTTTATATTCTTCCACTAATATAAATTTAATAATGAAATATATATTATGTATTTTTAATTAGGACTTTAAAACATGGTAAATAGTTTCTTTTTTATTTTTGGTCAATATGAATAGTAACTATTGTAATTTTTTCCATAGGAAAAGGTAAAATGGGTTAATTGTGGAAAAAATGTCATATGGATGAAACATCAATATAAAACATGTGTATAAATTATTTTATGAGTCTATTTCATATATTATCATCCAAAATAAGTATACATGAACATTTTTCCTTTTATATTTTTTTAGCTTTATATTATTTTAATTAATGAAAACTAAAAAATGTCACTATCTTGGTTTTAAATACCAATTATAAATTTACAGAGGGATTAAAACAAGTTATGAAAAAATAATAAAGTTTCTTTTGAGGATAATGAAAATTCTATTATGATGATAATATATTTCAAATTTTTAGTGATTATATAATTACATTAAATCATTTCACAACACTCACAATGTTCTTGTGTTTCCATGGAAAAATTCAAAAAAAGAATCTATAAAAGAAATATTATATGGGAGAGTTAAAGTGTACCATGAATTTATTAGATATATATAACATGAAAGTGATATGTTAAATGATTTTATTCAAATTACATTATTATCATGATTACATCTGTTAGAACCCGGTTATTCCTTTGAGGTATGGATATTTTGTTTTTAGTTAATACTTAAGAAAATGGGGAAAATAGGTCAAGGGATACCTGCATTCCTGTTAAACGACCTGACTCAGGACTACGTGCCATGTAATTTTAGGTACATTTTGTGTATGGAGGGTTACACACCATGTAATCCCGGTACATGACCATGTAATGGTCTCGCTAGAGATTGTACAGACATTGCGTGTTGTCGTAGGTTGATGTCATATATTTTTCATTTTTTCTTTTCATTAAGTTGGGTAGTAGAATATTGTTTCTAGAAAGATAGAAACAACCCCCCCCCACGCCAAGCAGTGCATTCAGACAATCCAATATGAAATGTCATCTCGTTTTGTTAGCTGATGTCAGATTCAAACACCATCTGATCCATTGAAATACTCTCAGTGAGTGATTGATTCCATTTGAGACTTTCTTCCTGATTTCTCCCATAGACCTATTTTTTGAAGGTTGAGCATTTATTCTTGTTTTATAATTCGACTCTAATATAGGTCAAATCAGATCCTGGCGCTGGATGAAGAGAGTTGTATGAGTACGAGGTAGGTGGTATCACGCCTTTCAAAATTTTTCAAGTTGATTATATGCATCGGAGTGCCGAGGGCCCATTTTTGGGTGTCACCTAATTGAATATTGACCTATATTTTCATCTAATATTGATTAGGTAATGGATTTAATTATTATAAGGCATGTTAGAGAATTTCATCCTTGATTGAGGGCCACCCCATGGGTGCATTTTCCCATGGATGTCCAACATTTAGCCACTTGCCCTAGGATGCCTATGGGCAAGCCTTTGATTTTATTTTATGGGTTATTTAAAATGTAATTGATTTATTTAATTATTTCATACATTAGATAACAAATGGTTATGCCTTGTTATAGTTTAATTCACATGAAAGGCTTGTGATATGAGTTACCCATATGAGTTATAATTTATAAGACTCGTAATGGTAAGATTACATGAATGGTTTGTTGCATGTTTGATTCCATGTGAGTTTTGATGTTGTTAACCATGTAATAGTGTATGTTACATGTGTTGTTTTTATAATTAAATACTTATACATAGGGATTGGACTTGAAACATGATAAAATGCTTATATAGTGGGTATTAACACCAGAAAATGCTGTAATTCTTATTACCGGGTTTCAACATAGATTGATAGCTAAAATGCTTATATAGATGGTTTTGATCTAGTTTAGTGTTATGTTATTCCATGGTTATATGGTTTTGGTTAAACACAAACGGAGTGATACTTCAACTCCACTTTAGGATGTCAAGACTTGACTCAATTATAAATTGAATAATGAAATCAAATGGCTAATGATACATCTACTAAGGAAAAGAACAAGATTGTATTCAGTTTTCACCCAAACATTATCAC
The DNA here is from genome assembly GCA_963277665.1 of Viscum album. Taxonomy (NCBI): domain Eukaryota; kingdom Viridiplantae; phylum Streptophyta; class Magnoliopsida; order Santalales; family Viscaceae; genus Viscum; species Viscum album. The sequence continues at coordinate 998,892,394 of OY728147.1, forward strand.
AATGTCTTCTAAGACATCAGTAGTTCTTACTTTTGAGTACCTACCATTACCTGCTTTCACTATTATATACTATCTGTTATATATATTTTCACTAACAGATCAACACAGATCTAGGGTGGTACCCTATTGGAATTTTTTCTCACACCCTCTTTGGGTCATTATTTATGTCCCAAACAAATTATACAATTATAGGTGTTAATCCAAGGAAGAACCATTCTATTGGTACATGATTTTCTATTTAGGAGAAGGAGAGAATGAGACCATACCAAGTCTTTTGATGCTTCTTAGATTAATTGTTGTTTGGTTCTTTTGGAACATATATTGTGGACTTCTATAGTGTACCTATTTTCTATGTTTTCTTTGAACATAACATGTTGCATCATCTTTTAAATGGAATGATGTTTAGTTTCTTATTATTATTCTATTGAAAATTTTAGTTGTATATTGTTTACTATTTCCACTATTGTATTATTATTGGATCCTCTGTGTTACACTATTCTAATGAGGGCATAGTTTCCCCACTATCACACCCTAGGCCCTCGCTGCTATTTGAAAGCCTCTGGAATTGTGCAAAATGTGCTTTTTTCCATATGGCCAATCAGTTAAGGGGAACCAGTTGGGTGCCATCCAGATTTGGGACGTTAGAAAGTGTTATAAAAGGGTATTTTTGTTCTAGTTTTTCTTAATATTTAGTCATATTATATAGGGATAGAAATGAAATAGAGTTTGATTATAAACTATACCCAGGTGTAGCTACCCCATGTATAAGGGAAAGCCAAATTCAATCGAATAGAATTGTGATTTCTGGATTTTGATCTATTACAGTTGATTTGATTTTATAGTTGGCTGACACACTTGTAATTGTTATGTTATTATTGTTATCATTGTGGTATGGATTTTCACACCCCGATTAGATGAGGGTATTCAATCTCATGCATCATATTAGAACTTATTTGAAATCACATTTCATGCATTCTTACCTGGCCATTTAGAGAGAATTTCAGATTGCATGTTGATGTGATAGATATTTTGCTAGATATGCATGTTGTTGAGATATGTACAACGATAGTTATGCCTGCTATTATGATTGGTGTTTTGGTACATGTCATTGTAGAATTGGAAGTATGCCACCATTTTTTAGTTGAGGAGTATGGGGCCTATTGGACTGGAATTTGGTGGACCATGTTTCCACCATAAGCTGAAATGGTGTAGTTGAGTGACATATGTGAAGTCAAACTTTGATTTTTGGGGATTATGGGTCCCACAGGTTGGTAATTGTCACACATTTGATTTACTTTTCTAAAATAGGGGTTCTAGGGATGTTTTAGAGGGTTAATGTTTGGAAACACAGAAAACACATTGTGTCGGTTCATAAACACATGCAATGTGTTCTTTTATTTGGGAGGAAATGATTTTTTAAGTACACACCATGTACTCGGAGAACAAAATGTGTGGTAGATGACTGTGTGTCTGACTATGTGAGGGAGAACACAGGATGTTGTATTTTGAGAACAACACCTCATGCGTGTTAGGTACACCCCATTTAGTTTTACGCAGGCATAACACATGTGAGTCTGGCCATGTAGAAGTAATCGGTCAGGAGGGGATACTTGAGTACACTTGTATGTCATTCAATCAGACCATGTACCCTGTATGTTTACATGACCGAGGAAGGTGGACTTACACGCACATGTGATAGATTAAGGGGACATTCATTGTTTAGGTTCTACATGTTGTGTACCCAAATTTGTGATCTTTTGGGGATTTTCCTCTCTTTTTTAGTTTTTACGCTCTTGAACTACGTACCTTGATGAATACAATTATATTGAGGTGTATGTTCTGGATTTTATAGAGAAATTATTCCATGCCGACCTCCAATATTACACCCAGTGGGTAGTGATGAGAATACCCCAAGGTGGTAGGCCATGGGCTACTAGTGGATCCTATAGTTATGCCATTTGAGAAACCTGTGGTTTCTTTTGATGCAGGTGATGATGCATAGTTATATGACAACTTCACAAACTTTATGAAGACCTTATAGGGAGCACCAAAGCCTTCCACTTCAATGGCTGACCTAACTAGATTGTTCCAGCAGTAATATACTCCCAAATTTTCCTGGGATGGGCCCCCGCAAGCTGTAGATTCATGTATAGAGGCCATGTTATCTATCTTTGAGCTTCTGGAGATGCCTTCTAAGTGGAGGGTTAATCTTGTTACTTGTATGTTGCATGATTCCACTAAGAGATGGTGAGATGTGGTTACTCATATGGGGAATCATCAAGATATGTGTTGGGAAAACTTCTAGAGAGACTTCGATGACTACGTTTTTCCTCATATGTTGAGGGCCGAAAAATCCCACGAGTTCATGCATATGGAGCAGGGCACTCTATCAGTTATGATTTACTCATGTCATTTTAATGATCCCCAGTGCTTCACATCTATTATGATGGGTGATGATTTTCCAAGGCTAAAAGATTTGAGGATGGTATCAGGTATGACATCTGATTATTGGTGAATATATTTATTTTAACTGCTTTATCTATTGAAATGAACAAGGAACTGATTGCCGACCATAATCAGAGGTAATCCTAGGGTGTGATCCAGGGCGGTTCGGCCCCTAGAACTGGTACTATATCAAAAGGTATTAGAAAGCATCATCTGAAGCTTACTCATGGTGAATCAAGTAGTCAGAATGTTAATTCAACTAGCCTGGTGAGGTGCTACCAATGATGAAACATTGGGCACATGAAACCCTATTACTTGATGGACCCATTTGAATTCTGAGTTTTTGGAAATATGTGACATCTACAATAGTTCTGTAGTGTGTTTCCACTGGAAACTAGTGATAGTGGATCTACATAGACACTACCTTCTGGAGTTGGCCTAACAGATTATCACTAGTCGGGGAACCGAAATACGTCCGACTGCTCAGGCCGAGGTGGTGGTCATGGATAAGGTAAAAAAACACCAGGATCTCAGAGACAACAAACTACATCGGCTCATGGCACCCAGGTGGTGTCACTGGGACACAATACAATTCATAATTTTACATTGCAATAGACCTAGTAAGAGAAGGATCCCAGACCATCTACTATCATAAGTACTATTATAGTCACCTCTGTTTTATGTTATTTACTTTTTGGTACATGTTATTCACATAGTTTTATATAAATGCATGTTTTGAAGAGCCTTGAGAAATGTGTTTTCACTTTTGATGAAGTTATAAAACAAGACACTCTGATAGGGATTAGAACAATATTTCCGTGACAATGCAAGTAGTCCACCCTTGAGATTTCTAGGTTTCACTTCGTTTGGGATCACTATTTCTTAGAGATGGAAAGATTTTATGTCATCCTTAGAATGGATTGGATAGTGTCTTTTCCAGAAATTGTATATTTCTATCGCCATTGGGTGAGTTTCACGTCACCAGAGGGTGGATAATTTTTACACAAGGGAGAGTTGGTTGTTCAAGCAAGGTGAGATGGACCCGAGCATCGTGGGTTGAATGGGATGAAATCACAGATTTCCAGTTTATATATGGATGACCAGAGAACACATAAGATGGATTATCCTCCAGTGGATGATCATTTCAGAAACATCTTCCTGGATGACTTTTTAGGTTTACCTCTGGTAAGAGAGGTGGATTTTTTTATCGATCTAGTACCAAAAGCTGAACCGGTATCCATTCCTAGTTATAGGATGGATACAGTGGAGTTGCAAGAGCTCAAGAGGTGGCTAGATGATTTGGAGGCTAAGGGTTTCATTCGACCTAGTACTTCTCCTTAGGGTTTGCTGGTACTTTTTTCAAAAAGGAGGATGATGCCATCAAGCTATGTGTGGATTATCAGAAATTGAACCAGTTGATGGTTTAGAACTTGTATCGTCTACCATGAATAGATGATATCTTTGATCATTTATGAGGAGCTCGGGTATTCTCTAAGATCTATTTGAGATTCGGTTATCATCAAGTTTATGTTTTATCATCATACATACCTCACACATGACATCAATTACCTGACACGTGACCTTGTGTCAGCTATGGTTTATCATTCTTAGATCTTATGGAGACATTATATGTTGGGAGAGCATTTTTTGGTGTACAGAGACCACAAAAGTCTCAAGTATATCTTTACTCATTGGGATCTGAATTTGAGGCAGTGAAGTTGGGTGGAATACCTTCAGTATTTTGAATTCGAGCTTGCCTATAGGCTTGGGAAATGCAATGCAGTTTCCAATGCACTAAGAAGGAGGAATCAAATATTGGATGTGAAGCTATCCAGTAGTGAGTGGAAGCTGATGGAGTTGTTCATAAAGATGGATCTGTAGGTGAACAATAGGCAAGGGAAAACTTTTTTTACACCCTTAGATGTTACCTCTATCTTATTAAATAGAGTGAAGATGAGGAAGCTATTGGCTTCCGAAGGCCATGTTCTATGGGAGTGTATATCAGGAGAGGACCATCCTCTTATTTGGACCATAGGCAATGATGAGGTTCCGTAGTTACAAGGTTGTGTATGGGTTTTGATAGACATGCACAAGAAGTTGATGTGGGATTTTCATGCTTTAGTTTAGGTAGTACATCCTGGTGTCACCAAGATGTATCGGGATTTACATCTTTAGTAATGGTGTCCAGGTATTAAGGGAGATGTAGATAGTTTTTTCATGAGATGTTCCACCTATCAGCAGGTGAAGGCAGAGCTTCAACGTCCAACCAAACTTTTACAGTTGCTACCCATTCTGGAGTGTAAATGGGATGGCCTCACGAATGATTTCATGATGGGTTTACTGAAGTCACCCTGAGGTAATGATGTTGTGTGGGGTTTTATTTAAATTATTATTAAGGTTACTCTTTTATTACAGATCAAGGAGATATTTGGTGTTGATGAGATCTGAAAGTTGTATATCATAGAGGTGGTATGAAAATATGGGGTCCTGAGCACCATCATTTCAGATAGGGATGAACACTTCACATCTCTTTTTTGGCAGAGTTTTTAGAGGGTGATGGGTACACAGGTACACCTGAGCACAACATTCCACTCTCAGACTGATAGCTAGTAAGAGCGTACAATACAGGTGCATAGTAATACTACAAGCATGCATCCTAGATTTTGGGGGAACTTGGAAGAAACACATTCCCTTGGTAGAATTTTTCTACAATAATAGTTATCATGAGACAATACAAATAGAACCTTACACGGATTTATATGGTAGGCCATCCAACTCTCCCCAGTGATAGTTGGATGCAGATGAGGTAGAATTACTAGGACCATGTCTTGTGAAGGAGGCTTCTGAGTTGGTCCAGTTGATTCAGAAGTGAATGGCCCCTGCATAGTCTCATAAAAAATCATCCGCCAATCCCCACACAAAACCTCTAGAGTTTGAGGTCAGTGATTGGGTTTTATTCCGTGTTTCATTGATGTTGGGGAACATGCAAATTAATAGACACGGTAAGAATTAACTAATATATGGAAGGCCGTTTGAGATTCTAGAGAGGGTTAGTCCGATTACCTATCAGTTGCAGTTACATCATAGTTATAGGGCTATGCATGAAATTTTCCACGTATCTCATCTACACTACTATCACCCAAACCCATCTCACACCTTTCAACATGAGGAAGTTGAGTTGTAGGTAGATGCATCTTTTGAGGAATTTCCTATTAATATTGTGGATCATAGCATGAAGGTTCTTTGTGGATGATCTATTCCATTAGTATTAGTGTTATAGCAGCACGAATGAGAGCATTATGAGACCTGGGAGAGGGATGCCAATGTTTAATCGCAATGACCAGAATTGTTCTCTCAATTTCTATCACCACCCTTGGAAGAGAAATTCAGAGACTAATTTATTTAGGAGGAGGGGAGGATTTTGTAAGAACCTGGTCCATCTTATGAGGTATGGATCATTTCTATTTAGTTTATACATATGAAAATTGGGGAAAAGAGGTCAAGGGATAGCTACAAGCCTCCTACACGATAAAGTTGGGCTGTGGTGTCATTTTATCTTGACAGATAGAAAGGAAATCCCCCTTCAATGACCATAAAACCTAGGCAATCCAAACAAGAAATTTCTTTATCTTTCATCATCTGATGCCCAATTTAAACACAATAAGATCCATTGAAATACCCAAAATGAGTGATTGATTCCTTTTGAGACTTTATTCTTGATTTCCCCTCTACATAGTTACTAATGGTTGAGTGTTTATTTCATTTCGTTGTAGATATAATCCATTATTGGTCGAATCAGAGTGCGAAACAAGATGAGGAGATTCGTACGAGTATGAGGTAGGTGGTATCATGCATTTTGCAAATTTTAAAGTTGATTATATGTGCCGGAGTGCCGCATGCCCATTTTTGGGTTTCACCTAATTTTATATTGACATATGTTGTTACCTAATGTTGATTAGGTAATTGATTAAATGATTATAAAGAGTGTTTTATATTGTTAGCCTGGATTGAGGGCCACCTCGTGGGTGCATTTTCCCTTGGATGAACAACGTTTAGTTGTTTGGCCAAAGATTCCTATGGTCATGACTTTGATTTCATTTTAGGGGTTATTTAAAATGAAATTGGTTAATTGAATGATTTGACCATGTGAGATAATAAACTATTATGACTTGTGATAGTTTAATTCACATGAAATGATTTTGATATGAGTAACCCTTGTGAGTTATAATTGATCAGTCTGGTAATTGTTAGATTAATTGAAAGGTTTTTGGCATGTTTGATGCCATGTGAGTTACTATGTTGTCAACCATGTAATAGTGTAAGTTACACGTGTTATTTTTATGCTGAAATTATTATACATCGGGACTGGCCCATATAAATGATGAAATTCTTATATACTGGGTTTTGACTATGGAACACACTAAAATGCTTATATACTAGGTTTTGTCCCTGGTTGACTGCTGAAATTCTTATATATCCGGGTTTGATACAATTTGGTGTTATGTTCTACCATGGTTATATAGTTTTGGTTAAACACCCTAGGAGTGATACATGAATTAAACTTTAGGATTTCAGGACCAGCCTTAGTTATAAATTTAATAATGAAATGAAATGACTAATGGAATATCTTACAATCCAATGAACAAGCTTGGATTCTATCTTCACCCATACTTGATTACATTGCCATCTGAGACATTGGTTGTGCTTAATTTTGAGTACCAATTGTTTTATGATTTCACTTTTGTACATTTACTATTATATATATATATATATATTCATTGACAGATCGACATAGATCATGGGTTGTTTCTTACTAGGATTTAGTCTCACACCCAATTTGGGTCATTCCTTTGGGCCCAAATAGATTATATGATAGAATCTGTTGATTAGGGAAAGAGGACTTCTACTGGTACTTGATTTCTTGTTTAGAAGATAAATAATGTGGGACTGAACCGAGGCTTATGATGGTTCTTAGATTCCTTTTTGTGCTTTTGGAACAGACATAGTGGATTTCTGCAGTGTACCTATTTTGAGAGTTTTCTTAGAAATAACACGCTGCAAAATATTTTTTACGGAATGATGTTTGGTTTATTATCAGTCTTCCACTGTTAATTTAAGTTGTATGTTGTTGACTGTTTATGCTATTGTATTATTATTGATTCCACTATGTTACACTCTGATAATGAGGGAATTTTTTCCCCACAATTACACCCTAGGTCCTCACTGCTAGTATATAGCCTATGGAATTTGGGGAAATGCATTTGAGGCCATTTAGCCAACTAGGTATGGGGCACCAGTTGACTAGCTTCTAGATCCTAGACATTACAACATCAATGTCAAAGTAAATGAATAGTTAAAAACGAAATTAATGATATTTTATAATAAAAAATATCATATTAAAAGATTTAAAAGTCTAAAAATTCTTATTTTGGAATAAGTGAATGGGATATAGTTTAAAATATTTGTATATAACCAAATTTCTCATTCATAGATATTACGTATTTTAGATTAATATTCATTACTTTACATAAACACATTCTTGAGGATTTAAACAGTTTAGTGCCTTTAGAGACTAGGTATAGAATCATATTATTTAGTGAAAGATATTCAACATCTCCCATAAAGATCTTTTGATTCTATAAAATTCATAAAAATTACCCACATAAAAACATATCTCTATAACATGGGAACTGAAACTTAAGAAAGGTTGATCCTAGATGATCAGTAAGTGTATACATGGGAAATATTTAAATATAATGGATGTATAAGGGTATGGGAACCGATCATAACATATGAGAACTATAACCTGCATAACAAAGATCAAAATATTATGTTATGGAATAACAGTTAGTAGTTTATAAGAGATGAATAATAATGTAATCAAACAATATGATTAATTAGATCATAACATTGACATAATAGAAGAAGTTATGGCATATAGATAATCATAGAAAATCATTTTGTTAGTATTCAAGGCTCATTTTAAAAACTATTATAGTATAATGATATTTATCCCAAAATCATCATAGTAGCCATTATTCACTCAAAATAATATCATAGTAGACACAATCACTTAAGAAATTGGGTTAACTCCAGATTCTAGTTCTATTTCTTTCATGAGATATCAATTATTACCCATTTAATTGTAAGGAGATATAGGCCCCACACATCTTTAGTTATAGTGTAACCATAGTCATTGGTCATAACATAACCACCATCGTTGGTTATAGAAATACAACCATCACATAATGAAACCCATACCTAAGTGCATCATCAGATCATAAAATAGTCATCATATTAGAACCCCTGAAAAAATGGTCTTCAAAATTCATTTATATTATCAAAACACATGAAAAGAAATGGGATTCCTAAATCATTCATCATATCAGAACCTCTGTGAAAATGTATTTCATAAAACATTTCATTATTGCATATCCCATGGAAAAGAAACAAGTTTGATAAACATATCTTCATCGTAATGATAAAACAAAAAAAAACAAATAATAAGAATGATATCCTTAGACCATATGTCCACTAAAGAACAAGTAATATCAAAGGATTTAATTTTATATAGAAATTTCTTTTAAAATATATCTTGGATTAGTTTTTAGGAAAAAATCCTTTCCACATAGAAAAAAACTTTTTAAAAACTAATTATTTTCCAAAATAATTATCTTAAAAAAATTATTAAAATGTCTCTAAGAATCATTTAAAACATTTATTAAGGAAAATAACATATCAATATGAAAAAAAACTTCTAAAGCAAAATATTTTTTGAAAATAATTTTCTATAAAAATAACATTGGAAAAGTATAAATTATTTTTTTATAATCATTTAAAAACATTTCATGAGGAAAATAACTATTGAATTTGGGAAACATTTTTTCAAAAATAATTTTTTTTCAGAATCCAATTATTTAAAATAGAATTGAAAAATATAAAATAATATTTAATATAACGAGTGTTTATTATATCAAAAAATACTATTTATGACACAATCATTAATATAATGATTCCTTTCACATTTTCAATAAAATCCAAACATGAATTATTTAGATAACAACATGAATATTCCTTTGAATTTTTTTAATGAGGGAGACTTGTGTAAAATTTTATTTAATAAATAATTTATATAATGTTAAATCATTTTTGAAAACATCTTTAGAAAACATGGTTATGGAATAAAAATGGTTTTCTACCGATGAAAAAATTTAAGATGATTTTTACTAAAAACTATATTATTGTATTTTTTATTCTTTTAAGAGAGGAAAATTAATGGATAATATGTATTCAAAATAAGTTAATATAGGATAAGAAAATAAATTTTTTTCCTTGAGATATAGATCATAATATTTATTCATTGGATGCATAATCATGAACAATATCAATAAATGGGGAGATTGTTATATAAATCCCCTACCACATTGGTATCTTTGAATCATAATCCCCATGAAAAAGTAACATTAAATGAGTAGTTTAATATAATGAGAATAAATAAATTCATGATATTTCATGTCAATGTTTATTTATATAAAACTCATAAAAGAACATAGGTGTAGAATATAACATATGTCCCAAATAAGAAAAAGTTAGAAAAAACAATCTCTTAATACTTTGTTAACATTGGTATGGTATAACCCAAGAAAGAGAGATCCTAGAATAGATATTTAAATCCCTATATATTTAAGAAGAAAAATCATAAAATAAATTCATTGGAAATATATACTTCACATAAATGAAACATGTTTTGATATGGAATGTGTCTTAGAAAAAATAAAAGTGAGACAAAAATCTCTTACCTTAAGTCTCGATTACATTTATAATTTTTAGAACCTCCTGTATACAAAAATATAACTTTATTACACATATATTAAATAAACATAAATATATATATATCATATAATATATGGTTTACTAATGACATTTTATTTTTGGTTTATTAACAATCCGTTGTAAAAATTACGTTTGGGGTAAAAACTACTACATTTTTTAGGTATGTTATTTATTGGTAGTTCTAGTCCTCTTGATTTGTTCGTAGTTCCATCCAATCAAAAATTATAAAAATCATATATAAATCATATATAATCATTATATCTATATTTTTTGTAATCCATAAAATTTATAGATACAAAATGAAATACTCTATTTATGGAGATGATATGTTTTACATAAGAATGAACATTGATTCCATTTTCAAAATAGATTAAATGAAGTAAATATACATAATTTATTACCATTAAATAAAAACTATTATGTCATATATATCACACATATTCATTAAATTTAACCTAATTACCATTCATGCTAAGGGTTATTGAAAAACGAATCCCATCACTTCGTGAGGTGGAAGTCCGCCATACACACAATGAATGTTATCGTGTCCCCCATGGAATGGAAAGTAAGTAGGTATATGTGGTTTTATAATTAAATAAGTATAATTATGTTAAAAATATAAACCATATTTATTTAATCCATATTTACATTTATCAATATAAAATAGAAAAAAACCTATAACATCTGTTTGTGAGGCTGTGGTCCACCACACACACGAGAAATGATTTTATAGTGGGTTGGGAGGTGAGAAGGAATATGTGGTATTATAATTAAAAAGGTACAATAATATAATAAATTTAATATATAGTCATCAATCAATCATTATATCTATCTATATAAGGTGGTGACGGAAAATGAATAACATCGGTTCGTGATGCGGTAGAGAGGAGAAGGATTTAGTTTATTCATTTAATAAATAAAATAATTTTATATTTAAGATAATGTGGTTATTATATCAACATTTATTAATAATATTTTAAATAGGTGGAGTAATAAATAATATAAAACACTTGGTTAGGTACGTCACCTCTTCTTTAGACAACTTCTTTTTATTTTCACAACAAGTCTTCTTATGATGGATTGATGACCAAAATTAGTATTATAAGATTAAATGATGAAATTAAGGAAGTGATTTGGTATGTGAGTTTCCAAACCAATGGGTTTTTATGTGTTAGGAGGAGAGTACATGAGGGGGAATTTTATTAGTGAGGTTTGTGGCACAGTTGTAATTTTTGAAATGAAAAAAGTTGTACCCACATTTTCACATGGAACAAGGCTCCAAAATATTCCATTATCAATAATTAGATGGTATAAAGTCTATATTGTTTCATATAATGGTAATTTTAAACTATTCTTAGTCATTTTATCCCATATCTTTTTAGTTTAACCCATGGTAAACCCAGTTTGACCTTAACTATGGTAATTGATCTTTTCAAATTTTACTATTCAATATGGTCAAAAAGTAAGTTAAAATTATTAGATAATATAATATTTTATGATTCCAAATATAGAATCCATTTTTTAAAATTCATTTCAGATAAGAAAAAGAATTTAATTAAAAATTTGTCCTTTAGAGAGGATGAAAAATCGGTTTTCCAAAAAAGAAAATATTCAAATGTTTTGAAATGTTTTTATATAAAAATTAAATATAAAATTAATACCAATGAAATAAATTGAATTAATATATATAAAATTTAAATAATATTAGATTGGAAACCAAATTTACATAAGTTTTATGTTATTAAAAGCATAAAAAATGAAAATTCATAATAAAGACCTGTACATTTCACTATTCATTGAATATTTTATCTTCTCAAAAAATTAGAAAAAATAATCAGTAAGTTAATTTTTATATGATTATTTTAACAAATCAAATTAATTTTTTCAAATAAAATGTCTAAAATATTCAAAAAATAATTTTTACAAAGTACACAAAAAGAGACACAAGTGCTTTTTAGAAAAAATAATGTTTCACTCATAAAATTTGATCAATTTTATCAAATGCCAATAAAATACATAAAATGAATTTAAAATATTATATTTAATATCTAATATATTTGTTTCTAAAAAATAATACTCTAAAAGTTATTTTTTAATCTATTTAGGTGAAATGATTTTGTGTGCATAAAAATAGTTTTTTAGAAAAACACTTCCTTTATTTTCAAATAGTATTTATTTTCATTTTTAATTAATTGGTCACTAAATAATTAATATTATATAAATTTCTAGACTATATATTTTTACTATTTAGTTAATCCTATTCATACCTTCCATTTTAATGGCTTGATGATAACTATCATATTGAATAATAATATTTTAAAAATATTCCATGATTCCTTTATACCTACTGTTTCCTATAGTGCAAAATAAACTCAGTGTTGTGTTTAATGAAATTTAAACTAGATATTTCATGTAATTCATGAAATCCAAAGGATTAAATTTATTTGTTTTTTTTCACAAAATCTCATGTTGTTTAATTCTACACCCCTTAAAATGAAATTATCCCTCGAAATTATTTTATTTGGTACTAACAACTTATGATACTTCTACCTCATTACATCATCAAGTTCTGAGGTAGCTTTCTCAAGATGTTTTTTTTCAAAAAAAAACATTGAACAAGTGAGTGGACTTATTTATTATAACATTCTATGTATGATCCATAATTTATATTGGAAGGTCCTCATAATAAAGATCATGTTCTAGGTTTATGACCATTGAGTTTGGTATATTTGATGGATCAAGTATGTACTTACTTAGGAGAGATAAATGGTGCACATTATGAATATAAGAGATGATTTATTGAATGTTAAAAACTATAATCTATGTTCCAAATATGGTCATGAATTTCATAGGGACCAAAATACCTCATGGTTTTCTTTCCTTTATATCGTAAGGACCATTTCTTCCTTTGATTGTTCTTCAATCAATTTCCAATTCATCTCTCACTCCATGAAATCAAGATTATTATTTATTCCTAAATCACTAATGTAAGAAACAATAGATAATATAATGATAATTCATTACATTTATCTATAGTTAATGTCATAACAAAATGGTTAGCGCATGTTATCTAATATAGATATTGTCACTACTCGTCCTCAGGGCCCATGTCGTGACTACCCTAAGCCCACCTTCCATAGGCCAGGGGCTGATGACTAGCACCAAAGGCATAAATCCCTATTCTGGGAAGGCATTGCCTTTAGAAAAGTAGCAAACAAAATAGAGTACACAACATAACTAAGCACTAAACTATACTGTATACAGAAGTAAATGCTGAAAGGAAAAGGGGCTGAAAATACAATCCCAACAGTAAGTACAGTACAACTGAAAAGCTATTACATCTGCAGTAAAGTAAGACAATAACCACTGAGTTGTCCTCTGGGAATCCCACCAGAAGGGTGGGTACAGATGGCCTCCCCAGCACCCCAGGTCCATCCATCCTCTCCGTGTATGTCTCACTAAGTGGTCCACCTCCGGGTACCGTCCAGCTCCACAAGTCTCCTCCTCGATCGGTGTTGTCCGTCGTCTGCATCCAACACAATGTAGTGCATGCATAGACCGTGAAGAGGTGAGTATATGATACTCAGTAGGGACCCTGAGACCCCCAAAGGTCTCCTAGAATCCATGAAGGATAAACCACAGAAGAAAGATACAATCATGAAGTATTAATCAACTCTACTTAGGTATATGACCATACATATACCTAACTCATCAATACCAGTTTGGCTCCAACTCTCAAGCCCAAGCACAACCCAGTCCACACAGGAAAGAAGTCAATCACATCGATGATAATGATTGAATGTCAATATTCATCTCACACATGTATACATCTTTCGTATAACGATAGGGATAATCTGATGTAGTCACTGACTCATCTAAGCTGTCGGACCCACGTAGGATACTATACTTGCTAAGATGTCAGACCCACGTAGAATACTAGACCAGCTACTCTATCAAACCCACTCAGGATACAAGTACAAAAGTCAAAATGTCAGACCCACTTAGGATAAAAGTACAGTAGTCATCGTTGTCGAACCCACAGAGGATTCCAGTACAGTTGTCATTGCTGTCGAACCCACAAGGGATTCAATCCAGTCTCATTGCTGTCGGACCCACAGAGGATTCCATCCGGACTCATTGATGTCAAACCCATGGAGGATTCAGTCTAGTCTCATTGCTGTCGAACCCACAGAGGATTCAGTCCAGTCTCGTTGCAATTGCAGCAAGCTGTAGGGTTCCCGCACACTACATGCTTGAATCCGGGAGGGTCTGATCCTCAAGCAAAGGGGTTGATACATCAACTATCACAAAGTCCGGAGTTGATGTATCCTGATGTTTCATATCATCATAAGGAACCCAATGCGACAGACGGTGCGTTAATCAGACGCCCAGTCTGAGAGTTATTAGCTTTTCCGTTCTAGGGACCCGGTTGGATTTCAGGTTCAATCCAACCTGGCCATACTCCAATATTATCCGAATCCCATGGGGAGTATTCCCAAAGGTCCATCTCGTCAAACGTAAACCAACGTAGTTGATAGAACATCAATCGGTTGTCCAGTCCTTAAGTTATAAGCATTTTTGCTCCGAGGGCCCAATTTGTTTCGAGTTCGAACCAACCTGTCCATACCCAAACTTCGAAAAAACCTTAAGTGTAATATACCCAAATGAACGTCTCGATACAAGGAATCTTATGCAACTGATGGTGCATCTATCGGAGGTCCATAGCTCATTTTATGGGCGAAATACTAAAATGGGTCCGAAGAGGGGGTTTGGGTCCGATCCGACCCGACCCAACCCACCATGGGCAAGCCCGAACCGGGTAGACCTGACCCGGGTCTGGTTCCACCCAACCCGGGTCCGGGTCCGGCCCAGTATGGCGCAGCCCGGCCTGGTGGGACGCGGCCTGAACCAGCGGCAGCCCGCGACTCTGCCAGTTGGCCGAGCGGTCCGGGGGGTGGGGCCCCCGGTTTTTCGAAACAGCGGCGCCCCCCTCCTGTCCGGCCGGCCAAAGTTGGCCGGTCGTGCCGGCATGAGTGGCCCACGTTGGTGGGGTGTTGATCCCCTAGCGGGGTGTCAGGAGGGTGCCGTGGGGTCTTCCGAGGCTGGTCAGCCACCTGCCGGCCGGTTCGTCCTTTGAAGAGGCCTGTGGTCCTCCGCAGTGTTGTGCCACATGGCGCCGCGATACTCTCTGTCTAGCTGGCTATGGCCGACCGGTTCTTCTTTAGTCGAGCGGTGCATGGATTTCGGGCTGCGGTTCTTCCGCAACGCGGTGCCCTCGTGGCGCCACGATTCCTTCGGCCCGACCGTCTTTACCCAGCTGGTTCTTCTTCAGCCGAGTGGACCACAAATGCGAGCCGCGGTTCTTCTCTACGCAGCCAGCACACGACCGTCGCTTCCTCCACTTGTCGACACCGCTGCCCGCCTCGTCACACGGTACTCTTCTGGCGTGGTACGACGACACGACGCCTTCTTGACTTAGGCCCCATCACTGAAACAAGAATAACCAACGGAGGGTCGTCAGGTCTTGTTGGTTCGACCCGCGCACTCCGTATTAGTTGGTATCAATTGGACATAGTCAAACCACGACGTTCATCAAAGAATCATGTGTTTAATTTTAATCCAATAAAATTAATCAAAAACCCCTACCTCGATTTCAAGCACGTTTCATGTCGATGAGATGCGGATGACGAGCATCGCGGAGGTCAGGCGTCGTGGAAAATGGAGGTCGATTTCGTTGACGTCGGGGTGCGTCTGAAAAGGAAGCTTCTCCAGAAAAGTCCTTCGCATTCTTCATCGGAGAAGTTCTTATTTGAAGAATGGTCTTCTTCATCGAGAGATGTTTTTCATTGAAGAATGGTGTTCTTCGTCGAGCGAAGAACACTATTCTTCTATTTCTCCAAAGCATTCCCAATGTTCTCCAAACACAACGAGTTCCAAACAAAAATAATAGTTAAGCCTCTTATTTTATTCACACATGAATTTAAAAATTCAAACACATTAATTAATTAATTGGAGATAGTTCAGTTCATTAATTAAATAGTGTTGGCCAAATTTATGGGAGTGATAAGGAGGTGGGAAGTGACAATTAAAGAGGGGAGTAAAATGGGAGTTGGCACATTAAATGGAAGCTCAATAGTTTAAAGGGGTTAAAGGGGTGTTAGGTGCTCGTGTGGGCCCCACCACATATTATCCTCCCATGGGAGGTTATGTGGGTGTGTGCTCCACCACCAACCTCTCTTTGGAGATAAAAACCACAAACAAAATAAAATTTATATAACACATAAATTTTATTTAGTTTAATTAAATTCCCTAAAAATTAACTTTCATCCTACATAAAACACAACTGCGGTAAAGGTCCCTTTAAGCGAATACCAGCACTGCGAGTTCATCAATGTCCTTGGATTTCAATTCCGAGCACCTTTTAAAAAGATAGAAAAACCCGCACGTACGTTTACTGAACGTACCCGAAAAAACATCAGAAATTGACTCCAGGCACACCGGGCCTCTAAATCAAGTGCTGTCAGAAACCAAAGACTTGTAAAATTCCAAAGTATTTAAGAAAAAAACTTCCTTGAAATTTTTGGGTCATTACATTACCCCCAACTCAGGGCTTTATGTCCTAGTAAATCTACAACACACATTAGGGGAAAAAATGGGGGTACTGAGCACACATCTGAGCTTCCCGATCCCAAGTGCTCTTCTGGAGGTTCTCGTGCTGCCAGCGAATGTGCACCAGAGGAATCGACCATCCATGTAGGACCTACTCCTATTGTTCCTCGATCTCCACCGGGACCACTTTAAATGATGCCCCGTCATCGATGTCCAGCTCCCCATGGTCGATGATGTAGGACGGGTCCTGCATGTATCTCCTCAGATGAGATACAAGAATGACATCATGCACCTGGTGCAACTGAGATGGAAGGGCCAGGCGATAAGCCACCTCACCTACTCTGCTGAGGACCTGGAATGGCATGATAAAGCGCGGAGATAAGTTACTACCTTGGAGAAATCTTTGTAGACCGCGTCATGTTGAGACCTGTTAGAAGAGGTGGTCGCCATCCTTGAACTCAAGTGGTCTCCATCTCCTATCAACATAGGACTTATGTCTGCTCCATGCAGTCTTCATCCACTCCTGGATGATCTGCACCTTCTCTAGTGTAGCCTGCACCATCTCTGGTCCTTAAGTGCTAACTCCCCTAGGTCAGTCCGACACAAATATTATCTTCAAGGTCAACTGTAAAGTACCTCTCTAACTCACTGATGTAGTGGAGGAGTGACTGTGAGGGACTGTAGAAAGGCTGCCCCATCCCTATCCACAAAGGATATCTGCAACGTGGCCAGCTTCTCTGTCACCTCTCCTAGCAGCTGAATTCCTGGTCTTCTTCTAAGAGCATCTGCTACAACGTTCCCCTTCCCAGGAGTATATACTATCTCAAAGTCATAGTGATGGAGGAAATCAAGCCAACGTCACTGTCTCAGGTCCAGGTCCTTCTACTAGAAGACACACCTGAGGCTTTCGAGATTATAGTAAACCATAAACCGTTCGCTCAGCGAACTATGGGTGTAACTATCCATTTGTAAAGAACTCGGCTACACCTTTGATCGCTTACTTCCTATAAGAGTTGCTAATATTTATCATTTTCTTAGAAGATAAATCTGGTCTCATCCCCAGGATGAACCACATTCTTTGCCTAATATAGTCAATCCTCGCATGAGCGGTACTGTTTCATGCCATGGACGATGTCGTAAGGCCTCAATGCTACTACCAAGTGATCTAACCGTTACTCTCGCCTCCAAGGGTCGATTCATACTGTCGGAAGTAGTGTGTGGTCACTAGGTCTCATCGAGTAAGAATCTTGAATGTGAGGGTCAAGTCAACAGTTTTAACCGGAATCTCTCAGTATAAACCATACAAAAAGGTAAGAAAGAAAACATCACATGGAAAAGTGTCTTTTATTATGGAAGCTCAAAATAAAAAAGACACAAAGCAACCACAAAAAATGACATCAACAGTGCTAGAAGTATCATGAACAAAAGTCTCCATGCCTGGAGCTAGTCCCGCTCCTCTCTTCCTGCTCCCGGAGCACTATGGGCGTAGGCCTCAAATGCCTGAAGCTGACCTCTCCCCTATCCACATGTTCCCTGTGGTCGGGGTGGTCCTCCTAGTGGTGGTGGTAGTAGGGCCTCAAAATGTTGTCCACCACCTACTGCTCAGAAAGATCCTCCGCCACGTCCGCCTGCTCCTGATGGACCACCACGGTTGAAACTCTACCTCTGCCTGAGAGGTTCCTCTACTGCCTGCTACTCATCTACAGGGTAGGTCGGGCTGTCTCGATCCATGTGACCCTTCCCGCCACATGCATAGCACTGCCTGCTCCTCGTATAGCTAGCTCTGTTTTGTGTTCCCCACACAACCAAACCTTCATCCGGATATTTCCCACCTAATGTACTGGTCCGCTTGGACCACTACGTCAACTGTCTACTGCTGGCTGTAGAAGACTCCACTACGTATCATCTTGTAGAGGGTCTCGCCACTGGTGATTGCTCGGCGAGAAAACTATCCAATAGAAGGGATCTCTCTAGCACCCCCGCCTGTGTCAAGATGTTGAGGGAGATCATCAAAGCCCCGATCTCATGAATGAGAACCTTCTCAAAGGTATGGGCCCTGAAGAACGGGTCTTGTACCATATCTGTGGAGTAGCGTGAGAGGTCAGTGAACCTTGATGAGTACTGAGCTACTTTCATGCTGCCCTGCTGCAGATGAAGTAACTCAGGAATCCGCACCGTATCAAGGGTAACCGGTACAAACTCTTCCTGTAACATGCTCTCAAAGTCTTTCCAGAGTAGTGATGTCTCGTAATGCACCTGAAGCATCAAGATCCACCATCTGCCTGCCACTTCTTTCAAGAGACTCGCGGAAAGGATCACCATGAGGTCGGATAGTGTCCCTACCAATATGAAAACTCTGACGATATCGTCCAGCCAATCCTCAGCTACCTGGGGGTCCATCTCTCCCCATAACCTGGGAGTCCTCTATCACTGGAACTCATGCAACACACTTAGATGGAGTGAACTCTCTGCTGCTGGGGTAGGTGGTATCGATGGCCCAGCGGGTAGTGGTACCGTTGGTGCCTCAGCTGTGATGGGGCCCTGCACCGAGGCCTCGTCGCTCGGTGGGATACAATCTCGTACGTAACTCGGAATCCTAGCTAGCTGCCTTCATGGGACCATCATGAAAAGAAACAGGTGTGCCATGGTCAAATAGTATACCTGGTGAGCTGACAAAAAGTAATCACAATGTAAACTTTTGAAACACACAAGCAATCAGTGTTTTCGTGCACTGATTCAGAAATCAGGGGTCAGGGTTCTGTTATATGGATACGTCAGCCACCGCACCAACACCGGACTCCCGGGACTGAAAACCATACTCAATAATCTTAACACTATTACTTCACAGAAAATAATGATCAGAGTCTTGAGTTCTATAGTAGAACTGATTCCTTTGATACCAATTTGTCATGACCCATCCTCGGGGCCCGTTCCGTGACTACCCCAAGGTCGCATTCCATTGGACAAGGGCTGGTGACTAGTACCAAAGGCATAAATACCTATACTAGGAAGGAATTTCCATTAAAAAAGTCACAAACACTACAGAGTACGCAACTGAAGTAAGCACTAAGAAATACTGTATACAAAAGTAAACGCTGAAAGGAAAAGGGGCCGGAAATACAAGTCAAACAGTAAGTACTGTTCAACTGAAAAGTTAGTACATCTGTAGTAAAGTAAGACAACAACCACTGAGTCTTTCTCCGGGAATCCCACCAGAAGGGTGGGTACAAATGGACTCCTCAGAACCCTAGACCTGTCTGTCTGCTCCGTGTACGTCTCGCCAAGTAGTCCACCTCCGGGCACCGTCCTCCTTGATCATTGTTGTCCTTCGCCTGCATCCAACACAACGTAGTGCGGGTATATCCCATGTAGGGGTGAGTATACGATACTCAGTAGGGACCCCGATACCCCTGAAGGTCTCCCATAATCCACGAAGGATAAAACACAGAAGAAAGATACAATCACGAAGTATCAACCAACTCTACTTAGGTAAATACCAATACATATACCTAAGTCATAAATCCCAGTTCGTCTCCAACTCTCGAGCACAAAAAAACCTAGTCCACACAAGAAAGAAGTCAATCACATCGATGATAATGATTGAAAGTGAAGACTCAGATCACACAGGTATAAATATTTTGTATAGAGATAGGGATAATAAGATGTAGTCACTGATTCATCTAAGCTGTTGGACCCACATATGATACTAGACCAGCTAAGCTTTCGGACCCACGTAGCATACTAGACCAGCTACTCTTTCGGACCCACTCAGGATACAAGTACATAAGTCAAATTGTCAGACACACTTAGGATACAAGTAAAATAGTCATCACTGTCGAACCCACAGAGGATTCCAATATAGTCATCATTGATGTCGAACCCACGAAGGATACAGTCCGATCTCGTTACTATTGAACCCAAAGAGGATTTAGTGTAGTCTCGTTGATATTGAACCCACTGAGGATTCAATCCAGTATCGTTGCTGTCGAACACACGGAGGATTCACTCCATTCTCGTTGCAATCGCAGCCAGCTCTAGGGTTCCCGCACATTGAATGCTCGAATCTGGAAGGGTACGCTCCTCGAGCAAAGGGGATGATACATCAACAATCACAAAATCTTGAGTTGATGTATCCCGATGTTTGATCTCATCATAAAAAAACCCAACGAGATAGACGACGCATCAATCAGACGCCCGGTATGAGAGTTATTAGGTTTTTCGTTCTAGGGACCCGGTTGGATTTAGGGTACAATCCTACGTGGCCAAACTCCAATCTCATCTGAATCCCATGGGGAGTATACCAAAAGGAACATCTCGTCAAAAGTAATCCAACTTAGTTGATGGAATGTCAATCAGAAGTCTGGTCCTTAAGTTATAAGTGTATCCGCTTTGAGGGCCCAGTTGGTTTCGAGTTCGAACCAACCTGACCATACCCAAAATTCGCCAAAACCGTTATTTTAATATACTGAAACGACCACTGTGATGCAAGGAATACTACGCAACTGACAGTGCATCGATCGAAGGTCCGTAGCTCATGTTATGGGAGAAATACTAAAACGGGTCCGAAGAGGGGGTTGGGGTCCGATCCGACCCGACCCAACCCACCCTAGATCGGCCCAAACCGGGTCCACCCGACTCGGGTCCGGGTCGGGCCCAGTAGGGCGCAGCCCAGCCCGGCGGCGGTGGCCCGACAATGAGGGGTGCGGCCCGGCCCGGTGGCAGGCGGCCCGACCCGGTGGGGCCCGACCCGGCCCAATGGTAGGCCTCGGCACGACCAGTTGGCCAAGCGGTCCGAGGGGCGCAACCCCCGGTTTTCCGAAATGGCGGCGCTGAGTGGAACCACCCCTCCTATCTGGCCGGCCAAAGCAGGTCGTTCTTCCTGGAGTGAGCGGCCCGCGTGGGCGGGCCGCTGATCCCCCAGCGCGGTGCCAGGAGGGCACTGTAGGGTCTTCCCAGCCCGGCCGACCACCTGCCAGCCGGTTCGTCTACCAAAGCGGCCCATGGAGCACGGGCCGCGGTCCCCTGTAGCGCGGTGCCACATGGCACCGTGGTCCTCTTTGTATAGCAGGGTATGTCTGACCGATTCTTCTTTGGCTGAGCGGCCGGCAGATTGCGGTCCGCAGTTCTTCAGCAGTGCGGCACACTCGTGGCGCCGCAAAACATTTATCCCGACCGGCTTTAGTCGGCAGGTTCTTCTTCGGCCGAGCGGCCCACGGATACGGGCCACAGTTCTTCTCTATGCGGCCGACACACAACCACCGCTTACTCCGGTTGTCGACACCACCGCCTGCCTCATCCCATGGTACTCTTCCTGCATGGTGCGACGACATCGTGCCTTCTTGACTTTGACCCCATCTCCGAAACAACAATAACCAATGGAGGGTCATCGGGTCATGTTGGTTCGACTCGCACCCTCCGTATTAGTTGGTATCAATTCTCCATATTCAAAAAAGGCGTTCATCAAAGAATTAAGAGTTTAATTTTAATCCAATAAAATTTATCAAAAACCCCTACCTCGATTTCAAGTACGTTGCACATCGACGAGCTGTGGTAGACAAGCATCACGGAGGTCGGGCGTCACTGAAAACGGACGTCGATTCAGTGGACGTCAGGGTGCGTATGAAGAGGAATCGTTGTCAGAGAAGTCCTTCATGTTCTTCATCAGAGAATTTATTCATTGAAGAACCGTGTTTATCATCGAGAGAAGTTCTTCGTTGAACAACAGTGTTCTTCATCGAGAGAAGAACACTATTCTTCTATTTCTCCAGAGCATTCCCAAAGTTCTCCCTACACAACGAGTGCCAAACAAAAATAATAGCTAAGGCTATTATTTTATTCATACATGAATTTCAAAATTGTAACACTTTAATTAATTGAATGTAGAGAGTTCAATTAATTAATTAAAAAGTTTTGGCAAAATTTATGGGAGTGAGAAGGAGGTGGAAAGTCACAATTAAAGAGGGGAGTTAAATGGGAATTGGCACATTAAATGGAATCTCAAAGGTTTAAGGGGGTTAAAGGGGGGTTAGGTGCTCGTGTGGGCCCCACCACATATTATCCTCCCATGGGAGTTTATGTGGGTGTGTGATTCACCACCGACCTCCCTTTGGAGATAAAAACCACCGACATAATAAAATTTATATAACATATAAATTTAATTTAGTTTAATAAAATCCCCCAAAATTTACTTCCATCCTGCATAAAAAAAAACTGTGGTAAAGGTCCTCTTAAGCGAATACCGGCATTGCGAGTTCATCGGTGTCCTCAGATTTAAATTCTGAGCACTGGTTCAAAAGATAGAAAAACCCGCACGTACGTTTACTGAACGTACCCAAACAAAACTTCAGAAATTGATTCCGGGCACACCGGGCCTCGGAATCAAGTGCCGTTAGAAACCGCAGAATCGTACAATTCCAAAGTATTTATGAAAAAAATTTCCTTGAATTTTCCAGGTCTTTACAAATATATCTTTATATGGTGAAGTAATACATTAATCACTTAAACCACATCCAAAGTTCATCTTAAACCATTATATAAATGGTTAACCTTATGACCCTTACAAAATTCATAATTTATAAATAAAATCACTACATTTCCCAAAATCAATTTAATATTATACAAAAAATTATCAATAAGTTTCTCTAAATGATAACATAAAAAATATATGAATACCTAGGAAATATATTCTCCGGAATCTTAGTAACAACCAAAATTACTATAAAAAAATAATGAAATCATACATGCTTCATCATTTATTAAATAAATCCGTAGATAATTTTCAATATTCTATAAATAAAAAAATACTATAAAGTCCATCAACAATAATATATACTACTTAAAAAAATTAATTAATCCATTATAGGGTCATCAATACAATCCAGTTTACATTATCAATATCAATAATCTCATTATCCAAAATAATCACTATTTTATTATCATTAAAAAATATTAATGGTTATATTACCTTAATAAAGTGTTTTTCATAAAATTTAACCTTTCAATTATATCACATTTCATGGTCATAAAATAAAATAATCATATTCCAAAAAATCCACAATGAAAAAACGCTTCAGAATAATCCTTATATATTTCGTGATTCATATAAAATAATTATTTAATTCAAAGACATAAATATTTCAATCATTACACTTTATTCTTAAACCCTTAACTAGGATTCATCATATTATTAATTAATACATATTTGCTATAATTTAGAATATTAATCATGAAATAACATTCACCAACCCAAATTTAACCATGATTCACACATTTAACATAATAAACATTGTTTGAAAAACCCATACCTTTTAGATGTCATTTTTGGTCACTTCATCATCAGAAGTATAACCATTATTGATAACACCTTTTTGATTCAATTAATGATAATTCCCCATAGTTCATGTTTTTTATAATTCCAAAATTTTTTACATAGATAACATTCAACCAGTGATGATACATTAGGGAAACAATTATTTTCATGAATTTCTTAAAAAAAACATTTCATTTTTAATTAAAAATTACTTTATTTGTTTTCATCTTTTACACACTCAAAACATCTTATCATCCATTAGAGGCATTACCTTGAGTTATTAATCCCACAATATATACATATAAGAAAGTAATTATTCTTTCCTCCATGGTCTCCACCACCTGGTCTCTAAAATTCACTATCCTTATATTCTCCGATGAGTTTGATAGTTGGTTAAGGTAAAATTTATTAATCATATATCATGATAACTGATTGGGAATAATAATAATGTCATTCACTATAGTCATAAACCCATTTAGTTTATCATCAAAACATTTTAATCACCTTCAATGTTAACCTTGTCCCTTATAGTTCTCTCCATTGACTAAAACCAAAAACCATAGAGTAAGAAACAATAATCCTAATTGGGAATGACAGAATCATGAAAAATCACTTTTTATATGTCAAAATTATGAAACCATATTTAAATATATGAATCCTTAGTCTTAACAAAGTCCATTTTGGGTCATTATTGAAATCCTTCATGATGGATCATAAAGAGTTTCTGAATTTCCCAACCATATCCATCCGGTGTGTCAAAAATGATTTGTAGAAAGGTCTATTTTAATGAATTAGGTTGACATGAATTCTATCTCAATTTAACCCTTTCGAAGTTATTACCACCAGGTAACTTAGTTATAGAGCCACATCCAGTTGTAGTATCCTAAAAAGGATGTAATTATTTAGAAACCACTGAATATATCATGTACTAAAATTCAACGATATTTTCCAATATATTTCCACACCCTTTGACTTGTACTTTGGAATATCACTAGACATATATATAGAAATATCCCTAGGGATATCACTAATTGTTTTTTATTACTGTTTTAAATGGTTAACTAAACATTTTCTTTGATACCAATAGTATATACCAAAACATCTCACTAAAGATATTAACTCTTTTTGATAAATATTCTTTACATTACATAAATACTTTCCTAAAGAACATAATGGTTTAGTTCCATTGGAGAATGGGTAAAAAATATACTTATTTAGTGAAATTTCATCAACATATACCATTAATATATTCCCCATTTTTACAGTATATAAGAAGACCCTACATAAAAACCTATCTTTCTAACCTTAGAATAGAACCATATGAAATGGTGATCTTAGAAGGTAACTAAAGGTAATAATGGGAAATACATAAACATAAAATGAGAATAATATTATGGTAATATGATCATAACATATGAAAACCATACCTTGCATATTAAAGATAAAAATCCTATGTTATGACAGAAATATTTGTAGTTAATAAGACACAAATCATAATGGAATTAAATAACATGATCTAAGAGAACATAAAATTGGAATAATGTATGGAATATTATCATAAACACATTCATAGAAAATTATTTACTTATTAGTTGAGGATTATTTCCAAAACTATCATATTGGAATGGGATCACCCCCTAAATCATCATAGTGGTTAGGGTTCACTCCCATGAATTTCATAGTGGACAATATCCCTTACTGAATTGGGTTCACTCCCCATCATAATCTTGTTAATATGATGATTTATTAACCTTTACCTAATTCGTTGGAGGGATATATAAGTCCCACCCATCTTTGTTTGTGGCATAGACACTATACATGGTTATAAATAAACCACCATCCCTGGTTATAATGTAACCACCATCACATAATAAAAACCATACATAAGTGTTCCCCAAGATCATATAAAATTAATCATATCAAAAATAATGAAAATAAATTGGATTTATAACATATTTATCATATCAAAACACATGAAAAAATATTCTTCATAAATAATTAATCATATCCTAGCCAGTGAAAATAAATGGGTTTCATAAAATATTTCATTATAACATATCCTTTGGAAATGAAATGTGTGTCATAAAAATAACTTCATCAAAAACACAAACCATACATGTAATGAATAAAAATATTATCCTTTCATCATATCCCTAGTAAAGCCTAAGAAACTTTAATGTATTTCATCTTTGGTGTAAAATTATTTTGAAAGATAACATGGAACATTTTTTCGGCAAATATCCCTTCCACATTGGAAAACTCTTTTTAAAACATAAAACATTTTCACAATCATTTTGTTTGAAAATTATCTTGAAAATGAATAAATAAATGTTTAAGTAAAATTTAAACCATTTATTAATAAAAATAAATCTTCTACTTGTACAAAAACTAGTTAAAATATAAAACAATTTCAAAATTGTTTTCTATGAAAATTACATTGGATATTTATAAAGGATGATTTAATAATCATTTAAATCCTTACCTGAGAAAAATAACCATGTTATTTAAAAAACATTTTTTAAAACATAATTTTTTTAAAACATAAAAAATTATCAAATAATTTTGTTTGAAAAAAATGGAAATGTTATAAATAATTTATTAAAACAATGTGCGGTCATGATGGTAGAAATACTATTCATTATGTGAAATTCAAATTAAATATTCCTTCGACTTTCACTATAAATTCCAAATAGGCATTGTATGGAAAATTAAATAATGATTCCTTTAAATGTTATTTTAACAATTTCAAGGAATGAGATTAATTTATTAAATAAATCCAATATATATTGTTAAAACGTTTTTGAAAACATTTTTATTACATATGTATATGTAATAAAAAGGATTCTCGGCCAAATAGGGAAATAAATATTATTTTTCTTATAAACATTATTTTGATATATTTAATAATTTAGGAGAGGGAAATTAAATTATAACATTTATTTTCCCCAACTAACCAGAGAGGATAAAAATAAATGATTTAATTTAGATATAGATCACAATATTTCATCATTTTAATCATAATCATAAACAATCTCTATAGTGAGGTTATTATAACATAAAACACTTACCACTTTGATAACATTTAATAAAAAACCCATGAAAGAATAAAAGTAAATTAATTTTATAATATCATGTGAATGAAATAATTTTTTATATTAAATTTAAAAGGGTATGTATATACACTTTATTAAAGAAGATATGTTCATAACACACCATATGTCCCAAAAAAGTCAAATTGGGACAAAAAAAACCCTTACCGCTTAACTAAATTATAAAATGTATAACCCATGAAAGAGTGATCAGAAAATGTATATTTAAATACCTCAAAATTTCAGGATAATAATCATAAAATAAATTTATGTCCATTATACACACCACATAAATGATACTTGGGGTGGATGTTGCCTGTGTCTCATAGAAAATAAATGTGAGAAGGAAATCCTTTACTGTAAGTATTGAATTCTTTTGTACACATTAGAGCCTCCTAAAAAATAAATAAAAGTGTATTATAAAACGATTGAACAACCATAATTATATATATCAAACCATATATTATTTTCTTATGAAATTTTATTACCTATTTATTAATAATTCTTTGATAAAATTACGTTTCAGGTAACAACTGCTTAGTTTTTCATGTATTTTCTTGGTTTGGTATTTTTGATCCTCTTACTTTGACCGTGGTTCCATAATATATTTAATTATACACATTATATAGATATTTTTATATTAGTTATATATGTATTTATAATAATCAATTGAATATAGAGATAAAAAATGAAATATTTCATTCATGGAGATGGTATGGCGTACATGCCCATGAAAGCTCCTTCCATTTTCTCGAATGATAAAATAAAAGAATGGTAAATAATATATTACAATTAGAAAATATTTCCTATTTCATATATATATTTAATATATTAATTATTTTTACCCTAATTATATTCCATGCAATCGGTTATTGAAAAATGAATCACATTGTTTCGTGAGGCAGTAGTTGGTCGTACAGACGAACAATGTTTTCATATCCTCCATAGAATAAAAATTAGGAAGGTATATGTGAAATAATAATTAAATAATTATATTTTTTTTAAAAATATCATACATATTTATTTAATAAATCCTCATTACCATCCACGTAAAATAGAAATGAAAATCACTTCACATCGGTTCATGAGGCGGTAGTCTCCTATACACATGAGCGACATTATTATTTTCCAACGGGTAGGGAGGTAAGAATGAAGATGTGGTATAATAATTAAATATGTATAATAATATCATAAATATATTATAAATACAATAAATATATCATTATATCCGTCTATGGAGGTGGTGATGGAAAACAAATATCCAGGGTTCATGAGGCAGTAGTCTGCCGTACACACAAATGCTAATTTCGTATAAAATTTGATATAAGAAGAGAAGGATTTAGGTTTACCTAATCCAAATAACATATAATTATAAGTAACATACTTATGTTATTATATCAACATTTTTTAATAATAATTGAAGGATGTTTAGAAAGTAATAAAATAAAATGCTCAGTTAGGGATGTTCCAACTTCATCAGACATCCTATTTTGGTTTTCCCAAAAATACATCTTTGGTTGGACTTATGACCAAAAAATGTCTTATAGGATGATATTATGGAATTAATGAATTTATTTTTTTTACTAATTGTATGATAAAATTGTTTTTGTATGTGTGAATTGTATAGGAGAGTGGGGGTCTTTTATATATGAGGTGAGTGACACACATGTAATTTTATAAAAGAAAATGGTTTACCCAGGTTTTACACAATAAAAAATGCTCTAAAAAGGTCAATTATAACAAATAATAGGTTATAATGTCGATATATAATGATAAAATGGGTTTTAGAAAAGTTTCTAGATAACATTACCCTTATCCTTTAAGTATACCCCCAATAAACCCATTTTCACATAAACTATAGAAATTAATTTTTTATTTTTTTAAAATACATTATCATGAAGAACTATGTATAAAATATTAGATAATATAAATTATTATGATTAAAAAATTTTAATCCATTTTTCTTATTTTCATTATCAAAAGTGAGAAATTTTAATTTTAAATTAACCTCATAGAAGTGATTAAAAAGTGGTTTTCCAAAGAATGAATGTTCAAAAGTTTAAGTAGTTTTTTAAAAAAAATTAAATCTAAAATTGATTCAAAAGAACTAAATTGGTTTAATTTAAATATACTTGTATATTTTTTACATTTAAAATCATATTATAAGTTCTTTTTTTTGAATCAGTAAAATAATAGAACGTTTTAAATAAAAATCCTTTTTTTCAATATTCATCAAAAATTTATTCATCTTAGTAAATTATAAATAATTATCCAGAAGATATTTTTTAAATGATAATTTCAAAAATAAATTTAATTTTTTCCAAAATATTTTTTATAAATTTTAAAAATTAGTTTTTAAAAAGTGAACGAAATGATGAAAAAAATTATTTTTAGAAAAATAATATTGTAAAGCATAAAATATGTTTTATTCTATCTCATTATAAGAAAATACATAAGATGAATGTTAAATATTATATTGAATATAGAATACATAAATTACAATAAATTTGTTCAATAAAATTTATTGGTTTAATTTATTATAGTAAAAACTATTTATGTGTATAAGATTAGTTTTTTAGAAAAAAATTCTTTTATTTTCAAATAAATTTGATTTTCATTTTGAATTAATTTGTGACTAAATAATTCAATTTATATAAATTTAAAAGACTATATTTTTCATAATTTTGTAAATACTATTCAGTCTTTCCATTCCAATGTATAGAGGAAAACTACCATATTAAATAATAATATTTTAATAGTGTGTTGTGTTTCCTTCAAACTCGACATTGCATGTAATGAAAGGTAAAATCAGTGTAGTGTGTAACATAATCTAAACTCAGTGTTGCATAAAAATCATGATTAAATAAATTTGAAAAAAAATATATCACAAAATCACTTAGTGTAATATGATAAAAAATGGACATTTTTTGTTTAATTTTTATTTTATTGGAACTTTTTTAACCCCTAAAGATCAAATTTTTTTTATATAACCATAATTTCCAAAAGGGTTACATGGGGGGGGGGTAATGGTATGAGATAAGGGTAAAAGTGTTTTATAAAATTTTTTAAGTTTTAATGGATGGGTTGATTTGAACTCATGATTATCATATATTTTAATTAATAAATTTGGATCCACATGAACATGAATATTAATTTATATTAATTTAATACATTAATAAATTCCAAGAATTCTCATCCAATCACATATAATTGGGAACTAACTCTACTCTCTTTATCACACAATTTAAGCCATCTATATCATGAAATTCGTACTCAAATGCCTTCCTAACATCCATATCCACATTATATAGGTCTTATTTTGGGAATTATAACTACTTTAAGTTGACTAATGTATGAAGATAAATATTTTGTCCTAAAAAGAGGTACATATTTTAACCGAATGTGTCAGATATATCTCTTATACTACATATTTAAAATCTTCTCCAATAATAATGAAATATTAAAATAACTATCCTATATATACTAAGATATTTTAATGTTAATGTTATAACATATATCTATATACTTCTTCCATAAAATGAAAAATGAATCCATCATTTTTTTATACGGTGAACTACTACCTCAAAAACCAATGCAAATCATTTTCCATAATAAACTCTTATAGTTGTATATAATGAATGATTTAATATATATATATCTTAATATTATATGAATCACATACATATCATTTTATAAATATAATACATCATCTAATTTCTTACATTTTTATCTATTGAAGAATAATAATGTTGTTCGGGTGTACGTGTAAACCACCACATTCTTGAATCGATGTGATTTATTTTCATTACCACATCACATGGATCCTATACAAAAGTGTTCATAAAATTATTATATGATATTTTTTATAACATCATCATTCCATATTGTTAAAATAATACTAAACTTTATTCCATCATGTTCGTTGAAAAATGGAAATTTAATTCCATCGATCTTCCGACAGCTTCCTCTTATTTTGCTCTGGTGTAGGTGTGTGTTGGTGATGGTGCGACCTGGTGTGGTTTCATCAGTGTCATTGGCTGTTCTCAGTGATGTCGTGACCCTGATCAATTCAATGTGGCTCGTCCCCTTCGGCATCATTGACTCACCGCGAAGCTTGGATCGACGCGACTTGAATGTGATGTCATGTAGAGCGGCTGGATCTAGAATCAGTGGCTCCTCGAATCGGTCTGGCATAGTCAAGTGATGTCTATTGCCAAAATTCTGTATGGGTCGGAAATGGATCTGGAGAGGATCAGAGGGGGGAGGTCCTAGTTGCTAGATTTTTTTGTTTTTTTTGAGGTTATGAAGGTCTAGTTATTGGTTTGTGCGGCATCGACATCATCGGTGACTCCCTACTCCTCCGTGGTGGGACTCTACCTCTTCCTACGAATGGGTGGGGTTGACTGCGGATGGAAGAATGGATATCCTCAGGTGGTGTTCTAGTGACCAGTGGAGGATCCATGGCATAAGGTATCGGTTCAGGATCTGCAAGTGTTGAAAGCATTGATGGTTTTTTGGTGGGGTTCATGTGTGAATTTTGTAGTTTCTTGGGGAATGGTTTGATGCTGAAGGTGGGGAGTTGGTGCTGCCAAATTTGAATACATGTTACAGGCCCTAGAGGAGGACTCAGAGGAGGTGGTTCATCATTACAGTGCTATATGGATTTGGTTGTTGAAAGGGTATGGCGTCTGCCATCAGATTAGGCATGTGCATCTACACAGGACATTTGCTTACTTTATTACCTTACAATGATATAAATCTTCATCATGTTATATTCTTGGGAGGGGAAGCTCCACGTTGGCATTCTGGTTTTACTTTTCTTTCCTTTGGGTGTGTTTTGTCTAAAGTACATGAGGTTTGTGGCGTTTCCCCCTTCCCCCCTTAAAAGGGGGTTTTCATAATAATAAAAACTTTTAAGGCCTTCGGGCCATTAGATGTGAAATAAAAGGAATATTAAAATTTTAAAACATTCTTATGAAATTAAATAATTCATGTAATTTTCCTATTTATGCATATTATGAACATACGTGACGAGTTAGACTTGAGGTGTGAGACACTTAAAAAATCTATTTTTAAACATTTTAAATATTTATTTTATAAATAATTCTCTTCTATATCCATAATGATAATATTTTATTGTGTATGTATTTATATGGAAATTAATGACTTAAAAAGGAAATTTTATGTCTATTTTAACAACATTTCAAATTTTTCAAAAGGAATCTTTTTGTTGAATGGTTGGATTATCATTACAAAACACAAAATAAATGTAATATTTTAACATATATGACATCAAAAAAATTTCCCTCTTTTATAATTATTATCTGTATTATTTATATTTTATAGGATTACATGTTTTTAATAAAGAAAAACCTTCTTTCCCTTAAATCTATAAATTTGTTTTGATATTTTTGTATATTAATATCAGAAAATGATTTATTTATACATTAAGAAGTATATTTTTACATGTCTTATTATATTAATGAAATATTTTATGTGTTTCATGCATGTTATGGTCATTAAATAGTGTCTATGGTGATATGTGATCTTGATATAGCTAATGATGTTGGGTTATATAATTATAGATTCTAATTATGGGGGATCCCAATATAGCTCTCCAATGAATTGGTTAATGATTATGTTTTCCATAGAATTATCCTAAAAGTTGACTATATTGGTAATTACACATGAAAGGGTTTTTGTAAGGGTTATATGAAATGATATCCCAAGGAACCTACATGAATCTTATTTTCCTGATAATAATGATTCATGGATATCATTTGATTTCCAAAGGTATGATAATAATACTTTTTTTTAAAAGAACAAATATACCCTTTTAGCATAAAAGGTATGTTTTTATAAAAATGAATTTTATGTGTTCTAAAGATTTTTAATAAAATCTAAAGATCATCATTTTTTTATTATGTTTTCTTTAAAATTATTTTATTAAAAATTTGGGCAGTAAAGCTAATTTATTGTCTATAAAAGAGATTATATGTGCTCAAATTTGATTATGATAAATGAAACCGCTTTATTTTGATATAATGGTTTTAGAATCGACCAAAGGGATTAATTATTATATTTTTTGGTCCCATATACATATTTTTTTTCTCATAACAGGTTTTCAAATGTTTTTACTTTTTTATGGATGATTACATATTAAAATACTCATGGTGAAAATCATTAATGTATTTCTTGAGAATAAAAAGTGTTTAATTTAAATCGTATTTTATTATGAAAAAATGGATAATAAGACGAAGTATCCAAATTTTAATTTATGGGGTTTTTTATTTAAGAGTTATGATATAATTATTTAAAACTTGAAAACTAAATAGATTATCAATAATGAAATAAAATGAATTCTTTCTTAAAAATTAAATTATTGATTGAAATAGTGAGGGTTACTCATGTTTATGAATCATTTTCATTCCATTATTACATCAATATAATCATTTTTTTCTTATTTTATTAATACCCAAATAAACATTATTTCTTAACATCTTCAGAGTATCCTTATCAACTGTCTTCTTAATAGATTTATCTCTCAAGCTTTACATTTTTTATTATTTAATTGTATATCACTTTATAGTGGTTCCCTAATTTAAATTGTAAGTTGATGATATATGAAATTATAATAATTATATTCATCATAAAAATTAAAACATATCATAAAACAATTACAAACATTTCATAGTGATTGAAATATATTCTTTTTGTATAGACACTTATATTTCTTTTGATTTTTTTTATTTCAAAAAATTTTCAATGACTTTATAAATTCCCCCATTTATTTTAGCCTTATTAAATATTTATACTCTGAAAATTATTTCCAAAATAAATGGATCTATGATTAAACCTACAAAAGTGAAAAACCTACCAAATAATGTTTTCATTTTCTATTACATACTATATATCAAGATTTTCATTTTTTTATTTAGTTGGTATTGAACAGTTTTTTTACTTTATATGTGTGGAAATTTTTATTTTACATAACTAACTAATTACTTGACGTATTTTTTAATTTTCCATTATATTTAATCTTTAACTATTATATATAATTTGAATTTAATTTTTCACATTTATTAGAAATAGATATCGAGCACACATATTTTTCTCAGTTGGGGGATTAATTATTCCAAGAGCATTAGGTTGATGATATACTAACATATCTCAAGACTTCTTTACCATCAATTTGAGTCTCCTTAGGTGTATGATTTTCCAATAAATTTTCTATAGAATCATACCTCATCTCAATAGATTTGGAATGTCATGATTTGGATTTTTCAAGATTCTTTAGTTAAATTTTTATATCTAGAATTTTTAGTATGTGATTGTACGTTTAATATTCCACTGGTCACATACCCTCTACCCAATGACTCTTATAATTCTAACGTTTACCAATACTTATTTTACATGACTCCAATAAATTATTATAGATTTATTACACACTTTTTTATTTAACTTAAATCTTGAAAGTTTTGGATTACATAGAGACTAATGTACCTTCTCATGTTTCTAGAACACTTATTTATAAACATTCTAAAAAATATGAGTCTTTTATAAGGCACAATTCAATTCATCATCATCTTTAAGAAAAAATTCATTAAGAAGTAAAACATTTTCCTCTTAAACATTTACACAATTTGTGAGATATTTTTTTGTTAGACTCTATTTTATCAATGATTCATCCATTGTATTAGTCCCTATCCCTAGATATGATTTATCATTAACTATCCCCTATATGTATAAGATCTTTTATTAAACAACCATTTAAAATACCTCTTTTGGTAATAGTTGATTTTTTAATAAAATTAACAATCTTACTCATCCAAATAATTTTTGTCACATTTTTTTCTATATTCACTAGAGGAATCACTAATAATAAATTTAAATAATAATACCCTCCATTATAATTACATATTGCTAATTTTTATTATTCTTCAGTTTTAAAGAAATTATTTTCATTCAGTGAAACATTTGATTATTTTTTATAATTGACCATTATGAAACATACTAATTATTTTTAACATGAATGGATATATATTCCCTAATTTAATGGTCTTCTTACAAAATATTATGTCCAAACATCTTCTATTTCAGAAAAAAATAGGTAGAAAATTTATAAGTCTAATAAAATATACCATTTTCTTTTTCAAATTTTGTATGAACCAAAAAATATAATCAAAGGGAATCAATGGTTTGGTACCATTTCATATTCTCAATTGAAAATGTAATCAAGTTGTAGGAGGGTTATTATATTGGAGAAAAATATAAAAAAAAAATATAAAATTTCTTCTAAAACATTCCCAATGGTATTGCAATCCATAATATTTATTATTACATAAATAGATATTTTCTGTTTTACATAATTGGAAAAACCAACATTGAATGTAGAAATTTAAAAATAAAGAAACCATAATGTAATTTGATAAGGTTATTACTATATCAACTCTCACAGAGTCCATGATTATATTTTATAATTTAGCATCCAATTATATTGGGTTTCTAAGTATCATCTTAAAATCAAATTCACTCAAAATTTCACACGAGGGTTTCACTATATTACAAAACTATACTAGTATAGTCCAACAATTTCTTTATTTTCATATACCATGAGTTTTGGATCAAAATCAACTTCTTGAAGTATATATTCCCAAAAATATTGGGGGACACAATAACCAAAATATAAGATATAATTCCTCATAAAATAGTGACATAAACTACTATAATTTCATCAATAAACACACATGAAAGTCATACACTTCTCTATCTACAACTTCCATGTCATTAGAAAAAATTATTACTCATTACTAAATATAATTATCAAATAATTAAAGGTTAAAAAAATTATCCAAACTTGAACTAAAAGAAAAAATATCTCTTGTTTTTATTTCATCATTTTCCATTAAATATTGTAAGAAAGTTTTTATAGACAATAAAATTAAAAAAACTTTATCTTTAACCACTTAGATGATTCATTTCTACCCATAATTTTTTCACCATATTAGTGATTTATGGTTTCCCCTTCCAACTCAGTATCATTATTTTCTTCAATCAAATTTGAAACCCAAAAGGCGACAAATTCTGAAATATCTCTTATTTCTAATCACTACACAATTCCTTGTCTCCTTATTATTCATTTTTTTCTTTTTTTCCCCTCCCCATCTTCTTTTTATTCTAGATATTTTTTGGTTATTAGTTCATTCTATTATTATACATTCCATATGAAATGCCTCATTCTTAATTTTCTATTTCTTCATCCCCCATATTCTCATATCCTCAAATTCATATGAAACATGTATTATATACTCATTTCATTTTAAATTTACATAGTCATTACATCGAGAGGGAATGTAATCCTTATCAAAATAGAAAAATTAAATAACAAATAATTTTATTCAATATGATATTTCATTTACACTTCTTCAATACAATGGGTATTCAAAGAATACCCCTAATTAAATTCCCCACATTACAAAAAACTCATCCAAATAAACTAATCCTTTTATTGTTCTAGTTGATCAATTTATATAACTAATTTTTTTCAAAATATATCCAATGAATCCACAATCCATTCATCACTTCTATTTGAAAATTTTCAATACTCATGTATGCGGTACGGATCTAAGTATTTTAGTGTGAGAGATTCTCATAAAACTAGTATAGAAATTTTATTGAGTTTTAATAAATATTAAAATCATATAATGTCAATATATTCCTTATAATAAATACGACTTCTCTAAAAATTACTCCAGTTACTAAAGAAAATAAAATATTCCAATAAAAAGTATCCTCATTATCCTTAAAATTTAATTAATTCCTTTTTCTATTTTTAGAAATTATTTTTTAGAAATATTATATACTCATATGAATATCAATATAATTTTTCATTTTAATATTGTAACATGAATCTAGAAAGATTCATGATGTTCAAAACCCACTACTAAAACTTCAAATTCTTCTAATTTTATGTTCTTTTGAATATTAAAAAATTAAATATCCCAATTTTTCCATCATAAAGAATCTATGAATTTTACTATGCCATGTATTCTATAGTAATACCATTTTATTCATCATTAAAGAATTCAATTTCTTGGGTCTCAATGCTCTTATGAATCATGAAATCCCATGTAAATTTTTCAATGTGTATATGAACATTTACCTATTCACCATATTGTATAAAAAAATTACCATATAGGATGTTAAATTGGTATGAAAATTTTTCAAATATGAATATATTGATCTAATTATGTAGTGGAATATAAATATTTATCATTGTATAATGACTTATGTGGATATATTTCAGTCTTATGTAAATGAATTGTCTTACATGGTGTCTACATAGATGAATTATATTTACTATTTTATCAATTCACTAAAGTATAAATATAACACACTAAAATATAATACACAATTATTTTATCCATTTCGCAATTATTTAATGACCTATGTGATTTCTATGAAGGATAAAATAATTGGTCATTTTTCGTTCTCTTATATAATTTTTTTGGAATTCATAAAATGAATTCAAGTTGAATTAAAATATTATTAGGCTTAATCAATCCTCTATAAATCCTCTATGAACATATTCCCAAATTTTTTTTATTTATAAAATAATTCCATCATCTATAAAGATAATTTTCAATATAATCCATCAGATTATGTACTCAAAACTGATCATTTAAGGAAAATCTTATATATAATTGAGTTTATCTATTCTTGAAAAAACCCTTAACAATCTAAGGAGAATTTATCCCTCATTGATGTTTTTTCTCACTAATATATGGTATCAAAATTCAATTTATGTAAATGACGTATTATAAAACATTATAATTCACTCAAATACATTTAATTAGTTGAAACTATGCGAGGTAATATATTATACAGTTGATGAGTCTAGATTCCAAATTAAAGTCCCCCTCAGTATCCTTCACTTATTTTATATGAAGTAGATAGAAAATTAAACCCCAGTAGTACTTTTAATGGGGAAAACACATTCTAAAATAGTTAACCTATGTTATTAGTTAAATGAATCAATCCATACAGCTATTTTAAGGACCCATTTTTTCTCCAATTCCCCAAAACCAAAATGATTGTATCTTGAACTCCTTTGATTAGTGGATACTAATTCTTCAAACAAGGTATGAAATTAAATTGAATTGTACCTTAAAAAATCCAATGATAAATTCAAAATTCCTTATTTTTTCACATTTACATTCAACTCATTTAAATATTTCCAACACTATTTCATTAAGAAAATTTTCAATAAAAACCTCCATTTTTACCAATACCAAGATCTAAATGGGATCAAATAATACTAACTATAAAAATTAAATTTTCATACATGGAATATAAATTTTTTAAATCCATCTTGAATTTAATATCTTTTTTAAAATATTTAAAAACTTAAGGGAATAATTATAAAAAGTGATTAAATCCAATGGGACACTTATGAGATCAATATGAACTATCATACATAGGTTTAATTTGAAGAAAATATTATATTGGACCCCAACAAGAATTTAATGATATTTCATTTAATTAAAGAAAAAAACTTCCAATATAGTGAAACTAAGATAAAATGCACCACCTTCATTGGTGAAAGAGAAACCAAGAAATAAAATATCCTCTCTATGATATAGAAAACAAAAAACTTGAATTAGAATACACCCTAAATGATAATGTTAACTTAATAATCCAATAGGGTTCACAATAGGAATCTATAAAGATATGATTGGGTGTATGGGGATATATTGGAAAGAAATAATATAAAATAAGGTATTATCTTGACAAAAAATTGAAATAAATGTAAAGAGAGATTAAAAATAGAGGATTATAGGGGTATAGATATCCCTTCTTATGGCATGGGGTTCAGTCGAATGGGATAAGGCGGGCAGGAGGGTGTGATCCCTTAAAATAGAGGAGGGAAAAAGTAAAAATATTTAATGAACCGAACTATTATAAATAGAAGCCCACTATGATTTATTGTTTTATTATGAATCATAGTAATAAGAAATAAATTAAATTATTTTTTAATCCAATTATATTCAAAATTACATTTATAATATTTACCATTGATAATATAGTCGTTAAATAGTGAGCACCAGATAAGTACGAATATATGGATTTAACAAATTCAATTATCTTAGAAAAAGGTAGTGATAGCCTCATCTAGTAGAATTTTACCCTATTAATCCCATTTATTGGAGCATCCATGGGAGGTAGTACTCTTGGATTTTTCCTTGACCAGGAAAAAACTGAGATCCGACAACTTAAGTATGAGTGATACCATTTATAGGAGATGTTCTCGCTCATCAAGATGATGACTGAAACCATGTTAACCAAATGACCCCATGAAAGTATCACCATTGTGAACCTTACTCTTATTGATTACACTGGTGTATTAAAGGGATATGTATCAAGAAACAAGAAAATTTATTATGTACATTATTTTATAAAGAATAATGAATATATTTTTATTTTCATACTATATAATACGAATAATATTTTTCACGTAACATTAAATTAAATAACAAAATTAATTTTGATGAAGTAATGTGTAAGAACCCGGTTCTTATTTTCGAGGTACGAGCTTCTTCCTTTTCATTTTCTTTAAGTGTTTTTGAGAAAAAAGGGAAAATGGGAAAAATGTTAATTTTTGGAACTACACGCCGTTTACTTTATCCACACGCCATGTACTTTTGGCCGTGTTGGGATGAGTACACGGGGCATGTGGCCATACCGGTGATGAAGGGTGTAGGAACCGACTACACGCCGTGTAGTGGTACCTTACATGTCGTGTAGTCAATCGGCAGGCTTAAACAGTAAGGCGGTGGAGTCGCCACCAGCTGGGCGGCTGTACACGCCGTGTACTAGGGAGTACATGCCGTGTACTCTTGTCGGCAGATGAATAGTGTGGCAGTGCTGCCATTTGAACAGTTAAATGAAAGGAGTATACGCAGTGTACTTTGAAGTACACGCCATGTACATTGTTTTTTCAGCTTAAAACAGGTAGTAGCCTCCTCATTTGGCAGAGGAGGCAATTGAGCCGTTTTGGAGCCAAAGGAGGAGGCCAGATCTTTGAAGGTCCACCGAGCGTTCGTTTGGAATCCGATTCGTCTTCAGATGATATCGTTGGAACCACAGGGTAAGCCCTCTCATCTCCTGGTATCGTTCTTGCCAATTCTTCTCCTAACGTAAGTTATTTACGTTTGAATTAGTTTTGTTCTTCGTCAGATCTACGCCGTTATTGGGCGTTTCTGGAGCCGGCGTTTGGGTATAGCGTTCGTTGGTGTATAAGGTAGGTGGCTTTGTGTGTAGTTTTCCAACTACTGCATGTTTTGTGCATTTTTGTGCCACGAACCCATGTCGGGTGTCATGTGGATGAGGCCGTTGCTATATTTAACACCTAGAATTGATTAGGTATTTAATTGTGATAATAAAATGCTGTTTGGGATCATTGTTTGGATCCAAGACCATCCCGAGGGGTGTGTTCCTCTGTTTAGCCGTTTGGACAGGATACCCGAGGGTATTACTTAAATGTAGTAATTGTAGAATTGCCTTGAGAGGAACTGCTTGTTAATTCTTGTTTACCTATTGGGCATGGCACGGTTACCTATTTAGCCTGAGGGCGTTGTTGTATTTGGCCTGAGGGAGTTGTTGTGATTAGCCTGAGGGCATTGCACTATTTAGCCCGAGGGCTGTAGTATTTCGCCTGAGGGAAACCTTTCGTGCCTGAGGGCTTGACTTCTGTGCCTGAGGGAGACACTTCTTATGCTTGAGGGAAATTTCTGTTACGCCTGAGGGAAATACCTGGGGGTTGGATTCTTTATGGCCTGAGGGCAAGCCTGAGGGCGTGGTTTACTATTTTAGCCTGAGGTCAAGCTTCTGGTTGGCCTAAGGGCTTGGTTCTATTGAGCACAGAATGTTACTAAGTTAAATGATTAAATGGAAAATAAAATGGAAATATAACTGGTAATTAGTTACTTTTGAGTAATGCTTAGTTTATTTCATTTTACTACAGCACACTGTTGTTGCATGTTTACATGTAGTTGGGCACAGGCCTTTGGTGGGTGCCTACTGAGATATATTTCTCACACCCTGTTTGGGTCATGCTTTTCGGCCCAAAAAGATTTTGTTGCTGTAGGTGTGGATAGGGGAAAGAGTCCCTATACAGGTACTTGACTGTTGCTGTGAAGTAGAGGGCATGGGACCGAGCCTAGGCTCGCGATGCCGCTGCCAGCTGTTTGCTTTGTTTTTCTGTACTTTGATGTTTACTGTACTGTATTGATGTATAACATGTTCTGGCTGTTTTCTTAGAACTTGAAACATGTATCATCATCACATATATACTATTGGTTATATCCACTGCTGTAGTTATTTTAGTTGTGTAAGTTTACTGCTTCCGCTGTTTGTTGTATGGTTATTTTGGTATTCCGTTGTGCTACACTTTGATAAATGAGGGCATAGTTTCCCCACTATCAGACCTGGGCCCTCACTGCTAG
Organism: Viscum album; assembly: GCA_963277665.1. Taxonomy (NCBI): domain Eukaryota; kingdom Viridiplantae; phylum Streptophyta; class Magnoliopsida; order Santalales; family Viscaceae; genus Viscum; species Viscum album. Next base: position 998,934,183 of record OY728147.1, read on the forward strand.
TCGGCAGCCTCTGGCATTTGGGGAAATGCACTTTAGGTCACGTGGCGAATCGGGCTCGGGGCACCCATTGCGTGGCACCCGGGTCCGGGATGTTACAAAGTGGTATCAAAGGCGGTTTCTTTTCTTTGACTTACTATTTGGAGCCGTAGTCAGGGATAGGAAGGAACGGTAGTTGGTAATAAGCTGTGCCCGGGCGTAGCTAACCCGTGTACAGGGGAAAAGCCAGTCTGCCTTGTATTTTTCAATTCTTCTGATTTTGCAATTTTACGGTTGTTATGTTTTCACTATTGGGTGACGCACATGTATTGTGTTGTTATATTTATCTATGGGCTCTCTTTAGTTGCAACCCTATGAGATGAGGGTATTCCATCTCATGCATCATACAGGAACATGCTAGATATCACATTCCATGCATAGTTTCCATGCCATGTAGGTGCATTAGAATTTGCATGTTGTTGTGATAGTTGTTGTGCTAGTAAAGCATGCTGTTGTGATAACTGCTTGATAAATACCTGCCTTGTAATATGGTATTATTGTTTGATTTTGTTTATAGAATGGACGCCAAACTTTGGTTTTTGGGGAGTATGGGCCCCCATTAACCGGGATTTGGTGGATCATTGACTGGTTATTGGTTATAACATAAATAAGATGTCAAACTTTGATTCGTGGGGTGTATGGGCCCCCACGGGTCAGAATTTGACACTTAGGTGTTGTTTTTCAGTATTTTCTAGGTTCCAGAGAAGTTTCTGAGGCATACTGTCTGGAAACCCAGTATACACGCCGTGTAGTATTTTTATACACGCCGTGTATGTTCTTCTGTTCGGGAAGAAAAATGAACTTTTTGAGTACATGTCGTGTACCCTGAGTACACGCCGTGTAGTCTCTTCCCGTGTCACAAACCGTGTGGGCGACGACACAGGGTAAGGAAGGCCTTGGGTAAAACACGCCGTGTAGATTATGTACACGCCGTGTAGTGTTGACTCGGAGTCCGGCTGTGTAACTAACAATATGGGTCGGTGAACTCCTTGAAAGAACACGTCGTGCCAGTTATAGACACGCCATGTAGTGATACCTAGGGACTCCGCCATGTAACTAACAACACGGGCCAGTGTCACCTCTTCCAGAACACACCGTGTACCTTTGGGACACGCCGTGTAGTCTTGTCCAAGGACAGACCGTGTGGAGTTAGCTGTGTGGCTGGGAAACGGGATGGTGTACATGCCGTGTTCGGGAGTAACATGCCATGTAGAGTAAAGCCGAGTAGTCGGTCGTGTCACAGACGACATGAGAAGTTGGAAAATGACACCATACACGTCGTGTAGATATTATACACGCCGTGTAGTTTTGTTGAACGGAAGCCATGTGGAAGGACCCGGGAAGGGGAAAGGAAGACAAGTACACGCCGTGTAGTCAGTGTACACGCCGTGTAGTCTTGTTTTGAAAATTTTGAAACGCCTTATTCCTCTTGTTCCTTTGTGGTTCCTTCGCTTTCAGTCTTAATAATCTTGAATCTGAGGTGTGATTTTGAACTTGTAGAGTCATGCCGCCTAGACGACCGCGAGTTGTTCACCAAGAGTGCGGTGACGATTATACTCCAGGGATGGTGGGCCATGGGCTACCAGTTGATCCACCAGCAGAGCCAGATGCGGCACCAGCTGTTATACCGGACACAGGCGCGGAGGCGTAGTTCTGTGAAGCCTTATTGAGGTTCATGCAGACCTTTCAGGGAGCACTACAGGCTGCCACATCTATGGCCGAGCTGACACATATATTTCAGTAGCAGCATCGGCCTACATTTTCAGGGGATGGCGGACCACAGGCTGTAGAGTCTTGGCTAGGATCGATGCGGACTATTTTTGAGCATCTTGAGACACCTCCAGGGTGGAGGGTCAAGCTTGCGACTTAAATGCTGTGTGATTCCGCCAAGAGGTGGTGGGATGTTACCACCCAGTCAGAGCATCACAGGGATATGGCGTGGGAGGATTTTCAGACAGTCTTCTATGAATTCTTCTTTCCTGAGACGCTGAGGGCAGATAGAGATCAAGAGTTCATGAATCTGTAGTAGGGCTCTATGTCGGTGATGGAATAATCTTCTCGTTTTACAGAGCTTAATCATTTTGCACCTATGCTGGTGGGTGATGAGACGTTGAGAGCCAAACGTTTTGAGGATGGTCTTCGGTATGACATCTGAGTGCTGGTGAATGTTTTCAGGTTACCTACTGTACACGCGATTGTGAACCAGGCGTTGATTACAGAGAGGAACCTGTGAGAAGCTAGTGGTGTGGGCCAGGGCGGTCCAACAATAGTTACTGTTACTATTTCTACTAGCAAGAGGAAGAGACAGATGGACTTCTCTCAGGGTGGCAGTACCAGCCAGATAGTCTCTTCAGGTGGCCCGATCAGGTGCTACCAGTGTGATAGAGAGGGGCACAAAAGGCCGCAGTGTCCACGAGACCCAGTGGAGTTCCGATATTGTGGCAAGATGGTTCATCTACAGTGCTTTTGCAAGGCAGTTCTAACAGTGGCTAGTGAGAGGGGTTCTGTGAAGACTTCGCAGGTGGGAGCAGGACCAGTGGCTTCTTACCAGTCAGGGAACTAGAATACGTCAGGGCGTGCTGGCAGAGATGGTGGTCATGGCCGTGGTAGCCAGACACCAGGATCGCAGAGGCAACAGGGCGGGACAGCTCAGGGTAGCCTGTCTGTGTCGCAGGGCCGCGGCACTGGGCAGGCATATGCAGTGCAACAGACCCAGCAGGAGCAGGATCCCGGACCTTCGACAGTCAGAGGTACTATTCTAGTAGCTTCTGTCTTGTCTTCAGTCCTTTTTGATACGGGTGCTACACATATTTTTATATCTGTACCCATTGTGGGGAGTCTTGGGCTCAGTGTTTCTACTTCTTATGATATCTTGACGCTAGACACTCTGTTGGGGACTCGGATGGTTGGTATGTGTCAGTGCAAGGAGTGCCCCCTTGAGGTTGGTGGGTGTCACCTCCTTTGGGACCTCTATGTCCTGGAGATGACGAGCTATGACGTCATTCTCGAGATGGACTGGTTGGTTCTCTTTCGAGCCTTTGTAGACTGCTATCATCGTAGGGTGCGTTTCACATCACCAGAGGGCGGAGAGTTTCAATAAAAGGATGAGTGGGATGTTTAGGCGAGTCGAGCTGGACTAGAGAATCATGGGAGAGGTGGAGTCACAACCCAGATTGCGAGTTTGTATCTGGATGATCAGGGGACTTGTCAGACAGATTTCCCTCCAGTTGTCGATCGTTTCAGGGATGTCTTCCCGGACTACTTTTCAGGTCTACCTCCGGTGCGTGAGGTGGATTTCTCTATTGAGCTTGTGCCAGGAGAAACACTGATGTCCATTCCTCCTTATAGGATGGCCACACCTGAGTTGCAGGGGCTCAAGAGGCAGCTAGAGGAGTTACAGGAAAAGGGTTTTATCCGACTCAGTACTTCTCTTTTGGGGTTCTCCGGTCTTTTTTGCGAAGAAGGCGGATGGTACCCTCAGACTTTGTGTGGATTATCAGAAGCTGAACCAGTTGACGGTTTAGAACCGATATGATCTGTTTGATCAACTTCGTGGAGCACGAGTGTTATTGAAGATTTACTTAAGATCCGGATAACATCAGCTGCGCGTTAGACCATCTGAATACCTCTCACAGCTTTCAAGAGTAGGTACGGTCTATATGAGTATACGGTTATGTCGTTCAGACTCACGGACGCGCCAACAGTTTTCCTGAATCTGATGAATCGTGTGTTCCATCAATATCTTGATTCATTTGTGGTAGTATTCGTGGACGAAATCTTGGTGTACTCTCACACTCGACACGACCAAGCCACCCATCTTGAGATCGTATTGAGCACACTAAGAGAGCATCAGTTATATGCTAAGCTCTCGAAGTTCCACTTTTGGATGGACCAGATTCACTTCCTAGGTCATATCATCTCAGAGGCAGGAGTTGTAGTGGACCCAGAGAAGGTGAGAGCAGTAGTTTCCTGGGACCATCCCAAGAACGTGTTTGAGATACGGAGTCTCTTAGGGCTGGCAGGTTAATACAGACACTTCATACAATACTTATCCCTCTTATCAACACCGTTGATAGGTCTGACTAAGAAGGGTGTGAAGTTCGTTTGGCCAGAAGCTTGTGAGACAGCTTTTCAGGACCTGAAGGGAAGACTGACATCAGCACCGATCCTAATACTCCCAGAGGAGGGGAAGAGTTATATAGTTTACTGTGACACATTAGGGATTGGGCGGGGAGCAGTGTTGATGCAGATCGATCGAGTCGTTGCGTACGGGTCTTGTAAGTTGAGGCCACATGAAAGGAATTACCCGACGCATGATCTTGAGTTGGCTGCAGTTGTTCATGCGTTGCGCTGTTGGAGACATTACCTGTTGGGAGAGCATTTTGTGGTTTTCACCGACCAAAAAATCCTCAAGTATATATTTACTCAGCATGACCTAAATCTGAGGCAGAGAAGGTGGGTTGAGTACCTACAGTCCTTCGATTTTGAGCTTACCTATACACCTGGTAAAGGTAATGCAGTAACTGATGCACTGAGCAGGAAGACTCAGATATAGGTAGTGCAAGAGGCCAGTGGTGAGTGGCAGCTTATGGATTTGTTCTCTGAGATGCATATGGAGGTGCATGACAGTCAGGGGTAGACTTATCTTTCCTCGTTAGCTGTGACATCTACCCTCATGGACAGAGTGAGGATGAGGCATCTATCAGATTCAGAAGGCCTATTTCTACGGGAGTCGGTGGCAAGTGAGGACCCTCCTTCTGGTTGGATGATAGGCGATGACGAGGTCTTGCATTTCCATGGATGTGTATGGGTTCCATGGGATATACATGAGGAGCTGATGTGGGAGTTTCATGCTTCGGCTTGGGCAGTTCATCCCGGGGTTACCAAGATGTACTGTGACTTGAGGCGTCAGTACTGGTGGCCGGGTATAAAGAGAGAGATAGCTGGTTTTGTGACGAGGTGTTCCACCTGTCAGCAGGTGAAGGCAGAGCATCAGACACCAGGTGGGCTGTTATAGCAGTTGCCCATTCCAGAGTGGAAATGGGATGATGTCGCGATGGATTTCATGACGGGATTGCCGAGGTCACCTCGTGGAAATGAAGCCGTGTGGGTTGTTGTGGACAGACTCACAAAGGTAGCTCACTTCTTGCTGATCAAGGAGACCTTTGGTGTGGACGAGATCAGAAGGCTGTATATCTGAGAGATCGTACGTCTGCATGGGGTCCCTCGTTCTATCATTTCAGATAGGGATTCCAGCTTTACGTCTCATTTTTGGTAGAGTTTTCAAAGGGCGCTGGGTACACAGGTGCTTCTGAGCACAACATACCACCCTCAGACAGATGGCCAGTCAGAGCAGACGATACAGGTGCTAGAGGACATGCTGCGCGCATGCGTCCTATACTTTGGGGGCTCTTGGGAGAAGCATATACCCTTGGTATAGTTTGCCTATAACAATAGTTTTCAGGAAACTTTTGAGATGGCACCATACGATGCTTTATATGGTAGGCCATGACGATCACCTTTGTGCTGGTTAGAGGCATGTGAGGCAGCTTTACTAGGGCCACATCTTGTGCAGGAGACATCTGAGCAGGTCCAGTTGATTCGGAAGCGGATGGATACCGTGCAGTCTCGTCAGAAGTCTTATGCTGATCGCCACATATGACCCTTACAGTTCGTGGTTGGGGATCAGGTTTTTCTACGTGTTTTTCCGAGGCTGGGACACAAGAGGATCCGGAGACAGGGTAAGCTTTCACCAAGGTATATGGGACCATTTGAGATTCTGGAGAGATTCGGGCTAGTTGCCTATCGGTTGTAGTTACCGCAGCGGTACCAAACCATGAACAACGTCTTCCACGTGTCTCAGTTGCGTCGCTACCTTTCAGACCCGTCTCACACCTTTCATCCAGAGGAGGTTGAGCTTCAGCATGATGCGTCCTTTGCGGAGCATCCGATCCATATCGTTGATAGGAGCATGGAGGTTCTCTGAGGCCGGTCAGTTCCTCTCGTACGAGTGCTATGGCAGCATGGCCAAGTGCAGGACGAGACCTGGGAGCGGGAGGCTGACGTACGTGCTCAGTGGCAAGAGCTGTTCTGATTTTTCTCTTTGCCACCCTTGAAAGGGAAATTTGGGGATGAATTGCTATAAGGGGGGAAGTTTCTAAGAACCCTGTTCTTATTTTCGAGGTACAGGCTTTTTCCTTTTCCTTTTCCTTAAGTGTTTTTGAGAAAATATGGAAAATGGGAAAAAAATTTAATTTTTGGAACAACACGCCATGTAATTTATCCACACACCGTGTACTTTTGGCTGTGTTGGGATGAGTACACAGAGTGTGTGTCCATGCCGGCGATGGAGGGTGTAGGAACCGACTACACGCCGTGTAGTGGTACCTTACATGCCGTGTAGTCAGTCGGCATGCTTAAACAGTAAGGCGGTAGATTCACCGCCAGCTGGCCGGCAGTATACACCGTGTACTTGGGAGTACATGCCGTATACTCTTGTCGGCAGATGAATAGTGTAGCGGTGCCGCCATTTGAACAGTTAAATGAATGGAGTACACGCTGTGTACTTTGAAGTACATGCCATGTACTTTGTTTTTTCAGATTAAAACAGGCTGTAGCCTCCTCATTTGGAAGAGGAGGCACTTGAACCGTTTTGGAGATAAAGGAGGAGGCTGGATCTTTGAAGGTCCACCGGGTGTTCGTCTGGAATACGATTCGGCTTCGGACGATCTCGTTGGAACCGCACGGGTAAGACCTCTCCTCTCTTGGTACCGTTCATGCCAATTCTTATCCTACCATATGTTATTTACGTGTGAATGAGTTTTTTTCTTTTTCAGATCTACGCCGTTCTTGGGCATTTCTGGAGCCAGCATTCAGGTATAGCGTTCGTTGGCGTATAAGGTAGGTGGCTTTGTGTTTAGTTTTCCAACTGCGGTGTGTTTTGTGCGTTTTTGTGCCACGAACCCATGTCGGGGTGTCGTGTGGCTGAGGCCGTTGCTATATTTAATACCTAGAATTGATTAGGTATTTAATTGTGATAATAAAATGTTGTTTGGGATCGTTGCTTGGATCCTGGACCACCCCGAGGGGTGTGTTCCTCTGTTTAGCCGTTTGGACAGGATACCTGAGGGTATGCCTTAAATGTAGTAATTGTAGAATTTCCTAGAGAGGAATTTCTTGTTACTGCTTGTTTACATGTTTGGAATGGCCCGGTTACCTGTTTAGCCTGAGGGTGTTGTTGTATTTGGACTGAGGGCGTTGTTGTGATTAGCCTGAGGGCACTGCACTATTTAGCCCGAGGGCTATAGTATTTCGCCTGAGGGAAACCTTTCATGCCTGAGGGCTTGACTTCTGTGCCTAAGGGAGACACTTCCTATTCCTGAGGGAAATTTCTGTTACGCCTGGGGGCAATACTTGTGGGTTTGATTCTGTATGGCCTGAGGGCAAGCCTGAGGGAATGGTTTACTATTTTAGCTTGAGGGTAAGCTTCTGGTTGGCATGAGGGATCAGTGCTGTTTAGCACAAAATGTTACTAAGTTAAATGATTAAATGGATAATAAAATGGAAATATAACTGGTAATTAGTTACTTTTGAGTACTGCTTACTTTATTGCATTTTACTACTTCACACTGTTGTTGCATGTTTACGCGTAGTTGGGCACATGCCTTTGGTGGGTGCCTACTAGGATATATTTATCACACCCTGTTTGGGTCACGCTTTTCGGCCCAAAAAGATTTTGTTGCTGCAGGTGTGGATAGGGGCAAGAGTCCCTATACAGGTACTTGATTGTTGCTGTGGAGTAGGAGGGCATGGGACCGAGCCTAGGCTCACGATGCTGCTGCCAGCTGTTTGCTTTGTTCTGCTGTACTCTGCTATTTACTGTACTGTATTGATGTATTACATATTCTGGCTGTTTTCTTAGAACTTGAAACATGTAGCATCATCACTTATATACTATTGGTTATATCCACTACTGTAGTTATTTCAGTTGTGTATGTTTACTGCTTCCGCTATTTGTTGTATGGTTATTTTGTTATTCCGCTGCGCTACACTTTGATAAATGAGGGCATAGTTTCCCCACTATCAGACCTGGGCCCTCGCTGCTAGTTGGCAGCCTCTGGTGTTTGGGGAAATGTTCTTGAGGTCACGTGGCGAACCGGGATTGGGGCACCCGTTGCGTGGCACCCGGGTCTAGGACGTTACATAATGAATTTTTGAAATAATTAATTTTTTAAATAAGTATTATTATTGATTTATTTATATGAAATATAAATAATCCTATACTCTTTATGATGTAAAATGTAATTTTTTATTAGGGTTTGAAAACAGTTATTGGAAAAACCCATTTTATTTTAAATAAATATTTGTTATTATTTTTAATAGTGAAAATTAACATATTTAGAAAATTATTTAGATAAAATGAATCTTATTTTTGTAATTAGAACATTAAAATTATCCAATGGTTAATTATTTACTATTTTCTGTGACAATCTAATTTATAGGTAAAAATTAAATATCGTATAAACAGACGATGTGTTTTATGTCATCATAATGACCCAAAAATGATGTAGTTAATATAATAATGGGTTCAATAGGAAAAATATATCTTTAAGCCTTAAAATAATTTTATTTTATGTTTATTTGACAAATTTTATAAATCCTTTATGAATCCTCCAAAACATATAATATATTCTATGATTTTAAATTAATTTCTTTAAACGTATGAGTCACCTCTATGTAAACAGTGGTAATATTATAATAAGTTATACCATTTTTCTAATTAAATATTTAAAAACATTCCCACATGGATTAAACCATTGGAAAAAACCATTGTATGGTTTGTGGTTTTGAATTTTTTATTATATAGGGTCTAAAACCAATGTTTGTAAAATAATAAAGAATTCCCCTCTCATTTCCTATATAATCCAACCCAAGATCCCATTTATCTTCACTAAAATTACTAGGAACATGTCCTTAATTTGACCACTATCTCTAGGATCCACTTGAGGTTCCCCCATGATCTCAAGATGCCCCATTTAAGCTTTTAGTGTCAAACTCCTAAGGTATGTGATCCTCCCTTTCTCATTTTTGTCCAAGAATCTCCACTATTATATTCCCCATTTTTTTTAATTCTAAATGATGGGATATATTTTTTCACCTCCCATGTACCTCCTTTATTATGTCTAAATTAGTATATACCCATTTATCTCTCATTAAGCCCACCCATGTTCACCCATTACCATACCGAAATTTTTTAATAGTTATTCCTTCCACTTTATTAATCATGTATTTTATTTATCCTATGACTTATATTTCTAATTAATAATGATGGGATATGTCTTTAAATAACCCTATTATATCCCAATTTATTTTCAAATTATGATATACCCTTTTCATTCTCATCATTCATTTTTATGAATTTTTATGCCACAACATTATGATGTCTCAATTTCAACGTGACTTTCCATTCCAAAGAAATTGTGCAGTGAATACCGTACACTTTTCCTACCAAGGTGTTAACCTTTATAATATTATTATAATTTTAATTGGGAAATTAATTTATTAATTCCACACTCCCTTATAGTTAAATAATTTATGTTGGTGAATGGATCCATGGTCTATGATCTTTGTGGTACACATAAGCATGATATTGAAATGAAAGTGACAGGTTCCAGTGAAATTATAGTTCACACTAATGAATTGTATAATGATTAGTGTCACAATACTTCATGTTGGGATAGGGGTGAAACTGATTTATTTATGGTACTTTTTCCATTACAATGTCTTAGTAGTTATCCTTGACCTATGATGTAATGTTTTAATTTATTGTCACATTTTCAATGTTGCCTTCATATTATCATGTTATATCATGTAATATCATTCATGTTTATGATTAAAACTATTTTACCACTTTATATTCTTATTTTATAACATTTTTTACCTTATTCCATGTTTATTATCATTATGGACTCTATATCTCACCCGTTTCATATGTATTATTTCTGGTTATAGCATGCAGTTTTATGTGTGATAATGTTAAGGAATATTTCAATAAAGATGTTGATTTTTTTATTCAAATTGTCATTTAATGTTTGTAATTCACAGAAACACAACAATAATCAATATTTTGGGTTTAATTAAGGGAATTTTTATGTAATTAATCACGTGTTAATGTTTAATAAGGGTAAGTGAAGTTATAGTTGGTATCCAATGAGAAGTTTACTTATTTTTGGAATTAAGATTATAAGCTCAATAGAAATCCATAGTGATAAGACTAAGTATTAGAAAAAATCATTAAATTTAGGTTAGTATAGATTAATTGAATTTTCAATAAAATAAACCACTTTCTAGATACTATAAGTGAATATGGTTCTATCACAAATGTACCTAACGGTAACAACTCTGACATGATGTTTCGGGCCACACTTTTCATAATCTGGTACATGATAATGGGACTTAATGATCACCTAGTTTGACATTCCCAGGGGATATGCTTTGGTAAATTCATAATATCATTATAAACCATTATTAAGGGAGGAATACCAATATTCCAATAACCGATTACGTTAGAAAATAAATCATGGATAACATATATTAATGACTATAGACTGATAAGTTAAGGAATTATCTATATCTTATAAATTATCCATTTAATTTCAAAAAATTCCCCCTTTTGTGTTTAGAAGTTGAAAAATACTAATCCATAATTTGTTATTTTATTCTAGACAATTTCCATAAAAAAGAGGAATTGGGTAAAAAGTCATTGTGAAGAAAAAATCTATGAGTGCCCCAAAAAAATTCCCTTGCCAATAGGAGAAATAATTGTGAACTTCATGAGGATACTCTCTGGACTAACTTAGGTTATTGATAGAAAACATGATCAAGAGGAGCATCCAAATTCTCCTAAGAGAGAACAAGCTATAATAGAATGCTTTATGCGACCAAAATCTATGACTTTTAATGGTTTATTTGATCTCTTAATCATTGAACAGTGGATCAACTCCATCAAAAAGATATTCCTCATCCATTAATGTTCTGAAAAAGATAAGGTTCTATTATCTATTTATCCTATGAAATGTGAAGCTAATTAGTGTTGGACATTGAAAAAAATACAAAGTTAGAGGAAGAGATAAAATAAATGGGGATGAAGGATTTATGTAAAATGTTTTTCGAAAAATAATTTCATCAAACTCTCTATCTTAAAATGCAATGGATTTCATTTCCCTTAATAAAAGAGGTGAAGAATTTTTTGAGGCATATAAGGAAAAAATCAAAAGGCATGCATGGTAAACATTTATATTTTTCATTACACCTAAATTAATAGTTGACCGCTTCATTGGTGGGATAAAGCCAAGTCTACAAAATGCCATAGAAATCAGAGACTTTTGATATCTATGAAGAAATTGTCTGATGTGACCTGAACGTCAATATAGATAAAAACATCTTAGGGGTATCATTTGGATAAGAAGTGGAATGTGGAGATTAATTTTGGTGGTCTGATAAAGAGATCTAACTATGCCAGGAAATTCCAAAACCCCACATGTAAGATGTATAAAAATAATCACCCTATAAATTTCCTAAAGAGGATATGGAAATGATTTATGTACAAGAAGTAAGGGAACTTAGCTAATGATTTCAGATAGGAGAAACACACTATTGATATGGAGGAAAGGAATGCCCTAGTCAACCCTCAATGCATTTTTCATTTACAAAACATTAAGGAACCAGGACAATTTGAAAACCAGTGCACTAAACCAAGGGTTTTTAGAGACAACAAACAACCTCCCAGAAAGAAAGGTTGATCTTTTTCCATCACTACCAGTGATGTTAATCCAGACAATAATGTGGTGAAAAGTACACTTGCTTTTAATTAAAAAATATTAAACACAATTTTTTATTCTAGTTCTATGCATTCCTTCATATCATAAACTTTTAGTAGATTTATCTAAACAACACTAGAAATTATAGAATTATAGCTCTCAATGAAAATGAAAAATGGGGAAATTATTGCATATAAAGTATGTTACTCTTCCCCTTTATAAGTTTCGGGGCTGAATTTCTAGCAATCCTTATCATAATCCCTTTGGTGTAATTTTATGAAGTTCTAGACATATATTATATTTACCTGTTTAGAGACAACAGAAATAGATGGGAGAAATAAATCACTCTTTACATTGTGAATTTTCATCAGATTCAATACAAATTCCAGGATAAATCTGAATATTTTGTAGCACCATCATCTCAAGCATGGATATAATTTCATTATAACAAATTATATATAGATCAAATGACTGAGTTTATGGATAGGATCATCCTCTAAAAAATTCTCTTTAAGAGGGAATAAGATGATGTGTTTCCTAGAGAATTTAATTGTCTTTATCCACCTGAGAGGTTGAGTTTTCAATCAATATTATACCCAGTGCATCACCATTATCCAAGAATATGTATATAATGGCTGTTTTGGAACATGAGGATCTGAAGAAACAACTGCAGACCAATTTGGATAAAGGGTTCATATTCCCAAGTTCTTTAACATGGGGTGGAGCTATCATCTTCCTCAAGAATAAGTATGGTTCAATGAACCTTTTAATCGATTATCATGTGGTCTACAAGATCATGATAAATAAAAAGAATCACCTACCTCAGATTGATGAATTGTTCGATCAGCTACATGGAGCACAATACATCTCCAAGGTAGATCTGCATTCCAGATATTTCCAAGTTTGGTAGAATGAAGATATCACCAAGACTTCTTTTCATACAATGTATGGGAATAGTGAATTGATAATGATTCCTTTCGAACTCACTAATGATCCAAAAATATTTATGGACTTGATGAATATAATCAATAGGGATTAACTCGAAAAAAATATGGTGGTTTTTAAAGATGATATTTTAATAAACTCTAAAATCCTGGAGGATTATGAGGAGAATTTGAGCACTGTGCAAAAAACTTTGAGAAAATATAAGCAATATGAAAATAATGGAATAAGCGAGTTTTGGTTGAAGGATGTCTTTTTCTTGGGACATATCATCCCATGAAATGGGATATCTGTAGACCCTACAAAGGTTGAAGAAATTTAAGGATGGTCAAAGACAAAATAGATAATAGATATTTTTAGTTCTCTTGGGTTAGCTGGGTGTTGTCACCAATTTTTGGGAAATTTATCCCGATATTCCAACACTTTTACCAAAATGACTTCAAAGGGAGTAATGTTTTCTTAGAATGAATAATTCGAAGAAATATTCAAGGAGTTGAAAATGAGGATTATCCCGGAACCTATGCTTAAACTACCCTCCTGTGAAGAACTTTCATGGTACACAATGATGATTTGTAGAAGTTCTTGGGTTATGTGTTAATGAATAATGAAAAAGTGATAGCCTATGCATAAGGGTTGTCGAATGTTTAGGAAAAGAACTACCCAATGCACGATTTAGAGTTGGATTCAATGATCTTACTTTGAAAATATGGTTGAAATATCTCTTTGGGGATATGTGTGAAATATATACGGCTCACAAAAGCATTAAGTATATATTCACACAAAAATAGATAAATATACAACAAATGAGATGGTTAGATTTGATCAAAGACTATGAATGCTAAATCCACTACCATACTAGGAATGTGAATAAAGTGGAAGATGCTCTATGAAGAAAGGTTCTGAGAATTTTGTCATTGAAAATAATTGAGAGGGATATGATGTTCATATATTTTGAAAGGATGGACATGAGAATCACAAAGGAAAGAAAATCATCTATCCTTTTACAAATTATTTCTCAATCAACTCTTCTGGAGAGGTAATGGTATACTCAATGTGTTAATTTAGGAATTAAAAATAATGTTGAATATATAAGTAAAGGTAAAACCTTGGAGTTCAATGTTAATGATGTAGGTGTTTTGAGATTTGGGTCAGACTTTTTAAACCATCAAATCCAAACTTAAAGAATGAGCTGTGGGATGATGAACATAGCTCAAACTTCTCAATCCACCCAGGATACATAAAGATGTTTCGAGATATCCGAGAACACTATTTTATGGACAATATGAAGAAGTAGATCTCATAATATACATCAATATGTCTTGTATGTCAAAAGGTGAAAACGGAAAGGAAAAAAATACAAGGGGATGATTCAACCATTACCCGTACCTACATGGAAATGGGAAAACATTCCCATAGACTCAATCATAGATCTTATAAAGACATCATCAAGTAATAATTATATATGGGTTGTGGTGGATTATCTTACCAAGATAGTATAATGACCCAAAATTTTATAAATGAAAATTCTCCCTTCTTATAGTAATGTCATATAGTATAATCAAGTAAAATCACATTAGGAAAAACTATTAAACATCATGATTAAATGAACTAAAACCATTTATGTGGCCATTAAACATTATTTAGTGCTCTTGTGATTGGAATTTCAAAAATTAGACATAGACGATTGCGATTTGTAAGATGTTTGGAGTCAGATTAGACAAACATAATTTTTGATGAATAGTAACACAACCTTAATAATAGTAATGTCACCCTTATGAACGGTAATATGACCCTTATGAATAGTAAATAGACCAAGTAAATAAGAACCATAACAATGATAGTATAAATAGAATTTATATATCATACAAGTGATAATATGATATAATTATAATGTAGTGTTGGTAAATTTTTATGTCATGTTTATTTAAGGATTAATTTAATAATTTAAAAGGTATTTAAATTTCATAATTTTTTTTCACAAACAAGTATTTTTAAGTCTTATGATTATATTATAATTTTCTGAGACCTTAATGTAGGACCTTTTGAAACATTTTTTCAAGGCCTCGGCAAAGACATCCAAAAATGATTAAGGCCTCGGCCAAACCCATATATCAAATTGGTAAAGGCCTCCACCAATTCCATGCCTAATTGTTTGATGAGACCTACTGTTGCACTGATGAGCTATAGTGGGTTCCACCCATCACTTACTAAGTCTAGTTCATTACTCATATGAAAAGGTTGAAACATAACAAAAAAATTCCTATTAAAACTATCATATGTAATATCAATAATATAACCATACCATGAATGGTATAAAAATAACACATCCACAGTCAAACATATCACAAAACCTTCAACGCAATATGGAAGATTTGTATGATAAAAAATCAACATCGATCAAGAATAATATCTTGTAAAGGATGTTGACATAGTTAAAAATGACTAGTAAAAATATTTGAGAGAAATATCCATTTTTCATGGAATCATATAAAATTCACATAATTTATAATGGAATTCATTTAAAATATGGGTTTTAATCAATGTTTCCCATACCACTTTTATGCTTTTGATAGGAATTAACATTTTAAAACATTCATGTCCATATAAATAAATCATTAAAATCATTCTGAAAACATGGGAATTAATGATAAAGGTTTAGAAGAATAAATCTTTAAAACATTTAGAATGATGTTTTACTAAAAAGTCAATTAAATATAATCCCTTTGAAAACTCTTCTATGAAACTTGTACATTTATAATAAATATGTCCCAGTAGATAATTACATAAAAACAACCTCGAACAGTAAAGAGATTGTGAAATTAACCCTTACCTTGTACTTTTACTTTGTCGATGATATGTTAACCTCATATATAATAGTTAAAACATTTTTATTAAATTATATAATAACTATATTCATAAATATGATATCATATATGAACATCTAATATTTATTTCATAATAATATTTCAGTAGTATCATCGTTTCAGGTGTTAACATATTCGTTTTCTTTTATATTCTTGGTAATGTAAGACATGTTTTTTATGGATATGTTGTATTTTATTCATATATAGAATTATATTAAGTTATTATACATTATTTTTAATCATGAAACAAAAATTAATCTTGAATGATTATGATGGGGAATGAATCTAATCATGTTCCTGGAGACGGTAACCCGTATGTACGCACGAGCGAAAATATCAACATATTGATGGTGAAATAACATGTAATTGGATAGTATATCATATATACAGAATCATTAACATGTTATATTTATTATTTACATCAATTATACTGATTATTATACCCATCCAAATAATGAAGTGTTTGAATAAAAAACTACACCATGACGTGGAGACGGTAAGTCGTACGTACGCACGTATGGTGACTTTGTCATTCATAGGATGTATAAAATAATGAATATAGTTGTTACATATTTATAATAACATCAAAGTATTTATAAGATATTGGAGTTATTATTTTGGTATGGAAACAACAAAGAAAGATGCAGTGGAAGAAGAAAAGAACTTGAAAGAGGCGATGAAATATTTACCTATTATTCGGGTGTTTCCTTTTGAGTTGATCAAAATGTATCCTTAGGGTGGATTTATGATAAAAGTAATGACTCTAGATAAAATTGAGGTTAGTTGGGTGGATATTTGGGTTGGGTTTGACTGAGACAAATGGCTTTGGATGTGTGAATTTTAGAGAAGGGGAAACACCCTTTTATAAGAGGGGTGATGGTCACTTTCGAAAAAGATTGAAATATTATTTTATAATAAAATAATTTTCAGATTCTAATGGGTCAAATATGATTTATTTATATTATAATGTGGTTATGGGTCTAAATCCTCACAATAAATAGGTTTTAGACAAGTTTAGGTCACCATATTAACCTTATCTTTTATATTTAACTATCAGTCAAATTGTTTAACTTTTACCATGTCTTCATGTATTTTTACAATATATGGTTAATAAAATTACTCTAAACATCCAAGGGAACCTAAAGTGATTATTTAATGTAATATATAATCTTATTTAAGACCTTTGTCCTAACCATATATTTTTCGGAATATTATATAATTTAAAAATATAATATTTCTTCTGAAAACTCATTTATGTCAATTTTGATACTATTTAGTATTTGGTTTTTCTGAAATTCATCAAAACTTAATTACTTCAAAAAAGATACATTGAATCAACCCTAACATGTCATATTCTCTTAAAAAATTCTTGGATGTCATAAAAACATTAAAATTATTTTTATTTTAAAATATATAATACCATTTATTTGATTCATTCATTAATAAGTTAATTAATGCATTATCATTGTGTTGTAAATAAGTTTAATTATTTAATGTTTGAAAATTATAAATAAAATACAGTGATGTTGGAAATATTTATATATTTCTAATGAATATTTATATTCGAATTTATCTTTTGTATATCCCTATATTAAAAATGGTTTAGTTATTAAATATTTAATTTAACACTTTTAACTCTTCTTTAAATAAAATAATAATAAATAAACTAATCTAATACAAGTGGAAAAAATAGGATCATATTTTATTCCAAAGGTATCTTGGGTCTAATTAAACTTATCCAATAGAATTAGGACATATGTTAGAGTAATTACAATATCATTTTTACACTTAATTACCCTATTTACTATTATCCATGGTAAATAAAAGTCAAAAGTTATTATTCTCCAAAAATTATTTTCATCTTATTGAACCAAATTTTTCTTTTTGACTTCAACCGTGTCTCTCAGATTTTTTAAATTCAACTCAGAGAAGCGGTAAAATTATGTTTTATGCAAATTTGCAAATGCTCCTAGAAGGTGGGTAAAAGACGGTAAAACGTTCAATAAAAATTTATACATCTTATTTTATTCTAAAATGACTCCAATGAATTAAATTGAAAATATATAGGTACAATATATCAATTTTTACTTATAATATCATTAAATAAAATAAATAATTTTTTAAATAAAAAGTTGGTTTTAAACAATAACCCCGTATTTTTCACTATTCATAAAAAATTGGATGTTTTAAAAAAAATACCAAAAAATCACCTTAAGTTAATTTTGATATTAATAATTCAAAAATGAATTCTATTTTACCAAATTCAAAACATAGAAGTTCCATTAATTAATTTATAATTAATTCCCATAGTCAAAACCAAAAAAGAGGGTTTTTTAAAAGTAAAAAATATCAAAAGCTTGACATGTGTTTATGTCAAATTTAGAAGCGGGATTACTTATAACAACCTACATTTTATTAAATAATAAAAATATATTCTAATTATACTTCAAACCATTCAAATTCATAATTTCTCACTATAAATTATTTTGATTAAAAAAGTTGTTTTCAATTAAAATTTAGTATTTTTCACCATTCATCACAATATGAAATTTATCAGAAAAGTACAAAAAAATAATCCAAACTAAACTTTTATGTCCTGATTCAATATAATAATTTAATTTCATTAAATTTAATATATTAAAGTGTCAAATATTGGTTTTAGAAAGGGTTCTCCATTAAAAAGTGGAAAAATTGCATTAAAAAATGAACTTATTCTCATATTATGTCTAAGAAACACATAATATGGGTGTTAAAATTTTATAGAATATATAAGATTCAAAATGTAGTTAATAAGATCCATAACCACTTTTTGAGCGACTATTTTTGTATGTTGTGTTGCACTCAAACTTAGTGTTGTGTGTAACACAAGTTATTGAATTACTTTAATGAGATAACGTACTATAAAATATTGGGGTGTTACATTATCCCCTCCTTCAATAAATTGCATCCTCAAAATTTGAAATTGTTCTTCAAAAATAAATTGTTAAAAATAGAAAAATATAGGTGTGGAAAACCCACATTAGAAATTTGGTTAATAAAATTTTTTCTTAATAAGAGGGAAAGGGAAATGAAAAAGTTTCCATCAAATTATGTTGTCCATTAGGAGAACATCAGTAGAAATTAGAGACACATAATTGGAGGAACAACTTAAATATTTAAAGAGACTGATTTAGGACATCAATCAAAAACATGTGTAAAATTAAGGGCCTTAAAGCCAACAATTTATGATGATTTAAAATATCATCAGTTCAACAAAACATAAGGTATTTGGATAACACATTTTTGTTTTTATGATTTCTTAGCTAAAGTTTAAGAATTTATTTATTCGTAGAATAAGATGAAAAAATATACTTTATAAGTAGAGTTTCATCCTTTAACCAATTCCTACCACAAACTCATCTTTACTCTAAAAGATTATTTATTTAAAAAATACTCACTTTATTCTAATCGTATAGTGTTCCAATAATAATTAATTTATAATTAATTTGTCCGAATTTTTAAAAAAAACTACATTATATGAACCAGGACATCAAGTAAGTCAGTGTTAGGTGATGCACCCTTATCGCCCTTCGGTTGTAGGTTCAAGTCTCATGGCCTTTCCGGACCCGATGGGTTGTCGCCTGACCTCCGGGTTGTCCTTTTTATAACAATCTAAAAATATAATATTAAGAAGTTATTTTAACCTTAAATAATAGTATAAAATGTTTAACTTAATCCATTCTAACCTTTAGACTTTTCCAATATACTTCTGTCAAAACTCATAGTCTAAAATTTATAAATAAGTTAAACACAATGAAGATCCTTTTATCTACGTAATAACATGTGAATAACTTCATCATGTATTATTTTAAAATGCAGTAACACCCTAAATTACCATCAAACCTTATTTATTACATTCATGTTCCCTTATTCCTTATAGAATACTGGATATACTCCTTATATAAAAAAATGTTGTAAACTCCGACAATGATGGAATATACAAATCATTAATCAGTTTCGAGGTAGTCAAGAATATCCAATATAATTTAACCAAACCAATCATATCTTATTCCAAAATCACTACCTCAGTATCAGAACCATATTAAGGATTATCTTTCCCTCAACCATATATCTTCCAAAAAAATATGACTTGCTATTGAGTCACTTCTCTTGGTTACATACAATCTCAAGTCCTTAATTAAATAGTACTACATTACAATCCTTATATACTCTATAATTCTTATAAAATGTACATCATTAATACAATACTAAAATGACACTATACTTTAATAAAAATGTAATAACTCTAATCATTCCTCTTAATCTTCAATTGTATCATAACTTGATTTTTATCCAATAGATGCATTTGGGGTATACTCTGATGATTTGGACATTGATTCGCGTAGTGTCCCAACTCTTGCAGATGAAGCATTGTACATTTGAAACCTTTTTCTTACACTAGAAATCACGTACTTGGTGTTCTTTTTCTGCATACTTTTAATAAACTCCCATTCCTATAAGGCCCCAGCCTTAAACCATACTTAATCTTGAGTTATTACAAGATTAAACATTGAGGATCTTTTCAGGTTTAGAGTTTTATAGAATTAGATCATAAAACTCGCATTACATTCCACATATAAACAAAGTGGTTACAGAAAGATAGTATTCTTCATTCCCATCAATGTAAACACGTTTAAAATAAAACATGGATTATTTCTTGACACATCCTTGACTCTATCATCTTATCATGTACCTTTCCCTTGACCTGTGAAAAACATTTCAAAAACTTGGGATGAGCATAAAAACTCAGTATGGGTTAAAAAAAACATGGAAAGGAAACATGAGTTCATACATACATAAGAATGAAATCATACTTTACCCATAAAACATAGGCACTTTAACATACCTCATAAAATCATGAATAAATCATAGAAATCATAAGACATAAAGGTAACTTGAGGCATTTATAACATTCTTACGTAGGGAGTAACCCTCTTGGTTACATTTGGAATACCCATCACAGTATATTCCTTAAAATATCTTCGGAGAAACCTTAACGTTTCACTCCTTCATGTTACCCAATGCATTGGAGAGCTATAACGGGCTCACCCGCCCTTAGTTTATCACGGAACCACCCGTCTTCATAATAATGCCCAAGAACCATAACATAATCATATCACATAATACATGTATAAAGAAAACATAAAATTGCCACATTTGAATCACGATATATCAATACAACACATTGATATAAAAACATTATGAAAACCATTTTCAATACTAAAATAAAAGAAAAGTAAAACATGGTATTTATTTTTCTTTTAAAAAGAAGGTATGGCTTGTCGGTATTTGGTTCTTAAGTCAAAAATAGACTTCTTACACTTACATGTTGTTAATTTTGTCAAAGGTTCATTATATCTAGAATGGTATTGATGATTTAGATATCATATATGTCATATATATCCAGTACAAACTTGCATTTATAATATTACATAATCATTTAGAGGTAAGAAATGAAATGCACCGTTCATGGAGACGGTAAGCCGTACGTACGCATGAACGCTACTTTCATTTATATTTCGTATTTTATAGAATGGAATCATAATGATATAAAGGTATATTATAATTCCAGTATAATATCATATATAATATCATAGTTCTATCCTTTATATGTCCCACATATGGTATTTAACGAATCAAATCACTTTGAGGGGGCGGTAGTCCGCACTTCCTAAAATGAAGATATCGTGTTTACCCATAATGGAAACCATAAAGGAATGCCCAAAATAAAAAAAACAGAAGCTTAAGGAAAACATAAACATATTATATATCATATATAAAAACAGTGACATCATAATGTCCACCTTTGAAGGTGTTAAATGAGTATTGAACAATCATCGTTTCGGGAGGCAGAATTTCGCTATCCACGGAAACCGTATGTTCTTTAACCATTTGATGTAGTTGTGTGAGTGTGTAGCTCAAATATATCTTATAAAAACATCCTAGTATATTTAAGATACTGGTGTTGTTACAAAAGAAGTAAATAAAAAGAGTTTAGGGGGTTGGAGAAGCAAAATAAAACAAATGAACATGAGAGAATGAATTACCTTTAAAAGTGTAACTTCTTTTGATTTGAGCCTAAAGGCTTCCTTTGAAAGGATTATGCCCAAAGGTAATCCTCTAGGATGAGGAGAGGGATGTGGAGAGAGTAAATGGGCAGGGTTTGGCCGAGCCAAAGGCTTGAGAAGTGTGTGAAATGAGGTAGAGGTGGGGGCCTTTTATAAGAGGAGAGGAGGGGCACTTTTGGAAAGTAAAGAAATATTACTTTATTTGAAAATGTGTTTCGGTTTTAAAAGGTCCCACATTTATATAATTCGTGGATAAGGTGATAAGGGTTCAAAATACACTCACCCAATTGGTTTTGGACATGTGTAGTTCATAGATGTTACATTATCTTTCCATTTTATTTAAATCGTCAAATAATGATGTCATCGCTGCATCATTATTATGTCATAAATAATTTAATTTATTTAATGTCTAAAAATCATAAAAAAATACTATGATGTAGTAAATCTTTTTATATTTTCAATGACTATTTATAATCAAATATCTGATCTTTATAACCCCATGTAAAAAGTGTTTTCGTAAAACATATTATGTTTGTGTCATTTTTACTTTTACATTAAATAAAAAGTTATTTATGTCATTTCCCAACCAAAATGTCTCCATGGGGTCCCCAAGTCGACCCATGTCTTGTCTTGGTCTGCCATGACACAAACAATAAGGTTGGGACATGTGTCTAGGTCATTTCATATTATTAAAGCATTATTTATACCTTAAACTACACTAATCACCACTAATCGCGATTAAAAACATAATAAGTTACTATTCACCAAAAAATTATTTTAATCTCATTGAACCAAATTTTACTTCTTAATGACAACCATGTATGTCGGATTTTCAAAATTCAATACACATTAGTGGTAAACTTTCATTTAACTGAAAAATCAGTTTGCTTGATTACCACTTAGTGGTTTCACTATTCATCAAAAATTGAAGTTTTTCAGAAAATTACCAAAAATTCTCTCTAAGCTATATTTGATATTCAGAATTCAAAAATGAAGTCTATTTTACAAAATTAAAATCATATAAGTTACATTAATTAATTTAATAATTAATTCCCGCTGCCAGAGCAAATAGTGTGTTTTTACAAAACAATAAGTATCAAAAGATTGACACCAGTTTAAGTCTAATTTCAAAGTGAAATTGATTCCAATGACTACCATTGGATAAAATGGTAAAAATATATTCTAATTTTACTTCAAAACAAATTCAAAACATAATCTAATCATATAAATAAATTAGATTAAAAAGCAGTTTTGATGTAAAATGCAGTATTTTTCACTATTCATTAAAAAATGAACATTGTCAGAAAAATACCAAAAATTCACACAAAACTGAAATGTTCCTCTGCAGTTGTTCTGGCTGATCTCGTGCATGGATACCACCGCTATTTATCGCTTGAGTCAACTGCGCCATTACTGCAACAAACTGTTCAGTTCCAATTCCGACCATCTCAGGATGCTGATTCGGAAGGTTATTTCCTTCTGTATGCCTTCCTAGCACTGCTTCCCTGTTTCCTCTGTGGAAAACCATTCTGAACAAACATGTCTTAGATGAAGCAACATGGTAATCTTTAAATGCTATATCACTTCGAAAAAAAAAAAATATTTTTGGATAATCATTTAATAGAATTCTAACTCCTTAAGTTATCTAAACCGACCTTTGATACCAACTATAAGGCCCCAGCCTTAAACCATACTTAATCTTGAGTTATTACAAGATTACACGTTGAGGATCTTTTCAGGTTTAGAGTTTTAGAGAATTAGATCATAAAACTTGCATTACATTCCACATATAAAAAAAGTGGTTACAGAAAGATAGTATTCTTCATTCCCATCAATGGAAACACGTTTAAAATAAAACATGGATTATTTCTTGACACATCCTTGACTCTATCATCTTATCATGTACCTTTCCCTTGACCTGTGAAAAACATTTCAAAAACTTGGGATGAGCATAAAAACTCAGTATGGGTTAAAAAAAACATGGAAAGGAAACATGAGTTCATACATACATAAGAATGAAATCATACTTTACCCATAAAACATAGGCACTTTAACATACCTCATAAAATCAAGAATAAATCATAGAAATCATAAGACATAGAGGTAACTTGAGGCATTTATAACATTCTTACGTAGGGAGTAACCCTCTTGGTTACGTTTGGAATACCCATCACATTATATTCCCTAAAATCTCTTCGGAGAAACCTTAACGTTTCACTCCTTCACGTTACCCAATGCATTGGAGAGCTATAACGGGCTCACCCGCCCTTAGTTTATCACAGAACCACCCGTCTTCATAATAATGCCCAAGAACCATAACATAATCATATCACATAAAACATGTATAAAGGAAACATAAAATTTCCACATTTCAATCACGATATATCAATACAACACATTGATATAAAAACATTATGAAAACCATTTTCAATACTAAAATAAAAGAAAAGTAAAACATGGTATTTATTTTTCTTTTAAAAATAAGGTATGGCTTGTAGAGGAAGCCGAAACTCAAATAACGGTCACGACGGCGGAGAAGTCGTTGTCGCCGCATACGTACGACAAAAACATTCCCTTTTGTCATTTAGTAAACGCTTCGTATAAAAAAGATTCATTTTGAATAAACGTAAAAGTCAAAGGGGTTTATACACCGTATAAAAGAAAGTTGTGTATAAAATAAAATATGCCTCAATGAAAGGAGATTGAGACGAAGTCCCATACCTCGTATCCGACTTGACCCGACCATTCTTTAATATCCTGAATAATAAACTTGAGTTAATCTCTACTTGCTTATGAATCTTTTTCAAGTTCATTATTCCTTTTATACCATGTTATGAACATCATGTAATCAGTTAAGTTAATAATGTTCATTTTGTCGGTATTTGGTTCTTAAGTCAAAAATAGACTTCTTACACTTACATGTTGTTAATTTGGTAAAAGGTTAATTATATCCAGAATGGTATTCATGATTTAGATATCATATATGTCATATATATCCAGTACATACTTGCATTTATAATATTACATAATCATTTAGAGGTAAGAAATGAAATGCACCGTTCATGGAGACGGTAAGCCGTACGTACGCATGAACGCTACTTTCATTTCTATTTCGTATTTTATAGAATGGAATCATAATTATATAAAGGTATATTATAATTCCAGTATAATATCATATATAATATCATAGTTCCATCCTTTATATGTCCCACATATGGTATTTAACGAATCTAATCACTTTGAGGGGGCGGTAGACCGCACTTCCTAAAATGAAGATATCGTGTTTACCCATAATGGAAACCATAAAGGTATGCCCAAAATGAAAAAAACAGAAGCTTAAGGAAAACATAAACATATTATATATCATATATAAAAATAGTGACATCATAATGTCCACCTTTGAAGGTGTTAAATGAGTATTGAACAATCATCGTTTCGGGAGGAAGAATTTCGCTACCCACGGAAACCGTATGTTCTTTAACCATTTGATGTAGTTGTGTGAGTGTGTAGCTCAAATATATCTTATAACAACATTCTAGTATATTGAAGATACTGGTGTTTTTACAAAAGAAGTGAATAAAAAGAGTTTAGGGGGTTGGTGAAGCAAAATAAAACAAATGAACATGAGAGAATGAATTACCTTTAAAAGTGTAACTCCTTTTGATTTGAGCCTAAAGGATTCCTTTGAAAGGATTCTGCCCAAAGGGAATCCTCTAGGATGAGTAGAGGGATGTGGAGAGAGTAAATGGGCAGGGGTTGGCCGAGCCAAAGGCTTGAGGAGTGTGTGAAATGAGGTAGAGGTGGGGGCCTTTTATAAGAGGAGAGGAGGGGCACTTTTGGAAAGTAAAGAAATATTACTTTATTTGAAAATGTGTTTCGGTTTTAAAAGGTCCCACATTGATATAATTCGTGGATAAGGTGATAAGGGTTCGAAATCCACTCACCCAATTGGTTTTGGACATGTTTAGTTCATAGATTTTACATTATCTTTCCATTTTATTTAAATCGTCAAATAATGATGTCATCGCTGCATCATTATTATGTCATAAATAATTTAATTTATTTAATGTCTGAAAATCATAAAAAAACACTATGATGTAGTAAATCTTTTTATCTTTCCAATGACTATTTATAATCAAATATCTGATCTTTATAACCCCATGTAAAAATTGTTTTTGTAAAACATATTAAGTTTGTGTCATTTTTACTTTTACATTAAATAAAAAGTTATTTATGTCATTTCCCAACCAAAATGTCTCTATGGGGTCCCCAAGTTGACCCATGGATTGTCTTGGTCGGCCATGACACAACCAATAATGTTGGGACATGTGTCTAGGTCATTTCATATTATTAATGCATTATTTGTACCTTAAACTACAGTAATCACCAATAATCGCGATTAAAAACTTAATAAGTTACTATTCACCAAAAAATTATTTTAATCTCATTGAACCACATTTTACTTCTTAATGACAACCATGTATGTCGGATTTTCAAAATTCAATACACATTAGTGGTAAACTTTCATTTAACTGAAAAATCAGTTTGCTTGATTACCACTTAGTGGTTTCACTATTCATCAAAAATTGAAGTTTTTCAGAAAATTACCAAAAATTCACCCTAAGCTATATTTGATATTCCAAATTCAAAAATGAAGTCTATTTTACAAA
The DNA here is from genome assembly GCA_963277665.1 of Viscum album. NCBI lineage: Eukaryota > Viridiplantae > Streptophyta > Magnoliopsida > Santalales > Viscaceae > Viscum > Viscum album. The sequence goes on from OY728147.1 coordinate 998,960,621, forward strand.
ATTAAAATCATATAAGTCACATTAATTAATTTAATAATTAATTCCCGCTGCCAGAGAAAATAGCGTGTTTTTACAAAACAATAATTATCAAAAGATTGACACCAGTTTAAGTCTAATTTCAAAGTGAAATTGATTCCAATGACCACCATTGGATAAAATGGTAAAAATATATTCTAATTTCACTTCAAAACCAATTCAAAACATAATCTAATCATATAAATAAATTATATTAAAAATAAGTTTTGATGTAAAATGCAGTATTTTTCACTATTCATTAAAAAATGAACATTGTCAGAAAAATACCAAAAATTCACACAAGGTAAATTTTGATGTCCCAATCATAAAGGATAAGTTTATTTTGACAAACATAGTTTATAAAATTGTCAAAATATAGATTCAAAAATGGTTTGCCATCAAAAGGCAGTAAAACAATCTTTTAAGAATATTAGTGTATTCCATGCATAAGATTGTATTTATTTTCATTTTAAGCCTCTATAACACTATATTAATCATTAATAAACATAGATAAAAATATCTATTATTCATTACTTACTTGGGATGTTACAATTCCATTCATGAATTTTACAAGGTGATTCTTTCCACAGTTATCACATATGAGAAAATCCATCTTTCCCCTCTTCCCTTTATTCGTCTTTATATCTACCATCCTTTTCTTCACTTTATTCCCTTAAAATCTACAGGACTCAGAGAATTATTTACTTATCTTATTAACACATGATACTATTTCTTCAAATGATTTGAATTAATGGTAGAATATTTTCCTTTTAAATGTTGGCTTAATACCATGAAATATATGATCCTTCTTAATCTTTCGATCATGCATATTGCTGGAATTCTCATTCCTTCTACTGGGCACCATTTCTGAACAATGGAAAAAAATAGTTTAGTTTATTAATCACAATGCCTAATTCCAAAATTTTCAAATACCTAACATAAATTGAAAATATTATGCATATAATATATAATCATAAAATTTCACTTTGAGGAAGTATTTACTCTTAAATCCTTTATAATGGATTGTAATGAAAATGTGAATTATCCTTAGAATATCCCATGGGAGTGTCGTGACCAAGAGTGCATCAAGGCCTGTTGTCGTGTACCAGGATATCCTAGTTCAAGCCCAAAACTCCTTGTCAGAGTTTCCACTCCTAGGTGTATCTGTGCCAGAGCTGCCTCTACCTACTCGTATCCAAATTGGTATGTATTGATTGGAAAATACAAAAAATATCTACATTATCAAAATTATATGATGTTTTTCTATACCAATCCTCAAATTCTATCTTATGGTAATGTTATCTAACTAGAGTTTATCTAAATATATCTCCAAGGTTGTTTCTAAAGTTCCTCTGATACCAACTGTAACGCCCCTACACCAGTTACCCAGAGTCGGTGCGTTGTTATGTAACATTGGCATGATATAAGGAATCATGACGTGAAAGACCGATCTGTTTAGTAGCCTTGTAAGTACTAGATATATTCACATGTTTTACAGTACATTAAAAAATGAAAAAAATAACATTATCTCCATTGACCACATTCATATCCCTTTGACTATCCCTATTGGCCAGTCATAATACACTTCTCCGCATCCTGGTAAAAATAAAACATATAAATGGGTGAGCTCAAATTCTCAGTAAGGGTAAGTAATACAACAAAAGATAACATAAAAATTAGGCATGATGAATAATTGAAAACACATGCTGTAAAAAATAATAAACAAGAACACTTTAGGGTATTAATATGAGATGAGTAAATAATGACATAATAAAATATAGTTATGGGTATTCTACTAGTCAAATAACCACATTAACCATCAATAATATTTTCATAATGAGGTAATGTATATTATGGGACATTCTGAAACATTTTTTCAAGGCCTCGGCAAAAACAATATATCAAAATTGGGAAACATCTCATCCAATTCCACTTCTAATTGTCTCATTAGACCTAATGATGCACTATGGAGCTATAACGGGCGCCACCCATCACTTAATAAGTGAAATACATTCCTCATATGAAAAGGTTGAAACATAACATACAAATTCACATTAAAACTAGCATACGAACTGTCAATAAATTAACCATAAATAATGAATGGTATAAAAATAACACATCCATTTTCAAACATATCACAAAACCTTCAATACAATATGGAAGATTTGTATCATAATAAATCAACCTCGATCAAGAATAATATCCTGTAAAGGTTGTTGACATAGTTGAAAATGATCAGTAAAAATATTTGAGAGAAATATCCCATTTTCATGAAATCATTTAAAAGTAAAATAATTTATAAAGGAATTCATTTAATATATGGGTTTGAATCAAATTTTCCCATAACACTTTGAAACTTTTGAAAGGAATTAACATTTTAAAACATTCATGTCCATATAAATAAATCCTTAAAACCATTTTGAAAACATGGTCATTAATGAGAAAAATTTAGAAACATAAATCATTAAAACATTTAAAATGATGTTTTAGTAAGAATTATCTTAAAAATAATCCCTTTGAAAACTCTTTTATGAAACAAGGACATGGATAATAAATATGTCCTAGTAATACTTATGTAAAAACAAACTCGGATAATAAAGAGATTGTGAAATTAACCCTTACCTTTTACTTTTCCATAGTTGATGGTATGTTAACCTCCTATATAATATTTTAAACATTGTTATTAAATTATACAAGAACAATATACATAAATATGATATCATATATGATCCTATAATATTACTTTGTTAATAATATTTTAGTAGTATCATTATTTCGGGTGTTAACAAATTCGTTTTCCTTTATATGCATGGCTATGTAATCCATGTTTGTTATGGATAAGATGTATTTGATTCGTATAAAAAATTATATTAAGTTCTTAAACATTATTTTTAATCATAAAATTAAAATTATTTTTGAAAGATTATGATGGGGAATGAATCTCATCACATTCATGGAGACAACAATCCATACGTACGCATGAGGGAAAATATCAATATATTGGTGGTGAAATCGTTTGTAATTGGATGTTATATCACATATAAATAATAATTAACACAATATATTTATTATTTACATAAATTATTCTCATTATTATACCCATCCAAATAATTAAGTGTTTGAATAACAAACAACACCACGACGTAAAGATGGTAAGCTGTACGTACGCACGTATGGTGTCTTTGTCATTCATAGGATGGATAGAATAATGAATATATTTGTTCCATATTTATATTAATATCAAATTATGTATAATATTCTGGATTTATTATTTTGTTATGGAAAAAACAAATAAGGAGGAAGTGGAAGAAGAAAATAACTCGAAATAGGTGATGGAGTATTTACCTCTTTTCAGGTGTTTCCTTTTGATTTGATCAAAAGGGATCCATAGGTTGTCTTTCTGATGAAATTAAGAACTCTAGTTCAAAGTTAATGGAGTTTAGAGGATCTTTGTGATTGGTTTTTCGAAATCAAATGGATTTTTAGGTGTGAATTTGAGAGAAGGGGAAGTGCCCTTTTATAAGAGGGGTAAGGGTCACATTAGGAAAATCTTGGAATATTATTTTATAATAAAATCATTTTCAGTCTCTAATGGATCCCAAATGATTTATTATGAGGCTAAGGTGGGTATGGGTCGAACCCCTCTCAACCAATAAGTTTTAGACAAGTTTAGGTCACCATATTAACCTTATCTTATAGATTTAACTATTAGTTAAATAGTTTAACTTTTACCATTTTTTCTTGTATTCTTACACGATATGGTTAATAAACATACTCTAAACATACAAGAGAACCTCAAGTGGTTCATTAATGACATATATAGTATTATTTAATTACTTTTTCCAATAATTATATATTTAGGAATATTATATAATTTAATAATATAATATTTGTTTTGAAAACTCATTTATGTCAATTTTGAGACTATTTAGTATTTAGTTTTTGTGAAAGTCATCACAGCTTGATTACTTAAAACAAGATACATTGAATCAACACTAACATGTCATATTAACCTGGAAAATTCTTGTATGTCAAAAAAACATTGAAATTATGTTTATTTTAATATTTATAATACCATTGATTTTATTCTTTCATTAATAAGGAAATTACTGCATCATCATTGTGTCATAAATAAATTTAATTATTTGATGTATAAAAATTATAAATAAAATACCATGATGTAGGAAATATTTTTATATTTATAATTAATATTTATAGTCAAATTTATATTATGTATAACCCTATATTAAAAATGGTTTAGTTATTAAACTTCGAATTTAACACTTTTCAATCTTCTTTAAATAAAATAGTAACAAATTCCCTAATCTAATCCAAGTGGAACAAAGAGGATCATATTTCATTCCTAAGGATGTTTTTGGTCGAATAAAATTTATCCAATAGAATTAGGACATGTTATAGGGTAATTATAATATCATTTTTATCATTAATTACACTATTTACTTTTAACCGTGGTAAATAAAAGTCAAAAGTTACTATTCAAAAAAATTATTTTCATCTTATTGAACCACATTCTTTCTTACAGATTTAAACCGCGTCTTTTATATTTTTGAAATTCAACTCACAGAAGCGGTAAAATTATGTTGTATGCAAATTTTCTAAAGCTCTTTGAAGGTTGGTAAAATATGGTAAAAAGTTCAATAAAACTTTATACATCTAATTTTATTATAAAATGACTCCAATGAATTACATTGAACATATATAGGTACTGTATATCAATTTTGACTAAAAATAAATTTAAATAAAATCAATAATTATTTAAATAAAAAGTCTGTTTTAAATAATATTGTAGTGTTTTCCACTATTCATCCATAATTTGATGTTTTCTATAAAATACCAAAACTCCACCTTAAGCTAATTATGATATTAAAAATAAAAAAATGAATTATATTTTTCCAAATTCAAAACATATAAGTTTCATTAATTAATTTAAAATTAATTCCTGTTGTCAAAACTAAAAAAGTTGGTTTTTTAAAAGTAAAACAATCAAAATATTGACTTGTGTTTATGTCAAATTTAAATGTGAAATTACTTATAACAACGTACATTGTATTAAATGATAAAAATATAATCTAATTATACTTCTAAATTATTCAAATACATAATTTATCACTATAGATTATTTCAATTAAAAAAGTAGTTTTCAATTAATATTTAGTATTTTTCACTTCTCATCAAAATATGAAAGTTATCAAAAATGTACAAAAATTTATCCAAACTAATTTTTTATGTCCCGATTCTAAAGAAGAATTTATTTTCATTAAATTGAATATATAAAAGTGTCAATTATTGGTTTTAAAAACGGTTCTCCATTAAATGGTATTAAAATTTCTTTTTTTTTGAAAGATGAATTTGTTCTAATATTACCTCTAAGAACCACATAATATGGGTGTTAAAATTACATAGAGTGTATAAGATTCAAAATGCAGTTAATAAAATTCATAACCGCTTTTTGGATGGCTTGTTTGGTAAGTTGTGGTGTTCTCGAAATCGGTGTTGCATGTAGTGCAAGTTATTGAATTACTTTAATGAGATAACGTACTATGAAATATTGGGGTGATATATATTGTGAAATGTGAACAATATAACGAGTAAAGTGAAAAATGCATGAACATGATACATTCATTGTTCACAACTATGTGTGGTAGTTGACCACGAAGACATGGTGTTTCATTTTTATGCATTTCCACATTTCATGTATTCTCTTAAAGATTCCACACATGATTATGATCCAAGGAATATGTTATGTTGATAATGATTATTTTTACCCCATGTTATATTGTTTCATGTTCTTATCTATCCTATTATTGGGATTTTAGATCACCCCTTTTTGATGTATATACTCAGGTGACAACTTGTACTAAGGATAAGTCAAGGGATAATAGGAATCTATAGTAGAATAAATTAAATAAATGATAATGTTTTATATTGTAATAGTTATGTGGGGTACTAGTTTTCCAAAGACACTAAACCTTTGGATCCTCATGGTGTTATTGTATTTTGTTGTTTATGATTAAAATGATGTAAAAGTAATGTAAGAAACACAGAGTCCATATATATTTTATCAAAGGGATTATTTTGTTAATTTGGGAATTTGGAATAGAAATCCTTAGTGAAAACCGTATCTTGAGTCTAATAATATAAAGGCACACATGTAGCTTTTATAATCATAATGATCCCATAAGATGTGATTTTAGTGTTAATTGAAAAAATGAATAAATTATTTAGTCATGAATTATTGAGTTATGTTTTCATATAACATTTTCTATTTTAGAAAATAGTGGGAACCAGGAGAAACCATGCGAACAACCCATGGGAAGGAAAATGCAGGGATTGCCTGAATGACATTGCCAATTCATTAGAAGGTGGAGTTGAAAACAATATAGAGATGCTTACTCCATTGTATTAGGTTATAATGAGTAACCTGAATAATGTGGAATGTCATCCTTCACCAAAGAGGGAGAAACTAGCTATCAAGTGTTTTATATAGAAACAACCAACGACTTTAGTGGATCTTCTAATCCACTTGTTGTAGAATAGTGGGTCAACCCAATAGAGAATATCTTTTCTATGATTCACTATTCTGAGACAAGGAAGGTGACTTTGGCCGTTTATCTTATTAATGGATATGTTGACTAATGGTGGGATATGATTATGAACACCAAGATGATAGACAAAATTGAAGTGATATAGTGGGAAGAAATTAAGATAAAGCTTCATAACAAGTATTTCCCTTGAAATTAATGTATGAAGATGGAGATAGAATTAATAAAGCTAAAGAAATAGGATAGAGAAATTTTTACAGCCTACGAAGAGAACTTAACAAGACTTGCAGATTACGCTTATGTATTTTTAACAATAATGATAAAAAAAGTGATGGATTATTCAGTGGAGTAAAACCATGCCTTCTAAAGGATCTTGAAATTCAATATTTTCGAGTTATGAAGAAATTGTTGGATGTTCTCTCAATGTTTATATAGAGTTATGATAACGGTACCATGACTATGTTTATAAATTTTTTTTGGAGTTTCATGCTGGAGGATCAAATGAGAATGGTGAAAAGAAAACTCAACCACACACATGCCAAAAATGTGGGATGAAGCATCATGGGAACTACCAAAAAGGGATGGGGAAATGCTTTATGTTTGGGAGAGAAGGCCACCATGATAAATAGTGTCAAAAAGAAATAAGAATGTTGGAGAATGCGGTGCAGGAAAGGAGATAACCACCCATGGTCTGAAGTTACAGCTGTCTGGAGCAAGGGAACTATGCTAGCTAGTGCACTAAACCTCGTGCCCTCGAGGGTAATCATGGTCATCATCCACCAAAGCCAAAGGAACAAGAGAAGGCTTATTCTATCACTACTATGGAAGTAGAGAATAAAAATGAAGTCGTACAAGGCACACTTCGTATTCAGTAAATAATGGAAAAAGTATTATTTGATTATGGTTCTACGCATTCCAATATATCTTGCATGTTTGATAGAACTATTGAATCGAAGCCCTAATACATTGAAGTGGAGATATCTATAAAAACACAATGTGTTACAATCATTTCCACCCATGGGTTGGACTCTTTTCCTATTGGTGTATGTTGGAAAATTATTCCTGCGAATCTCATGATACGTCACATGGTGGAATTCAATGATGTAATGGGAATGGATTCACTCTCGATATATAGAGCAGATATCAACTAAATATAAAAGGAAATATCCTTTAATATTCTAAACCACCCCATTATCCACTAAAAATTAAAGGAAGGTCAAGAATCTATTTAGAAAATACTTCAACAATGTCGGTGTTGGATTCATGTGAAGAAGCATAAATCACTCAAATGGTTGACTGAAAGGAAAGAATCAAACTATTGGAAATTCCCAGCATGAGGGAATATAATAATGTATTTCCTGAAGAGTAACCTAGAATTCCACCAGATTGTGAGGTAGATTTCTCAACAGAACTCATACCAGGAGCTAATCCTACCACAATTTGTCCCCATAAGATGGATCTTATCGAAATAGACCAGTTAATGAAGCAGTTGCAAGGGAATTTGGACAAAGGGTTTATACACCCCAGTGCATCACCTTATGGTGAATCAGTGATCTTTGTGAAGAAGAAGGATTGATCAATGAAGCTGTGAATCAATTATCCGAAAATAAATAAGATGAACATAAAGAACATGTATCTTCTCCCAAGGATTTATGAATTGTTCAATCAACTATGGGGAGCTTAGTACTTCTAAAAGGTGGATCATTGTTCTCGATAACATAAACTGAAGGTGAAGAAATAATATATTTAGAAAACAACCTTCTATTGAAGGTATGGGAACTCTGAGTGTATGATAATTCCTTTTGGAAAAATTAATGAAACTAAAATATTTATGGATTTGAAGAATATATTTTTAGATATTACCTCTACAAATTTGTAGTAGTGTTTATCGATCATATTCTCATATACATTATGAGAAACGAGGAATATGAAGAATATATAAGGCCTGTGTTAGTGACATTGAGTTTGGAGAACTTGTATTATATTTTTAGAAAGTGTGACTTTTGGATGAAGCAAGTCTTGTTCTTGGGACATATAATCTCAAATGAAATAATTTCTATGGAACCTTCAAAAACTAGGTAAATTGGGGAATGTCCTAGACCCACTAGTCTCATATAAATCTGTAGTTTTATTGAATTAGCTGGGTACTATCGATATTTTGGGGGAAATTTTTCACGATTGGAAATCCCGCTAAATATGTTAACAAGGAAAGGGGTGATGTATGTTTGGATAGAAGAATGTGATTAATGCTCTAAGGAGCTAAAGAGAAGTCTGATCACTACACCTGTACTCACATTACTGAAAATGAAAAATGTGTTGTTATATATATTGATTATTTGAATAATGTATTGGGTTGTGTACTCATACAAAATGATAATGTGATAGCCTATTCCTCATGACAGTTAGCGATCCATGAGCTGAACTACTGAACACATGATCTGGATCTACCAACTAAAATATTTTCCTTTAAAATCTTGTGACACTACCTCTATGGTGAGAAGTGTGGTATATATACCGATCACAAGAGCCTAAAGTATATATTCACACACAAGGGGCTCAACATGCGTCCAAGTATATGGCTAGAGCTAATCAACATCTAAGAATTCACTATTAAATATCATCCTGGAAAGGCAAATAAGGTAGTTGTTTTTGTTAGTGGAAAATAACCTGCTACTCTATAATTGTTGTGGATTGCGAAAGACCCTATAATCATGTATATGTAAAAAAAGGATCTCGAAATCATAATGGTAGAGAATTAATCCTAACTTTCCCAAATGAATTAATCACCATCTATCTAAGAGAAGATTAATGAGGAACCAAGGGATTATATGGAGTAACAAAATAAGGTGAATGAAGTAATGGAAGGGAAGATACAAGAGTTCCATATCATCGATAATGGTTTGATTCAGTTTGGAACATGGATTTTTGTGCTGTCATCACTTGGGATAAATAAGGAGCTATTTGATAATGAAAATATATAACCATTCTCTATCATAATGGTGGCACCACAATGTACTGTGATCTCCGAGAACTCTAATGGTTGGGAAATATGAAGAAAGTTATTGTAGAGTATATCTAATGGTTCTCTATATGTCAGAAAGTTAATGCATAGTGGGAAAATTCCAAAGGGATGATGAAACAATTTCTTATACCCATGCGGAAATGGGAGAATATCACTATGGACTTTGTCATGGGTCTCCCAAAGTCATCCAAATGAAATAATGTGATATGTGTTGTGGTGGATTGACACAAAAATACTAACCACATTATCACTATTCGGCAAGATCTCTTGCTTGAAAATGTTTCAAAGATATATGTTATGGAAGTGGTGAGACTGCATGGGGTTCCATTATCGATTCTCTATGATCATGATCCATGGTTCAAATCTATATTCTGGAGTAGTCTTTAACATGCCTGGAGTACTGAATTGAATTTCAGCATGGCCTATTACCCCCAAACTGATGGGAAATATAAAAGGACTATTCATATGCTCGACAATATTCTCATAAAGTATTAATTAGAATTAAAAGGTGGTTGGGATCTACACCTCCCATTGGTTGAGTTTTGATATAATAATAGATTCCACGTGAGTATTTAGATTCCTCCATGTGAATATATATATAAGAAGTTATGTATAACTCCAACCTATTGGGATGAAGTTTGTGAAAGAAATCTACATGGACCTGATATTGTGCAAGAGGCCATAGAGAAGGTTCAAGTCATCCCAAAACATATCTAAGCTACTCAGATTTAGAAATAGATCTATGATGACAACCATCAAAGGGACTTGGAGTTTAGCATTGGTGATAAAGCCTTCCTTCAAATATCACCATGGAAGACAGTCATACAGTTTGGAAAGAAAAGGAAGCTTAGCCCAAGGTACATTGTCCCCTTTGATATCTTTGACCTAATAGGAGCTGTGGACTATCGGCTATTACTTTCACAAAATATGGCCCATTTTCACAATGTGTTTCATGTATCACTCCTATGGAATTACATACTAGATCCCTCTCATGTACAGATATTAGAGGTCATACAACTTGAAGATGATCTCTAATATGAGGATCGACTAGTAATGATTTTTGACCGGAGATATAAGGTTCTATACAACCTGATAACCCACCTCATCAAAGTGTTTTGGATGAACCATACATATGAAGAAGAAACTTGTAATCCTATGGATGCAATGAAGGAGAAGTACTCTCACCTATTTATGTAAAAAGTAAATTTGAGGGAGAAATTTCAAAAGGGGGGAAGAATGTAACGACCCAAAATTTTATCCATGTTATTTCTCCCTTCTTATCAAAATTTCATATAGTAAAATAATATAAAATCACCTTAGGAAACAGAATTCCACATCATGATTAAATGTAATACTAAATTCTATGTGACCTTTAAACCTAATTTTTCTACTCTTGTGATTTGAATATAAAATATATGACATACATGGCTCCGATTAGTAAGATGTTTGGAGTTCTATATGAGAAACATAATTTTTGGGGAAGAATAACAAACTCATATGAATAGTAATGTAACTCTTATGAATAGTAATATGAACCTTATGAATATAAAATTATGCAATTTTATAGTAACCTTACCAATGATAGTATAAATAAAATTTATCCATCCTATAAGTGACAATATGATATAATTATATTACAGTGATGGTGATTTTTAAGTCATGAATATTTAATGACTAATTTAATAATTTATAAGAGAATTTATTTTCATAAAATTTAATCATATTAAATTATTTAAATTTCATATGATTGTATGATAATTTTATGAAACGTTAATCTATTTTCAAAGTGTTAGAACAACCGTTTTAAATTTAAAATTTGTATTTTTCCAGTAAATTATGGTTTTAAATAATATTTAAATTTACCATATTTAATTTTTTTTTTCATAAAATGGAGTTAATTTTTTAAGTCTACACATTTAGAAATGGTTTTAGTGATTTTTTTATATTTTTATTAAATACTTTATTTTCTGGTTAAAAGTGAAATTCCATAATTTACAAAATATGATAAATAAATGAATTTCTGCATCATGCTTGAGTCATGGATCATGTAAATGGACATTGGTTCGAATTCAAATTCTCTATTTACTATATTTTTTCATTGAATCATCACTATTTCTTGTCTTGAGAGAAATTAAAAAACTAATGAATTAAATATTGAGAAAACACCCCTTCCCTCCACGATAAATACCACCCCTCACAACCTCATTTCCTCACACCTCTCAAGCCTTATGCCTATGAAAAATTATACTCAAATATCTTTCCAAGATCCTCCCCACTTTCTGTTAGGGCCAATAGGGGCCTATATACCCTGAGAGGGGGGGGGGGGGTGAATCAGGGTATGGATATTCTTTTTCCAAGTTCTTCCTGCCCCACTGGATCTTGACCTCTTTGTTACAAGGGTCACTTTTTTGCACTTGTGTAGTTACTATGATCACTTGCCTCCTTTACCTGATCATGATGCTTTGAATGCAATGCAGGAAAGTAAGCAGGCAGACACAGAGATTTTTACTTGGTTCACCGCTAAGGGCTACGTCCAAGGAGCATACGCCGAAAAGTTGCCGGTTCGTACCAAATTCCACTAGACTTCACTAGCTGTGGATTACAATGTTCGGGCTAGATCACTTCTATGCCCAGGCTCACTGCCTATACAATGTTTAGGGTCAGCTCACTGCTTTCCCAAGGGTCACTCCCTGTTTCTCTCTCTCTGGCTCACTGCCGGTGGAGAGGATCACCTTCTTCCTCTTCCTAAGCTCACTGCTCCAGAAGGGATTCCAATCACAGTTTATAGACCTGTAGGTCTCTTCATTTCCATTAAGGAATGCATCTTCCTCTGTATGTAGATGCTCTGTTGAAGTCCAACTTTCACCCACAGATGAATCTCACTTTGCACCGGATGCACCGGGCAACCTCAGTTTTTACGCGCAACCCTTACGGTGTCTTGCGCGCAATTTCTATAATTTGCGCGAAATTCCTTTTTCGCGCAACCTCCAAATATTACGCGCAGCCTGGAAACTGCCTTGCGCGCAATTCACTGATTTTGCGCGAAATCCACTTTTCACGCAATCTTCCTTTTACGCGCCAACACCAACTTTCTGCGCAGCCTTAGCTTTTCGCGCAATAGCTGACTTTACGCGCAAACTTTAAGTTTACGCGCAACACCCTTTCTAACTTCAATTTCGCGCACCAGAGCTCGGGTATTTTCTATGTCTTGAGCTCTCTTAATGGAGGAGGGTCACTTCATATTTATAGGCAAAATCGACCCCGCGCGAAAAACCCTCCTTGAGCGCGTAATCCGCTTTGATCGCGAAATACAAATCTTCCGCGCACAACCATTTTCCGCGCACTGCTCCATAATTTCGCGCACCTCATGCCTTTGCCATTTTCCGAGCTTCGGACCTCGAAACATCTTTTGCGCTAAATACTTCATCCTCTATTTCGCGCGCCACTTCAATTTTTCGCGCACGCCTCCAAAATTTCGCGCGCCTCATGCCTTTACCGATTTTCAAGCTTTCGGCCTTGAAACATCTTTTGCGCGAAATACAATTTCGCGCAACCCGCTGTTTTGCGCGCCACACTTCAAGATTTCGTGCAACCCGCTAGTTTTGCGCGCCACACTTAATTTTTCCGCACACCTCCTTCATTTCTCTCTCCTCAACCTTCGCCAACAACATATCACTCCATTTTCCATTGGCGATTTTCGGGCCCATAAATTTGGAAAACACTGGGAAACGGCGCCACCTTGTACTGCTCTTTTGTACCGCCTCCAGATCGTCCTTTCCTTTGTCAAAGTTCTTTGTCAACATGGAATGTCAACAACTTCTCGGGAACTCGACAATTCTCCATGGAAACCTGCTTTTTCAACAAACACAATCAACCCAAAAATACTACAATGTTACCTTGAGGGATTTTTTCCCAACACTTTCATAATCCCTTGGTCTCATAAAAAGACCAAGACCTATTTTCTAAAGAGGCTATCAAGGAATATATATTGAAGAGGTAATTTCTTTCTTTCTCTCTCTCTCTCTCTCTCTCTCCCTCTTCTTTCAATTTCCTTTCAAATATCATTTCATTTATTCTCTTATCCTCATATTCTCTTATTAAAGTGTCATGAAAACTCATGTATGATTTATATAATGGCGTGATATCAATATAATTTATTATTATTCATTTTATTCCCCTCTCTATTTTTCATTATAAAAATGAAATAGTAGACCGTGATGTGTTAATTTACCTACATCGTGGGCGATGCACTTCCATTTTCCTTCATTGACTTAAAGGTTGTGAAAAAACAATTAAGTGGTTGAAAATATGTTTTAATTTTTATGTTTTAAACCCTTTTATGTTATGGGAACAATTTTAATACATAATACTAAATGATTAAACAAAATATGTTCATTGTGATCCAAAAACTTCCCTAATTAACCTAAAATGCTCATCAATAATTTTTAAATAACGATTTATCCTCAAGGTATATAACCAAATTAATTATAAGAACATTAAAAATCATGGAAGATCAATAATATCATTTTATATAAATTCTTTATGTTTATTTGTGTTCCAGACAAACTTCCATTCATGTGTACAAGTGAACCATTCAAGGAAACTAAGAAAAAGAACAATCCTTAAAAATGAATTTAAACTCTATAACTCATCAAAAATCTAATAAAAGAACAAAATACAACCATAATGAATAAATTCCATATAAAAAAGGTTATTTATGTGTTAATTAATTAATCTAATGAGATTATACAAGAAATTAAAGTTAAAAAAGTGTTCGGACACAAGACAAGGGGATTTCTCGAACCCAACTCTATTTCTTTGGTTTTTCCCTCTCCCACCCCATTTTTAGTATGTCTATTAATTAAAAGTAATTTATTCATAATTATATTATATTTTATGCGATATAATTTTTTTCTAATAGAGTTTATGACAAACAAAATGTTTTCCAAAAGAACTCTTCTTTCAAAACATACCCTTTACTTATAACTCATGGTTTATGATTCTTATATAAACTATGTTATTCTAACTTCCATTTGGGAACCAAAAGTTTAAGAATATATTATTATGAGATAAAAAAAATTCCATTTAATTGGTTATTTATGTTCATGATTGATCTATTTTCTATGTGGAATGCAAGATAATGTAAATGTTATGATGTGGAGGGTGCACCCAGAATTATATAGTGCAATATAATTGTTATGATGTGACAGGTGCGCCCAGAATTATATAGCACTCCAATAGAATTGTGTAATTTGAAGAACCTCATGTTTAAAGTGAAATATTGATTAATATTATTCCATCTTTGTTCACAGCTATGTGTGTTAGTTTACCACTAAGACATGATATTTTATTTTTATGCATTACCACCTTTCAATTATTCTCTTAATGCTTACTCTCATGATTACGATCATATGACTATGTTGTATTGATAATGGTTATTCTTAACCAATGTTATATTTTTTAATTTTTTAATCTATCCTATTAATGGGATTTTATCTCACCCCTTTTTTATGTATATCCTTAGGTGACTACTTGTTATAAGGATAACTCAAGGGCCAATAAAGAGATAGATGAAAATAAATTTCATATATGTTGTGTTTTATGTTGAAAAATTTATGTATATTCCTAGATTACCAAGGAAACTAATCCTTTGGATCCTCAGGGTGTAGGGTTTTTATGTACATTATCAATAAGTTGATGTAAATGTAGTATAAGAAGTGCATGGTAACTATAGACTGCACAGTTCATTGTGATATGATAGTTATTATCACTACATCTACTTTCACTGATATACATTAGGTAATTGGTTAGGCTACATGGAGTACCCCTATCTATTGTATCTGATCGAGATCCAATATTTAACTACAAGTTCTAGAAAAGTCTTCAGCTTGCTCTAAACATTGATTTGAACTTCTTCACAGATTATCAACCTCAAAATAATGGACAATTAGAGTGACTATCTAGACCCTTGAGGACATGTTGATAGCATGCTCAATTGACTTCAAAGAAGAATGGGATAAAAATATTCCACTAGTTGAGTTCTCTTAAAAAAATAGTTTCCACTCGGGCATCCAAATGGTTCCCTATGAATCCCTATATGGGATATGGTATAGGAGACCTTCATACTGGGATGAATTTGGGGAATAAAAATTGCTTGGTCTTGACATGGTTGAGTAAATGATTGAAAAGGTTAAGAGTGTTCCTCATGAAATAAAATATTCTTATAGTAAGAAAAATATCTATATTGAAAGTCTTTTACGGGACCTAGAGTTACAATTTGGATACATGGTATTCCATGTCATATCTCCATGGAATAATATGATGAGATTTGAGAATAAGGCAAAGCATTGTCCAAGATACTTCGTGCCCTTTGAGATCCTTGATCGAATCATATTTGTGGCATGTCAATGTGCAATACCACTTAACCTATCTTTATTTCATTATGTATTCTATGTATCACTCTTGTAGAAGTAAATATCTGAACCATCACATGTACTCAATCCAGAGGTGGTATAATTGTAGAATGATCTTTTCAATGAGGTGTAGCCAGTAAAGATCATAGATCATAGAGACAATGTTATATGATATAAAACAATTCACTATGTTAAATTGGTATGGAGAAACCTGAATTTTGAAGAACCAACATGGAAACTGGAGGAAGTGATGAGATAAAATTACCAACTTCTTTTTTAATGGGGTGAAATGAAAATTTCAAAGGTGAAAATTCTCAAGGGGGGTGATTGTAATGACCCGAACAATTATAAATAAAATTCCCTTATTATTTAACATTTTATTATAAAATATAGGTATATAAATCACATGAACTTATTTTTTTATATCCAATTGGGTCGAGAAGACTATTAATAATCTTTACCATTGATAATGTAGCTGATAAATTGGTATCATCCGATTAGTATGAATATAGGAATTTAAAAAATATAATTAAATCAAAAAAAGTATGTGACTGATGCATCTAGTATGATTATACCCTATGAACCCCATTTATAAAAGCATACAAGGGAGATAGAATCTCTGAGGTTCTTCCTAAACCAAGTCCAATCCAATATCCAACAACTTATGAATGAGAGAAATCATTTATGGGAGAAATTGATTCTCATCGAGACCGCAACCCAAACCATGTCTGCCGAACAACCCCATGAAAGTCTCACTGTTTCACACCTTATTCTTATGGAATGGACTAGTGTATTAATGGGATATGTACTAATACTATAGAAAATTGATTATGTACATTTTTTAAAATAATAATGAATATAATTTTATTTTTATACTGTAAAATAGAAATATTAATTCTTGGGTAATATTCAACAAAATTAAGGAATTTATTTTCACGAATTAATGAATTTGTGAAATAAATAAAATTTTAATTAATCATTATAAGTAAATCATTTATATTAAATATAAATAATTAGATATATTTTATGAATTCAAATGTAATTTTTTATGAGGGTTCAAAAACTGTTATTCCCAAAAACCTGTCATTTTCAATAAATTTCAATTATTATTTTTAAAAGTGAAAATGAAAAAAATAGGAAAATTATTTAGATTAAATGATTTTATTTTTGGAATCAGAATATTTATATTATCAAATGGTGAAATATTCACAATTTTTTGAGCGAGTCGATTTTTTGGGTAAAAATTAAATAACTTAAATATATGATGTGTTTAATGACCTCACAATGACCCATTAATGAAATAATAAATACAATACTATTTATACACATAAATATATGTTTTTTTACTCTTAATATAATATTATTTTGAGTTTATTTCATTAATTTTATTAGGACTGTATGAATCCTCCTAAACATTTAATATATGTTATGACATTAAATTCATTTCATTTAGAGTGTGACTCACCACCGCATAAGAATGGGAATATTTTAATATGCTCGACCATTTTTTTAGTAGAATTTTTAAAAATAGTCCCATTTTTCAAAAACCATGGGTAAAAACCGTGACATAACTCAAACCTCTGTAGGTCACATTTTAACCATATCTTTGGATTTTAACCTTATTTAAACCCTTTAACTCACACAATGAAAACTTGAATTTTTATTCATTACGAGTTAATATAGTTACTATAGAATTCAAAATGAACTATAAATGAATCATGGGTGAAATTTTTAACCTTATCCCAAAATACTGGCCAATTTTTTTGTGTAAATTTTATGTCATTTGATAAAATGTTAATTATTTGAAAATATCATTACCGTCAGTGTTGATACCATTCTTTACCCGACTTCTAAAAAAATCATAGAAACATCATATATCCTAAAAAAAGAATTTAATTAATCCATAATATGTCAATATAATAAAAAAATTAACCCATTAATGTCTCATATTATAATTATGCTAATATTTTTAATATAATATAATTGATATTTTTATTAGTAAAATAATTACTACATCACTATTATGAAAGAATTTAAGGTAATTATATCATCACAAGAAATTAATAATATATAACTTATCATGATGAAGATAAATTTTTTATATTTAAAATTGATATTTACTGTCAAAAATTGACTTTAGATAAACCCTTATTAAAAATATTTAAATTATTAACAATATAATTATGACATCATTCCTGTTTGGAAAATATATTGTAGATGTCAAAATCACTTATAAAAGGAAAAATACATATATTAGATCCATGAGAGAATATGAATGAAATTAACTGATACAATAAAACTGAGACATGGGTATGTTCAGTTTTATAGTCCTTTTTGTATTATTTTTACCCTTAATTACTCAATTTTTACCAGATTTACCCCTTATAGTGGTATAATAAATTAACCAATTTACTTTTAATATTGTTCAATAATAAAGGGGACCTATTTAATATATTTTTAAATTCTAATTAAGAAAAATAAAATATATTTTTTCAAATTAAAATCATAAATTTTGCAGAAATTTACTAAATATTAATCTCATAGATAGGACAAAACAATGGGGTTTAGAGTACAAATGTTCAAAAGATTGATATATTTTTATATCCAATTTAAATGTGGAATAGATTACAATAAACCAAATTATACTTATTTTTATATATTATAACTATTTATAATTTGAAACATATCTAGTATATAACCAAACTATATAAAAAATTTATATGAAAATGTAGTTTCCAATTAAAATGCATTATTTTTCACAATTCCTCAAAAAATGAATCTTATCAAAAAAATACCAAAAATTAAAACAATGTAAATTTTGATATCATTTTTTCAAAAAGGTATTATATTATTTCAAATAAAATTTATAAAGGTGCAAAATTTAGTTTTAAAATAACTTCTCCACTAAAAGGTGGAACAATTACCTTTAGAAAAATGCATCTTTTTATGTGTGAAATTGAATTTGTTCACATATTATACATATAAAATATATTGGATGAATGGTAAAAAATTTAAACAATTTATTCAATATATAATTTTATAATGTGGTTAAAAATAATGATTTAATATAATTTAATAGATAGGTTATAATAATATTTTATTGTGTAGATATGTTGGGTGTTGCGTGCAATATATGATATCAATGAAATTGAATTTATTTAAGAAGATACATAGCATAAATTATTGGGTTGTTAAATTATACCATCTGTTAATAAATTTCATCCTCATTATTTAAAATTTCACTTTGATAATTAATGGTTGATGATTGGAAACTATTTTATCGGAAACCCACATCATAAATAGGGTTAATAAAACATCCCATTAATATGAGTGAACGGAAAATTCAATGGACATCACGAATTTAGAATTTTGAATAGGATTATATTAGTGGGAAGTGAAAATCATAACATGATAGTTAAATCTAACCATAACATTTCAACAGTGAGTGATATATAACATGGTCATTAAAAAATACAACCATCAATAAACTGCAAATTTGTGAGGGGTTAAAAGACCATTGATTTCTCTGTACGAAAAGTAAATGGATAACCTTTTTGTTCCAAAAACCTTTTCTAAGAGTTGATGGATTTTTTTTACTATCTAGATAAACAATTTATAATGTAATCTTACATGATTTATTTCCATTTTAAAACTATAATATAATCCATTTTTTATGCTTAGATCTATCCCCATATGATTTCTTATATCTAGAGACAAATATTCATGATGATTTTTCATGCTTGAAGAATATCTATAAAAATATCCATAGGTCATTACCTTAAAATTTAAATATTTAACAAAAGATAAATGGATATAATTTGATAACCAATATGATAAATAATAATTTAACCTCAAAAAATAAAATCCAAATTTTAGGTTAAACTATTCTATAAGTAGTTAATATTAACTAATCCAAATTTTTTCTGTCAAAATTCAGAGACCAAAAATTTAGAAATAATGTAACTAAATTTATAATATAAAATCAAAATATAATTTTTATAACAAAATAATTAAAATTTTATTGAAAAATTCCAAATATATGAATGCCTTTAAAACATTTAAATCTTAATTAAAATAATCGTGCCTCTAAAAAAAGATCTCAGGTTATAGAATATAATTCTTAAAACCAACAAGATAAAAAACAAATTAAAGATATCATAAAAAATAAAATTAACTACCAATTTCATATTCACTAATAACATCCCATAATCTTATTTTTGACATCATTATCTCAACATTGTTCACATATTTAAGGTTATCTTCCAAAAATCATTTGTTTTTAAAAGATCAACTTTTAACCGAATTACTTCTATTGGTTATTGGTACTATACATTACATGCTTCTATCTTCTTATAGAAGAAGCACTGTATTACATTCCATATATATCTCCGGATATTTATAACAGTTGAATCATTGATAAAATAATTGTTAAATGTAAATACACATGAAATTTAATCATTATATTTCATTCGTAAACCATTAACTATGTATTACCTTCTTATTTTTTAATAAATCATTCCTTTAACATTACATTTATAGCCTCTTCATCATCGGTAGCATAACCATTACATGTATACCAATTCTCATTATCTTCATGATATTATATTTAGGACATATATTTTCGTAATGAATTTATATTCCATATTTAATACATTCAACCATTAGTAATACCTTAGGGAGACCATTATTCCAAACATTCCATTTTTCCTCAAAACATAGATTCATTATATCCTTCTTTCCACTCCAAAAAGCATATTAATGTTCTACTAAGACATTCAAAAAGGTGTTTCCACTAAAATTATCAACATATTTTCTATCACATGAATCATCATCCCAACTCCGTCTTGTTCCATCAATTGACTAAATCCAAAATAAATGTTTGTGAAACTATAATCATAGTTATAAATCATATAGTGATAAAGAATCATATATAGGATGTCTAAATCATGAAACATTCTCAATCATTTAATCCTTAGGTTCAATTTGTGTTATTAATTTTCATTACCAAATATTTAGGATGATATATTATACATAGACTTATCCTCAAAGGAAGACATGGTGTTATATTCATTAATATAAGTTTACTTAAATATATTTCCAATGGTTGTTAATAAAATTAATACAATACAAACTCAAAATACCAAAACCCCAATTTCACAAAGTCAGTGGTTACTATATTAGATTTCATAAGATAAAAAGAAAAATATCCCAATAGACTAAATAGTTTAGTAGTCTTGGTAAACTAGATACATACATGAAATTCACATCACATTTTATAACCTAAAATGAACAAATAATTTCATTGACTCTTCCATTATTCCCCCTTCTGTAACCTTGCATATCAGTCTGCATATACATCATGTATTCCTAAGGAAAATGAAACATATGAAATAGGTGAGCTCAAATGATCAGTCAAGGTAATAGTATAATGTAATATTTGAGTAAATAATGCATAAACAATAAGAAAATGAAAATAACTGAAAAAAATCCATTTAATCAATAACTGGGGAATTATATGATAGGTATAAAAGATAATAAAATAAATAAATATAAATAATGACCTGAAAATGAAACATAAACATGGATATTCTAACTAATTAAATAATCTCATGTAATATCAATAAGTGAATTAATAATTATGAAATGCATAAGGATATATATATATATATATATATATCTAAAACTTATCATCATGGCATCGGGACAAGAATCTAATACTATCAAGGCTTCATGCCAAGAATCTAAATCTATCATGTTTTTATAATAATAATCTATAAACTAGGTATGTATTGTCCTAAAACCATATCTGTTTTATTATTTGAAACCTTTTGATGCATCGCGGGGATATATTGGTCCCCACTCGTTACTTACAAATTCCAATGAATTTCACAAATGAATAAACAAAACAACTGAATAAATTAATAACTGTATGTGTTGGAATAACTACTCATATAGAATATCAAATCCTCCCTAGTCAAAATAATCATAAATCAACCAAAGAAATATGATTAATGGTATCATTATAGTACATACATAACATAATATTCATCAATTAATAATAACATTGAATAAAATCCTTTAAGGTAGTTATTGAAATATTTATTATGGAAAGTACTATATTTAATTTAAAATAATTTTGAAAATATAAAGCATGAGAACGTAATAAATAAATCATTTTCAATGAAAAAAATCCTATAAAAATTTATTTGAATATTTAAATCACTAAGTCATCATGATGACAAGAAATTCCATTCATTCGGTATAAGTTGAAAAAACATTTCTTTACCACTTTTGTATTAAATGTCATAATGTAACTTGTTTTTGAAAATAAAATGACAATTCCACTTAATTTATTTTTTAAAGAAGTTAAAAAGGGTTAAAAAAGAAATTAAAACCCCATAGAATAATATCAAAAACATTTATTAATACATTTTGAGAAAACATTGAACTGGAAAAAAGTATTTCCTGATGGAGATATAAATATAAAAAATCCCAAATAATAATGAGATTGGGAAATAAACCCTTACAGTTAACATTAATTTAGATGAACATTATTTAAAATCATGTATAATGCTTTAAATTATGTTATTAATTTATACAAGTAACATATACATATTCATGATATCATAGTTGATACTGTTATATTTTTTTATTAATAATATTTAATTATTACCAATATTTTGGGTGTTAACAGCTTCATTTTCCGATGCTTGTTTTGTCATTTATGTCTTTTAATTATTGATAGGATATATTTACTTCATCTCTATAATTATATTAAGTCCATATAATTCATATTTACTCATTATATAAAATTTTATAGTCATCCTTGAATGGTGATCATGGAAAATTAATCACGTCGCATTCTAGAGATGGTAGGTCTTACGTACGCACGAGAGATGATATCAATCCATTATTGGTGAAAGGGTAAAGAAATGGGTGGTATATTAATTTATAAATAATACATTTCAAGTCATAATTATCATATATATCCTTTATTTTCATTATTATACACATATAGGATAGATGGTGATGAAAAACATAATACAACACAGTGTAGAGATAATAAGCTATAAGTACTCACACATTGTGTTTTCATT
The DNA here is from genome assembly GCA_963277665.1 of Viscum album. Classification (NCBI taxonomy): domain Eukaryota; kingdom Viridiplantae; phylum Streptophyta; class Magnoliopsida; order Santalales; family Viscaceae; genus Viscum; species Viscum album. The sequence continues at coordinate 998,983,731 of OY728147.1, forward strand.
TCTTTTAAGGTAGATAAAAGTGGAAATATATTTTTGTAACATAACAATTTTAACATCCAATATTTAATAAGATACTAGATTTATAACATTATCATGTAAATAAAACATGAATACGATGTAGAAGAAGAAATGAACTAGGATGAGTTGGTAAAAATAATTACCTCTTCTTCGACAGAAATCCTTTAGATATCTTGTTAAGGGATATAGGTTTGTTATTTTTGGAAGACCATGATCAAAATCACATGAAAAATAATTTTTTTAGGGAAATTGGAATGGTTTGTTTCTTTCATAAGGCACATGTTGTTGTGAAGAAGTGAGGGAGTACGTTTCCATTTATAATTGAAGTGAGGGGCACTTTTACAAACACTCAAAATATTAAATTAATATAAATTAATTTGGATTTAAAAATGAAACCAATGTGAGATATTTAGGATATAAGATAATTATTGGTTTAAATCCTCTTATTAAATAATTTTTATATATGTTATGTCACAGTCTTACACTTATCATCTTGTTCTAACCGTTATTTAAGCATTGTAACTCTTATCGTGATAACATGGATTTTTACACTTTAAGGGTCAATATAGTAACTATAATATTCCAAACATACCATATATGAATCATGGTTAAAATATGGAACCTTATATGTATCGTATCACATAATTCTATTTCTTATTAATTTTATACCATTTAACAACATTTTTTTATAATATCATTAATGTCAATTTTGATATTGTTCATTACTTGACATATTTTAAAATATAATTACAACAATATATATTACAAAACACTATTAATACATACCTAATTTTTCATGTAAATATATAATATTTGTGGATGAAATAAAATATCTCAAATCATATTTATTTTAATATTTTTAATATCATTTATTTAATATTTTAATTAGTAAAATAATTACTGCATCATTGAAGTTATAGAATTTAAGGTAATTATATCTCCAAAAAAAATTAAAAAATATATTACCATAACGAATATAAATATTTTATATTTAAAATGAATATTTATAGTAAAACATAGACTCTAGATGAGCCCTTTATTGAAAATATTTTACTTATTAAGAATATGATTGTGATATCACTGTCTTTTATTGAAATAAAATATTATAACTGTCATAATCCCTAATAAATGGAAAAAGGGAATATTTTAGAAATATGAGTGATTTTGGAAGAAATTTACTCATGCAATAAAATTTTGACAATCGTGTTGTTCATTTTATTGAAATTATTAAATTATTTTTACCCTTAATTGCTTTATTTTTAATAGATTTACCCGTAACTATGATAAAAAAATAATCAAATATACTAATAATATTGGAAAAAAGGGATTTTTTTCCTAAAATTGTAGCATATTATTTAAAATATAAATAATTATTTTCCAAATTTAATTCACATACATTGAAATAATTAATTAAAATTTAATCTTATAGACTGGAAAAAATAATAGAATTTTTTAAAAAAATGGTCAGAAGCATGAAATGGTTTTATATCCAATTTTAATGAATTTTTTTTATAAATGACCCAAATTTAGTTTATTTATTTATATTTTAAGTATTTATTATTTAAAAATAAAAAAATAATCATTATATATAAATAAATTATACAAAAAAGTAGTTTCAATTAAAATATAGTACTTTTCACTATTTATCAAAAAATGAAACTTATCTGAAAAAAATTCTACCAAAATAACTTTTGATATTCGAATTTCCAAAATTTCTTTTATTTTTTCAAATTTAATTTCAAAGCATATCAAAATTTTGTTTTAAAATAAGTGCACCATTAAAAGGTAGAAAAACCACATTTTGAAACATTTATATTTTTATATATAAAACTGGACATGTTATAATCTTATGCCTATAAAATATATTTGATTAATTTTTTTAAAAAAATGATTGAATATTCAATATAAATTTTTATAATTTATTTAATACTATTTATTCCCATCAATTTAAGGTCTCAATTACAATATTATTTTATTGTGTGGTTAAGCTAGGTGTTGCGTGCAATGTAAACTACTAAGGAAATTAAATTTATTTAAGTAGAGACATACTGTAACTTCATATGGTGTTATATATGATATAAATAAATAATTATTATTAATTATCTACTTTAAGTCATGGATTTATGATCATCAAAAAATGGACCAGGTATGGTTGTCGCACCGAACCCACACAGGTCATCATGAATTCAGACGTAAAGTATATCATCTAACCACTTCAAGTGAAATTATCTTTATCATTATTCTATTAGACCATTCTAGAATGGATTAGACCCCAAAATAATATTATAAACCACCTATATTAGTGGATTGAGAAGTGAAACAAAAATTTAACATAATATAGTGAAGAAAATTCCCTACACCACAACTAAGTCTCACCTATAACCATCCCCCAATAATGGAGATCAATGGAGGAAAATGTGCAGGAGGAATGTCTAAGAATTTCACCTTCTATGCACCTCTTCTCAAATAAATGATGATTTGTTTTGGGCCAAAAAATATGGTTCTTCCATTGATTAAAAAAGTATCCCAAGATTTAGTCGTACATGTCTAGGGGGTTACATCTCAGCACATAATAGATCATGAAACATTTTTTGATGAGACTAAGGCAATCAAAACATGTCCAATAATGTAAAAGGGATTAATCATTAACCCACCATCATTGTGGAAGGAACTAAGAGTTATTGTGAGACTATCTATGTAAGAGTCCTGACCCACTGCATAGGAGTCAACATCACGATGATACTTACCCATTCACAGCATGATTAATTCACATAAGTTTCATTAAATTATACAAAACAATAATATTATAATTCCATGAAAAAATCATCCACAGTGTGACCACACCGAAAATATTCAGTCACGAGGTGGCCTTCAGGGTTTTGTGTGACCTAATACATCTCTAGAATTTCTTAAATCCCATTATCCTTTTTATGACACTTACCTGATCACCTATAATACTTATAAATCCCCATTGGAAGTCCATAAATATCTTATTGAGAAGTTTTGACCAATGTACTCTTCATTTTAATTAAAATTCATGAAAAATTCTTCACTCTAGATCAAAAATTCCAAATTTATCTAATATGTAATGACCACCAAATACATTGTTCATTACTACCATAAAGTCTATTTGTCTTGTATGGGAAGCTGGTTGAATGATATTTAACACTATGTATAGATCATTATATGTAGAATCAGTTAATGATGAATAATGACACCCTATCTTAAGGATTGATGATTTATTTGACATATTGGAGTTAGATATTCAATTATCAAATACCAATATATAGTTTGAGTATAATAAAATTACGGTTAAGGATGAAGATATTCTATAATTCACTTAGGTATCACAATGCAAACTTTTTGATCATAGATATTAATTTCAGTGTAATGAAATAAGCAATTTCATTTATAAGATTAATGAAATCCATGTTTAATGAGTCACATGATCCATTTATAGTAGTGTGAGTTGGGAAAAAGTTTCATATATTCAAGGTTTTGAAATGAATGTTTAAGGAAAATGATTGTTTTTCATGAGGTTACTCAGTGTTACTATCTTTATCAGGAGTCTTTTATGTTTATTTTTTTGGTGAAAGGTTTATATTTCTTAGGGAATTCTTACTTAAAGAGGAGTAGTTTTGGATCCTTAAAAGGTTAATACTACTGTTTATAGGTATCTCCAATATTAAATCCATCCCTATTCTTATATAAAATATTCATTTCATAGAAGAAGAGACATGATATTTTAAATTTTATTTTCTTTGAAATTAAGAGCATAACAAATGAAAACCTAAAACATTATTCTAAACCACATGAAAGGATTCTTCATGGGTTTACCCTACGTTACATTTTTTATCTAATTACATGTTGACATGAATTAATAGAATGGGATGATCATGAAGCCCGGTAATAGAATAATAAAGGGATACATTTAGCATGGGATAATGAGGAATATCAATAAGAACCTGAGTTAAAACAATGTGTCTTAATGAATAGAACATGAGAAATATCATAATAAAAAACATGATTCATATTATGGAAATGTGGACATTACATTTAAATGAGACATTCATAATAATATCACCTAGGTTTATCACAAAGGTGTTATAAATCCGAATTACCAAAGTTATTCAACATGGTATCATAAAATATTTCATATATGGAAAATAATTATTTACCCAATGAATTGGAAAAATATCAAGGAACACCATTAATATGTCTTAATTTAGGTGATACACCTATATAACAAAAAAAATATTAATATACCATGGAGAATAAAGGACAAGTTTATTATTAAAATCATGGTGTACTGAAGTGCGTAAGGACATGATAATTACATCATTATTAAGCCACGAAAATGGAATTTGGGTCTCATATATATAAATACAAGAATAAATATATATTTTTAACATCTAGGTATATACCCATGGGAAAAAAGAGGTTTTAATATTTATCAGAGAGTGATAAATTATATTTTTTCAGGTAAAATAGAGAATGAAATTTTCTACCATGAATGATATAAATCATGTATTAATGAATGTAAAATGAGAGGGAATAATGGTCTTCCAAGTTTAAAATATTAATATTACAATAATCAGATAATAGAATTTGAAAAAATTATTTTAATAATTATATGAAATACCATAAAAAGGTAACATGAATTGAAATAAGAGGAGAAGATTTCCCTTACAAAGAGAATTCACTCATAAGAAATAAGGATGGGACCTTGGGGTATTAAGGACACCATATGGGACTCTATGGGTTGTTAAATGAATATAAATTAATAGTGTATATAGCTTTAGTGAAGGAGAAGGTTAAAATGAGAGGGTGTTGATAAGAAGAATGTAATTTTTTAAATAATTTCCAAATATATGTATTTTAAATCTTTGATGTAGAAAATGAAAGACCACTGGCATATCTATTGGTTTCCCATGGGTTTGGACATGTGACACTTTTTTTGGGATATTTTTTTTCATTATAAAAAAACCATTTTCAATACATCATTGGTCATGGAAACATAAATTTTATATAAAATAATTTTTTTAATCAAATTTATATTTCAAACAATGGAATGTAAGTTATAGGTTTAAAAATTGATTAAAATCTATTAAAATAATTAATATAAATGAAATATAATATTTTAGGTTGTTTATCATGGTTAATTATTTATTAAATTACTATGATATAAATATAATGTCATAAAACATAATAGAAACCTATATAAGTATTATTACTATTTAATAATAAATAATTTTTTTTTGATAATTCAAAAAAATTTACCATAAATAAATTTCCAAATTCATATTTGAAATTTAAAATTTATTTCTTCATAATAATTCTAAAAATATGATGATTTTATCTTTTTAATAAATAATTAATATTTATTGAAAAATGAATGTTTTTACGACACATTCAAATTTCAAACACTAATAAAAAATTTCTGGGAAAATTTTAAATTATCATTCAATTATATTTAAATAACAGTTTTTGAAAAGACTCTATCATTAAAAAAAATTATTCTGAATACCTAACCATTTTATAAAATTGTAAATATTTTCTAAAAATGAAATAATTTTTTCTTTATTTTTAACCATCTATTTATCAAATTCATCTTACTGAAATATACATTTTATTAGAAAAAATTATTCTCAAAATGGGATTTATAGAATAATTTTTTTATTATAGTAGGGAAATTACACTTTAGGTAACTGAGGAAGGGACCTGTAACCCTTTTTTACATTTGTGTACAACCTAAGGGTAATGTTTTTAATGGTGGTAGTTGCATGGGGGTGGCATGGAAAACATTAACTAGGTGGGAATTTACACTAACTTGAAATTATATAGTATGAAATTTAATTCAAACCTTACTTGTAAAATCTCATATTAATATTGGTCATGTGGGAAACACAATGAAACTACACCCCTTCCATGTTCTGAAAAAATGGGATTCAAATGACATGACCATACTGGTTGAGAACATCATTTATTTCTTCTATAACATTTGATAGTTTTCATTAACACTGATAAACAATAATTAAAATGGTAAAATCAAATCCAATGGGTATTGTTCCAAATGATCAAATAAAAAAAGTTATATTGACCAATGGTCATATTACTATTCATATGGTCACATTTCATCCTGTAAATACAACATAATTATTTGACTCAAAATTTACTAAAATTATTCCGATTGTTATATTTTCATTTTCTATGATATTTATTGTTTTAATATTTTTTGTTTTCATTTATATAGTGTTGGTCATGGGGGGATGATTCAATAATATTTAAGTGATCCATATTATACCATTTTACCTTTTCTATTATTTATTTTTTGACCAATTGGAATGTTTTGAATTTTTCTTAGTTTCATAGCAGACCAATGTTCTGATATTTATTATTGAGACATTTTTTGTGGGTTTCTCTATATTTTGTAATTGTTTAATATTATAAAATATAACACACATCTATTTTGAAAACAAATATCTTTTAAAAATCATTGGTCATTACATTATCCCCCTTTCTAAATCCCATCAATCAAATTTCAATGCATATTTTCAATTGAGAATTGGTTAGGGTTATTTTGTTTACTTATTTCCTCTAACTCCCATGCCACCTCTTAATAGTTATGTTTTATCTATAACAATTTTACACAATGAATTGTCTTATTACAGAAAACTTTTTCTCTATGGTCAAAGATTCGTAATGGATACTCCTCATAATTGAGGTCATGTTATAGTTATACCAAATATGTATTTAATGCATGTTAGGTATATTATATATACTTCCTCAAAAAAGATACATGGAATACCTCATTAAATTGAGTCATATTTGGTGGATGTTTTAGTTTTTAAGAAACTACTCCAATGTGGTCAATAGTCTAATGTACAAAAGGATATTTTTTTATTTCATTCCAAATAACATGAATCTCTTCTATGGTGATATAATATGGAAATATATTTCTTCAATATCAAACTCTATGTCCTTTCTATGGATTTCATCATTTCACTTCTACCAAATCTGGGAATCTTTTATGTGTTGGTGGATGAAATAAACATTTTCTGTCATATCCTGAAAAAGATCAATCTCATGAATATTTCACTCCCCATCTTCATCCAAAAAATTATTAGTCATATATATCTTCCCATGTATTACTTTAAATGGTTCCATTTGAATATTATCGTTGAGGTTTTCGTTATATGAGAACTCAACTAATAGGATGTGTTAATCGCATCAACCATTAAATTCCATTTAGTATGTTCTAAAAAATAATTCATGTTACTGAGTCGTTCTCTAAGATTGGCCATTAGTTTTGGGGGGATAGGATTTATTTAAATTAAATTTATTATTCATAACATGTTGAATAATTCTCCATAATTTAGATTTGATCCCTTGATGATAATTAGAAAAGATTAAATGTGGCGCCCCCAGAAACCACACCACTTTAATTACCAATATCATGAAATGTATGTCAAGATAAAAATATTCCAGAATATTGAGAAAATAAAACCTCTTGGTGTGTTGATCCACTATTACCCCTATTACATTATTTGTTTAGGATTTCATTGGGAGAATAGTGATTATTTCCATAGCGATATTATCCCACTACCATGTTGTTATGGGTAGTTATTTTAGTACCCCTATATGAATTTCTCTCTCCATTATCACTTATTTAAACAGTAGGAACCTTATAGTATAGTAACCAATCTCTATATTAAAACTATATAAAAAACTATCATGAATTTCATAATAAATATTAATTATTCAATGATTTAAAGATAATTTATATCCATAAACTTCATCCATTATCTCCTTTAGTATCACCAAGATAGATGAGACCTAAAACTTCTATAAAATTTTTGTATTCCTTTTTGAGAAATATTGAAATTAGGAAACTTCCAATTCATCAGAGCCGCTATATTATTTTGAATCAATGGATCATATCTTTGATCTTTCTTGATTTTCTCCAGTAATGATGGTTGATAAATAATTTACGATATGACTGATGATGTCAATCCCCTTTTGAATCACATGCCCAACCTTAATAGGTCCTGTCTTAATGGATATCCTTAGATCCATATCATTTTTAGTATAAAATGGTTCTTCCTACTTAGTGCATTAGTGATTTTGTCTACTCTTCTAGGATGATAATGAATTCAACAGTTATAGTCTTTAAAATCATCCAACAATATCCTTTTTCTCATGTTCAATTCCCTTTCCTTGAATATATACTTAAAACATTGGTGTTCTATGTGTATATCACATTTCTTGTAACACCCCAAGCTTCTACGGTACGTTTCCCTTCGAATAATGCGATAGCGTGTGTTGTACGCAACCTCGAGTTCTAACACACACCACAACTAATTAAACTAGCCGTTGTGAATAGTAATACCTACTTTTTGAAATCATATATATTTTATATTTCAAAATGGACTTCATTTTTGGATTCGGAATATTGAAATTAGCCTAGGGTGAAATTTTGGTACTTTTCGGATAACTTTTATATTTTGATGAATAGTGAAAATTACTAAATTTTAATTAAAAACAACTTTTTTAATCAAAATAATTAATAGTGATAAATTGTGAATTTGAGTGGTTTTAAAGTATATTTAGAATATATTTTTACCATTTAATATAATGTTGGTCGTTGGACATAACTTTACAATTAAACCGAACATAAACAAGTGTCAATCTTTTGATAGTTATTACCTCTTAAAAACACGTTTTTTGTTTTGACAGCGGGAATTAATTTTAAATTAATTTCTGCCACTTCTGTGTTTTGAATTTAGAAAAATGGATTCCATATTTGGAATCAGGATGTACAAATTGTGTAAATAGGTAACTTTTATTTTTAGACATTTTGAATAATTACTGTGGTAAATATTTTATTTACCATGGTTAAGGGTAAATCCGGTAAATAAGGGTTAAAAAATAATATTATAATAATACCCAATTAACCTAAAACGTGTCCTAAACTTATTGGTGGACACATAACCGACCATGAGCATCCTTGGGTCAATTTGGGGACCCCTTGGAGCCACTTGTATGTGGTAGGGACACTTTATATTAATAAAGTTAAAATAAAAATAAAAATGGCATAAGCTTACATCTTTTTGAAGAACAATTTTTACATAGGGTTATACATGTTGGATTTTCGATTATAAATATCCATTAGAAAGATAAAAAGATTTCCTACATAATGATATTTTATTTATAATTTTTAGACATCAAATAATTTAAATTATTAATGACACAATAATGATGCAATGTTTACCTCATTAATAAATCATTAAAATAAATAAGATTATAATGATTAAAATATTATCTAAAACCTGTCCAATTCTTATTGGTTGATGTTATTTAGAATATGAGTCATCTTATCTTCTACCTCAATGATTTTTGGACCATTATAAACCGAATATAATTATATTATAAAGTAATACTTTCACTCTTTCCTAAAGAGCCCCTCTTCTCCCTTATAAAGGGAGACCACTTCTACTCATTCCTCACACCTCTCAAGCCACTTGGCTCGTCCAAACTCTGCCCAACTAAGCTCCCCACATCACTCTCCTCATCCTTGAAGCTTCCCCTTAGGAAGAAAGCATTTCAAGAAGTATTTTGGTTCCAACCAAAGTGAGTTACCTAAATTAAAGGTAACGTTTTCTCTTAAATTATTTTCATTTATTTTGCTTCTCCAACCCCCAAACTCTTTTTATTTCCTTTCTTTTGTAACAACACCAGTATCATCAATATACTAGGATGTTGTTATAAGATGTATTCAAACTACACATACACACAACTCCATATAATGGATGATGAACATAATGTTTCTGTGGATGGCAAACTAACGCCTCACGAAACGATGATTGTTCAAATACATCTTACCGCCTCTCATGGTGGCCATTATGATGGCACTGTAATTAAATATTATATTAATGATATATATTTTATATATAAGCTTCTGTAATTCCATTTTATTTCATACCATTATTCGTTTCATGTTGTATATACATACGATAATTTCATTTGAGGAAGTGCGGACTACCGCCCCCTTAAAATGATATGACTCGTTCATACCACACATGGAACGTATAAAGGATGGTGTTAATGAACTTAAGTAACATATATAAAATATTATATTATACTGTAATAGTAATATACCTATGTATCATTTGGATTCAATTCTTTTAAAATAAAAATTAAATGGAAGTAGCGTTCGTGCGTACGTACGGACTACCGTCTCCACGAACGCGGTGAGATCCATCCTCCATCGTATCCATTCAAGTCTTATTCTCATTTTAGGGTTAAAAATAATGTTAATATCATTCTGATTATGAATAAGATTTAATCTATCCATTACAAACATGTCTTACGTAACAAAACATACAAAAGAAAACAAGTAAGTTAACACCCGAAACAACGATAATACTAAGATATTATTATCAAATCAATATTAAAAGATCATATATGATATCATATTAATATATATGATTCTTGTATAATTTAATAACAATTATTTCACCATTATACAGGAGGTTAACCTACCCCAACCAAGGAAAAGTACAAGGTAAGGGATTTTCTTATCTCACTTTCAATTCCGTGAGATTTCCATTGTTCGCCACTAAATTATTGAAAGTGGTGTATTGTGTACTGCCATTTGATATATATTATCATGATTCTATTTATATTCATGTTATTCTGTAAATCATTTGGTGGTTATTAACTTTTGGCCATATGACTCAGTTGATTAACGTGGTAAGGGGTTTTCATCTCACTCCTTATTCTCATGAGAGTCATGCCATATTGCCACCATTACCTTTTGTGTGGTGTATGTACTGTCCATAATTATATTCTTTGTGTAATACACTCTAATTTATGTGTACTTACATATTCATTGTATGATACCTCTTTCATGGGTTGTATGTTTCATAAGTTACCAAACTGGTAAGGGTTATTTCACAATCTCTTCATTATCTGAGGTTGTTTATACGTAATAATCTACTGGGATCTCGTTATCATCCACATCCATGTTTCTTCAAAATGTATTTCAAAACATTTTTAATATTTAAAAGAATATGGGTTAAAGTCATTTATACCCTTGTTTGACTTTTTATAAGAGGTTTATAAGGGAATCTTTCCGTCGTTTTCCAAACAAGGTGCTTTTTAACCTTTTCGACAGAATTAAGATAAGAATGTTTTTTTAACTTATACGGCGGGTGCGGTTATTTTCCGCCGTTATAAAATCGTCAAAGCTTCCCTTAAAAGCTTATAAGATTATTTTAAAAGAAAATGTTTTATTTTATATGGATCTTAAATGATTTCAAAATAAAAGGAGATATTTCTTTAAAAAGAATTTTGATTTCATCTATGTCAACATCCTTTGATGGGTTTTAAGATTATTTGAAGTTGGTTTATTATGATACAAAACTTCTATATTGTTTTGAAGGTTTTGTGATATGTTTGACTGTGGATGTGCTATTTTTCTACCATTCATAGTTTATGGTGAAAGTATTGACATTTCGTATGCTAGTTCCAATAAGAATGTTTATGTTATATTTCAATCTTTACTTCATATGAATGTGTTGGACAAGTATGTTCCAGGTTGGGGACTGGTTAAAGTAAGCCCTCCAGGTTGGGGACTGGTAAAAGTAAGCCCTCCAGGTTGGGGACTGGTAAAAGTAAGCCCTACAGGTTAGGGACTGGTAAAAGTAAGCCCTCCGGGTTGGTGTCCGGTTATTAGAGGCACTCCGGGTTGGTGTCCGGTTATTAGAGGCACTCCGGGTTGGGTTCCGGTTACAGTTAGCCCCAAGGTCTTGGGACGAGGCCTTGAAAAGTAATTAAAGTTTAGCATTATGCATTCCAACATTATGAAAGTGGTTATTGATTTTTCATGTGATTATTCGATTAGTAGAATATCCATGTGAACAAGTAAATGGCATTATTTCATTTTACTTTTTCTATTCTATGTTGAAGTTCAAGTTTAAAAGGCTTTTGTTTTAGTAATTCATTGCCCTAAATGTTTATACTTATTTTTGAATGTTCCGCTATATTGTTATCCTTACTGGGCATTTGAGCTCACCCCTTTTCTATGTTTTATTTTTCCCAGGATGTGAAGATGTAAGTTATGAATGACCTACAGGGATATTATGAGGGGATTATAGTGTGGACTGTGGAAACATTATGTTGTTGTAGTAGTTTTTCATTTTATGATATAATGTAAAACTTATGAATATATCTAGTGTTTCCAAGGCTACTAAACCAATCGGTCTTTCGAGATTTGATCTTTCTTGTGATCATGCCAATGTTATGTAATAATGCACCGACTCTGGGTAACTGGGGTCGGGGCGTTACAGTTGGTATCAGAGGAAGTTTAGTACAAACCTTGGAAGCTAGATTTAGATAAACTCTGATTAGAGCATGTATACCTAAGATGAACTTTGAGGATTAGTATAGAAGAACTTCCTAGAATTTTGGTATTGTAGATATTTTGTGAGTTTTCCGAGCAATACATCCCTGTCTGGATACGAGCAGGTAGAGGCGGCTCTGGCACAGATGTACCTAGGGGTAAAACCCGAAAACACCGCTTTGAGCTAGACTCGAACGGGAACTGGTGCACGACAACGGGCCTTGCTGCACTCTTGGTTACGACACTCCCGGGGGATATGCTAAGGATAACTCTCATTTTCTTTACAAATCATTATGAAGGGTTTATGAGTATATACTTCCTCAAAGAAAACATTTTTATGATTATGGATTATATCTAGAAATAGTTCAATTTATGTTAAGTGTTTTATAAGTATGGGATTATGTATTTTGATTCATAAACTGATCTAGTTTATGCCATTGTTTAGAAATGGCGTCTAGTGGAAGAAATGGAAACCGTATCAATGCACGCACTCCATGTAGGGATTGCCCTCCTGCTCAAGATAATTATAGTGGGGATGGTGATGCAACTGGTGCTGATCAGCTAATCACCATACTGGGACAACTTACTCAGGTTATGAATAATAACCTTACCCGTATGGAGCACCCTGATCCACAGCGTGGAGGATCAATGTTAGATCGATTCATGAGACAGCAACCACCAACGTTCAATGGGAATACAAATCCCTTAGTAGCTGAGCAATGGATATTTTCCCTAGAGAAAATATTTCAGGCTTTGGGGAGCAGTGAAAGGGAAAAAGTTATCATGGCAGTTTACCGCCTCACTGGAGATGCTGATCAATGGTGGTCATTGATTCAAAATACGAAGGAAGATGATGAAGTATCAAATATGGAATGGAGGGAGTTCAAAGATCTGTTTTTAGAAAAATACTTTCCTCGCGACCATCGAGCAGATATGGAAAGACAATTTCTGAGTCTGAGACAAAAGGAGGATGATAATGTCACAAAGTATGAGGCTAACTTTACAAAGTTAGCGAGGTATGCTGGAGATTATATACGCAACCCAAGAAGTAATATTGATCGTTTCTTTGATGGGTTAAAACCATTTCTTCGTCGAGCATTAGTCTCACAATCCTTTTCATCGTACGAAGACATTGTCTCATGTGCTATCAAGACCGAAAAGGAATTCTCTAAGTCTTATGACTTTAAAGAGAAGAAAGAGAGGAAGAGACCTGCTGATCAATCTGGGAATAGAAATAAGGGGAAGAAGGGAAAGTTTGAATATCCATCTTGTGGTAGATGCGGGAAGAAACACCCCGGTGCTTGCCTGAAGGGAATGGGAGTCTGTTACAATTGTGGTGAAAAAGGCCACCAAGCTCATGATTGCAAGGGGAAGAAGGAAGCTACCAACGTTCAGTGCTACAATTGCAGGGAGATGGGGCATTATGCAAATGCATTTCCTAAGCGTCAGGAGAACTTACCTCAGAAAAGGCCAAGGGATCAAGCCCAGGCTTATGCTATCACTACTGCTGAGGTAGAAGCTCCGAAAGACATGGTGGCAGGTAATTTAATGGTTTCCTCAAGTTTAGCAAATGCATTATTTGATTCTGGATCATCGCATTGTTTCATATCTTCACAGTTTGCTAAGAAAATTAGATATTTCCAATTTGATTTAATAAGGGAGTTGTCAGTCAAAACTCCTAAGGGAAGTATCGTTGCAACAAAGTTTTGTGAATCACTCCCCATTAGAGCACATAAATTTTCTTTATCTGCTGATCTCATCGTCATACCTATGATTGAGTTTGATATAATCCTCGGTATGGACTGGCTTTCGGACTATGATGCGAAGATTTATTGTAAGAAGAAAGAGGTTACGATTCTTGATGATAATAATTAGGAACAACTTATTTTTAGAGCAGAATCGTCACCACCTAATTCTTATTTAGATCCACCCCCAGTAGATCAACTTAATTCAATTATTGGGGAGGAAGAGAATGAAATAACTGTCGGTGAGGAAAGTAATGTTCAAATAGAGGATGTACCTGTTGTGAAAGAATTTGTAGATGTATTTCCGGAAGATTTACCTGGACATCCTCCAGAACGAGAAGTTGAGTTTTCCATTGATTTGATTCCTGGATCAAGGCCTATATCGAAGACCCCTTATAGAATGGCCACTGTAGAGTTAGTCGAACTAAAGAAACAACTAGAGGAATTGAGTAATAAGGGATTTATTTGCCCTAGTGTTTCTCCATGGGGAGCCCCTGTTCTTTTTGTTAAAAAGAAAGATGGATCTATGAGGTTATGTATCGACTACAGGGAGATCAATGCTATAACGATAAAGAACAAGTATCCCCTACCTCGTATTGATGATTTATTTGACCAACTGCATGGAGCTCAATACTTTTCAAAGATTGACCTTTGATCTGGATACCATCAGTTGTGTGTAAAGAAGGAAGACATTCCGAAGACAGCATTTCGAACCAGGTACGGGCATTACGAGTTTACTGTAATGCCGTTTGGATTGACTAATGCACCCTCTGTATTCATGGATCTTATGAATAGAGTTTTCAAGGAGTATCTCGATGAATTTGTGGTGGTATTTATTGATGATATCTTGGTATACTCCAAAACCTACGAAGATCATGAAAATCACTTGCGCATTATCTTGAAGACTCTGAGGAGGCATGAATTATATGGAATGTTTAGCAAGTGTGAATTCTGGATTCATGAGATTTCTTTTCTTGGCCATATTGTCTCTAAAGATGGAATCTCTGTTGATCCTTCTAAGACCAAAGCAATCCAAGAATGGCCAGTACCTACGAGTATAACTGAGGTACGTAGTTTTATTGGCTTGGCAGGTTATTATCGACGTTTCGTCCAGAATTTTGCCCGATTGGCTAACCCATTAACGAAGCTCACACGTAAAGGGGTTAAATTTGTTTGGACAAAAGAGTGTGAAGAATGTTTCGAAGAACTGAAGAGAAGATTAGTCAATGCTCCTATATTGACTCTACCATCGGGGAATGATGGGTTCGTTATTTATAGTGATGCATCAAAGAAAGGACTTGGTTGTGTCCTTATGCAGAATGATAGAGTTATTGCCTATGCATCACGACAGTTGAAAATTCATGAACAAAACTATCCTACTCATGATCTTGAGTTAGCAGCTGTGATCTTTGCTTTGAAGATATGGAGGCACTACCTCTATGGTGAAAAATGTGAGATTTATACTGATCACAAGAGTTTGAAGTATATTTTCTCACAAAAAGAACTCAACATGAGGCAAAGGAGATGGCTTGAATTAATCAAGGATTATGATTGCACGATACACTACCACCCGGGGAAAGCAAACAAAGTAGCAGATGCTTTGAGCAGAAAAGACCATGGAGTTCTGAACATGATGAGAATTGAAAGGGATCCAATTTTCATGGATCTAGAGAAGATGGACATGGGAATAACCAGGGAAGGTGAAACATCAATGCTTTTTCAAATGGTTGCCAAACCATCTTTACTAGAAAGTATTAAGAGTTCCCAGACCGATGATGAAGAATTTTAGAAGAAGATTAAAGCTTTGAATGATGGGAGATTGAGAGACTTTGTGTATGAAGATGGAATTTTGAAATTCGGGAAGAGACTTTGTGTTCCCAATATACCTGATCTAAAAAGGGAATTGCTGGATGACGGTCATAGTTCCAATTTCTCTATACACCCTGGGAGCACCAAAATGTATAGAGATTTGAAGGAACATTTTTGGTGGGACAACATGAAGAGGGAGATTTCTGATTTTGTGTCAAGATGTATGGTTTGTCAACAAGTGAAAGCTGGAAGGCAACAGCCTGGAGGAGTCATGCAACCTCTTCCCATACCGGAGTGGAAATGGGACAATATTACGATGGACTTTGTCATGGGGCTACCAAATACTCCTAGAAGGAACGATGCAATATGGGTTATTGTTGATCGTCTTACCAAGTCAGCACATTTTCTTGCTATAAGAGAAGATCTACCCCTGGAACGTCTAGCAAGACTATACATTAATGAAGTTGTGAGACTTCATGGAGTACCCCTATCGATTTCTTCTGATCGTGATCCCCATTTTACTTCAAGATTCTGGAAAAGTCTTCAGAAATCCCTGGATACTGAACTTCATTTGAGCACTGCTTACCACCCTCAGACAGACGGACAATCAGAACGGACTATTCAAACCTTAGAAGACATGTTGAGATCTTGCTCACTTGATTTTCAGGGTATGTGGGATCAATATTTACCACTGGTAGAATTTTCCTATAACAATAGCTTCCATTCAAGTATTCAGATGGCACCATATGAAGCGTTATATGGAAAGAGATGTCGTACACCAACCTGTTGGGATGACGTTGGTGAAAGAAAACTTGTAGGCCCAGAACTGGTGGAGGAAACGGTGGAAAAGGTGAAAGTAATCCAAAATCACATCAAAGCAGCTCAAAGTAGGCAGAAGAGCTATGCCGATAATCGAAGGAAGGATTTGGAATTTCAAGTCGGTGATCATGTTTTCCTGAAGGTATCTCTGTGGAAGGAAGTCATACGTTTTGGTAAGAAAGGTAAATTGAGTCCCAGGTACATCGGACCTTTCGAAATTCTAGAACGAATTGGGGCTGTAGCTTACCGATTGGCAATGCCGCCAAGTCTCTCCAAAGTTCACGATGTGTTCCACGTATCTCTGTTGAGAAAATACATGCCTGACCCAACGCATGTACTCACCTATGAGGAATTAGAACTGGAACCTGATCTTTCCTATTGTGAAGAGCCCGTCAGGATTCTTGATACAAGAGAACAAGTACTGAGAAACCGGACAACACGTCTGGTAAAAGTTTTGTGGAGAAATCATAAGATGGAAGAGGAAACGTGGGAACCCGAGGAACTTATGATGAAGAACCACCCGAGTCTTTTCATGTGATAAGTATTCTAGAAATTTCGAGGAAGAAATTATTTGAAGGAGGGGAGAATGTAACACCCCAAGCTTCTACGGTACATTTCCCTTCGAATAATGCGATAGCGTGTGTTGTACGCAACCTCGAGTTCTAACACACACCACAACTAATTAAACTAGCCGTTGTGAATAGTAATACCTACTTTTTGAAATCATATATATTTTATATTTCAAAATGGACTTCATTTTTGGATTCGGAATATTGAAATTAGCCTAGGGTGAAATTTTGGTACTTTTCGGATAACTTTTATATTTTGATGAATAGTGAAAATTACTAAATTTTAATTAAAAACAACTTTTTTAATCAAAATAATTAATAGTGATAAATTGTGAATTTGAGTGGTTTTAAAGTATATTTAGAATATATTTTTACCATTTAATATAATGTTGGTCGTTGGACATAACTTTACAATTAAACCGAACATAAACAAGTGTCAATCTTTTGATAGTTATTACCTCTTAAAAACACGTTTTTTGTTTTGACAGCGGGAATTAATTTTAAATTAATTTCTGCCACTTCTGTGTTTTGAATTTAGAAAAATGGATTCCATATTTGGAATCAGGATGTCCAAATTGTGTAAATAGGTAACTTTTATTTTTAGACATTTTGAATAATTACTGTGGTAAATATTTTATTTACCATGGTTAAGGGTAAATCCGGTAAATAAGGGTTAAAAAATAATATTATAATAATACCAAATTAACCTAAAACGTGTCCTAACCTTATTGGTGGACACATAACCGACCATGAGCATCCTTCGGTCAATTTGGGGACCCCTTGGAGCCACTTGTATGTGGTAGGGACACTTTATATTAATAAAGTTAAAATAAAAATAAAAATGGCATAAGCTTACATATTTTAGAAGAACAATTTTTACATAGGGTTATACATGTTGGATTTTCGATTATAAATATTCATTAGAAATATAAAAAGATTTCCTACATAATGATATTTTATTTATAATTTTTAGACATCAAATAATTTAAATTATTAATGACACAATAATGATGCAATGTTTACCTCATTAATAAATCATTTAAATAAATAAGATTATAATGATTAAAATATTATCTAAAACCTGTCCAATTCTTATTGGTTGATGTTATTTAGAATATGAGTCATCTTATCTTCGACCGCAATTATTTTTGGACCATTATAAACCGAATATAATTATATTATAAAGTAATACTTTCACTCTTTCCTAAAGAGCCCCTCTTCTCCCTTATAAAATGAGACCACTTCTACTAATTCCTCACACCTCTCAAGAAACTTGGCTCGTCCAAACTCTGCCCAACTAAGCTCCCCACATCCCTCTCCTCCTCCTTGAAGCTTCCCCTTAGGAAGAAAGCATTTTAATAAGTCCTTTGGTTCCAACCAAAGTGAGTTACCTAAATTAAAGGTAACGTTTTCTCTTAAATTATTTTAAATTATTTTGCTTCTCCAACCCCCAAACTCTTTTTATTTCCTTTCTTTTGTAACAACACCAGTATCCTCAATATACTAGGATGTTGTTATAAGAAGGATTCAAACTACAAATACACACAACTCCATATAATGGATGATGAACATAATGTTTCTGTGGATGGCAAACTAACGCCTCACGAAACGATGATTGTTCAAATACATCTTACCGCCTCTCATGGTGGCCATTATGATGGAACTGTAATTAAATATGATATTAATGATATATATTTTATATATAAGCTTCTGTAATTCCATTTTATTTCATACCATTATTCGTTTCATGTTGTATATACATACGATAATTTCATTTGAGGAAATGCGGACTACCGCCCCCTTAAAATGATATGACTCGTTCATACCACACATGGAACGTATAAAAGATGGTGTTAATGAACTTAAGTAACATATATAAAATATTATATTATACTGGAATAGTAATATACCTATGTATCATTTGGATTCAATTCTTTTAAAATAAAAATTAAATGGAAGTAGCGTTCGTGCGTACGTACGGACTACCGTCTCCACGAACGAGGTGAGATCCATCCTCCATCGTATCCATTCAAGTCTTATTCTCATTTTAGGGTTAAAAATAATGTTAATATCATTCTGATTATGAATAAGATTTAATCTATCCATTAAAAACATGTCTTACGTAACAAAACATACAAAAGAAAACAAGTAAGTTAACACCCGAAACAATGATAATACTAAGATATTATTATCAAATCAATATTAAAAGATCATATATGATATCATATTAATATATATGATTCTTGTATAATTTAATAACAATTATTTAACCATTATACAGGAGGTTAACCTACCCCAACCAAGGAAAAGTACAAGGTAAGGGATTTTCTTATCTCACTTTCAATTCCGTGAGATTTCCATTGTTCGCCACTAAATTATTGAAAGTGGTGTATTGTGTACTGCCATTTGATATATATTATCATGATTCTATTTATATTCATGTTATTCTCTAAATCATTTGGTGGTTATTAACTTTTGTCCATACGACTCAGTTGATTAACGTGGTAAGGGGTTTTCATCTCACTCCTTATTCTCATGAGATTCATGCCATATTGCCACCATTACCTTTTGTGTGGTGTATGTACTGCCCATAATTATATTCTTTGTGTAATACACACTAATTTATGTGTACTTACATATTCATTGTATGATACCTATTTCATGGGTTGTATGTTTCATAAGTTACCAAACTGGTAAGGGTTATTTCACAATCTCTTCATTATCTGAGGTTGTTTATACGTAATAATCTACTGGGATCTCGTTATCATCCACATCCATGTTTCTTAAAAATGTATTTCAAAACATTTTTAATATTTAAAAGAATATTGGTTAAAGTCATTTATACCCTTGTTTGACTTTTTATAAGAGGTTTATAAGGGAATCTTTCCGTCGTTTTCCAAACAAGGTGCTTTTTAACCTTTTCGACAGAATTAAGATAAGAATGTTTTTTTAACTTATACGATGGGTGCAGTTATTTTCCGCCGTTATAAAATCGTCAAAGCTTCCCTTAAAATCTTATAAGATTATTTTCAAAGAAAATGTTTTATTTTATATGGATCTTAAATGATTTCAAAATAAAAGGAGATATTTCTTTAAAAAGAATTTTGATTTCATCTATGTCAACATCCTTTGATGGGTTTTAAGATTATTTGAAGTTGATTTATTATGATACAAAACTTCTATATTGTTTTGAAGGTTTTGTGATATGTTTGACTGTGGATGTGCTATTTTTATACCATTCATAGTTTATGGTGAAAGTATTGACATTTCGTATGCTAGTTCCAATAAGAATGTTTATGTTATATTTCAATCTTTACTTCATATGAATGTGTTGGACAAGTATGTTCCAGGTTGGGGACTGGTTAAAGTAAGCCCTCCAGGTTGGGGACTGGTAAAAGTAAGCCCTCCAAGTTGGGGACTGGTAAAAGTAAGCCCTCCAGGTTAGGGACTGGTAAAAGTAAGCCCTCCGGGTTGGTGTCCGGTTATTAGAGGCACTCCGGGTTGGTGTCCGGTTATTAGAGGCACTCCGGGTTGGGTTCCAGTTACAGTTAGCCCCAAGGTCTTGGGACGAGGCCTTGAAAAGTAATTAAAGTTTAGCATTATGCATTCCAACATTATGAAAGTGGTTATTGATTTTGCATGTGATTATTCGATTAGTAGAATATCCATGTGAACAAGTAAATGGCATTATTTCATTTTACATTTGCTATTCTATGTTGAAGTTCAAGTTTAAAAGGCTTTTGTTTTAGTAATTCATTGCCTTAAATGTTTATGCTTATTTTTGAATGTTCCGCTATATTGTTATCCTTACTGGGCATTTGAGATCACCCCTTTTCTATGTTTTATTTTTCCCAGGATGTGAAGATGTAAGTTATGAATGACCTGCAGGGATATTATGAGGGGATTATAGTGTGGACTGTGGAAACATTATGTTGTTGTAGTAGTTTTTCATTTTATGATATAATGTAAAACTTATGAATATATCTAGTGTTTCCAAGGCTACTAAACCAATCGGTCTTTCGAGATTTGATCTTTCTTGTGATCATGCCAATGTTATGTAATAATGCACCGACTCTGGGTAACTGGGGTCGGGGCGTTACATTTCTCCCCAGAAGGATAGTTTGTACATATTCTCAGGGATAAAATTACTATTGCTAAGGCATAGGATAATTCTTCCCCTAAAGCTATTAGTGAGGGGATATATAATCTATCACATAGTAATTTTGAATGAGGACACACCTAGTCCCTTATATGCATCAATAAAAATATCCTCCTCTAATAGAGGGTAGAGTTAACAGAATTGTAGTGACCAGTATCCTCTCCAGTTCATGGAAACATTTTTCTTAGTCATGTGTCTGTATAAACTTATCTCCTTTTTCAAGTTTACTTTGATAGTGGATTAGAGAGCTGTGAAATGATTTTCAAAATTCCCCTATAATATACATATAAACCAATGTAACTATGAATCTCAGTTACTATTGTAGGATGATTCCATCCGTTTATATCCTTTTTCATGGTAGGGTCAAGTGAGATTACCTCATTAGTTATAATGTTCCCTAAGAATGCAACATATTGTAACCATAATTCACATTTGATGAATTTTTAAAATAGACTATTCTTTCACATGTTATTCAATATAAACCATAGATGATCATCATACACCACATTAATTATTGAATATATCATAATATAATAAATAAAAACTATGATGAATTTATCATGTTATTTCGCGATGAAACTATTAATCAAATCCATAAATATATCTAGAGAATTAGTCAACCCGATGGGAATAAAAATAAATCATAATTCCTATATCTTGTTTAGAGGTTAGTTTTTCGAATATGATATTTATTCACCCTAAATTGATGATACCTATAATGTACTTCAATCTTTTAGAAGAATTGAGATTCCCAAAGAGTACATGAGATCCACATGTAGTCACACATCATCGAACAAATCCCATCTCTAATGCATCTTGATGATATTTCTTTAATTCATCTAACTCCATTTTTTCTATATGAGGTCATAAATATTAGAATGAATCCATGTATTAGTTTAATACAGAACTATACATTTATTTCTGGAGGAGGTATCAATATCTAATCTAAAATTAAATTAACTTATTCATAAATTATGAAGTGATTTACTATATTTATATGTTCATATCCATCTCACTCTTCACTAATCATATCTATAAATAAAAGCATAGGAGTTTCTTTTAGATAAAGATCCAGTAGAGATATTTCTCCATTGGAAATAACTAGATTTTTTCCATTAAATATAATAGATATTTCCTTTCCCTTGTAGTTTATCTTATAATTATACATTGAGATCTAATCCAAATCTACTATTTTATCAAATTTCATTATGATAATAATTACTATATTTGTGACGAGATTACACTCTTCAAAAATAATACTAGAGTTTCTACAAACTATTGATGATGGGATACTCTATCAGAGAGTCTTGACTAATAAATCTATATATATAATCTCAGTTATTTATTATATTTTATTTTTAGACATAGATGAAATAATGGAATTCGTAGAAGCCAAATAAAAAACCTTATGGTTTCTTTGAGTGAACAATGAGTGTACCTTCCACCACATCATTTTGATCCTCTATATTAGACACCATTATGGAAAATTTCAAACAATGTATCATTTCCATATATAGAGGATGATGGGGGTTTCAATCTATTATATTATAATTTAGACTTTGATTTGGAATGTTCCATGAATTTCCACACATGAACCGATGAACTTTAGGCTGGTCCTTCACAGTATTACCTTTTTCATTATCATTTAAAAGGTGTGGTTACAACTCACTACAAATGTTCCAAGATATATATCTATATATTCTGTACATGTAGAAATTTACATGCCTAATAAATTAGTTACACAAATGATTCGTCACAATTTTATTTCACATGGAATGTTTCACTTTCTTTTTTTCTCTTCCATGATGAAAATTCTACCCTAAGTTTGGCTCTATTTCTCTTCCATTTCAATCTACCAGTGTGAGAACTGAATATCTCAAAAATCCAATTCTACCTTCATAGCACTCCAAAATATACCCTCATTACTTTAATAGTGTCTATTTTTTAATTTCCTCCACTTATGGGGGCTCAGTCCACTGAAGAATCTATCAACCCTTCCCTTAGTATCCATAATAATGATAGATATTATAGAAGAATTATTTTAAATTTCATTCCATATCTTATCACAGATTAATTTTTCTTTTTCCTTAAATCATTTAATTTTCTCTCCATTTTTGTTCTAATTGGATAAGGAAAATAATTTTTTAAAATATATTCTCTTAAACTCTTCCCTTTGTTTAGAATCAATACTCCTTCTTGGATTCATTTTTTAATCAGATATTACCCCTGATTAGCTAATCCTTCAAGAGTTACACTACCAGGGTGAATTTATCTATCACTAATTAGAGGAGTACAAAAAAATATTTTCTATAGAAGAAACCAATTGTTCAGAAATTAATGGATTTGTAGATCCACTAATGTAATATGGTTATTGATTCATGAAGGACATAATTCCAAATAGTTCACTTTGAGGTGAATATTGTCACTCAATGTGATTTATGTTATTATTCATAAATGTAGATAGTTTATTAATCCTCATAATGAGTTTTTTATTAAAGATTACATTATATTAGAATGGGTTTAAGTGAATCATCAGTTACACATGATTTCAATGGTTCCTCCTATTTCCCTCCATTTTTTCTAAATGTTGAAATCCCTAGTGAGAAATGTGTTATTTTATAGAATCATATAAATATAATGGGAGTTTAAGAAAATAAAAATCATAATTAAATATATTATTCTTTAATAATGATTATATTTTCTAAATATACATTGTAATGGTTAATAAAAAGATTTTTATTAACAAAACATATCCCCCAAAGTGGTACGAGATCCTACTTGGCATCCAAAAGACCCAGTATCAAATACGGGAAGGGAAAAAATTCCGTGTACTATAGAACTACTATAGCCGGATATTATAACAATACTGTAGCATTGGCAAAACTGCATCAATGGTGACACTGTAGCGGCATAGGTACTATAGAAGCACGAGTACTATAGCAGTACTATTCACCGAGGGGTCCTTTGGGCCCAAAAATGGGATTACATGACCTGTATTCAGGCCACTTGGCCTTGGGCCTTCGAGATATGTAATGGGTCTTCCTCTACCCACTAAATAGGTTTTTTCTATAAATAATAAATTGAGGCTTCGGCCCCAACCATTAAAAAAATATTCTCCATGAGTATAAAACCATGCGTGTAGTAAGGTCTGTTGCCATGAACTAGCTACTGAGCGAGTCTATATCATTATAGCGTTTTGGATTTATTAACCCTAGGTACATCTATGATAGATCCACATCTAAATTTAGTATCCAGAAAATCATTTCATTTGTTCGTAACCACTCACTTAATACTTCAACAAAATTACAAGATGTTTTTCTATATTAAGAATTATCCCTACAGTTCTTACTAACCATTCCAAGTCATAATTTCCTATAATAACTACACCATCTTCTGATACCATCTATGGCATCCCAAATTTTTATTACATAAACTATTAATTACATAGAACAATAAAGGGTACTTCAATGATAGATTATTTAGACATTAGGAAACTATATGTGAGAGCATTAAAAATTCGTAGTCTATGTGAAAGGATTATTTATGGGTTCACGAAACACTAATTTTAATACATCTCATAACCTAGGGATATACCTAAATTAAAATTGATTAAGATGAAGCCTAGTAAGATAATAAAAAAGGGATACATTTAGTGTATGATCGTGAGGAATTTTAATAAGAAAATGAGGAATTATAAAATAGAATTATCTAGAGGAAACAAGCAATATCACAATAAAAGGAAAATGAATCAATATATGTAAATCTATATATGACATTTAAATGAGAAATTTATAAGAATATAACCATGATTTATCACCATAGTGTCATAAATCAAAATTACCAACGTTATTTACCAAGGTATTTCAAAATATGTTATATATAGAGATTAATTATTTACCCAATGTATTGGAGAGATATCAAAAAGAAATCTTCACATGTATCAATTAATTTGACACAGATAGACCATTTTAAATCATTTCATTAATATCCCATGGAGACTGTAAATAGGTTTCGTATGGCCTAAATTTTTTTATAAACACAAGATCGTTACATCATTATTTACACAAGAAAAGGGAATGTGGGTTTTATATAAATAAATCTATGAATCAATAAATATTTTTTACATCTTGGTGAATACCCATGGAAAAGGAAGTGGTTTGGGTATTTACAAAAAATCAGAGTTTCTCATTTAAAAGTGATATAAATTTGGCATCATGTCGAGAATAAAACATTGATTAATGAAAAGTAAATTAAGAGGGAACAAGGGTATCCCAATGATAATATACTATTATTACATTAATAGGATAACAAAAAGTGAATACAATAAATTTTTTTAAAAATTATAAGACATAATTTTTTTTGACTTGAATGGAAAATAGTAGTGGAGATTTCCTTTAATATGAAGAGTGGATCCTAAGACATGAGGATAGAACCGTGAGGAATTGAGGAAACTATGGGGGAAATTTTTGGGATGAAAAATGAAAATAAATTCATGGAGTAAGGATTCAGAGTTAAGGGGAAGTGTGAAATTTGTGGGTAATAATAGAAAAATTGGAGGAATTGGGTAGTAATTTCCAAATATATGGATTAGAAATATAGGATTAGGATAATCAAATAATATTTGATAACACATGGTTTTTTCATTTGTTTTGGTAAATTTGAGTAAATTTTATGACATTTTTATCCATTATAACTAGAAAACAATTTATTATTAATTTGGATATGGAAAATTAAATTTTCTATAAAATAATGTTTTTGAAATAAAAGTTACCATTTTGGACTTTGGAATGTCACTTATATGTTTGTAAATTTATTAAATCATATTAAAATAAATAATATTAAAAAAACATTCTAGGTCATTCATTCTGGTAGATTAATTATTATACAATTAACACATATGTATAAATTCATAAATGTTAACGATAACCAAAAATATTTTTTACCATTGACTGAAAAATAAATTATTTTATAAAATTCTTAAAAATTCACCATAGCCAAATTTTGACACGATTATTTAAAAAATAAAATTTATTTTATCAAAATAATTTCCTAAATATGGCGATTTTAGTTTTAAATTCAAAATATCCTAAAGATTTACAATATAGTAGTTTTTAGGAAACAACCAAATTTCTGATATTTTTATAAATTTCTGATGTCATTATAAAATTATATTATTATTTATATTTAAATTACAGTGTTTTATAAGTATTTTTCATTAATTATTTTCTAATTACCTGACTTTCTTATAAGTGTGAATATATTTTATAAAATACAATTATGTTTTTTTGGTTTCCAAAAATCAATTTAATAAATTTGTCTTACATAAAAATATATATATTTTTTACAAAATATTTTCAAAATTGGATTGATATAATAAAACAATTATTTGTTAAAGTAATATTACACTTCAAGTATCTAAGTCATGGACACATAACCCCTTATTACCATCCTGTACGCCCTATGGTTAAGGTGTGAGATAGTGGTGGTTTCTTGGGGTAGCTCAGGTTACATTGATCGAGTGGTAATATCCACTAACCTGAACTTTTGTAGTATGTGATTTTATTCAAGCCTCACTTGTTGAATCTCATCTTTGGCTTGGTTAGGGTGGAAACCCAATGATTCCGCCTTCCTCCCATGTTCTAATTGATAGGCTTCAAACCGTGTGACTCTACTTATTTAGGCTATCCTTTCTCCTTTCTTAATTTATTATCCTTTTGAATTAGAACTTGTAAAAACTAATTATAATGGTAAAATTATTAAAAAAGGGTATCATTACCAATGGTAAAATGGAACAACAATATTTTTTTACCAATCGTCATATGTCTACCCATTAATACCAAATTATTCATTCACACAAAATCTAGTAAATACTACCTATGTTTATATTTTTATTTATGAAGATATTGATGGTTTTAAATTATTTTATTTTGTTTGTATAGGCTTGGTCATTGGGTATATTATTCTAGAATACTAGAAAGACTCATATTTTCCCATTTTATTGTTTTGTTAATTTTTAATTTTTTTCATTTTTATTTGTTTCAAAACTGACTAATGTATTGATCTTTATTAATGAGATATGTTATTTAGTGTCTCTATAGTTTTTACATGTATTACATTATATAATTAAATAGAAAGTTGTTTTAGGAAAATAATAAAATTTAAAAATTACGGGTCATTATAGTCAATAATGTTGTAGATGATTATATTTTTCACGATATTATATGTTTTTATATGAGTTTTATAGACAATTTTCCCATATTATGACACCTTTAATATCATGAACATCGAATTAAAAAGTCTTTGTATGGATTAAAAAATTATCAATATGATTTTGAGTATATATGGAGGAGCTAGGGAGTTCTATTGTACTTTAGCCTTCACAAGAGAGAATTATGTTTGTGTGATTGGTGATTTATTATGTCTTGAATTGGGTTGTGTTTTGATAGGGTAATTGTAAATTATATATTATGGTTTATGTTAGTTGTTACCATATGAACATAAATATGAATTCAATGATCTTTAACTATGAATATTTATGTTTTCTTTATTTTTTTGACATATTATTTTGGTGAGTTCTTTGTAGGTTTCTGGAATTGTAAGGGATTGATAAAAAAAGATCTTATTGTAACTTGAATATGAATCAATGATGGTGGATGAATATATTTCAAGATTATTACATTTAGACTACATAGAGAATAATAAAATGTATTATATTACTTGAAGTGTAGACTAAGAAGTATCATTGATATTTTGTTAATGACTCCAGGGAAGAGTTGTGATTTAGGGAGAGGATTTAAACATTTCATGTTGATATTAATAAAGTATGTTTTAGACATTTTATTCATCATATTAGAGTTCAATCATCTTTATTGCAGTATTTAGAGGAATATAAGGTGTGAGATTCTACGGTAGAGTATTTGTGTGGTCTTTTTATTTGTAGATACTCTCCTATGAGTTAATTTGAAGATGTTCAAACATAGTTTTTAGGTGTTGGTTTATTCCATATACAATGAATGATGTTTTTATTTATGAGTTTCATAGTACACTATTATTAGTAAATAATAGTGTGAATAAGATATATAATTTATTGAAGATTCAATTTTTGTGTCTATGAATGGCGGGGTCTACTGTGTAGTTCATGATTCAATGTTTGGTCTTCCAGAAGGCCAAGGATAAACATTATATTCATGGTGGATTTATATAGTAATTGAATGTCCCTATATGTTTGTGAGATTATATATTTATGGATTTCATTATCTCTATAACTTGTACATAATGTGTATATTATTCTTCCTAGTTGATAATGGAATAATTGAAGAAGTTTAATCCCAATGAAATTGGGGAGTAAAAAGGACTTGATTTCATATTCAGGAGGTATTGAGAGGATATTGTGTGGGTAAATGGAGTTTTGGAGATGATTACATCATATAATGATACTAATTTATCCTTATGGGTATGGAGGTCTCATTATAGGGATATTGGATTACAATTACCCTTTAGGGTAATTTTATACCATGTTAGAGAATAGTAGAAAAATTTATCGTCGATTTTTGAAAAATTTATTGTGATGGTAAAAACCTATAACCCTGATAAATAAGAAGGAAGTCATGTTCTATTGAAAAAATAAATGTGAATAAATATTCAAGGTTTTTAAAGGAGGATATTTAATGGACATATACTCACAGTACCCACTAGTGGAGAAATTTTCATGGTGTTTAGTGTTGCTTCGATGAAGGGTGTGGGATCTGTGTTAATGAAGAAAGAAAAAAATCACAACCTATGCTTCATGGTATTAAAATGTTCATTAACAAAAATATCTAAGACATGATCGAGAGTTAGTTTGAGTGATATCTTCTTTTAAAATATATCAGCATTATCTCTTTGGAGAAAATTATGAAATATATACCGATAAAAAATCCTCAAGTATATATTCAAAAATAAGGTGATTAATTTACGACAATGAATATGGTTAGAGATGATTAATAATTTTGACTTCTCAATCAAATATCACCCTAATAAAGAGGGATACATGGAATATGCACTTTTTAGAAAGTATCTAATAATTTTATCACTTATGATAATTGAGAAGGATCTAGTCATCTTAGATATGAATAGGATGGACAATGGAATCATAAATGAAGGAACATCATCAATCCTTTCCCAATTGATTTCTCTACCTAAAATTTTGGAAAAGATAAAGTATGGTCATAGAAATTATATAGGAATTCATAATAAAGTGTCCACTACAACAAAAGTTATGTCCATAGAGTTCAATATTAATGAAGAAGTAGTTGTGAGATTTGGGTCACGATAATGTGTACCATCAAATCCCAAGTTAAAGAAAAAGTAGTTGTATTGTAAACATAACTCAACCTTCTCAGTCCATCCCAAATTAAAATGACGTATCAAGATCTCTAATAGAATTATGGGCAGGATAATATGAGAAAGTGATCAAATAATATACATCATTGTTCATGGTATATCAACGAGTTATGTATTAAAGAATAAAAATCGAAGGGTATGATAAAACCATTAACAAAACCTATATGGAAATGGAAAAAACAACACAATAAACATTGTCATAAGAATTAGAAATACATCTATAGTAAAAAAATTCTATATGGGTTTTTGTGGATCATCTTACATTCATAGCCTACTTTATTGAAATTTGAGTGGGCTTCTCACAGGATCAACTCACGGATATACATCAGAGAAGTGGAAAGGCTACATGGACTTCCACTATCGATTATATTGGATCAAGATTTAATTTTCACCAAAATGTTCTGAAAATTTATCCACAATTATCTAAACAATGAGATAAACTTCATTACAATTTATCATCCTCAAATTTATAGCCAATATGAGTGAACTATTTGAACACTTGATGGCATTTTTTGAAAATGTTTTATCTACTTAAAAGGAATATGTGACCAACTTCTACCTCTAGTCAAGTTTTCCTACATCAACAGTCTCTAACCATGAATCCAAATGTCTCCCTATGAAACCCTTTATGGGAAGTGGTTCATAACACCTAAATGTTGGGATAAATTTGGTTAATGAAAACTTCGAGGCACTGAA
Organism: Viscum album; assembly: GCA_963277665.1. Taxonomy (NCBI): domain Eukaryota; kingdom Viridiplantae; phylum Streptophyta; class Magnoliopsida; order Santalales; family Viscaceae; genus Viscum; species Viscum album. Next base: position 999,014,331 of record OY728147.1, read on the forward strand.
ATGGTCGATGAAATGGTGGAAAATGTTAAAATCATTCAAAAACACATCAAGGCACTCATAGGCGATAAAATAAAAAGGATATCAATCATCAATGAGAAAAAGATTTTGATGTTGGAGACATGGTATTCCTCCACATTTCTCTATAGAAGATTGTGATGACATTTGGTATGAATGGAATTCGTAGTCAAAGAAACATCAGTCCCTTTGATATCCTTGATCACATCGGAGTTGTGGCATATTGACTAGGAGCATCACCTAAACTATCTCAACTTAATGATGTATTCCATGAATCCCTCTTGAAGAAGTACATACCATACCCATCACATGTTCCCGATCCATAGGTGATACGATTTGAGAATGAAAATTCCTATGAGGATATATCAGTGATTATTGTAGATCACAATGATAATTTTCTACGGAATAAGACAAAGCACCTGGTCAATGTGCTATGACGAAACCACATGTTTGAAGAAGTCATTTGGGAACTGTTGGATGTGTTGTAATAGAGATAACTTCATATGTTTTATTCTGGGAAAATAAAATTTCAAGGGAGAAATTTATTAATTGTTAAATATTTTAATGACCCAAAATACTATAAATAAAAAATCTATTATGATTATATTATATGCCTTATTAAGTATAATGATTATTGAAAAAACATGCACTTTTTTGGTTTTATTATATCATATCATATTTAAAATACCATTAAGAATCATTATGACTAATAATATAGTTGTGGAAAAGTGATCACATGATTGGTGTAAATATAGGGTTTTAATAAATTTAATTGACATTGGGAAAGGAAGTGATAACCTCAACCAGTAGGATCATACCCTATTAATACAATTTTTGGATCTTTTGAGGGAGATAGAATTTTTGGGAAATTCTATTTCACAATCCCAATATTACATCCAATAACTTAAGAGTGAACAAAACTATTTATTGGAGTGGTTTAAGCTTATTAAGATCATGACCTAGACTATGTTCACCGAACCACCCCATGAAAATCTCACCATCGTGAAACATACCCTTAGGGTGTTTTCAAGTGTAACAAAGGTATATGTATCATGAACATATAAATATTATTATATATATATTTTTATAGAATAATGAATACATTTTTGTCCTCTTATTTTAAGATTATAAATGTTTTTCATTTTGATCAAATAAAACAGTGATAATATTTTTGTGTAATAATCAAATTTAATTAATAAATTTAATTGGATGAATTAACAAATTTTTTAAATAAATATTATTTAAAAAAAACATTTTTATTAAGTAATTTTTATTAAATATAAATGATAATATAATTTTTTTATGTTAAGTGTCATTTTTATAGGGGTTCCAAAACTTTTATTGTAAAAACCCAAACATTTCATAATAAATAATGATTGTGATATTAAATGTGAAAATTAAATTTTTATAAAATTAAATAAATAAAATGAATATTATTTTTGTAATCAAAATGTAAAAATTATCCAAAGGCTATTTTTTCATAATTTTCTATGATTGTCGAATTTTTATGTAAAAATTAAATATAATATAAATATACAGTATGTATTATGACATCATAATGACCCAAAATTTTGGTAATAAATAATATATCTTGTATCCATGACCAAATATATGTTATTCCTATAAAATAATTTTAGTTTATGTTTATTTTATAATTTTATAAAGCCTTTGTGAATCCTCCAAAACCATTGATATATTTTATTGGATTAAAATCATTTCTTTTAATTATATCTCATCTCTATAAAAGAAATGGAATTATTTTGTTATGTTATGGACATTGAAATATAAAAATAATGGAAATCACTTCATATTGTCAGAAACAATGGGAAAACCCATTGGGAGGATGGTAATTTTGTTAAATTTATTATACGGAGTCCCAAACCTATGTTTGGGAAATAATAAAGAAATCCCACTCATTTCTTATATAAAGCCACCCAATCTCCCATTTAACATCACTCAAAATTATTGGACCACATACTTAGTCTTATCTCACCTTCCTATAGTAATTCCAATGTTCCCTTAAGCTCTCATGAATCCCCACTCAAGCTTTTGGATTCGCACACTCATGAAAGGGATCCTCACCATATTTTCTTTATTGAGTTTTCTTAATTATATTATGACCTATATTTCAAATTCCTAATGCTGGGATATGTATGTACATGTCCCAATCAGTACCCATTTTGTTTAAAATTAATTAGATACCCCTTTCTGTATCATCAACCCATGTTATTAATTTTTAAGTGAAATCGTTGTGCATCCAAAATTTCACCATGATTTTCCATGACAAAAAATTGTGTAGTGAAAACCATACCCATTTCATATCAACGGATTTCACATTTATAAACATATAGTTATTGTATCAGGGAATTAAATGTACGTATCAACAATCCTTTATCATGGAATATAATATAATGATGAATGAATCCATGGTTTGTGATCTATATGGAACACTTACGAATTAGAATTGAAATAAAATTGATGGGTACACATGGAATTATATAGCACTCCAATGCATTGGAAAATGTTTATTATCACGAGATTTAATATTGGGATAGGGAGTGATTATAATTATTTGATGATACTTTTCCATCATGATTCCTTGGTAGTTATTCATGACCTATGTTGATGATATAATGATGTATGTTCTGGAAACATTTCCCATGGTACCCTTATGATTATTGGGCTATATCATGTTTCATTGATCATGTTTATGATTATCACTCATTTTATTCCCATTAATATTACTATTATCTGACATGTAATAAATTATTTCCGGTTATTCACCTTACTGAGCTTTATAGATCACCACTATTGTAACCCCCAAACATTATTATAAATAAAATATTAATAATAATTGTTATTATAATTATTATTCTTTCTTTAATCAAAAATGGAATGGTTTATTTCAAAATACAATAAATAGAAGGAGAAACATTTTATTCAAACACTAATATGCCACATTGATACAAGTGATTACAACTACTCACAGAAACCCATTGCAATACCTAACAAAACAAACGAAAGACCACCCAACATCACAACCAGACTGATTAAGTATACCTCATCCCTTGAATCCACTAAAAAGAAAGAAATAGTGAGAAGAATACACATAATATAGAGAGTCAATGGAATGTAGAGCCCCATCATCTGAAGACAAGAAATTATCTAGACCTTTAAAATACCTTGAATGGGTATTTATATAAATAATTAGTCATTGGGGTCTTATGGTGACCATTACTTTCAAAGATGACCATTGGTTTTAGTAACTTTTATAAAATTTTATAACCATTGAGTATTTTAAGTATTTTAAATATTTTAAGTATTCTGAGTATTTAAGTGTTTAATTTATTTTAATTATTTTATGTAACATAGGTACTTTAGGGGGTTGGAATGTTCAAAAGAAAATCTTTCAGTTAATAATTGTGTGTTTTATGTGAATATAAAATTTTAAATGAATTCATTTTCATGTTTTAAAAGAAGTGTATTCTTATTTACATATTAATAGAAATAAACTGTTAGCAATTTTTTTTAAAAAAATATATATATATTTCATGTGTTCAAAAAATACGGGGATGCCTCAACTAGGCTGGAGAACCCTCAAGGGGTCAACCCCATCCATAAGATATGTCTACCTGAGGGCCTAGGCACTTTATGGTGTCTCGAGGTGTGCTGAGTGAAACCCCAAGAGGAACTGTGTGTGGCATGTCATGCATTGGTGGGAAAATGGGGGAGGGTGTATGCATGGGGTGGGCCAAGACCCACTATTTGTGTCCCATGTATAAGGAACCCACAATGTGTTTTTGGGTTACATAGTGGAAGTAATCAGTGTCGAGACACTATAAAGAGGTCCCGAAACCCTTCTAGTTTTGATATGGGACACAAGTGTTTTCTACAAAACGTGATCCATAAAATCCTATCACAGAGGCCAGGATCTCAACAGTATACACTATTTCAAATTTTAAACCCCTATCTTTGTTGTTTCATCACTTCGTTTTTCTGAGCCGTCCAATCCGACCACATCTGATCAGGTCCGCTCAACCATTTTCAAAATCCATGGATCCACTGTGACCGCCCAATCAGATCCATGACCTAATATTGACCATCCACCATTTAAAAATTCGATGCATCATTTCGAGTCATCTGATCAGATCCACGAATCGATCTGGACCATCAAAAGTCCAGCCGCAAGTCTCCATTCAAAAAAAATTTGGGTAAATCTCAACCCATAGATCATACTAGATGTGATACCAACCACAAAATACTTTTCCTTTCTCCTTCCCTATAGATCCACACCAGTCCCATCCATGAATGTAGCCACCAGACACTCTCAATTCAGAATTTCTCGTGAAGGAACTTTCAACCCTCTACACAACCTCTTTAGTTTGGCATCTTTGTTTTATTTTCCAAGGTTGGTGTTATTTTAAATAAAACATAATAGTCAATGACTTAGATCCTCCTCCTCCTTTATTTTTATAATTTTTGGGTGTCAATTAACCCTATTGGGCATTGAATTTTCACTAATTGACATTTTGGTTTGTTTAATTTAATTTAAATGGATAAATAATTTTCTACATTGTTTTTCTAAAACCCTCACTTTCCACACCTAAGTGATACTTGAGAATTATTCTATCAAGCTCTCCATCTCTCTTAGTTCCAACAACTCTTAGCCTTCTCTGATTTGAAACTAGTAAAGTATTTAATTATTTTTAATTTATTTTGTGAACTTATATATATGCATATTTATGATATATATATATATATATATAATCATGTATAATGATAACTTTTTAATTCAATTGGCATACATGAAATGTATATCTTGACGCAATGGATCTTCTTACTAAAATCAATTTGTTATAAGGGTTTTTTTTTATGATATCCAAAATTTTGGTTTTAATTTTATGGTTTCATTTAAAGAAATTTTATGATTTCCATTGGAATTTTCAAAGGTATATATATATATACATATATAGTATTATATATGTATGCATATTCATATAAAAACCATATTTTGAAAATCTGAATTTCATTTATGACTACACCTTTATGTTTTTTAATAGTTTTTATTATCTTAAAATATAGCTACATGAGTGTATATACATATGTATATACACAGATATATTACCCAATATTTTCATGTGTTATATTTTTAATATTGTTAAGGGTTCTCTTTCCTTCAACCAAATTTATAAAACAACCTATATTTATATTGAAATTAACATTGGTTTTAACATTTTTATATAAACTTATATTAGTTTATAAAGTAATATAATTATATATATTCTCAAAAAAATATGTATTTGAATACAAACTACTTAATCATAGTTAGTCATTCTCGTATATTTAAAAATTATAATGATGTGTACTGTCTAATGGATTTAAAACCCTATAGACACTTTTTTATCTCAATTTTCATGGGATTAACTTCTCATTTTATGTGAAATTATTAATTGACTTATCATTTCAGATGTCAAACCAATTTAAATATTGTATAATTTAATTACTCAATTGAATGAGGAAAACCTTTTCATTTAATGTGTGCAACATATGTACTTATCCAAGAAAAAACATGATATGCCTTTGGTATTGAATGCGAATTTATTTCATTATTCATTTTGTTGATGACATACAATCAAGGAAAAATAATTTACGTATGATATGAATATTGTTTAATAATATAAGGATTAAGAACTAAACATTTCAATTTGGTATGGGAGACTTTGTATTTTTTAAATAATATATACTTCAATAATTAATCAATGAAATTATGTTCATTTATTACTAAAATTTAAATTAAACAAAAAACGACTATGATTTAAATAAATCAAAGTGTTATGGGATACTTTGATTTAAATAAATATTCTTATTAGACATATGATGAATGAAAAAGACCTATTATTCGATGGGTGAGGCCTTCTATAGCCTCTCAATTAATTGGTAGGTCTCATGAGACAAAACATGGTCTTGAAATGAGGCCTTGATTCAATGATTGTGTATGGTCTTGGCAGGAGGCCTTGATAGAATGTTTATGATTTTCATTTATTATTGATTCCCTCATAATGATCCTAGTAAGTGCAGGTCCGTGTGATTATTTATCTAGTAAACTATCCATGTCTAATGTTCAACCTCTTATGAACCAGTGTTATTCAGATTTATATTTCCATGTGAGCATGGATTAATGTTATATATACATGTATATAAATTCAATAAAATTTATGTCTCTAAACCACAATGATAAATGATATTGTTTTATGTGAAATTCTGAATAAATAATATTTCATGTGTAAATTCTTATTCTCACCATTGACATGTCATAGAATAATTAAGTTTGGTCATTATACAACCTATACGTGGGGCTACATGCATTTCTATTCAAGTACTTGTATATTTTATAATGCATTATTTTTATAACTCTTAAATAAGTTTAGAAATTTTAAAGATTGAGTTTTCCTTAAAACTGTTTCAGAATCCCCCATGTAAATGGTGATGACATGTTAAGTGAAATATTAATTTTCATTATTTTAAGGCATGTGTTTTAAAAAAAGTTATTTCTTAATGGTTTTGTTTTAAAACCCCTTAAAGGGTATTTTTGTGCTCACCCCATGTATTTTAAATTATTCTTATGGGTTTATTAGAAGTACTATGATGAATAGATAATGTGGAATCATTGATCTAATTAATCTTTTTTTATAATTTTTATTTTTATATTTAAATTTAATATTGGATTCTAATTTTCCTAAACCAGGGTCAGTAAATGATTCTTTGTTATTTTTTATGTTGTGTGAATATTTGGTTACTATTTAAAAAAAATTACACAACATATTTTTGGAACAGACTCTGAGCCACTCTGTTATGGGTCCTTACAGTTGGTATCAGAGGAATGACCAAGAGAACATTGAAAAATTAGAATAAAACTTATAATTTAAGTATGTTTACCTAAGGAAAATTTCATTTTTAAAATTTTCCGAAGGAAGGTGAGGGTTCACCAAATAACCTCTTGTAACTTACTACTGAGCTGCTCGAGACCATAATAGACTAATCATGTTCAGATGCTTACCAGCCTTTTTTAAATCTGCTTCTGTCCTGCAAACACCTCTACATGGTTTCAAACAACCCAAATTTCCCACAACTTCACCAAGGACCAAGCCTTTCATACTACTTTAGGTCGCATGAACAACGTTCATATTATGCATATAACGAAAGGTATGATTAAGTCCCATTATTATTTTTCACCCTATCTGATACTTATGAGTGATTGGAAAGATTCCGAGAAGCTATAGAGGAGGGGGGCTCGACATAGCCTATCTAGTTCAGGTCCCGAGCATTAGAATGCATGGAAGAACTTATGATATTTGGTTTTTAAAAATTATAATCATACAACTATTATATTAAAGGAAATTTTATTCCAATATCACTAAACTTTACCCCTCTCGTGCCACTCTCTCAAGGACCTACAACTGTCTGCATGAGTTCAACACTAGCTGCTGTGGTTCAATTGGAAAAATGAAATTGAAGAATTTAAAAATGTTTTGGGGATAAACATAACTGGAAGAACTTACCAATAAAGTATCTGATGGTGGTGTACTTGGTGAAGGTATAAATCAAATACTATTTTTTATAAAAAATTTGATAGTTAATAATATTTAAAAATGTTATATAGGCACATCAAGGATGATGTCTGAGGGTTAGTGATGGTGGAAGTGTATGAGTACAGTATAGTTGAAAGGGGGAAATTATATTAAGTGGGGGCATTATATCACCCTGAACATAATTATAAATTCAATAATTATAATAATAATAGTTATTATAATGATCATTGTTTTTTAATGAAAACGGGCATGCTTTATTTCAAAGAACACTAAAGAGAAGGAGATGTATTTTATTCAAAAAGTAAGATGTTACATTGATACAATGGATTACAACTACTCAAGGAAACACATCACAAGACCTAAAAGAAAAATTGTAAGACCACCCAACATCACAACTGGACCGATTAAGTAGCCCTCATCCCTTGAATCCACCAAAAAATTGTGAGATGAATATAAATAATACAATGAGTCTGAGGAATGTAGAAAACCATCCTCTTAAAAAAAGTAATTATCTTGATCCTTGGAAAACCATGAATGGGTATTTATATGGAAAAGTAGATGTTGGGTTCTTAAAGTGACTGTTGGTTTTGGAAACAGTTATAAAAGTTTACAACTGTTAAGTATTTTAAGTATTTTGACAAATTTAATTATTATATGTATTTAAGTGTTTTAATTATTTTAATTTATTTATGTACCAAAGGAACTTTAAAAATTTTGAATGTATAAAATTAAAATTTTTAGTTAATAAATTAGTGTATTTAAGTGAATATATAATGTTAAAAGAATACATTTTAGTGTGTTAAAAAAGTGTATTCTTATTAAAATATTAATAGAAATAAATTATTATCAATATTTTTTTTAAATTATATATTTCATGTGTTAAAAAAATACTTTGGGATTCCTCAACTAGGCTGGAGAACCCTCAAGGGTAGACCCCAATAACAAGAAACATTTACCTGAGCACCTGGGCTCTTTAAGGTGTCTCGGGAATCACTGGAGCGAAACCCTAACCAAAAACTACATGAGGTTAGGGGAAAACTAGTGGGATCACGAGAGAGGGTGTATTCATGGGGTGGGACATGGATTGTGGATAAGGTATTGTGTATATAGACCCCACTGTGTGTGTTTGTGTCATCAAGTGGAAGGCAGCGGCGTTGATCCTTTTATGGTAGTCTCGAAGCCCTCCTAGTGTTAACGTGGGGTGCTGATTTTTTTTTCACAAAATGCGATCCATGCCATCTGATTATGCCCTACGAGATCTCAGCCATCCACACAAGTTCAACCTTCGAACCCCTATCACCGCAGTTTCACCGCCTTATTTTTCTGAGCCATCTGATTGGTCCGCGTTCGATCTAGGCCACTCATTTAAAAAAACACAGATCCACTATGACTGTTTGATCATATCCACAATACATTCTTGATCGTCCACCATTTTAAAACACAATTCATCATTTCTTGATGTCTGATCAAATCAGTAGATTGATCTGGACCGTCCAAAGTCTATCCAAAAGTCCCTCTTCTGAAAAAATTAGGGTTAGTCTAAACCCCTAGATCGGACCTGATGTAATTCGGACCACCCAATCCTTTCAACCTTCTTATTCCTCATGGGGCCACACCAATCCCATCCAAGATTGTATCCACCAGACCCTCTCCATCCCCTCTTTCTCGTGATGGTACCTTCCATGCTCTCATGACCTCATTAGGTGGGAATATTCATTTTATTCCATGGGTGGTGTTATTTTAAATGAAACATCACGGTCCATGACTCAGATCCACCTCTTCATCACTTTTTATAAATTTTTTTTTCAATTAACCCTGTTGCGCAATGAATTTCTGATTATTAACATTTTTCGTTGATTTAATTTAGTTTAATCAGATCAATAATTTGAAACTTTGGGTTTTTTAAAAACCCTCACTTTGCACACCAAAGTGCTACTATGGAATTATTCTATCAATATCTCCCTCTCTCTCTCAGTTCCAACAACTCTCATACTTCCTACATTTGAATCTTGTATGGAATTTAAATATTTGCAACTTATTTTGGAAACTTATATATAAGTATATATATATATATAATATAATAATTTTTATCATGTCTTTTTAATTCAATTTCCAAACATGAAATGTTTATCTTGATGCAATGGATCTTCTTTCTAAATTATTTTCTTTGTAAGGGTTATTTTGTTTATTCATTAAATAAATTTTGGTTTTAATTTTATAGTTTCATGTAATGGAATTTTATGATTTCCATTTGTATTTGAAAAAGTATATATTTTTGTAGTAATATATATGTATATATATTCTTGTAAAACACTTATATTTAAAATTTGATTTTTTTATGACTACATCTTCTTGTTTTTAAGAGTCATTACTTTCCTAAAATATAGCTTCCTATGTGTATATGCATTTATATATACACACATATATATTCCAATTTTTTCAGTGGTTATGTTTATAATATTATTAAGAGATCTATTTCATTGAACCATATTTAAAAAAAATCATTATCTATTTTTAAATTAACAAGGCCTTCAATGTTGTTATATGAACATATATAAGTACATATTAATATACTGTTATATATGTATATACACATAAGCACATATATATGTATTTGAATATGAACAACTTAAGATTAGTTAGTCCTCCTAATTTATTTAGAATTTTTTATTGATGTGTATTGTCTAATGAATTTAAAACCCTATAGACAATTTCCTATTCTAAATTTCCTTGATATTAACATATCATTGTATGTGAAATTTTGAAACAAGTTTTCATTTCAAGTGTGGAACCTATTTGACTATTATATAATTTGTTTAATCAACTGCATAAGACAAAACATTCCATTTCATGTGTGATGTATATTTATTTATCAAATGAAAAACATGATATTCATTTGTGATTAAATGTGCATTTATTTCATTATTCACTTTTTTGATGACATGCAAACAAAGGAAAATAATTTATGTATGAGACAAATCTTTTTTGATAATATATGGATTATGAACTGAACTTTTGAAAGTTGTATGGGACACTTATGATTGTTTATATAATATGTACCTCAATAATTTATCTATTAATTTATTTTTATCTTTGACTAAGTTTAAAAAAAATTATAAATGACTATGATTTAAATAAATTAAACCGGAATGGGACACTTTGATTTAATGAAATATTATTTTTATACATATGAGGTATTCCATAGACTTATTATGTGATGGGTGAGGCCCACTAGAGAATCTCAATGCATTGGTAGGTCTCATGAGACAAAACTAGGTCTCGTCAAGAGGCCTCGACCGAATGATTATGTATAGTCTAGGCACATGGCCATGATAGAATGTTCATGATTTTCCTACATTATTCATTCCCTCATGATGATCCTAGTTAGTGGAGGTCTAGGTGATTATTTATTGATAAAAACATCTCTGGCCAGTGATCACCCTCTTTTGAAACAGTGTTAATCAGTTTTATTTTTCCATGTGATCATGGCCTAATGTTTTATATAAATGTATAGAAATTCATTAAAATTTAATTATCCAAATCACAATAATAAATGATATTTTTTTGTGAAATTGTGAATAAATAATATTTCATGGGTAAATTCTTTTCTTCACCACTGGCATCTCATAGTATGATTACGTTTTGTCATTATATAACAAATGTGTGGCACTACATGGATTTATGGTCATGTACATGCACATTTTATGATGCATTCTTTTTACAACTCTTAAATAGGTCTATAAATTTTAAATAACGAGTTATCCTAAAAGCTATTTCATAATCTCTCAATAAAATGGCGATGACATGTTATGTGAAATATTAATTTTCATTAATTTAATGCATGTGTTTTAAAGAAATTTTGGAAATAAAAATATGTTCTTAATGGTTTTATTTGAAAACCCCCTTTTGGTAATTTTTTCTCACACCATGTATTTTAAATTATTCTTACAGGTTTAGTGGAAGTGCTACGATAAATATTCAATGTGGAAGAATTTCTATTTTTTTAAATTTTAAATTTTATATTTTAATGTAATATTAGATTCTAATTTTTCAGAACCTGGGTTGGTAAAAGAATCAATATTATGTATTATGTTGTTTGAAAATTTGGTTAATATTTTCAAAAAAAATTCACAACAATTTTTTTGGGATAGACTCTGGGAAATTGGGGTCTGGGTCTCTATAGTTGGTATCAAAGGAATGACCTAGTAAACTTTTAAAGATTATAATAAAACCAATATTTTATGTAGGTTTACCTAACTAGAATTCCTTTCTTAAATGTTTCATATATAAGGTAAGGGTTCACCAACTAACCTCTTTTCACATCCTACTAAGCTTCTCAAGATAATAATAGAGAAATCTTGTTCAGATGCTTACCATTGTTTTTCAAATCTATATCTGTCCAACAAACTTCTCTATCAGGTGTCAAACAAAAAAATTTCCTTGACTTCCCAATGGACCAAGTCACATCTACTACATTATATTGCATGCCCAAATTTCAAATTATGCACGTAAATGAAGGTACTAAGAAGGAAACTTCCTATGTTTCACCCTATCTGAGACTTATCATGACTTGGAAAGATTATAAGAAGATACAAAGGTGGGTGACCCCCACATTGCCTATGTTTTTTAGGTCCTGAGATTTAGCATGCATGAAGGACTTTATTATATCTATTTTTTAGAAAATAGTGTTATCTGACAAATTTATCATAACCATGTCCATTCCAATATATCTAAAATTTACACCTCACATGCCACTCTCTTGAGGACCTAATACTATTCACATGAGTTCAACCCTAGCTGCTTGAGCTATATTTGGGAAAATGGAATTGATGAATTTAAAAATGATTTCAGGATCATCCAAACTATAAGAACATACCAAGAATGTCTCTGACAGTGGTGGAATAGGTGGAGGTATAAATTAAACACTATTTTTCATTCATATTTTGTTAGTTAAGAAAAATTAAAAATGTTCTGTATGGACATCAAAGATGATGTTTGGGGGTTTATGCTGGTGGAAGTGTATGAGTACAATTTAATTGAGATGGAAAATTTTTTTTAATGTGGGGGATAATGTAACTCCCCAATTATAATTATAAATTCAATAATAATAATAATAGTTTTTATCTGGATTAATCTTTCTATAATTCAAACCAGAATTATTTATTTTAAAATACAATCAAGTGAAGGGGAAACATTTTACTCCAAGAGTAAGATGTTACATTGATACAAGGGGTTACAACTACAAAATGAAACTCATCAAAATACCTAACAGAACAAATGAATGACCACCCAACATCCCAACTAGACCAATTAAGTATCCCCCATCCCTTGAATCCACTAAAAAAACATTGTGAGAAAAATCCAAATAATACAGAGAGTCAATGGAATGTAGAGCACTAAAAATTTAAAAAAATAAATGATCATGATCCATGGAATACCTTCAATGGGTATTTATATGGGTAAGTAGTCATTGGGGTCTTAGGGTGACCTTTGTTTTTAAATATTACCATTGGTTTTGGTAATAGTTTTAAAATTTTATAATTGTAATGTTTTTTTTGTATTTTCACTATTTTAAGTATTCTAAGAATTTCAGTGTTTTAAGTATTTTAATTATTTTATATACCATAGGTTCTTTAAGTTTTTTTAATGATTAAAAGTAAAATTTTTAGTTAATAAAATTTTGTTTTTAAGTGAATATTAAATTTTCAAAGAATTCATTTTCATGTTTTAAAAAAAGTGTATTCTTATTAAAATTGTAATAGAAATAAATTGTTATCAATTATTTTATGAAAACAATATATTTCATGTGTTAAAAAAAATATGTGTGGATGCCTCAACTAGGTTGGAGAACCCTCTGTGTGTTGACCCAAGCAATAAGAGATGTCTACCAGAGCGCCTATGCTCTTTAAGTTGTCTCATGAAGCGCTGGAGCGAAACCCGAAGCAGGCACGATGTGAGTTATGTCACACTCTGGTGGGATCATGGGAGAGGATGCATGCATGGGGTGATTCAAAGCCTACATATGTGGTCCCAAGTATAAGGACCCTATTTTGTGTGTTTGTTTCATTGAGTGGAAGGTAGCAACATCAAGACTTATAAGGCTGTCCTGAAACCCTCCCATATTCGATGTGGGATGTGTATTTTTCCGCGAAAAGAAATCCAGGACCTCCAACCATCTCATGAAACTTCTCAGCCATCTCCAACAGTTTAACCTTAGAGTCCTTATCTCCACTATTTCATTTCCATGTTTTTCTAAGACATTCAATTGAAAAACGTTATATCTGGGAAACTCAACCTTTTTTAAAGACTGTGGATCCATTGTGACTGTCTGATCAGAGCCAAATTCTAGTCTCGACCATCCACCATTTTGAAATGTGCGACATCATTTTTAGCCATCTAATCAGATCCAAAGATTAATCTGAACCATCCAATTCCTATTTGAAAGTCTCACTTCTAATAAAATTAGGGTTAATATTAACCATTAGATCAGACCAAATTTCATCTGGACCGCTGAATACTTTCTCCCTTCTTCTTCTTTGTGGTGGGACACCAGTTCCATCTTTGCTTTTATTCGCCAGACCCTCTCCATCCCCTATTTATCCTGATGAAACTTTCCACCCTCTCAAATTCTTCTATAGTTTGTAATATTTTTTTGTTTTTCCAATGATGGTGTTATTTTAAATGAAACATCATGGTTCATGAGTTGGATCTAACAATTCTTCTTTTTTATAAATTTGGGGTGTCAATTATCCCTTTATTTCATTAAATTTGTGCTAATTGAAATTTTTGTTTGTATAATTTTGTTTATTCGGATCAATAATTTCAACTTTGTTATCCTTAAAAACCCTCACTTTGTACAGCCATGTGCTACCCAGGAATTCTTCTATCATGCTCTTTATCTCTCTCTCTGTTTCAACAACTCTCAGCCTTCCCTGAATTGAAACTAGAAGGGTGTTTAATTATTTTAATTGATTTTTTAAACTTATATATATGTATATATATGTCACATATTTATAATCATGTATATTCATTTCGTTCTAATTCAATATACATACATGAATTGTTTATCTTGACGTAATGGATCTACTTGCTAAAATCTATTTGTCGAAAGGGTTATTTTTTTATTCATTCCCAAATTATGGTTATAATTTTATTGTTTCATGTCAGGATATTTTATGATTTCCATTTTAATTCAAAAGTATATATATATATTTATATATATGTATCTATATTCATGTAAAAACCATATTTTGCCTATCCTAATTTCAATTATGACCAAGTATTCACGTTTCTATAGAGTATTTCCTTTCCTAAAATCTAGTTGCATTTGTGTATATACATACGTATATACACACATATATAACCCAATATTTTCAGTGGTTATATTTATAATCTTGTTAAGATATCTCTTTCCTTGTACCATATTTCTACAAAAAATCATAGTCTATTTTGAAATTAACATGGTTTTAAATGTTGTTATATAAACATATATAATTTTATATACTAATATAGTTACATATATATAAACATAAACACTTATATAGGTATTTGAATAAAAAAATGTAATCTTATTTAGTCCTTCTCATCTGTTTAAAAATTATAATGATGTCTGCTGTCCAATGAATTAAAAACCCTATAGACACTTTTTTGTTCCCAAATTTCAAGGGATTAACTTATCATTTTATTTGAAAGTATGAAATGAGTTATCATTTCATGCGTGGAAACTGTTTAACTATTGTATAATATTTTTACTCAACTACATAGAGAAAACCTATTTATATTATATGTGAAGAATATGTATTTATCGAAGAATAAACATGATATTAATTTGTGACTAAATGTGCATTTATTTCATTATTTACATTTTTGAGGAAATACAAACAAAGAAATATAATTTATGGATGAGGGGATTCATTTTTTGATAATAAATGGTTTGAGAACTAATATTTTAAAAGTGGTATGGGACACATTGTATTATTTAAATAATATGTACCTCAATAATTTATCAATGAATTTATATTCATCTATGACTAAGATTTAAATAAATAAAAAATGACTAAGATTAAAATAAATCAACATGGTATGGAATCTTTGATTTAAATAAATATTCTTATTAGACATATCTGGAATGAATATAACTTATTATGTGAAGGGTGAGGCATGTTATGGCCTCTCTATGAATTAGTAGGTTTAATGAGACAAAAATACTTATGGGAACGAGGCCTTGACATGATGATTATATATAGTCTTGGCACGAATCCTTGAAAGAATGTTTATGATTGTCCTGAATTTTTCGTTCTCTCATAATGATCCTAGTAAGTGGATGTTCATGCGATTATTTATCTAGTAAGATATCCATGCCCAATGATTAACCTCTTATGAACTAGTGATATTAGTTTTATATTTCTATGTGGGCATGACTTATTGTTTTATATACATTTATAGAAATTCATTAATGTTTAAATATTCAAACCACAACGATAAATGATATTATTTTATGATAAATTTTGAATAAATAATACTTCATGTATAAATTATTGTTTGCACCTATGATATGTCATATAATGATTAAATATGGTCACTATTCAATATATATGTGTAACTACATGAATTTAGGTTCAAGCACTTGCATATTTTATAATTCATTTTTTATAACTCCTTAATAAGTTTAGAAATTTTGAAGAAGATGATATCATATAAACTATTTCAGAATCACTCATGAAAATTGTGATGAAATTTTATGTTAAATATTAATTTTCATGATTTTAATGCATTTGTATTAAAAAATGTTTTAAAGGAAAATTATTTCTTAATGGTATTGTTTTAAAACCCCTTATTGTTCATTTTTATGACCACCCCATGCATTTTAAATTATTATTACAGGTTTTGTGGAAGTTCTACAATAAATACCTAATGTGGAAGAGTTTCTATAATTAACATTTTTTAGAATTTGTTAATTTATATTTAAATGTATTGTTGGTTTTTAATTTTTCCAAGCCAGGGTTGGTAAAAGATCCTCTGTTATGTAGTATACTGTGTGAATATTCGGTTACTATTTTTAAACACATATACACAACATATTTTTGGCACAGACTCTGGGCAACTGGTTCTGGGTCCTAGCCCTGATATAATGAATTTTCTCAAGTCATCCCATGTTGTTTGTGTGCGAGAATGTAATGATTTTTTTCAATAAAAATGATTTCTTTCTATTCTAAGTTCTTATGTAATGTACCTAATCCTAAAAGACACTATAATTATTGATATTCTCAGTTTTCTTAGGTTTAATTTTTTGAATTTAATCATTTATTAATGTTTATTTAAGACATGGGTTGTTATATATGTAATAGAAATATTCTTTATATAATAATAGTAAAACTATTTCATTTCTTGTTAAAACACAGTGTTTAGTGTAATGAAAGCTATAAATGAAATTTAATTTATTATAAAAATATATTTTATAAAATATAAGGGTATTATATTCAAACCCCCTTATAATTATTTTTACCCAAAAAATAATATCTCTCGGATACAAACAGATGATCATACATCTATCTCATCATATCCTCATCTCCCAATGTATCTTCCTCTAACAAATGGTTCCTCCAAAAATACATTTACTAGTTGACTGGTTTGTTTTATAGAAAATTTTATTTATGATCCAAAATCTCCAATGGTTTCTCCTCATAAGAAATAAATTCTCTAGTGGTTCTACCTATTATTTTAGTATATGTTAAGGATCATATATGTACTTCCCTTAATGATATACATGGAACACATCCTGAACTTGGGAGTGGTTTGGTGGAAGCACTAACCTATATGCTTCCACCTTGAAATGATCTATAATTTTCTAAGGGATTATTGTCATTGGGAATATATTTCCATTATATCCAAATATCCTTACCTTATTCTATGGAGAAATTAATAGAAACACCTTTTCACAAACATCAAACATCATATCACATATATGATTATCATCATAACATTTCTATAAATTTTATTATGACCTTAGGTGTTGTTTAATGGATATAACCTTATCATATATTTATTTGTTATTATCATTTCCCAAGATATTTCTTCATATATCTTAATTCTAGCACATTGTATCTATTCACTTATTTCTATAGAGGTCTACATAAGGAACCATAAAAATGCTTGAGGGAAAGCTATTGTGGTAAGAAAACACCACTATAGGAAGGTGATGGTTAAAAACCCCTTTAAAAAACATACAACATGATCTCAACATATCCGATAGTGTTTGATTATTTTCTGAGAACAACTATCTATGTGGATGATATATATTTCTAAAACTCAACTCTTTATTAAAATATTGTTGAATACTTCACTAGAACATTGAGGTAAACCTAATATCCTAATATTACAAAAATAATTGTTTTAATCTATAAAACCTTACTAATCCCTTAATGTATATATTTTTAAGATTATCCAAAGCTAAATATTCTTTGATTGCGATGAAGTGTGATGAATTATTTTGGTGGTCAACTAAAATCAATATAGTATTCTACATCTTGGAAAATTTTGTGAGTCCCACAACAAAAACCATTGTAATGTATTTCCATTTACATTATTATATGGATAAAGGATGCAACAAACCCTTATAAATTTTCTTATTACCCATATCATTCTGACATAGAAATCCCCAAAATAAAAACATTATGAAATCTATCTTTAATCCATCCAACTACAAATACTCTTTCAAGTATCTATATATGTTAATACATATTATATTAATAGATAATGAAGAACAATGAGTTTCCTCTAAAAATTAATTCTTCAAATCTATTATGGAAGTAATAAATAAATGATTCATAAGTCATATCATTACATAATGATAATAGTTAAACATAGGAATATATCTGAACATTTAAATGCACTATATCTTCTTTACACACCTCTTGAATATTCACATGTCTAGATGGTTTAAAATTAAATTGAGACAGATAAGATTTATCCCCGTTTTTCATGTGTTCTAGATCAATGATTTGAAAATATAAAAATATTAGGTATTTTTTGATCCTCAGTATGCATATGCTATTATGATCCATTATTCTCAATGAATTATACTCCTTATTCCATTTCCTATGGTGGTAATGTATTCAACATTAATCATGTCTAATCATCTCTAAAAGTATCCTCTTATGAATATTCAACTCATTCTGGGTGAATATTTAATTTATACATTTTTGATCTATATATATTTCACACTTTTCCCCATAAAGAAAATGACTCTATATCCTTAATGCAGAAAATATCTTATCTTACTCCAAATCATGAGTTGGATTATTTTTCACACAAACCGTCATGTTTTATTATGTATAAGATATAATCATTGTATTCATCATAAGAAAACAACCAAATCCCTTCATGGATACATGAGTGTTTATTAAAAACCCTTCTCCACTAAATGGTAATGTATGAACATGTGCGTTGACTAATATTTTATTCAATTACCTAAATACTTCATCAAATTAAATTGTCTATAAGAACTTGGATCCCTTCCACGTTAATATAGTGAGTGGATTGGATAGTTGTGAGAAATTCCCCATAACCATTGATAATATCTAGATAAACAAACAAAACTATAGATTTGAGTAATTGTGTTTTCTTATTACTAACATTATATAACCTCTATAATTAATATATCTACCGATATAATCTCAATTGAAATTATATGACCCAAAAAATACAAACATTTTCAACCAAATTTACCATTTTGTAAAATTTTCAATTAGTATTTCCATCCTTATAGTCTTTTGTACAATTCCCCATAGATCATCATTCTCTTCCTTTCAATATGAATATATAACAATATCATCTATAAATACTACAAAAAAAATTCATTGTAATATCTAATGACATTATTCATTAAATCAAGGAAGATAGCAAGGGGAATGCGTAAAACTTAAAACAATCACTATATATTCATTTTTCTCATAACTTGAATGGAATATTTTACTAGGTATTTCCTCCCTGTCCTTAAATTTTTTGATATCTAGAATTATGTTCAATATTGGAAAATTATTTGTACCAAAATATTTGATCAAATAGGTCATCAATTCGAGGTAGAGGATACTTATTATTTATTATGATATTGTTCAACTCCTAATAATCAACGTAGAGTCCCATTGATACATTATTATTTCTATAAAGAATAACTGGTACAAACCAAGGTGAAAAACATGGCCAAATTAATACCTTGTCAATGTTCTCCTAAATTTTCTTCTTCAAATCCTCATTATCAATCAAGACCACTCTATTAAGAAACATTGAATTTTTTTGTCCATAGGTATGAGTTATATTAAAAAATCAACAGCACAATTTGTTGGAAGACTATGAAACTCTTCTGAAAATTCATCAAAAAATTCCCACAAAATAGAAATATCATAGATGTTAGGTTTCTCCCAAACCATATTAGATAAAACTATGTTTTGAATAAGAATAAATACTCATACAATGTATGTTATCTACATCATAAGTTCATTATTAATTCAACATTGATAGACGATTATAGGTTGATTTGGAATATAAAACACGATGTCCCGTCCTAGAAAATTAATGGGGGATTTATGTAAAGGCAACCAATCAATGACCATGGTAATATAAAATGAAACTAAAGGAATAATGATATTATTTTTATGAAGATAATTCCCACAAATGTCAACTGGAGTGGAATAATATACATCAGATGGGATCACCGTACCATTAAGGGTTTTTACTACTAATTCAACATCTAATCATTTATGCAGAACCAAGAATGTTGTGTGACCCCAAAAACTAAAAAACAAAATATAATTTATGTTACATAAAATAATTATTTATCTTTTAATACACAAAACAGTTAATTTCATCGATATCATGGAAAACGTGCAAGACAAAGTTTCACTGAACAACAATATGTTATTAATATTATTATTTAATATAATAGTTAATGAATAATGTTGTAATGAAGAGAATTAATAAGATTAACTATGTTATTAAAATATATAGTTTATAAATTTTTATTAATTATCTATTTATTAGCAATAAAAAAGTATAATTAAAAAATGAAATGGATTTTGAAAAACTATATTCTTCAAAAAGATGGGTTAATAACTATTTTCACACATAATATAAAACAAATTTTTACATATTTTATAAAATTAATATTAAAAAATAATCACCATAATATTAGTGAAAATATAGAAATTATCTTTGTGTGAATTATTTTTGTTTTTTTCAAAAATATTTCAT
This sequence comes from Viscum album, assembly GCA_963277665.1. Taxonomy (NCBI): domain Eukaryota; kingdom Viridiplantae; phylum Streptophyta; class Magnoliopsida; order Santalales; family Viscaceae; genus Viscum; species Viscum album. The sequence continues at coordinate 999,035,183 of OY728147.1, forward strand.
TTTTTTGGGAATAATGAAAAATACTGAATTGCAATTGAAAACATTTGTTTTATTTAAAATATAAAAAATAATAAATCATATTGTGAATTGGTTTAAGAGAAAAATTATTTTAGTTTTATATAAATTAATAAATGTTATTTCACTTGAATCTATTTTAAATTGAATTTTGATATACAAATATTTCAATCATTTGAATATTTTCACTTTACAGATCCTCTTTCTCATCACGTCTGCATGATTATAATTAAATTAAATTTTTATACCTATGAGAATTAAATTCCAAAAAATATATTAAATATATTTAATATGAAAAATTCATATTTTATAATAATTTGAACTTAATTTTTGACAGAGATAAATATATAAGTATGTTGAAATTAATCACCATGTTTAAGGTAAAAATGGTCATACCATCAGGTTAAACTCGAAAGATAAGAGTGAAAATAGACTAAAATATTATCAATGTTTTTTGAAAGAGTTATTTCAGAATTGGAAATAAAATTCTATGAAATATGGAAATTACTTTCCACTTTCCTCTAAATATGACCCATATAATAATTTCGGCAAAAAAATGAAATATTCCTTGATTTTAATATCTTGAAAGCATTGGAATATGAACAAAAAAACATATGATTGGTTATAAACATTATCATAATTAAAAAATGGGGGGGTTTTAGTTATATTAAATTATAAAAAATATTTATGTCTGAATTATTTAATTAAAATACATGAGAAAAAACCACAAAATATTTACATAGATATTAATTAACTAAAGTAAATGATACTAAAAATATTACAAGTGATGTAAATTGAATGAATTATTGTATTAAATTATTTTCTAAAAAAAATATATCATTTTACAAATGATTTAACATAATATATTGCAATTCAATCATTTTTATTATATTTTAAAATTTCAATTTAAAAAATAATGTTCAAATTGACATTAATGTCATATTATAATAAATGATATATTATTAAATGATTTAAATTTACTCAAATGATATCCACTTCCAAGTGATTTATAAATTTTAATAAATCTAAAAAATTGCCTATTCAGGGATAAATTATTCTATTATAATAATCATGTTGACCCCTAAATTGAAAAACCATTGTTAGCATGTATAAAGTTAAAGTAGTGTTTTTCTATGTTACATGCAGTTCATTGAAAATTAATTTCCATTGAATATAATATTTTTATATTATAAAATATATATATAATTTGTAATATATGATTATAAATTATCTAAAAATTATTTTATTATTTACTCTTAATGGATAAATTAAATACATTATAAAATTAGTTACCGTTATGAACCCCCAAAATGGAAAAAATTATCAAACATAAATGATGAGAGAAAAAATGTCAAAAAATGTGTTTAATTTTTTTCCATGTTTGGATCAACTTTAAAATACATTACCACCATTTTGTATAATTTTTTGATCCACTTTTGTTATGATTGAACTCACAATAGTGAATACTTTGGATTATTTTTAAGAATTCCACTCCTCCTCAACTATAAAAGTCACTCACTCCCCTCACATCTTCATACATCTAATTTTTTTTCATCAATCAAATAGAACCATAACTTACTAGAATTACTAACCTAATTATATATACCATTTTTTTTTAATAAATATAACATTTGAATGATTTTTTAAAAACCAATATTAGAAACCTAACAGAGAGGTAATGTTCTTCAAAATGCATCCTTGTTTTATTACCTTATCCACCTCTTTAAAATCATTTCAAAAAATGATTATATAATAAACTCAGTATGTTAAATAATTTTTATGTTTGGATTTTAATTTTTTGACCTAATACTATAAACAAATACATCATGTGGGGTACAAAATCATTGATTGTGTGTACGGTGGACTACCGGCTCGTGAGCTGATGCCATTCATGTTTGATGATCACCTATCACGGTTGGGTAATAATATGGATATAAAGTATATATATATATATTATAAATTTACCATAAATGGAAGTAATTATATAATATAGAACTTATTACATTCCATTTCTTCGGATACAAGACAATGTGGCTCGTGTGCACGACAAATGATGGCCTCACGAAGCGATATAATTCATCTTTCACTAATGTTTTACATGGAGGATGGAGATAAATCATTATACGTGATATACATGAAATAATAATGAAATTAATTACTTATTTATATTTCTATACATAAAATATTTCATTTTCTATTCTGAGTTTTTTACTCAATGAAAGTTGATAACTTCATTCAGGTATGTGTGGTCTACCATGTTCATGAAGGGATGTGACTCAATTTTCATAACAGAATGACATGAATGAAATATATAAATATATAATATGGAATTAGTGATATCATTATTATTCTTTTAAGTTAAAATATTTCCAACCTCATTTACATAATGTTTAATGAAAAATGGAAAATTTTACACATGCATACGTACGACTTATCGTCTCTATGATTGCAATGTACTACATTTTTCATAATCATCATTAATGATTACTTTTTAAATTATAATTGATTTATAATTAAGAAAATTATCACATAATTATTATTTTTTATATTATGAAAATATATAATATTAATAATAATCATATATTTCTTGAAAAAACATGCCTGAGAAAATAGGATAACTAAAACCTGAAATAATAAAAATAAAGATGAATTACTAATGAAAGGGTGATAAGATATAATAAAAGTATTATATATTATTTTATAACTATGAATATGGTTTTTAAAAAAATTAATAACATGTAAAAATCATTATTCAATATTTTAAATCATGTCTCTCTAATGTAATGTGTGATTTAAGTGATATCATCTTAATTTACATCCCATATACACATATTTGTTAATTTACAGCAATTCCCTTTTTTGGTGTATATAATACACATTTGAAAATTTATATCCTGATTCATTCATTTTAATTTTATTTTATCATTGAAATTGAATTATTTCATCCATGGGAATCTAAATTTAAAATTACCAAATAGTAAAAGTTTATGTAAAATATCACTTTATTTGTAATTGTCATGTTTCTTTAATAAAGTCACATTATTTTAATTATTTTCCACAAGATATTAAATTTATATTAATTATAAAAATTCTTTTGTATTTATTAAATTTTTCAATAGGAATGTATATATATGGAATAATTTGATTTTCATTTGATTAACTGGGGAAATATTGATTAATCTGTATCCTTTACACTATACAAATACTTTATTATAAGGAATGCTGATTGTGATTTTAATAGATTATTCAATTTATGAGGAATTAATTGGACATGAAATTAAAAGATTTGGGGAACTGATTAATGTAGGTCCCTTGATGCATCAGTAGTCTCATGGGACAAAATCAGTTGGCAAAAAACCCATTAAGTTTTAAATCAACTTTTTTAAAACTATTTGTAGGATATATATTGATAGTCAGTGTCTTGTGAAATGTCTTGACCCAAATAATATGGGTTTTTAGCACACACATTTTAAACTATCATGAAGAAATTTTTTAATGGTAATGTTATCATGTTCATGTGAAACATAATGTCAAATAGTTATGTTTTTCCTTTTTTATTATTTCGTTTTCATTATCAAAGGGATTTATTCTATAATATTATGAACCGATGAATTTCATTCTCAATTTACTGATAAAATCCCATTTTTTAGTTATTTAACTTTTGAAATTCATTCTTCTTTATCTAGTAATTATATAAAAATATTTATATGAAATGTCTGGTCATTAATTTACATTCTATATTGATTATTCTTATAGAATCATGATTTCTTCCATAGTACTTTACCCTTACTATGAATTCAAGGTCACCCTTATTTATTTTATTCCTCTTCATTCAAGGAAGACTACAAGGTATGATATTAAAGGATATTGTATAGGGAATTACTTTATTATACAATGAAATATTATACTATAATTTGTTTGTCTAAATATAGTGTAAGACTCAACTTTGTATGTAGTTTACCAAGACTACTAAATTATTTAGTCCTTCAGGATGTGATTACCTATATTACATGCCAATGTAACAGTAGAAAGCACCAGATATGATAATATTAGGGTTGTGTCTCTAAAGTAAACAAATAAAATTCAAGAGTTATGAATGAATTTGTAGATCCAACATAAATAAGACATTAACAGTTTTTGGGTGGATGGTAATTGAAACTTTCAACATGTTGTTGTCTCACCCCTCATCAGATACTGTGATCACATGATTTTAACTCATATCCCTTAGCAAAAGAGGTTTCTAACATTGACCATAATCATTAAAATTCAGATTTGGGAACCTATTAGTAGAATGACCTTATATAATGTATTTGAAACACTAGAGCATACATGGTGCATTCTGTGTAGCTTTATCTCTATTAACATTGTTATCTCACATATTCCCAACACTTTTGAAATCAATATAATTATCTCCTTCAATACCACACTTAATAAATTAAATAGTCCCCATAATATAACTTCTTTCATGTTTTCTTACCTAATTAGATCAAGAAGGAAAAATCATATTCTTCTCTGCACATTTTATAGAGTTTCCATTGAACTACATATTTATTTTCAGGTCAAAACCATGAGATTTTTGGGTAAATACAATCTCAATTTCCACCATGAGAGCACACAAATAATATATTAATAGCTTCTGTCATCCTTTATAGATAAGTACCTTCATAGACATGGTTTTATTACACTAAATAATCAATCAACCTTACAATCTAGTTGGATGATAATAGTAGAATCGTACCTCACATGTCTTGTAAAATTTACCTCATAGTAAAAAATAGACTCATCATCCTTTTAATCTACCTTAAGGAATTATTTCTAAATTTTTTAATGAATGATATTAGGGAAGTACTTGTTGAAAAAAAAGTTCATAATCTCATCTCACTCCATGGAGTCAATTTCATCATGTTCCCTAGTATTCTTGATGAGATTCCACCGTTGATTCGCTTCACCTTCAAAATGATAGATATCACAAAATAATTTCTCATTTTATGAACACTAAATAATGGAAAATGTATACTCATTCATACATATCTATTATTTATCAGTTATAGGATCAATGGATCAACCAAAAAAGGTGGAAATTTCATTATAAAAGACTAAACGAAATATTTCCCTCCTTTATCATTGGGATCATATATTGAGTATGTTATCTAAGTATAGTAATGATATTTTCCATTCTGGCTCCCCTAACATTTGGCTTCCCAGTTGGAGAATCATTTCATTGTCCATCACACCCAGTATTTACACCATCCATTCAGGATCCAGTCACTGAGTAACACCAAAATGTACTGATTAAGAGAAAATAATCATTGTGGGAACCAAATAATAATAAAAATATATTTTACTATGTATAAACCATGGTAACACATTTTTAGTACAATAAACCACAGGTTTATCATAGGTTTTTCATATTCCTGGTCTATTGAAAACCTTTTTGATGGTTCATACTGATCATTTCAATTTACAAATCATATCCCCTAGGATTTTAAATATAGGTGGGTAATATGGATCATTTTCATGCATTGGTTGTTGATCGATTCTTGATAAATGAGAACATTTCATAGTTACTACCCATATTTACCACTTTTATAGAGCCACATCTACTTTTTTATATATATAAGGGGATGTAATTTTATATAAACCCAAAATACTATCCTTTAACAAAATTTCATGACATTTTTCAATACATTGACTCATCCTTATTCTTATCCTTATACTTATCCTTAGATATATCATTAAATTTCCCGATATAGTTTTCATATCCTAGTTTCAAAGGTTAACTAAACAGATCCTCTGATACTAACTATAAAGATACAATCATCTCCCATATATATATATATATTACATCATTTTAGATGAATTTTCATTACAGTATACAAACACACACCTAAGGATCATAATGTTATAGTGCCTTTGGAAACTCAAAAAAAAATTAGTATGTAAGTGAGTTACTCCAACTCCAACTATATTCTCCATAACAAAAACACTTCTTATATGTGTCATAAATAAGACCTTCGTTCATAACATGGGGAAATGAAACATAAGAATGGGTGATATCAGATTCTTTGTAAGGATAACAAGGAGTTTTGAATATATCATGAGAATAGGGGTAAGATAACACGAGAATAGAATATGAAAACATTACCCTTCATCTCATAGATCATAAGAAATGAGTCATTAAATAATTCATGGTAGTTCATAATACATGAATCATAATGAAATTAAACAACATTGACCATATGATAATAAATTTCAAAAAATATATAGATATGTGGAATACACATAAGAATATAAAATAATTTCCTTAGTAGTTTAATGATCATTTCCCAGATAATCATAGTGAATTGGGTTCACTCCCCAAAACATCTTAGTAACCTTATTCACAACCCAGAAAATCATAGTGGACATGGTACATTAATAGAATGAGTTCACTCCCCATTAAAGTCTTGTTTATCTTGTAAGATATTAATGTTTAAAAAATCCATTATAGGTATTTATAGATCCACCTAAAACATAATGAATATCATACCTATGTGTTCCATGTGATCATAAAATAGTAATCATATTGTTACCCATTAAATGAAATGGGTGTTAAAGAATTATATCATAATATATTCTATGTAAATGAAATTGGTTTCATAATAATTTCATCATTTCATCAAAGCATAACTCATGGAAATAGAAGTGTGTCTCATAATCATTTTATCATGGTATAACTCGTGGAAGAGAAATAGTTTTCAAAAAAAATATTACCATCATAAGAATAAACCATTAATTGAAATAATTTGAATGGTAACCTTTGATCTTATTCCCAGTAAATCATAAGTAGCATCAAATGATTTCATCTTAGATGAAAAATTATTTTTAAAGAAAAATAACATTGAATGTTTCTTGAGAAAAATATCCTATAAAGACCCAAAATTCTGTCAATAAAATTTCCCTTCTTATGTTTATTTTATATAGTATGAATCATATAAAAGCACATATATAACACAATAAAATATTCATAAATAATGAATAAAATAAATAAGAGGTATTTCTAGATGTTAAAGAACCTAACTTCTTAAATAGTAACATACCCTTAAGAATAGTAATATGACCCATATGAATGGTAAATCAGCCTAATAAAGAGTAAACTCACCAATGAAAGTATAAAAAAATTTATTCATGCAATAAGTTAATGTATGATATAATTATATCATAATAAAACTAAGTTAATATTATAAAAATAAATATTTAATTACTATGTTATAATTAATACAAATTAAAAGAAAATTCAATTTCAAAATCATTCATTCATCAATATTTTTAATCTTATGATTTTTGGGTATTTTAATGAGACCATACTTAATTTTTAAATAGGAAAAAATGGGTCTATACCCATGCATGGAAGCCCACAATTTATATGAAATGTTGGGATATGTAATAAATTGTGGTTTATTCCTACGGGTTTGCTGAAACCACTAGTATACATTACAAATTTACAAATTTTATCGATCTCCCTTCTGATTTTTTAGCCCCCCCTTGCACAAACCCTCCCAAACCTCAGCCTCCTGGCCCTGTCCTCCCCTCCCTGACCTTAACCTCCTTGACCTCTCAACCTCTGCCTCTGCCTCCCGGCCCCGGCCCCTCTCGGCTCCCTCTCCTCAGGAAACAGTCAACCCTCCCCTCTCAGCTCCCTCTCCGATGACGACGCCCCTCTCACATTTATAATCCCATATCCCTATCCTATGGTGATGTATCCCACTCCCATATTAGCTCCCTCTCCTAGAGATCCCCCTCTCCTCTCAGCTCCCTCTCCTCCTCTGATGTCCCCCATCCCCCTCTCTAGTCACACTCAAGACCCCCCATGGCCGAACACCCCACACAACCTCCCCTCTCTCGGCTCCCTTTCCACCCACCATTTCTCCCAAATTTCTTGAGGGTTCATGATCGGTACTTCCATATAAGAACTTTTATTCTTTAATAATTCAATTTATTTGAGTTTTTCTATCTCTGGTTGGATTGTTTCATTCATTTCACCCTTGGAGTTTTGAGGTTCCCTAATTCTAACTTTGATTTTTATTTCTAGGGGGTATCAAGGTTATCTCATATATCATTGAGTGTGTTTTGGAATCTGATGCCGAAGGCAGAGTAGTTTTGATATTCTTAGTTCATCTGCCACTATTTGAGGTTGGTTTATTCATCTCTCTTTGTTTGGACCAATTTAATTTTGATCCTTTAGTGATTTATATTTCATTGAAAATCTGTATTAGGTATTAATTTCATGAATAATAATAAATTAAATCCTTCATATCTATTTGTGTCTTTTTATAGCCCATATTATGTGTATATGTTCAAGATTCATCCTTTGTTATAATCATCTCATGTTGGTTTATTGATGGGTGTGTGGGGATATGATGAGAAACATGATATTGTACATTGGATATTTGGGTATAATTTATTTTTTTATTCTATTTTGGTATATTCTGTTATATTTGTCAACTTGGACTAGTGTATGTTTGATTCTATATTAATTGAATCTTATTTTTGTGATTAATTTTTTAATTTTGAATTGATGTTAATTATATTAATCTCATTTGGGTTATTTATCTTTTTTACATCTGTTTATTTGACATTTCATGGATGTCCAATGTATGGGTGACCTATTATAGATTCTCAATAACTGATTCAATTCCTTTAACTCAGTCCTGAGGATAAAACAAACCAATTTAAATGAAACTCTCATGAACACATTAAAACTGAATTGAATGAAATAATACATAATATAAGTAATAAAAATAAAAATAATATAAATTTTATTAACCTATAAAGAGTAAAATTGAATAATTTTAAGTGAATCTAAAATAAATTTAATTATCTTATACCAATCAAATAAATTAAAACTAAATAGATCTAAAACAAATCATATCATGTATTATCAAAAAGAGTAATACATAATCATCAACCAGCCTTAATTAGGATGAAATCAAACATAATATTCCAAGATGAACCATAGGAAACCAAACCCAATAATATTATGAATATTAAACCCGAAATTAGTTGAACTAAATAAAGTGGCATTATACAAACCCACAAATGATGTATCAAATTTAAAAAAACATAATTAATTAAAACCTATATGATCATAATCGACATTAACTAAATTGAACTAAACCAAATTCATACGAATCATATTTAATGGAACAGAATTGATTAGAACTTAAATAATTGAAATTTTATAAGCTAACACAGTGGGAAAATGGGTATATACCAACACTTATATACCAACAGTTTATAAAAACCATTGGTAAATATGATAAAATCTAGTCTATACCTATGGTTTTGTGCTAACCATAGGAACACAAGGTCAATTTATAAGGCTACCCTCCCATACCCTTGTGCAAACCCTCTCGGCCCCTCCCCAACCTCTGCCTACCAGCCCTATACTCCCCTCCCTAACCTCAAAATCCCATCCTCTACTTCCTCTTCAACATCCCAACCTCCACCTCCCTGTCCCCATTCCCTCTTAGATACCTCTCCTACAGTGATGTCCCCCCCTCCACTCTTGGTTCCCTCTCATTTGGTGATGTCCCCTGGACCCTCTCAGCTCCCTCTCCTTTGAAGACATCCCTCGATGCCTTATCCTCTCTCTCACACATGAGACCCCCATAACCAAACACCCCACACGATGTCCCCCTCTCCTAACTCCCTCTTCTCTTGAAATTTCTCTTAAATTTCATAAGGGTTCTTGGTCGGTACTTCCAAGTAAGCATTCATCTTCTTTAATTCTTCAATTTCATAGAGTTTTACTCTCTCACATTTCTAGGTTTCATTTGGTCAAACCCTTGGGGTATTTAGGTTCTTTCATTCTATCATTGATACTTGTTTCTAGGGCGTATCATGGTTCTTTTAGGTCCACCTCAGATATAATTTAGCTTCGGCTGCTGAAGGAAAAATAGTTTGGATCATCTTGTTTCATCTTCCACCATTTGGCACCATTTGAGGTTGGTTTATTATTCGCTCTTTTTTTGGACCTAATTTAATATGGGGATTTTGGTGATTTATGTGCCCATGAAAAAGCTATATTAGGTAAGAATTTCATGAATAAAACTACTTTACATCCTGCATATCTATTTTTGTGTGTTTGTAGCTCATGTTATGTGTATATTTTCAACATTCATCATTGGGTATAATCATCTCATGTTTGGTAATCCATTGGCGAGTTGGGATATGGTGAGAAACATGATATTGTATAATGGATATATGGGTATAATTGTTTATTTATTTTGTTTTGGTATATGCTATTATATTTTTCCACTCGTCCTAGTGTTTGTTTGATTCTACTGTCATTGAATCTTATTTTTTATGATTTATTTTTTAATTTTCAATTGATGTTAATTATGTAAATCTCATTTGGGTTATTTATCTTTTTTTTTACTTTAGTTAATTTGATGTTTCATTCATGTCAAATGAAAGGGTGATCCATTCTAAATTCTCAATAACTGAATCATTGACTTTAAATCATTCTTGATGGTGAATTTTGAATTTCTATCCACGTGAATTAGGAAATGAATTTCATCACATAGTATATGATAATCTAGTGATAGAATATGTAGGTTTAATAATAGAGAGAGGTATAATTAATATTCATTCAACATTATAGAGTGTTTTATTTAAAAATATTGCCACTAATTATAATATTTAGACCTATATCATGTACATGATAAATCATTTTATTGATTTTATGGATTTTGTGATTAAAATTGCAATGCCTCTAGGTAAAAGGAGATAGAAAGGTCTCAGATTCCACTCTTATGGTTTCCCTTATAGGATATCATTCATTTCTATGTATTTTTTTTCTCCTGATATGGAACCAATGGAAATAATTATTAATATGGATTGACTGATTATTAGTAATTCCGTGGTCTGCTAGAACCCAAATGAATGAAACTATCCAAGATAATGTAAAAAAACAAGAAAAACTAAATCTAATAGAAATTTCCCAAACAAACCTGTATCGAAAAAAACCAATCTAAGCTAAAAATCGAGCCAAACTGATTATATACCATTAATAAGAAGGGTAATTATTAATTAATAGAAATGTACTATTTTATAGTATCATTTTAGAACCTGAATCTTTTTCCCTCTTACTTGCAGGAAAATGATTTGACCCATGGGGCGTTGTGGTTCTTATATGATGGGTGGTGACATTTATAGTCACTAGAGATATGTATTCTTTAGTTTAGTTTTTATTTTATTTTTTTAAATGCATTTTCCACTTAGGACTTTTACTACTTTTTATGTACAGAGGGAAGTTATATTCTATAAAGGGGGCCATAAGGGGCGTAGATTGTTTCAGTCCACCAGCTTTGATCTGAGGTAAGATTCTATGGTTTCTTCTTTTATCACACCTCATATATTTGGGGGATTTCAGTGTTTTTGAATCTATATTATATTTTTGATAAGACGTTGGATCATTTCATTTTTCTTTGGGTGGATTTATCTCTCCACTACAAATCGATGTAAGGCTTTATTATCGTTGGTTGGTTTCCCACTAGTTATGTAGAATACATTATGTGTTCTATGGTTCCTAATATCCTTTGTGTAGTGTGTTGATCCTTGCTCGTTGTTTTTGAGTCACAAAGTCAAGGGAGACTCACCAGCGTGTGCATATCTAAGTATGTATATGTATGTGGGTTCCCCTGTTACATGTATAGTCAACCATTGAAGTTATTATGAACATATGGGGCTAGGAGTGCCCATTTATATATGTATAATTTCATAATAAGGTGAGTGTAGACTGGTATATGCATATAAGAATATGTGAGAGGATCTCATTACACATGCTCATGGCCATGAAGCTGTGTCTATAGGGGTTGGGTGTCATCTCATGTGTATGAAGGTGTGTATACCCAGTGGGGGACTATCTGCTTTTAGTTAGAAAACTCTAAGAGTTTAAGTGGACAACTTGGTTCCACATTGAGGTAGGGTCCCTCTCCTAGCCTCTTTAATTCAAGAATTCTTTAAATTGAATTAACTTCTTTCTTAATTACACTTAATTATATTTAATTGCATATCATGAATAAGTGTTATTTAATATAATTGTTTCATTTGATATACAAGGTAATGTTTTCAAAAAAGAACCCCTCCAACATAGGTGCACTATCTTTGAAAACTCAGAGTGATAGTTATGTTGATCTAGTTTCTTAACTTATTGATTTTGATTTTTTATGAATGAGTTTTAGAATAAATGTTAAATACAATTAAATTAATTGTGAGATAATGCAATTCCATGATTTTATAATAAAACCCCTCCAATAGAGTTGTGATATCTTTTAAACCAAAGAGTTGTGATAATTATTTGTATAATGTTTAGATTTGGTTTTAGTTTTCCATATACGTCTTGTTGGTGTTTGTTTTGTGGATAGTTAGTTTTTGTTTTTTTTAATAATATAAATTGGATTTTCGTACTCATTTAGATCAAATGACATTTCCCAAGTAGGCGTATGACACGACCCTGAAATTTCATTCAAAACCATTGAATATTATAAATGAAATTTCCATGTTTAAATGAATTGAATGAATTTGTAAATGGTTTGTTCAGGGTGTATGATTCTTTTCTGTCATTTCATTTCCCTTTAGACTTTGTGTCATTGTGGTGCTTTCTACAACCTTCCATAAATCCCTTGTTATAACATATTAAATAGTTGATTTGTTATATCATATCTATTGTGACCTTATATTATGGAGGAACCCATTTGGGGTGTTTTCCTAGCCTCTTAGAAACCCCTTTTGGTGTTTACCTAAGCCCGCATATCTAAAAACACAGATGGTGTCATTGTTTAACACATTTCAGGCTTATGGTGCTCCAAATCATAAGCTTCATCTTACCACCACCAATTCAGATGATTTAGTGCCTCCTCCTTTGAATATTCATATTGAATAATTTCTCTCATGTTCTAATGAGAAGAATTATAGTGGGGACACTCACTAAAGGAATTCTTCTCACTATGGAGGACTTATGTATAACTAAGTATAGAATGATGGTGGAGAGATACCTATGTCATTTCCTAGGGCATTTTAGGAAATCTGGGTGTTTAGGTGTATCTGGATTTCATAGAGGAGAAAAATGCCAAGTGGCCATGGTGTGATGTTTTGAAGGTCATATTGCATAGAGAAGTTTTGTTTCATGGCTTGGTGTGAAATTCAAAGGCATTTTGTTTGGAAAAACAATTCAAAAATTATTTTCTATGTCCTGAGGTTTAGAATTTTAAAAGGAAAGTTTGAATGGATTTTTTATGCCACAAATATTTTTTTGGAGGTTTAATAACATTCCAATGTTATGGACCACATGGAGAATTAAAATGGAGGTATTCTTGCAAAAAATTCGGATATTTTAAGTGGTGGATTTAAAAGGTGATATTTTAAGATTATATAGATTGATAGTTAATAGTTTTCAATGGACGATGATTTAAAATAGGAACAAGTTAATGGAATCTGGAGTGAATGTTATTAGAGTCTTATTAGTATATTTATTTTAATTCAAAACATTACTAGAAATACGAGGTTTCACCATGCTTATATACCAATGGTTTACCTAAAAAATTGGTATAGATAGTCTATATCAATGGTTTCATTAAAACCGTGAGGATAGACCTCCCTTTAACACTTGCTCTTCATTGATCTCTTCTCCTTCCATCCGGAATACATCTCATGCCCCACTTCTCCAATCCCTATAGCTTCTCTACCCTCCCATCTCCTCCCCTCCTCGTTGTCGCTCCAATACCGACTCCCCCTCATCATTACTCTTATCACCCTCGTTCTCTCTTTCTCCCATACCAACTCCCCCTCAACACTCACAACATTCTGCTCCCCACTCGCCGCTCACTGCTCCCCACTCGCTGATCCCCGCTTGCCACTCATTGCTCACCACTCGCCACATCTCACCTCTCTCATCCTTATATCATGAGCCCTAACAGCCACTGATCTCCTCTACCCCATATTCTCTTCTCTCCATGTGTCATCCACAAGGCATGCACCGAGGTATTAAACCTCGCTCCTTCATAGTTTCCCTTATGACATTTCTAGTTTCCAATGTTTTTGTTTTAGGGTAATTCATCATTTTCACTAAATTATAGTGAAAACAACCATTTATGATAGAGATTTTTCTATAATTATAAATATGGGAACACAATATCATGTCTTTCTATTTTTTTATGTTGATCATTGAGTTATTCAATGTTTCATACTCTTTAAGGCGTTTTGACCAAAATAAATTTTATTAGATATTGAATAGGTATTTTTAATTGTGTCTTTGTGAATACTAGATTTAGGGATGCATTGGGAATGGAATGCACTCTTTTTCTGATGACCATGACATAACAGAATGTCTTGGTGAGTTATACGATAATATGAAAGGGTTTAATTTAATTAATTAAATAGTTATAATTATTTAATAACTATTTCTTGATGTAACATAGAAGCATAGGGCAATGTGATGAGCCTGGATGTTCATAGGAGAAGAAGGATGAGCATGGTAGGCCTTGACAGCTAATGTTGGCCCCTAGAATCAACGTTAAAAAGCCCCAATAAAGGGTAGGTGGCATTCCATCCCTGAAATATCCATCATTTTTATTCACCCTTTCATGATATGAATTGTTATCTAATTTACAATTTATTATCTCCCTGACTATGAATAATTTGATCTTAGAGGTTATGGTTTATTATCTTGATTAGAGTGATTGATATTCATCACACTAAATATATAGAATCAACAACTTAGAGGTATGATGTTTAACATCATTACTTCTTTGTTCCATCTTTGGTTTGAGTTTTCCATATGCCTCTTTTAGGTGTTTGTTTTGTGGCTAGTAAGATTTTTTTTCTTTGAATAATATAAATTGTCTTATTTTAATCGTTTATCTCAAATGATATTGTCTAGGTAATCATATGCCTTTACCATGACACATTCCTACTCACCCTTTGAATATTATTAATGAAATTTACATGTTTTTGTGAAGTTAATTAATTTGTAAATGGTTTCTGTTGGGTGTATGATTCTTTTCCATCATTTCATTTCCCTTTAGATGTTGTATCATTGTGCTTCTCGCTATTACCTTCCAGTAATCCCTTATTATTGCATATTAAATAGTTGATTTGTTCTATCATGTATTTTGTGACTTTATCTTATGGAGAAACCCATTTGGTGTGTTTCCCTAGCCTCTTCTCCACCCCTTTGGGTGTTTACCTAAGCTTATATATCTAAAAAGACTAATGGTCTCATTGTTTAACACATGTCAGGCTTATGGTTCTCCCCACCAAAAGTTTCATCTTACCACCAACAATTCATATGATTTAGTGCCTCCTCATTTCAATATTCACATTGATACATTTGTCCAATTTTCTAATGAGAAGACTTATAGTGGGGACACTCACTAAAGGCATATTTATAACCATGTTGGACCAATGTATCAAAAATTATATAAAGATGCTGGAAAGATCTCATTGTAATTTCCCAGATCATTTTTTGAGAGATGGGTGTTTTGGTGTTTCCGGATTTTGTAGCGAAGAAAAATGGACATCTGGTTATGGTGTCCAATGTTTTGAAGGGAACATTACATAAATATGTTTTTTAATGCCTTGGTGTGAAGATAAAAGGCATTTAGTTTAGAAACACAATTCAAAAATTAGTTTCTATGTCATGAGGTTATGGATTTTAAAAGGAAATATTGAATGGTTTTTTATTCCACGTAAATTTAGTTGGAGGTTTAAAATATTTCATAAGTTATGGAAAATGTGGATAATTAAAATTCAGGTATTCTCACAAGACATTGAGATATTTCTAGTGGTGGATTTAGAAGGAGATATTTTTAGACTATGTGGATGGATAGTTAATAGTTTCCAGTGGATGACGATTTAAAACATGATGAAGTTAATTGAAAATTGTAGTGAATGTGACCAAATATTTGGAGTCATATTAATTCTATTTATTTTAATTCAAAAACATGTTGTTTCGTATGAACACTTTGAGAAGGAAGAGAACATTATAGAAGCCTGGTGTGATCCACACTATTCATAATTGGGCATGAAAACAACCATCATAGATAAATATTTCATGAGTCCACTATGATAAGGGGAGATACCTACACAACATTGAAATATCTAGTTCTTCAATAATGAATAAAGGATGGATATACCTAGGCTATATTGATATATTTTTTTTCAAAGAATAAAAAGTAGGTAAGAAAAAGAGGGTGAACATAGGAATAGTTTTCCAGTGAATAGATCCAGGTAGGTTTTGACGATATAAGAATACAACTGTTCAATTTTGGATAAATAAGGAGTAAATTTAATAAATAATTCTAGTCTTGAAATTATCCTCTAGAGAAGAGTTTTGAATATCAAGTCAATATAAAGACATAACCCTCACACATGATGGGTTAGTATCATCTAGTTTAAAGGAAGTAGGTAGAATGCATTGATGATCAATGATCATATATTCAAAATCAAAGGTTCATGGTCTGTTAGTGATCCCTTCTAATTTAAATAATACCTTAATGTCTATAAAATACTTCTTTTATCCATTAAATGTCATTCCAAATGTGGTTTCCAACCAACTGAATCTGATTCTGATAGGTGATCGGAGTTTGATACAAGATACAATTAATTTCAATTATATTGGACAATGTATCCAATTACATACACCATAACTAATAATTGAGCTACATTTGCTACCCCAATTATTTTGTAATTATAGGAACACACTTTGAAAAAGTAGATGATTTCTGTCCCCTTCTCAAAGATAGAAAGTGCAAGAAGAATAAAGTTGGTATCCAAATATTTAGGTTCGATTCAAAGTGGGCCTATTTCTATATTCTCTATAACAATAGGAATTTGGAAGGCTGAATAAAGTAGTCTTTGAGTTTTTGTATCCATAATTGTGGTTGGATACCACATTCCAGTTTATAGAACTCTTTGGCATTGATGTTCCCAAGTCAATTGTGTTTCTATATGAGGATCTTGATGGTGCAGGTTTACAAGGGCCTTGGAAGACTGTTATAGGAGTAGGTTTACAGGGTTACAATTATTGGTTCCATGGAATACTATTATAGGGGCTTGTTTATAGATTTATATATTTGCAGTGTGCTTTGGAAGACTGTTAGAGGTGCATGTTTACAGGTATATTGGTTTATGTCCTTGCTCAATGTGGGTTTACAGGATTACAGGTTCTTTCCTATACTCTGAGTGGGTTGTAGAACATTGATTACATTTTTTGGGGAGTAAAGGATATACCAACGGTTTACAAAACCATTGGTATTCAGTATGTTAGACAATATATGCCAACAGTTCACAGAACCATTGGTATTCAGAATATTTAATTACATGTATTCCAAGAGTTAAGAAACTATTGGTACACAAATATTCCAACACTTTTAGTTGAAATAGATTATATGCTTGATATTATGTATACCAACGGTTCTTGAATCATGGGTAGTCATATATACCAACAGTTTAACTTAAACTGTTGGAATAGATTAATTTTAGAATGCATATACCAATGGTTCTCTAGAAACAATTGGTATAAAGCTATTGCAACACACAAAATGAAAACGGTTCCTAAAACCATGGGGATAACTTATCCTAATAGTTTTTAGGTATATCCCATTGGTTTTAAACTGTTGGGATAGGTTAAATTTTCATAATTGTTTAAAAGTGTTATAAAACCCATTTTAAATTTAATTCTATATTTTTCAGGTAAATACTAAGGTTATTTAAAAATTTAATTTCAAATATTTATAAAATTATTTCCATATAATAATGTTCATTTTTTCATTCTAGACATAATGAAATGGTTAGGGTAAATTTTTGTGATTTTTCTAAATTAGATTTTTTAGTGAATAGTAAAATACTATAATTTATAGTAAAAATTCATTATTAGATAAATACACTATTCTATGAGTCATATATAATGTAATAATCATAATATCAAACTCATATAAATTATGTAAATATATATGATGATAATTCTCAAACTCTTCATATTATTGATCCAAAATAATAAAAAAATGAATAAGATATTAATAAATAACCCCTCATTTCCACTATAAAAATCACCCTACCCCCTCTTATATTCACTCCTCTAAGACATTAATTTTTTTAAAATTCTCCCAAAATACTCCTTCCTAGTCCCTCCTCACGTTTATTAGCTCTTGGACTTTCAAAAACACCAAAACCCCTTCCCTTAAAGAGGTTCTCAGCGAGGTTAATTCAATAGGTAAATCCTCTTCCTATTTTATTTAATTTAATTTCTATTTGTTTTCTTTTATTATTATATACTAACTTAACCATTTAAAATGATTATGATAAATACAACATCAACTATATAGTGGAATTATATCATGTTAATGGAAGATCCATCATCAATCTTTTTACTCTCTCAATTTAATTTTAAAAACAAAATCAACATTCAAGAAGTTCCAATTTACAACATTCATGGATGAAGAAACTTTGTTCTTTAATTTGACCATCATATCTAGTCATGATAACATTTTTATGTTAAAAAATTATAATAAAACGTGTATTACATTTTATTTAAGGTTCTATAACCATTTTATATACATGATATTAAATAATAGATCAAAACAAGTACATAGATATCAGGAAACTATTTAAATTAAGCTAAACCATTATCATAAATATGATATCTAATGATTTATCCTCAAATATGAAAATAATAATAATAAATAACACCAATTAAACTTTTGGTTATTAATTAATAACATTAATTTTCCAATTTTTTAGAATTATACCCATTTTTCATGAACTCAATTACTTATAATCATGCGATCCAGTTATAAAATCAAGGAAACGAACACTCCAGAACGACAGAATTAAATATTTTAACTTATCAGTAAAGAAATAAATGAACATAATAAAACTATAGTGAATAAAATATATTTATAAATGTTTCTTAATTAATTAAGGGATCTAATATCATTATTCTGGACATTAGGGTCAAGTGATGAATACATTCAAACATAAAGTAAGGGGTTTCTCCCCAAACCTCCAATTTCTATTTGGGATTACTCTTTTTCTCTCTTTACCCCAATTAAATTCTTAATTATTATTATGTACTCATTATAAATTCTTTTTTAGTGTTCTATACATATGCAAGAATCATAATAATTCTTTATTTTATGGGGGAGTTACTTGTTTTAAAAGGCTCTTCCTCAAATTCTTCTCGATAAAAATCCCGATTCAATAAAACTTATAGAATTATTACCTTTTCTATATTCGGATTTAATCCACAATTATTTTTGTATAATCACTCGTTTTATTGTTGAAAAACTATAATAGTTCACTTCTGGTTTTATAAAATGATTCTTTTACAAAATAACTCTTCATTACAAAGTAACAAAGTATTTCTCTCATGTATTACTCAATGATTTTATAAGAGTTTTTCCATATACTTTATCACTATTATGGATTATTATGTAAAAATAGGATTGATCATTTATTATATCATATAATATATATTATTTAATTGCTTATGATTAGTTTGACTTTGGATGTGCTATATTGATACTATTCACCATATTACTCTGACTAGTTAGTGTTTTAGTTTACTGATTGGGGAATGTTATTTACATGTCACATGTTAGATTCAATATGAATGTTTATGTTTATTATGTTTCTCCCCTTTTATATTAAAAATACATTGGAATTAGTTTGTGATATGTGGGGCCTACTATATCTACTCGATACATCGGTATGTCTCATTAGAGAAATTCACTTGGGGTTTTACCCAATAAGTATGGTGTCTTGGCCGAGGCCTTGAGAGTATGATTATGATGTTCTAAATTATGAATTCCCTCA
The DNA here is from genome assembly GCA_963277665.1 of Viscum album. Taxonomy (NCBI): domain Eukaryota; kingdom Viridiplantae; phylum Streptophyta; class Magnoliopsida; order Santalales; family Viscaceae; genus Viscum; species Viscum album. The sequence goes on from OY728147.1 coordinate 999,055,055, forward strand.
TTATGAATCTATTAATTGATACTCCTTGTTATTGTTTGAAAATCATAGTATCCATGTTTATGTTTTATTATAGAATTATTTAATCAGCTTTTATTCCAACCATGTTATTCTCAAGTCTATGTTTAAACAGTATATGTACTTTTATTTATTCACCATGCATTATTACTTATTTTTTTCTATATTAATTACACTTAAAAATAATCTAATGTCACCATATTTGTTTATTTTATCTTCCCTAGTATATGAAGATGTATATTGTGATTGACTTGTGAGGACAATGTTGATGTTTATTAGTGTTTCCAATATTGTTACTATTTTATACTACATTAAAAGTTGTAATGTAACTATTATGTATGTATCCTGTTATCTATGCTACTAGACATTTCAATACTTTCGGATATAAATTTCTTGTTATCATACCAATGAAAAAAATATGGTATAACCTCTAGAAAATTTGGGTGGGGTTCTTAATAGTTGGTATAAGAGGATGGTTAGTAGAATCCTTGGAAACCAGATTTAAAAAATATAGATTATGGAAAAAAACAAGTAATATACTTTGAGGATAATCGTACAAGAACATATGGGAATTTTTTTAAGGTTTAGATTACGTGGATATTCTTAGAAAATTCATCCATATATGGATACAACAAGTGGATGTGGTCTGGAATAGATGTTCGTAGGAGTAACAATGTTGATATAGTATTTTGGGCTTGTCTTAGGGTAACCTATTACACACCAGCAGGCCTTATTGCGCACTTGGTGTGACACTCCCTTGGGATATTCTTAGAATAATTCAAAATTTCTTTCCAAACCTTTATTAGGTATTTAATTGTAAATATGCCCCCAAATAAACTATGCTTATGATTATGAAATTAGACATTCATAGGATTTCAATTAATGTTATGTATTTTACTACTTCATAATTATAAATTATTATTCAAAACCTAATTTAATTTATTCCATTTTTAAAAATGGGGAATAGTGGAAGGAATATAAACTGTATGAATGTGTGTATCTGATGGAAGTATTTCCCTTTAATGAAATATAATGATGTTTGTTCTAGATCAATGAATGGTCTTGGAAAAATTATAACTATACTAGGACAACTGACTTAGGTAATGAATAATATCCTTTCCCGTATAGAGCATCATGTACTATAATGTTGAGGTGAAATTGTAGAATTCTTTATGCAACAATTACCTCCATCATTGAATGGGACTACAAACCCATTTATAGTTGATGTAACGCCCCGGAACCGATCAACCTACTAGATAGTGCTAAATGGGTTGGGTGTTACTACCTTAGGTGCACCTCCCTGAATTCCAAAGGCTGTCAACTAATAGTGAGGGTTTTATAGGTATAGTAGAGAGGTTATAGCCTCTAGGAGGATAATAACGGTACTATTATGAGAATAATAATAAATTAGAAGACTCTACAGAATCGAACCAGACATGCATAGAAAAAGCACCATCAATAGGAATATACAACGAAAATAATAAATATAATAATCAATAGAAAAATGTAAATAATACAACATGTTGAACACCACAGGTAACTACTTAACACACTAACCATGCATCCATAATAGGCCATACATGTCAATAATGAGAGGGTGCCAATGGCTAACCAACAGTAGCTTCTACAATAAAGTAATCATTCATATAAAGAAAAATGGAAGCTAAATAAGTAATGGCCAACTAAGAATGACATCAAGGTTCATACCATCTCCATGCAATAGATAATACTATCCATCTTCAGAAGCTAGTCTCTTCATGCACGTGAATCCATAATGTCTACACGCGTCCCGAAGGGCCCATGCTGGGTATGAGATGAATCTTAGTTGGATACCAGCCAACAGGGCATACCTAATATAAATGTTAAATAAGGCATTCATTTATAAGTAAAATAGTAAATAGTATGATGAAAAAATAAAAGAAAAACTCCACTTGTTCTCAGCAGCCACCATGGAGTGTTCTGCTTTGGCCAATGCCTAAATCTCTCTCATGTAACCCAGCACCATGTGCCCCCTGACACCGCATTCCTTAAGTACTGATGTCCTAAAGGAACACCCAAGAAGTAGTAACATGGAGGAATAATGATTCCTATCCTCAAAGAAGTAACCAGAGGGACATCGGTGTATTCCCTCAATAAAGTAACTGGAGGGACAACGATGTACGCCATGAAATTACTTAACTAGAGGGACTACGATGTCTGCCCCCAAACCACAACAAGCCTCTACCCCCAACCCAATAGCTTGAACATTATCCCCTGAAGGATCCACACCTTTGATGTGGCATCCTATGGAATGAACCCCAAAACACATAGTACCTAAACTACAACTAATGGGGGTTGTTACCCACACAATTGTTCAAAACCACCTTATCACAGAGTCTGTCCATGTGGAAAATACTCATGGTTCTAGGTGAGCAGTAATCACCAAAAAACAACCCCAGGAACAACATCTCTGACACATTGTTACCCTAAAACCATGTCGCACATATCCAATGGCCTCCCCATCCATGTAACCTGGGCCATGCCCAAACTGACAGTCACACTACCTCAAGATGACATCCATGATGCCCAATCCAATGGTCCAAACCAACCAATGTAACCCAAGCCATTCTTATCACAATCTGAAGGTTCCAACATATGTAATGTCACACATCAAAAATATATAATCAAAAGAAATACTTTAAACAGGAAAAAAACTAAACAGTTGGATTTTACGAGATATGTGTTGTCCCGTACTACAACGCAGGTCTTGGAAGCCTCTAACAATTCATATCATCACTTTAAAAGTTTAACTAAAAATTTTAAAAAAACAATTCAATTTAATGCATTTGGGCATACCCGACCAAAATACCCCAATTGAGTAACGACCCAACACCCAACCCTTCTCAAGTAGAATATGAAAAAGGGCATACCCAGAGGCACCCCACGTGTCTAATAAGCAATTTAATATGAAATTGCAAATAAAAAAGTGTCTCACTCAAAATAGTCAAATATGAATCAAAGGCCGCATCACACAAAAGTCTATGAAAACACGAAAGAAGGTATGAAACACCTACCTATGACTCCTAGACGTATGCACATCTGATATCAAGATCTAATTCAAATCCGATCTTCTTAGATCTATATTTATTTCAAATCCCAACAACATTTCTCGGATGGAATTTGTAGTGTGTTAGGCAATGAAACTGGAACAAAAAAGGGTGTGTGGTTTTATCCTTCCTGATACAACCCTGCATCCACTATTATATTAAAGAAAGGACATAGGATGATGATTCTAGGGTTGGAAACAGTCTTCAGAATTTCAGAACGGACATGTTCCAATGTTGGGGAAGAAGAAGGTGTTTTTTGAAATAAGAGGTTACACACTTTCATTTAAGTGAATAAAAATAAAAATACATGGAGTGTATAAAGGACTACACTCCATTTAGTATCCTTGTTCATACTCCGACTTAAGTGGAGGTAGAAACACGACTTGGACATGCCACACAGGTTGACAGAAGACTAGGACTCATCTGGTACGTAGAAGGAAAAGTAAATGACGCGTTAAAAAAACTACACAACATGAAATATGAAATTATTACATGGTCATCACACGAATTGTACTTGGCGAGCACGCGGCTGGTACACACCTAACCCATACATGGTGTGTACTTTGGAGTACATGGCGTGCAATATGGAATTTTCTAGAACTTCCCAGATTTCATAGTTTTCTTAGAAACAAGTCGAAAATTCAAACATGGTTGGGTTTTTAACCTATTCCAAAAACCAGGGCTCTTACAATCTCCCTACCAAAATATATCTCATCCCCTAACTATCAAACAAAACCCAGAGATGGTACCAATCCTACCACCACGATCAAAGTAACCCGAACTACCCAGGTATTAAAGGTTACAGATAAATTTTTCAAGGGGATTACCTCCTTATGAATTTCCTAACATGGTCTCATCCCCAAAAAACTCAATCAAAGAAAAGGTTCACTAACCTATTTCCAGACTCAAGGTCCTCTCATGACACATCATGATCCCTACGTCTAACTGGTTCTCTAATGTCTTCTCCGACATCAAAATGTATACCACATTGCATCGGTTTCCACCTCCACAAGTTCCTACATCCCATGGATTGTCAAAATTAAACTAGTGCTTCGCACCTCAAATAACCTGCATCGTTGATGCCCAGATGCCCACGAAACCTCAAGTAACCCGCATCCTTGATGCCCCTAATGATACGTATAAGTCCACAACATTAAACATTATATAATCTTCAATTAAGTTAATAATTTGAATTGAGTATCTTTTCAGGTTTATATCTTTAGAGAATTGGGTCATAACATATACATAACAACTGGAATATTACGTGTACACACTTCTACTCAGTATCCATTTTATTCATAAAATTAAAACTCTTTGAAAAAATAAGTCATGTCTTGTTCCATATTTTAGAAATCATGATTTTCCTTGATCCCATCATTGACCCTTTTCCACTTTATGTTCTATTTAAAACATTTCAAAAACATGGGCTGATCAAAAAAAGCTCTATGACAACCCTGCTTTTTATTACATCTTAAACATGCTTTATTACATAAAACTTCACTTGATACAACAAAGAAGATCGAGAGGTTTAGTGTCTTTGGGGCTTAGGATCATTACATAAAAACTTTAAACTTGAAATACAACATCTTTATTTAAAACTTCCTTTACATGACCACCACATTCCTTCGTACTTAGCATTGCATGGGATAACCTGAGGACATGCATAAGAAAAGGGTGAGCTATAAAGCCTAGCAAGGGAGTACACAATGAATAACATGAGGAGTACAATACATGTTAGGCAATAGGCATATCAATAGAGCATAATAGAAACATGAACATAAAGGCATGATAAAGCATGATAATCATAACATGGAAATGTGGCAACAACACTTAACATTGAATTAGCATGAGCCAAGGCTCATTGCACATGGAGCATGAGTAAACCCTCATTGCACTTCAAGCACGAGTAAACCCTCGTTGCACTTGAATTAGAATGAGTCAACACTCATTGCACATGACGTATCATGATAATATACTTTACCCAATGCATTGGAGCGCTATAAAGGGCGCACCCTTCTTAAACATTTCATTTCATGCATAAGTGTGCCACATGGATCATAAAACATGGATTCATAAAACATAATCATTTATTCCATGATAAAGGAATGTGGAATTCATATATGAACATTAAAATTAATAAGTAAATGTGCATAAAGGTGAATACCCTTGATGGAGAAATGGGCATGGTATTCACTACACAATGACATTGGCTTAGAAAATCGGTGCGATTTCGGCAGCGTAACGACGTGACATAAGAATTCATAAAAAATGGTTGATTAGAGAGAAAGGGGTTCCTCATCATATTTAAATGTAATGGAAATTAAGGAGGTCATATAGATACATGTACCAACAAGTGAAAAGGAATTTAGATTCATGATACAAAAGTATTGCTTGAATATAAAAGAAGAGAGAGAAGTTCCTTTCAGAATTTCGGCATAGTAACGGGTGTACATGGGAGGCATTTAATGAGAGAGAAAGGGTTATCCCATCATTCAAAAAATAAGAGGGCAGTATGGGGGAAGTGCGGAACCATACCCCAACATTCATAATTGAAATAAAAAGGTCAATACAACTTAAAAAAAAATTGACAAAAATGAGAAAGGAAGAAAAAAACCCTTACTTGGAAGTGTGCTTCCAAAGGCTAGAGAGAGGCTTGTGAGAGGCTTCTTGGGAGCTTGGGGCACCTTGGGAGGATTCTAGAGAGAGTAGGGCAGAGGTTGGACGAACTCCAAGGGATTTTAGTGAGGAGGAATTGGGAGCTTGGGTGGGTTTATATGGGAAAGGTGAGAGAATTCTTTATTATTTAGGTTTGGGAACTCTTATATTAAAATAATCCAAACCACAAACCATCCCATGGTATTTGCCCATGGTTTCTGGAAAAGGAAAGAGGAAAAAAATATTTTACAAGGCCAAGGTCCGAACTTATTAAAAAATTAGGGTTGCTTATGTGGAGGTGAGTCACACTCCCATGGAAATTAATTTAAAAAGGCAAAGTGTTGGATAAGTCTTGAGGGCTCCATTAATGCTTTGAAAAGTAAGTCAAACAAACCCAAAACCTCATTATTTTAATGATAAAACACATATTGGCCGAACATAAGGATTATGTTATTTTATTACATCACCATTGGGTCATTATGATGTCATAAAACACATTTTATATTTAAATGGTATTTAATTTTTACCCAAAAATTTGACTGTCTCAGAAAATTATGAAAAATTCACCGTTGGATAATTTCGATGTCCTGATTCGAAAAATAATATTTATTTTATCTAAATAATTTTCTAAATATGTGAATTTTCACTTTTAAAATAAAAACCGACATTTATAAAAAATTCACGGGTTTTGACAGAAATGGCTTTCAAACCTTAATAAAAATTTTAATTGCATTCATAAAATTATAAGATCATTTATACTTAATAAAAAAATTAATTTAATATTAATAATAATATTTTAATAAAATATTATTTAATTCAAAAATCCTTTAATTTAGTAAAATATAATTCTTAATTAAATAATAACTAAAAACACCATTTGTACTTTAAAAACTAATTACAATGTATCAAAAATGACTAGAAATTATATTCATTATTATATACAAAAAATAATGTACATGAACATGGTGCTACTTATTTTTTACATAACCCCTTCAAATAGCCGCATAAGACCTAAGGGTAAGGTGTGCGATGGTGACCGACTCTTGGGGCGGCTCGGATAACATCGCTCGAGTGGTAATTTCAATCAACTTCCACTTTTCCCGTAGACGATCACGTTCGAGCTTGACTTGATGAAGCTCAGCTTGGGCTTGGTCAAGGGAAAATCCCAAATATGCCACCTCTTTTCCGAGCTCCGACAAATGGGCTTTGTAAGGGGCAATTCTACTGGATGAGGCCATCGCTTCCTTTGTCTGAGTAGAAATGGTTTTGTTAAAGCCTTATATTTATACTACTCAGATGATCACTGTTCAATGGCTATAAAAGTAATGGTCACAAATCTTAACATAAAACTAAAGAAGTTGACATCTTATAAAAAAAATTTTTCATAAAGAAACATTTAACTGGATCAAGAGGGATTTTCCATTAATGAAACTTTGGGTCGTTACAACATTCCCCCCTTAAGAAATTTCGCCCTCGAAATTTTCCTTTTCCCACACTAAAACAAATGTGGGTAACTTAGCTTCATCATATCCTCCGACTCCCAAGTTGCTTCTTCAAACTTGTGGTTTCTCCACAACACCTTGATGAGGGGCATTGTCTTATTTCGTATAACTTTTTCTCTACGATCTAAGATCATCACTGGTTGCTCCTCATAAGAAAGATCATCTTCCAATTGTACCACCTCGGAAGAGAGTACATGTGAAGGGTCTGGTATGTACTTCCTTAAGAGGGATACATGGAAGACATCATGCACCTTGGCCATAGTCGGTGGAAGTGCTAGTCGATAGGCCACAGCCCCAACACGATCAAGAATCTCGAATGGGCTGATGTACCTTGGACTTAACTTCCCTTTCTTTCCAAACCTCATGACCTTCTTCCACGAAGATATGCGTAAAAACACCATGTCTCCGACATTAAACTCAAGGTCTCGTCGATGATTATCTGCATAAATCTTCTGTCGACTTTGGGCTGCCTTGATATGCTGCTGAATGGTTTTTCACCTTCTCCACCATTTCTTCGACCATTTCTGGTCCAAGCAGCTTACGTTCACCGACCTCATCCCAGCATGCTGGTGTTCTACACCTTTTCCCATACATGGCTTCATATGGTGCCATTTGGATGCTCGAGTGGAAAGTATTATTATAAGAGAACTCAACTAGAGGAAGATGTTGATCCCATCCTCCTTTAAAGTCCATTGAGCACGCTCTCAACATATCCTCAAGTGTTTGGATAGTCCGCTCGGATTTTCCATCAGTTTGAGGATGATAGGACGTACTAAAGTTTAGTTCAGTATTCAGAGAATGTTGAAGACTCTTCCAAAACATAGAGGTAAATCTAGGATCTCGGTCAGACACAATAGATAGTGGTACTCCATGAAACCGTACCACTTCCCTGATATATATCCGTGCCAGTTGATCCAAAGCGAAATCCTCTCGGATAGCAATGAAGTGTGCAGTCTTTGTAAGACGATCCACAACAACCCAGATTGCATTGTTGCCTTTGGATGTCCTTGGAAGTCCGGTGACAAAGTCCATGGTGATGTTCTCCCATTTCCATTTTGGTATGGGCAATGGTTGCATCATCCCCTTAGACTTCTACCTCTCTGCCTTCACTTGCTGACACACCAGGCACTTTGATGTATATTCAGCGATCTCCTTCTTTATATTATCCCACCAAAAGTTTTCTCGGAGATCTCGATACATCTTTGTGCTCCCTGGGTGAATAGATAAATTTGAACTATGTGCATCATCCAAAAGTTCCTTCTTCAGCTCCGAACTTGATGGAACACATAGTCTTTTCCCCAACCGCACAATTCCTTCTTCATTAACATTAAACTCTGAGGATTTTCTCTTTTTGATAGCTTCCACTTTTTCTTGGATTCTCGCATCATCCTTTTGATCATCCTTTAACCTTTCCAAAAGAGATGGTTGAGCAATCATTTGTGAAAGGATTGATGATGTTCACTTCTTTATGATTCCCACGTCCATATTCATCAAGTCTAAGAAGACTGGATCCTTCTCAATTCTCATCATTGGTAGAATTGCTGGATCCTTTCTACTTAGGGCATCCGCCACCTTGTTCGCCTTCCCAGGGTGGTAAGGTATTGAACAGTCATAATCCTTGATGAGCTCTATCCATCTTCTCTGGCGCATGTTAATCTATTTCTGTGTGAATATATATATAAGACTCTTGTGGTCAGTATATATCTCACATTTCACTCCATAGAGATAATGCCGCCAGATTTTCAAGGCAAAGATCACCGCCGCCAACTCCAGATCATGCGTTGAATAGTTTTGCTCACGGATTTTCAACTGCCTTGAGGCATAGGATATCACTTTATCATTCTGCATCAGCACAAATCCTAAGACCTTCTTCGAAGCATCACTGAATACCACAAAAAGCTCCCCACTTGTGGGTAAAGTGAGCACAGGTGCAGTGATAAACCTCCTTTTCAACTCCTTGAAGCTTTCTTTGCATTCATCACTCCAAGCAAACTTTACTCCCTTTCGAGTTATCTTGGTAAGAGGGTTGGAAAATCGTGAGAAATTTCTCACAAATCGTCGATAATATCCAGCTAACCCTAAGAAGCTACGGATATCAGTTACCGATGTTGGCCTCAGCCATCCCTCAATTTCATCTATTTTGGAGGGGTCCACAGATATCCCATTGATTGTGATGATATGTCCCAAGAATGAGACCTCCTTCAACCAGAACTCACACTTGCTGTACTTGGCATAGAGCTTCTCCTTGCACAAAGTCTCCAGTACAGTTCATAAATGCTCCTCATGGTCCTCCTTGGTTTTGGAGTATATTAGAATATCATCTATAAAGACTACCACAAATTTGTCAAGGTAATCTCTAAAGACTCTATTCATCAAGTCCATGAATATTGCTGGAGCATTGGTGTGTCTGAAAGGCATTACTATGAATTCATAGTTCCCGTACCTTGTACAAAAAGCAGTCTTGGGGATATCTTCCTTCTTCACCCTTACTTGATAATATCCCGACCGCAAGTCCACCTTGGAGAAGTATTGTGCTCCACGCAGCTGATCAAACAAGTCATCGATTCTTGGGAGAGGATACTTGTTCTTTATCGTTATTTTGTTAAGTTCACGATAATCGATGCAAAGCCGCATTGACCCATCCTTCTTCTTGACGAAGAGGACTGGTGCACCCCATGGTGATGCACTTGGGCGTATAAACCCTTTATCAGGATTCTCCTGTAGTTGTTTCTTCAGCTCTTCAAGCCCAACAACAGCCATTCTATATGGAGTCTTGGATATTGGTAGCGCCCCAGGTATATGTTCAATTGAGAACTCAACATCTCTTCTTGGAAGAAGACCAGGAAGTTCCTCGGGAAATACTTCAGCGAATTCCCTCACAATAGGCATTTCTTCAAGGGTGGTTTCTTCCTTGGACTCAATCATCTGAGCCAGATATGCGTGCTCATAAGGCAGTAATATCCATTCTTGAGATGATGGAGCTAAATGAGATTCATCTTCCTCCTGACACTTGTAAAGAATCGGGGGTCGATTCTCCCTATGGAGTGTGATTTCCCTCTCCCGAAAAATTATGTTGGCTCTATATAAGGAAAGCCAATCCATGCCAAGAATTGCATCAAATTCCACCAAAGGGAGTATGACGAGGTTCGCCGGGAAATTCAATCCACATATTATAACAGGGGAGGACTTATACTCAAGGGATGCAATGATTTCCCCATTTGCCGTACTCACCGACATCTTTACTTCCAAGATTTGTGGTGGTGCAGGGATTGTTCTACTAAACTTTTGAGATATAAAAGAATGCGTAGAACCTGAATCAAAAATTACATTCGCTATTCTTGAATGAATAACTGGCGTACCTGTCACCACTTCGTTGTCGGGGTTCACTTCGGCAGAAGTGATGGCAAAAGCTCTTCCTTGCTGTCTTGGAGGTTGTTGATTGCCTCCGATAACCCTTGGATTAGGGAACTGATTCTCAAAATGACCCGGTTCTTTGAATTTGAAGCATTAAACAACGTGATGAGGTTCGAACGGAGCGTTCCTCTCCTCTATCATAGCCGCGGGTCCTTCTTGCTGACAGTTAACAGCTAGGTGCCCTTCTCTTCTACACTTGAATCATTTTCTTGTCCCCCTAAGGAAATTTCCAGGGTGCTTCTTTCCACACTTTTGGCAAGTGGGGTGCTGGAATTTCTTAGCACCGTTGGATTTATCCATCAGACCACCAGCATTGACGTCCACCTTACGCTTCTTGTCCCCATGATAACCCTGTGATTCTCCGATCTCCATTTCAACCTTGAGGGCACATCGGACAATTTCCTCATAGCTGTCGAAGTCACGGATCGCTAATGCTTTCCGCAAGCTAGGATTCAGCCCACCAAAGAAGCGGTCAACCTTGCATTCGGGGGTAACGACAAAGCCGGAAGCGTATCGGGCAAGCCTTGTGAAGTTTTCCTCGTACGCTCCCACAGATTCTTCATCTTTCTATTTGAGGGAAAGGAAGTCCCTTTCCATCTTAAGACGGAGGGTGTGTGGAAAATATTTATCGAAAAACATCTTCCAGAATTCCATCCATTCCAAAGCCTCGATCTCCTCCTCAGGCTTCGTATTTTTGATCAACGTCCACCATTGATCAGCTTCACCCTCCATACGATAAGCCGCCAGGAGAACCTTCTCTTTTTCAGAGCATTGAAGGATGGAGAATATCTTTTCAATGGAGTTGATCCATTGTTCAACGATCGTGGGATCAGATGATCCACTAAAAGTAGGAGGCCTTTGTCTCATGAAGCTTTCAATAGCGACTTGTTCTTTCTTAGGGGGGGTTGAACGTTCCTCTTGACTAGTGTTTCTATTCAAAACTTGAGTTAGCTGAGAGAGTAGCGTGACAAATTTTGCGATTCCCGCTCCCATTGGATTGGGCATCTCATAAGTACAATCATCACACTGATCTTCACAACGGTTGTTAGCCCGATTTCTCCTATTACCAGCCATTGGCTGGAATAAAAGGAAAGTTAAGGGTAACACATAAAGGGTAATCCAAAGGCAAAAGTTTGATGACATATAAATAAACTTTAATCTCTTTAACTCATGAGTCTATAGGATTCAATCCAGGCTTTTTATGATATTCCTTCTAACATATATTCTTAGGGGTATTTTTTCCCTTAATAAGGGTTCATACTAAGATTGTGAATTTATCAAAACATATCCCCTAGGAGTGTCGTAACCAAGAGTGCAGGAAGGCCCGTTGTCGTGCACCAGTTCCCATTCGAGTCTAGCTCAAAGCGGTGTTTTCGGGTTTTACCCCTAGGATACATCTGTGCCAGAGACACCTCTACCTGCTCGTATCCAGACAGGGATGTATTTGTTTGATAAACCACTTACTTATTATTTTCCAAAACTTAGGGATATTTTTTTTATACTTAGTCTTGTATCTAAGGCTTTACTAGGGTTTCCTAATCCCAAAAATAACTAAACCTATCCTCTGATACCAACTATGACAACCCTGCTTTTTATTACATCTTAAACATGCTTTATTACATAAAACTTCCCTTGATACAACAAAGAAGATCGAGAGGTTTAGTGTCTTTGGGGCTTAGGATCATTACATAAAAACTTTAAACATGAAATACAACATCTTTATTGAAAACTTCATTTACATGACAACTACATTCCTTCGTACTTAGCATTGCATGGGATAACCTGATGACATGCATAAGAAAAGGGTGAGCTATAAAGCCCAGTAAGGGAGTACACAATGAATAACATGAGGAGTACAATACATGTTAGGCAATAGGCATATCAATAGAGCATAAGAGAAACATGGACAAAAAGGCATGATAAATCATGATAATCATAACATGGAAATGTGGCAACAACACTTAACATTGAATTAGCATGATCCAAGGCTCATTGCACATGGAGCATGAGTAAACCCTCATTGCACTTGAAGCACGAGTAGACCCTCATTGCACTTGAATTAGCATGAGTCAACATTCATTGCACATGATGTATCATGATACTATACATTACCCAATGCATTGGAGTGCTATAAAGGGCACACCCTTCTTAAACATTTCATTTCATGCATAAGTGTGCCACATGGATCATAAAACATGGATTCATAAAACATAATCATTTATTCCACGATAAAGGAATGTGGAATTCATATATGAACTTTAAAATCAATAAGTAAATGTGCATAAAGTTGAATACCCTTGATGGAGAAATGGGCATGGTATTCACTACAGAATGACATTGGCTTAGAAAATCAGTGCGATTTCGGCAGCGTAACGGCGTGACATAAGAATTCATAAAAAATTGTTGATGAGAGAGAAAGGGGTTCCTCATCATATTTAAATGTAATGGAAATTAAGGAGGTCATATAGATACATGTCCCAACAATTGAAAAGGAATTTAGATTCATGATACAAAAGTATTGCTTGAATGTAAAAGAAGAGAGAAAGTTCCTTTCGGAATTTCGGCATAGTAACGGGTGTACATGGGAGGCATTTAATGAGAGAGAAAGGGTTATCCCATAATTCAAACAATAAGAGGGCAGTATGGGGGAGGTGTGGAACCATACCCCAACATTCATAATTGAAATAAAAAGGTCAATACAACTTAAAAAAAATTGACAAAAATGAGAAAGGAAGAAAAAAACCCTTACTTGGAAGTGTGCTTCCAAAGGCTAGAGAGAGGCTTGTGAGAGGCTTCTTGGGAGCTTGGGGAACCTTGGGAGGATTATAGAGAGAGTAGGGCAGAGGTTGGACGAACTCCAAGGGATTTTAGTGAGGAGGAAGTTGGAGCTTGGGTGGGTTTATATAGGAAAGGTGAGGGAATTCTTTATTATTTAGGTTTTGGACCCCTTATATTAAAATAATCCAAACCACAAACCATCCCATGGTATCTGCCCATGGTTTCGGGAAAAGTAAAGAGGAAAAAAATATTTTACAAGACCAAGGTCCGAACTTATTAAAAAATTAGGGTTGCTTATGTGGAGGTGAGTCACACTCCCATGGAAATTAATTTAAAAAGGCAAAGTGTTGAATAATTCTTGAGGGCTCCATTAATGCTTTGAAAAGTAAGTAAAACAAACCCAAAACCTCATTATTTTAATGATAAAACACATATTGGCCGAACATAAGGATTATTTTATTTTATTACATCACCATTGGGTCATTATGATGTCATAAAACACATTTTATATTTAAATGGTATTTAATTTTTACCCAAAAATTTTACTGTCTCAGAAAATTATGAAAAATTCACCGTTGGATAATTTCGAAGTCCTGATTCCAAAAATAATATTTATTTTATCTAAATAATTTTCTAAATATGTGAATTTTCACTATTAAAATAAAAACCGACATTTATAACAAAAATTCACGGGTTTTGACAGAAATGGCTTTCAAACCTTAATAAAATTTTTAATTGCATTCATAAAATTATAAGATCATTTATACTTAATTAAAAAAATTAATTTAATATTAATAATAATATTTTATTAAAATATTATTTAATCAAAAATCCTTTAATTTAATAAAATATAATTCTTAATTAAATAATAACTAAAAACACCATTTGTACTTTAAAAACTAATTACAATGTATCAAAAATGACTAGAAATTATATTCATTATTATATACAAAAAATAATGTACATGAACATGGTGCTACTTATTTGCTACATAACCCCTTAAAATAGCCGCATAAGACCTAAGGGTAAGGTGTGCGATGGTGACAGACTCTTGGGGCGGCTCGGATAACATCGCTCGAGTGGTAATTTCAATCAACTTCCACTTTTCCCGTAGACTATCACGTTCGAGCTTGACTTGATGAAGCTCAGCTTGGGCTTGGTCAAGGGCAAAGCCCAAAGATGCCACCTCTTTTCCGAGCTCCGACAAATTGGCTTCTTAAGGGGAAATTGTACTGGATGAGGCCATCGCTTCCTTTGTCTGAGTAGAAATGGTTTCATTAAAGCCTTATATTTATACTACTCAGATGATCACTGTTCAACGGCTATAAAAGTAACGGTCACAAATATTAACATAAAACTAAAGAAGTTGACATCTTATAAAAACATTTTTTTCATAAAGAAACATTTAACTGGATCAAGAGGGATTTTCCATTAATGAAACTTTGGGTCGTTACAAGCTCAGTAAGGTAGACATAAATGAAGAAAACTGTTAGTTTTTAAAAAAAAACAAGTAAACCATGAATAACTTATCATAAGTAATAATTTTCACCTTTATAAAGTAGTAAATACTCAACACTATATGAAAGATCATTTCTTTCCCATTTATAACCAAAAGATTAACATAAAACCCATAGAAAGAACACATAACATTTATAGGTAACTTGGGACATAAATATACTTAAATACAATATCCATACATTCAACTTCCATACATATCACTAAATGGAATGGCCATATGGCCAAGTTACATACGCAATGAATTAGAGGTTATAACATAATTACTCGTCCTGGTTTATCACAACACCACCCGTCATTTGGTTTGTCACGTAACCACCTGTCAAATGTCCAAGTATCATTTTAACATCATAATAGATAAAATATTAAAAATATGAACATTTCACAAATAAAATTTTATTTGAAATCAAATCAAAAGATTCCAAGATATTGAAATAATCAATCCATTTTGAAAAACCATTTTCAATACCAAAAAATCCAAACACATAATAAGTGGTTTCCCTATTTTATTTAAAAAACATTAAAGCTTGTAGAGGAAGCCAAACAACGGTTATGGTGGAAGAGAGGTAATTGTCTCTATAAATGTTAAAAAAAATTCCTTTTGTCATTTATTAAAATTCTACGTAGATAAAATTCTACTTTTTATTGAAATGAAAATTCAAAGGGGTTTATACACTATAGAAAGGAATGTTGTGTATAAATAAACATATGCCTCTATGAAAGGGGATTGATACGAAGTCCCTTAAAAATATCATTTTCTAAATAAAATATATCGATTATGTGTATTCAATATATGAACACATAAAGCATGTATAAATACATGATAAGATGTAAAAATTCATTTCTTCCATAATCAAAGAACGATATAAACAATAAAGGGAAGATCAACCTAAAGAATGGAAATTGGGTTAAGATGTCCCCTTACCTCGTGTCCGACATGACCCATTCATTATTTAATATCTTGGATAATAATATAAAGATAATGTCTAATTTCTTAATAACCTTTTTATTCATTTTATATCACTTAATACCATGATAAAAACATTATGCAATCATTTAAGTTAATAATGGTCTTTTTGTCGATATTTGGTACATAAGTCAAAAATGAACTTTTTATAATAACAAGTTGTCCATGTGGTCGAAATTTTATTATATCTAGAATGATATTAATGATTTAGATATCATATATATCATATATATCTAGTATACATATGTATTTAGAATAGTAACTAACATTTGGATATAGGAAATGAAATGCACCATTCATGCAGATGGTAAGTCGTACGTACACATGAATGCTACTTTCATTTCAATTCCGTACTTAATGGATTGAAAAATTAAGGATATAGAGGTATATACTAAATTTAGTATAATATCATATATAATTTTTGGTAACTCCATCCTTTATACATTCCACGTAGGGAATGAACGAGTCATATCACTTTGTGGGGGAGGTTGTATGCACTTCCTCCATTGAAATTATCGTATTTACCCATTATGGAAACCATAAAGATATGATATAAATGAAACCTAAATAATCATTGAAACAATATAAATATAATATATGTTTCATATAAATACAGTTCCATCATAATGGACACTATAATATGTGGTAGAATATAATTGAACAATCATCATTTCGTAAGGCTATAGTTCACCGTCCATAGAAACAATATGTTCTTCACCCATTAGATGGAGGTGTGTGTAAGTGTAGTTAAAATAATTATCATAACAACAACCAAATATATTTAGTATACTCTTTTTGATATAAAATAAAGTAATACATAGAGTTTAGGGGGATGGAGAAGTAAATGATATAAAAGAACTTAAGAGAAGATGTTGCCTTTAAATCGGGTACCTCTCTTTGGTTCGAACCACAAGGCTTTCCAGAAGTGCCTTCTGGATAAGTTAAGGCTTCTATGAGGAAGAGAGGGATGTAGGGAGATTAATTGGGCAGAGGTTGGATGGGAAAAGGGGCTTGAGAGGTGTGAGTTAAGGGTTAGAGTTAATGGCATTCTATAAGGGGGTGGAGGGGGTCTCTAGGAAAGTTTAAAAATATTATTTTATTATATTACTATTTTCGATTTATAAAGGTCTAAAATGAATTAAATTTGATGATAAGTTGAATATTGTAAGAAAAAAACCAATAATAATTGGCCATTATTTGGATATTTGTTTAATTTTTATAATATTATTTATTTAAATCATTCATTAATGGGGTAAACATTTCATCATTATTGTGTCATTAATAATTTTGTTTTATACAATGTCTAAACATTATAAAAAAATACCATGAAGTTGAAAATATTTTTAGATTTCCAATTTATATTTATAATCAAAGAGATAACATATATAACCCCATTTAAAAATTGATTTACTAAAAGATATATGTTTGTGTGATTTTTGTATTTACTATAAATGTATTAACATAAAGTGTCATTATCACTCTCATGTGGCTTCATGGGGTCCCTAAATCTACCCAGGGATTCCCATGGTCAAAACTGTATCAACCAATAGGATTAAGACACAAGATAGGGTAATTTAATATTATTATAATATTACTTTTTACCCTTAATTACCAGATTTATCCATCAAACATGGTAAAAAAAATATTTACCGATGTAAATATTCATAATGTCTAAAAATAAAAGTTACCTATTTACATAATTTCTACTTCCTTATTCCAAATATTTAATCAATTATTCTAAAGTATAAACATATAACTGGTAGAAATTATTTTAAAATCAATTCCCGTTGTAAAAAAAATGTGTTTTTAAGAAATAATAACTATCAAAAGATTGACACTAGTTTATGTCCAATTTTCAAAGTGAAATTATATCCAGTGAAAAAAATTGGATTAAATGTTAAAACAATAATATATATACACTTTAGAAAAAATTAAAATGATAATCTAAAAAATATAAATAGATTATATTGAAAATCACTTTTGAATTAAAATGTAGTATTTTTTACTATTCATTAAAAAATGAACATTATCAGAAAAATACAATAATTTTATCCATTTTAAATTTTGAATTCCTTATTATAGAGATGAATTTTATTTTTCCAAAGAGAACATTTAAATGGGAAAAATATATATTTAAAAACGATTTCCATCAAAAGGTGGTAAATCACTTTTTAAAGTATATATTTTAGTATTTATACTTAAAATTGGATCCATTCGCATTTTAAGCCTCTAACTTTTATTGGATAAATGTAAAAAAATTTAGAAAAAATGTGTGATCATGTTATAGTTAGTTTGGTTCATTCCCACCAAAACAAGACTAGGCATTAACTACCATTTTAAATAATAATATTATATTATTTGTGTGCAATGCAATATTTCAAGGAAACTCATAGTTGCATATCAAGTATGCTTTCAAACATAGAATCCACATTAAAGTAAATCTAATATTTAAATGAAAAATATTAATAAATAAGAAAATGTGTTATTCTTTATTTACCTGGGATGTTACATCCTTACCTTGTTTTAGAAATTGAATCCTCACAAATTTTATTCAATTATCAAATAAGTGGGGGTATTTATCTCTCATAGGATTTTTACTTTCCCATGTTGCATATCCAACCATATGGTTTTTCTAGAAAACCTTCACCTGATCAATTACCTCATTTTGTAACACTTTATTCAGCCAATAATCTAGACAAGTTGTTCCACATTAGAGAGATTCCCATCGAACTGAACTACCTCCAGACTCAAAACATGAGATGGATCCGACATATATCTTCTCAACACTGATACATGAAAAACATTGTGTACCTAGGATAAAATTGGAAGTAAAGACACTCTGTAGGAAACTGATCCAACTTTAACTAGAATTTCACAGGGTCCAATGAAACTCTGACTCAACTTTCCCTTCATGCCTAAACACATCACACTTTTTTGTGGAGATACTTTGAGAAAGGCATGATCACCAACCTCGAATGAATGGTCTTTCTTTAGGTTATCTGCATAACTTTTCTTCCTGCTCTAAGCTATTCTCAGGTTCTTCTAAATCAACTGAACATTTTTCTACCATATCTTTTACCAATTTTTTCCCCATCAATTTCCTTTAACCAACTTCATCCCAAAAAGATGTATTTCGATAATGATTTCACTATAATGACTCAAACAGAGCCATCTGTATACTAGAATGAAAACTATCACTATAAGAAAACTCTACCAAAGAAATATGTTGGTCCCAACATCCCTGGTAATCCATTGAAGAAGCACGTAGCATATCTTCCATATTCTATATTGTTCATTCTGAATGCCTATCTGATTGAGGATGAAAAGTTGTGATAAAATTTAATTTAGTACATAATGGCTTCTGAAGGCCTTTCCAAAGGTTAGACGTAAACCTAGGATCATGATCAGATATAATGGAGAGGGGAAATCCATGCAACCTGACTATCTCTTTAAAATAAAACTGAGAAAGATGATCTAGAGACAAAGTATCTCTAATAAGAAGGAAATTATCAAATTTAGTCAATTGATAAACAATAACCCATATTGTATTGTTGCCTCGATATGTCTTCGGTAATCCCACAATGAAGTCCTTGGATACATTTTCCCATTTCTTCTTTGGCACCAATAAAGGATAAAGAATCCCTTTCGATAACTGTTACTCTACTTTAACCTATTGAAAAGTCAAACACTTAATAGAAAAGTCAACAAAATATCATTTCATTCCATACCAGTAGTAATACTTCTGAAAATCTTTGCACATATTAGTACTTCCTGGATGAACTAGAAACAAAGAACTATGAGCTTCACATAACAACTCATTCTTCAACTGTGAAATACAAGGCACACACAATCTCTTTCCAAAACATAGAACACAATCATTATCAATGCTAATATCAAGAAACATACCTTTATTAACCAAATCTACCTTTTTCAACAACTCATTGTCTCCCTTCTGCGCTTGCTTAATTGTGTCTGATATAGATGATTTCGCTGACATTTTTTCGACTCAAAGCATATTTCACTTTATTTTATTTTCCCAGATGGTAATGGATCATGAAATCATAATACTTGATTAATTCTAACCAGAAACTCTATCTAATTTTTAATTACTTTTGAGTGAATATATACTTCAAACTTTTGTGATAAATATATATTTCACACTTTACACTATACAAATGATGCCTCCAAATTTTTAATCTAAAAACAACAGAATGTAATTAAAAATTATGTGTAGGATAATTTAACTCATGAGGTTTCAAATGATGTGAAACATAAGTAATTACTTGATCATTCTTCATTAGGACACAACCAAGTACTTTCAACAAAGAATCACTATAGAGAAAAAACTCACCATTTCTAGAAGGTAATGCCAAAACTGGAGCATTATCCAATCTTCTTTTCAATTCTTCAAAACAATCATCACATTATTTTTTCCAAATAAAATTAACACATTTTCAAGTTAACATGATCATTGGGATAGATAACTTTGAAAAATTTTCAACAATCCTATGGTAATAACATTTTTATCCAAGAAAACTACGAATCTCAGTTATATTTGTGGATCTTGGTCATTCTTCAACAAGTTCTTTTACTAGGATCAACTGTTATGCCATTTTTTTAAATAATGAGAACATGGAAAGAATTTTATTTACCAAAACTCACAGTTTCTGAATTTTACAAATAGTTTCTTTTCATTTTTGGTTTGCAAGACAACTCATAAGTTACTTTCATGTTCTTTTCGACTTTTAGAATATACAAAAATATCATATATAAAAACAACCACCATTTATCACCTCATTCAACTGAGCCATCATAGTATTTAACTATTCAATCCTAATTCCGATCATCTCAGGTTGTTGATTTGCAAGGTTATTCTCTTCTGTATGCCTTCCCAAAATAGCTGCCCTCTTTACTTTGCAAAAAACCATTATGAACAACAAAATATCTAAACGAAGCAACATGGTAATCTGAAAATTCAATATCATTTCAATCTTACCATATATTAATTTAACAATATTCTAACTCCTAAAGTGGACTAATCCATCCTTTGATACCAACTATATGGCCCCAACATTAAACCTTAAATAATCTTGAATTAAGTTAAAATTTCACTTTGAGGATCTTTTCAGGTTTAGATCTTTATAGAATTAGGTCATAACATATACATAACAACATGAATATTACATGTAGACAAATCTACTCAGTATCCTTTTTTTATAAAATAACAACTCTTTGAGAAAAAGAGTCATGTCTAGTTCTATGTTTTAGAAAGAATCAGTTTTCCTTGATCCCATACTTGACCCTATTCTACTATATGTCCTGTGAAAAACATTTCAAAAACTTGGGATGGGAAAAAAAATCAGTAAGGGATACATAAAGAAGGAGAGATGTAAGTTTTTCAATACAAAAAGTAAGCAATGAATACCTTATCATAAGGAATAATTTTCACATTTATGAAGTAGTAAATACTCTTCACGGAATAAATGATCATTTCTTACCCATTTGTAACCAAACTGTTATCATAAAATCTATATAAAGAACACATAACATATATAGGTAACCTGGGACATAAACGGTAACACCCCGAGATTTTATAAGATATATTCTTATTAATTTATTTCATGTCTTGTGTTGTATGCTAAACCAAGATTATCTTGCACTATACGCAACACTGTATTAGCTTGCAGTATACACAACACTATTCTTGGATCGTGTTACACAAAATTTCAAGTTCGTTTGATAGAAGTTATTCTACACTACATTGAGTGTATATATATATATATATATTAAATGTAAAAATGAAATATTTTTGGATTATATTATATATAACAAAAAAGGAATCTTTCCCTATACACAACCCCGACTTGGCTTGCATTACACACAATCACGACCTTCCTCGATAGCGTGTGTTTTACGCAATACCGAGTTTCACTAAACAACGATATGTTGTTAGAATATTATATAAACTAGCTGTTATGAATATTAATACCCACTTTTTGAAATTTTATAAATTTTATCTTCCAAAATGGAATTCATTTTTGGATTCGAAATATCGAAATTAGCCTAGGGTGAATTTTTGGTATTTTTCTAAAAACTTTCAATTTTAGATGAATAGTGAAAACACTAGGTTAATATTTAAAAACCGAATTTTTATTTAAATAATTATTTATTTTATTTAAATTTATTTTAGGTCAAAATTGATACATAATACCTATATAAGTTCCATGTAATTCATTGCAGTCATTTTCTAATTATTTTAGATATATAAAAATTTTATTGAACTTTTCACCGTCTTCTACCAACCTCCTAGAAGAATTTGAAAATTTACATAAAATATAATTTTACCACTTCTGTGAGTGGAATTTCAAAAATCTGAGAGACATGGTTAATATCAAGGAGTAAAATGTGGTTCAATAAGATAAAAATAATTTTTGGTGAATAATAACGTTTTACTTTTATTTAGCACGGTTAAATGTAAATAGGGTAATTAAGGGTAAAAATGATATTATTGTTACCCTAACACATGTCCTAATTCTATTGGATAAGTTTAATTCGACCAAAAACAACCTTAGGATTAAAATAATACAATTTAGGTCCATTTGGATTAGATTAGGACAATTATTATTATTTTATTTAAAGAAGAGTTAAAAGAGATAAAATCAAAGTTTAATAACTAAAACATTTCTAATATAAGGGTTATACATAAGATAAATTCATCTATAAATATTAATTATAAATATAAAAATATTTATTACATAATTTTATTTTATTTATAATTTTTAGACATTAAAATATTTAATTTATTTATGACACAATGATGATGCGGTAATTACCTTATGAATGAAATATTAACATAATTGATATTATAAATACCCAAATAAATGTAATTTGAGACTTTTTATGAATTAAAATAATTTCATACGTTATTATGACATGTTATTATCTATTTAATTATCTTTCTTTGAACCAATCATGCTGTTATGATTTTTACAAAAATAAATTACCAAATAGTGTCAAAATTGACATAATTTAGTTTTAAAAAAAATATTATATTATTAATTGTAATTGTATTCTTAAAAATATAATTATATGTAAAATGACATATATAAGGATATATATATTAATAATGAACCATTTGGGGTTCTTTTGGCTTGTTATAGTAAATTTATTAACCATATAGTGTAAGAAAACAAGAAGACATAGTAAAAGTTAAATTATTTAACTTAGAGTTAAATATAAATGATAAGGTTAAAATAGTAACCTAAACTTGTCTAAAACCTATTGGATGAAAGGATTTAGACCCATACCCACATTACCTTCTAAATAAGTCACTTTTGAGCCATTATAAACCGAATATGACTTTATTATAAAATAATATTTTAAGTTTTTTCCTAAAGTGCCCCACTCCTCCCTTATAAAAGAGCACCTCCTCCCTCTTCTCTTAACACAATTTTGAGCCTTCAAGCTCGGCCAAACCTTGCCAAATTTTCTTCTCAACAACCCTAGAAACATTATAGAGGTTCTGGTCTTCTCAAAAGAGCAACTCTAGTGCCATAAGAGGAATCTTAAAGGAGCTGCGTCGAAGAAGAGGTAATCTCTTCTACCGATTCTTTCAAGTTTCTTTCTTCTTCAACATATTATTTTTTAGTTGTTTCATTATAAAGTAAAAACATCAGTATCAATAATATACTTATATTTTATTATAAATATGAAACAACCCCAATTCACCTTCTATCAATCCTACGAACAATGAAATCACCACGCATGCGTACGTACAAAATATCGTCTCCACGCCGTGGTGTAATCTGTTTTTCCACCACCACTTTACTTGGATGGGTATAATGGTGTAAAGAATAACAATATATGATTATTATAACATTATATGGATTCTTATATATCATCCACTCCAATCCCATTCAATAATTATGGGAACGATATCATCACTCGTGCGTACGTACGGATTACCGTCTCCACGACGCGATGAGATTCATTCTCCTTGTTAACCATTCAAGAATGATTATAAAGTATATATAATGAATAATAATTAAATATATTACATTATAAAGCTACTGGATATATATATATATGTCATCTACTTACTTCCATTCAAGTCAATAAGGAAAGGAAAACATCATTCATGCATACGTATGGGCTATCGTATCCATGAACGGTGTATTTAATTTCATTTATCTATATATTATATATATAAATACTAAATATATATGATATATAAAACATGATTTACATTCTGGAAGTAATTAAATCATTATATAGGTAATTATAATATCAAGAAAAACATGTCCAAACACGTATGATAAATAAAACGATTTTACCCAAACCGCTGCTTTAACATGGAATTTACAAAAGAATGGGTAATATAAAGTCATAAGTGAACCATATATTATATCATAATAATGAATATTATTATTTAATAAGTAAATGACATTATTTAAGTCATTATACAGGAGTTTCAGATACGTACGAAGCATATCGGACCTAAGGTAATGGATAACTTTTCCAATCTCGTTTTTATCCGAGATTGTTTATTCGTAAGTATTTACTGGGTTTATTGTTATCATCCATGAACATGTTTTCTAAAAATGTTTTCATGAATGTTTAATGTTATTTTTACCCATTTTTAAAATTTATCACATTTTATGAAAGGAATCTTACTTTTGTTTACCACACGAGGAACTTTTTGACTTTTCCGTTAAAAGTACGAGGAGAATGTTTTTTTAACTTATACGACATGAATGGATTTTTATAGTTTCATAACGCATTTTCTTCTTGAAGCATACTCTACAAGATTTCATGATTATTTTCAATAAAATCCTTTTCTTTTAAAATTTCATGGAATTTTGTGAAAAGAAAATGATTTTGAATAAGAAAGGATATTTTCCTCATGAATTTTTTTCAAGTGTTTTATCAAAACCATTTTCCATATAAGATGAAATTATTTCATATGTGTATGTTTCAAGTATATTTTCTCTATTATTTACATGGTTTGATTTTTTCTTATGATGAAATGATACCCATTTCTTTTATATGGATTATGTTATGATGGGATGATGTTTATGAAACCCATTTTATTTGTTGGGTTATTATGAATGATGTATGTTTATTTTGTGGAACAAGTAAGAATGATTTCAATATGAGATGGGTGGGACCTATATCCCCCTCCAATGCATTGGGTAATGATTCATATCTCATGAGATAGAAATTTCTATAATGGTAAGTTAATCTGGCTCAGTATTACAAGACTGGAATGAGGAGTGAACTCGATTTAGAAGGGGACTTTGTCCACTAAGATGGTCTTGGTAGCAATGCCTTGGATACTATGGAAATAATATCATTTGTTTAATGTTTTTACACAATTAAAAGTTTTATTACCATGGTATTTTATCATGATTGATGTTCCATTATGATCAATGCCTAACGTACTGCCATGTTTTATGTCATTGTTCAAGATTTTGATTTTGAAACATTATCTTCATGTTTTTAAGTTCAAATGTATATGGTTGATTTTATTTGCTCCATGCTTACCCTTACTGATCATTTTATCTCACCCTTTATATGTTTTATTTTCCACAGGATATAAATAATGGTTTTAGGTAAGAATACAAAAGGGGAAGATCTTTATGGGAGATGTTGAAGATCTTTCACCATGATTAGAAGATTATGTTCTGAGTTTCAAAGACACTAAACTATTACATTACTTGAGTGTTGGTTTTTGTTATGTATTAAGTATTCTGAAAAAGTAAAGTAATGTCCATGTACGTCAATATTTGGGTCTCTACAGTTGGTATCAGAGGAAAGGATTAGTTAACCTTTGGAATCTAGGATGCGAAAACTTTAGTGAGATCCCTAGAGATATTTCTATGGTATGTCTAGGGATGTTCCTAAGGTTATGTATAAGTATAGGTTATAGTCCTAGAATTATGATAACGATCGTGAATAACCTATGAATAAACCAATGATTCTAGAGATTGAAATTACTCCCCTTGATTATGTTGTACTCCAAGTACGATTTTTTCCTATCACACTATTCATTTTGGGTTTTAGAAAATGGTTGGAAATAGGAAGATTCATGATAATAGAGGACATGATAGACAATGGAATGATATTCTTCATGAGCAACCAAATGAAACGAGACTTGGAAGTCCAAACATCGTTATTATTTCTAATCAGAAATCTCATAATATGATCAATAATCTCATCTTTGGTATGTTTCCTGACTCATCTAATAAGAGAAAGATGGAGTTTCATGATGGTTATAGAGGAAAGAATGTTCAATTTCCATCATGTAAGTCATGTGGTAAGAGGCATCAGGGAGAATGTTTCATAGGAACTGGAAGATTCTTTGGGTGTGGAAAAGAAGGGAACAAAACCAGAAATTATAAAGGAAAAGGTTTAGTTAACACCATGGATAAGGATAATGGTATTGTTAAGTCATCAACAATGGTTAAATGTTTTAAATGTGGAATGTACAGGCATTATGCAGACTAATGCTCTATGGGAAAATTTCATGAAGAGAATCAACATGGTCGTATGAGTAGTATTTATATTGATAATGATGAAGATACTACAAATGATATATGAGATGACAGAAATTATGAAGCTTAGTCAGTGGTTTAAGAAGGTAGTGGAATGATTTTATGTTTCTCAAGAGTTATGTTGTATAGTTAATTTAATGGTACTGTGGAATAAAGAAACATATAAGTATTGTTACACTATTGTTTTTCCTAAAGTATTTGAATGTATAAGTTGAATGGTACCGGTAACCATGAAAGTTTATTCAAATATTTTTGGAAGGTAGATGATATGTGCATAATGAAAGGATAAGGAGATAATGAGATGTTTGATGGTATTCATGAGCTCATGATTGATATAAGGAATAAGTGATATCATGGTTTGAGTATATAGAATTTTTGGGATTTTGGTATGTGGAAAGAATTAACTTTTGACAACATTCATGTTTTTACTAAGGTTCAATGGGTATTCATTTTTTAAGAGAATACATGATTAAGGTATTCACATGTTTGGAATGTGACCAACAAGATATATTGTATGATATATGGGGGATAAATGATGGTATTCACTTGCTTGTTATGTGACCTTTCAAGTAATCGTTTTCATTATACTGTGAGATTGAACATATGTATTTTGGATAAGCCTAAAGATTTGAAATATATTATGTTGGACATCAGAAATTATTATTTAAGGATAAAACATTTTTTTCTATATTATTTTTGTAATGTAATAATAGTATAGTTTTAGAAAAAGGAAAACCTATAGGACGGGCGACAACCCATCGCGTCGGATAAGGATGTGGGAATCGAACCCACAACCGAAGTGCAAGATGCCTTTATCACCTACCACTGGATAACATGAAGTCCTTGGTTAGTATAAATTAGTTTCAATTTATTATGTGGTATGATATACGAAGTATACGACCATTTTAGGAACCATATACGATTAATCTCACCATAGATGGACTTATGTATATAACTTTTGCTAACCTTATGTTTGAGACAGATGGAATGACCTATCATTCTATCGCATGATCTACTAACACTTCACTGAACACAAATTCAACTTCATTTCTTTAAGAGATAAAGTGGAAATTGTTCAAGACATAAACAACA
Source organism: Viscum album (assembly GCA_963277665.1). NCBI lineage: Eukaryota > Viridiplantae > Streptophyta > Magnoliopsida > Santalales > Viscaceae > Viscum > Viscum album. The sequence goes on from OY728147.1 coordinate 999,082,632, forward strand.
ATGAGATTGTACCAAAATCATGTAAGTATTTCTTCTAATTCAAAATTTTCAACTTTAGGGAAATGATATTGAAAACCAAAAATGTTGTCCTAGTTCTCTTATATCTGATGAATAAGGTGTTACCTTAGATCATCACAAAGTTTGGCTTTGTGATTGATGGCTTTTTCAAAGCCATGTTCTCTACCACTCTCCATCAGAACTTGATGGTTAGATTTCTCTTTCACGCCTATATTTTCACCTATGTTCTTCTATGTGGAAACCCAGTGATTAGTTAATTTGGGTGACCGTTACGTTTTATACTTTAGTATTCCAAGTTAATTTTTGGTATTCCTTTTTATGATGTGGGTTTCTATGAATGAAAATCTCATGTAATAAACCATTTATAACCCTGACAAAGTTTGAGGGCGAAATTCATTTTAAGGGGGGTAGAATGTAACACCCCAAGATTTTATAAGATATATTGTTTTTAATTTATTTAATGTCTTGTGTTGTATGCTAAACCAAGATTATCTTGCTCTATACGTAACACCGTATTAGCTTGCAGTATACACAACACTATTCTTGGATCCTATTACACAAAATTTCAAGTTAGTTTGATAGAAGTTATTCTACGCAACATTGAGTGTATATATATATATATATTCAATTTAAAATGAAATATGGTTATATTCTATTATACATAACAACAAAGGAATCATTCCCTACATGAAACCATGACTTGGCATGCATTACACGCAATCACGACCTTCCTCGATAGCGTGTGTTGTACGCAATACCGAGTTTCACTAAACAAAGATATGTTATTAAAATATTATATAAATTAGCCGTCATGAATAGTAATACCCATTTTTTAAAATTTTATAAATTTTATCTTTCAATATGGACTTCATTTTTGGATTTAGAATATCTAAATTAGCCTAGGGTAAATTTTTGGTATTTTTCTGAAAACATTTAATATTTGATGAATAGTGAAAATACTATGTTACTATTTAAAAAACGACTTTTTATTTAAATAATTATTTATTTTATTTAAATTTATTTTAGGTCAAAATTGATACATAATACCTATATATATATATATTCAATTTAATTCATTGGAGTCATTTTATAATAATTTTAGATATATAAAAATTTTATTGACCTTTTCACTGTCTTGTACCCACCTCCTAGGAGAATTTGAAAATTTAGATAAAATATAATTTTACCACTTATGTGAGTGGAATTTCAAAAATATGAGAGACATATTTAATATCAAGGAGTAAAATGTGGTTCAATAAGATAATTTTTTTTGGTGAATAGTAAATTTTTACTTTAATTTACCACGGTTAAAAGTAAATAGGGTAATTAAGGGTAAAAATTATATTATTATTACCCTAACACATGTCCTAATTCTATTGGATAAGTTTAATTTTCCCAAAAACAACCTTAAGATTAAAATATTTCCATTTAGGTCCATTTGGATTAGATTAGGACATTTATTATTATTTTATTTAAAGAAGAGTTAAAAGAGTTAAAATGAATATTTAATAACTAATTTTTTTTGGTATAGGGTTATACATAAGATAAATTCAACTATAAATATTCATTAAAAATATAAAAAGATTTCCAACATAATTTTATTTTATTTATTATTTTTAGACATTAAATTATTTAATTTATTTATGAAGCAATGATGATGGCGTAATTACATTATTAATGAAATATTAACATAATTGATATTATAAATACCCAAATAAATGTAATTTGAGACTTTTTATGAATTCCACTAATTTCATAGGTTAATAAGACATGTTATTATTGATTTAATTAACTTTTTTTGAACTAATAATGCTGTTATAATTTTTACAAAAATCAATTACCAAATAGTGTCAAAATTGACATAAAATAGTTTTTAAACAAATATTATATTAGTAATTGTTATTATATTTTTAAAAATCTAAGGTTCGGCCAAATGACTTAGACAAGGTTATATATATTAAAATTTAACCACTTGGGATTCTTTTGGCTTGTTATAGTAAGTTTATTAACCATATAGTGTAAGAAAACAAGATGACACGGTAAAAGATAAATTATTTAACTTAGAGTTAAATATAAATGATAAGGTCAAAATAGTAACCTAAACATGTATAAAACTTATTGGTTGAAAGGATTTCGACCAATACCCACTTTATATTATAAATAAGTCACTTTGGAGACATTATAAACCGAATATGAATTTATTATAAAATAATATTTTAAGTTTTTTCCTAAAGTGCCCCTCTCCTCCCTTATAAAAGGGCACCTCCTCTCTCTTCTCATCAAACAATTTTAAGCCTTCAAGCTCAGAAAAACCCTGAAAAAGTTCCTTCTCAACTTCCCTAGAAACATTATAGAGGTTCTGGTCTCTTCAAAAGACCATCTCTAGTCCCTTAAGAGGAAGCTTAAAGGAGGTGCATTGAAGAAGAGGTAATCTCTTCTACCGATTCTTTCAAGTTTCTTTCTTCTTCAACATCTTCTTTTTTAGTTGTTTAATTATAAAGTAATAAAATCAGTATCATTAATATACTTATATGTTATTATAAATATGAAACAACCCCAATTCACCTTCTATCCATCCTATGGAAAATGAAATCACCGCGCGTGCGTACGTACGAAATACCATCTCCACATTGTGGTGTAATATGTTTTTCCACCACCACCTTAATTGGATGGGTATAATGGTGTAAATAATAACTATATATGATTATTATAACATGATACTGATTCTGAGATATCATCCACTCTAATTCCATTCAATAATTATGGGAACGATATAATCGCTCGTGCGTACATACAGATTACCGCCTCCACGACACGATGAGATTCATTCACCATGTTAACCATTCAAGAATGATTATAATGTATATATAATGAATAATAATGAAATATATGAAATAATAAAGATATTATATTTATATATATATATATATATCATCTACATACTTTCATTCAAGTCAATAAGGAAAGGAAAACAACGTTCATGCATACGAACAACCTACCGTCTCCATGAACGATGTATTTCATTTCATTTATCAATCTATTATATATATATATATTAAATATATATGATATATAAATCATGATTTACATTATGTAACTAATTAAGTCATGATATAGGTAATTATAATATCAAGAACAACATGTCCAAACACTTACAATAAATAAAACGATTTGACCCAAAACGCTGCTTTAACATGGAATTTACAAATGAATGGGTAATATAAAGTCATAAGTGAACCATATAAGATATCATAACAATAAATATGATTCTGTAACAAGTAAATGACATTATTTAAATCATTGTACAGGAGTTTCGGATATGTACGAAGCATATCATACCTATGGTAAGGGATAACTTTTCCAATCACATTTTTATCTGAGATTGTTTATTCGTAAGTATTTACTAGGTTTATTGTTATCTTCTATGACCATGTTTTCTAAATATGTTTTCATGTATGTTTAAAGTTCTTTTTACCCATTTTTGAAATTTACAACATGTCATGAAAGGAATCTTACTTTTGTTTACCACATGAGGTACTTTTTGACTTTTCTGTTAAAAGTACAAGGAGAATGTTTTTTAACTTATATGGCATAAATAGATTTTTATGGTTTCATAACGCCTTTTCCTCCTGAAGCATACTCTACAAGATTTCATGATTATTTTCAATAAAATACTTTTCTTTTAAAATTTCATGTCATTTTGTGAAAAGAAAAGGATTTTAAATAACAAAGGATATTTTCCTCAAGAATTCTTTTCAGGTGTTTTATCAAAACCATTTTCTATCTAAGATGAAATTATTTCATATGTGTATATTTCAAGTATAATGTATCTGTTATTTACATGTTTTGATTTTTCTTATGATGAAATGATATCCATTTCTTTTATATGGATTATGTTATGATGGGATGATGTTTATGAAACCCATTTTATATGTTGGGTTATTATGAATGATGTATGTTTGTTTTGTGGAACACTTAAGAATCATTTTAATATGAGATGGGTGGGACCCCTATCTCCCTAAAATGCATTGGGTAGTGATTTATATCTCATGAGATAGACATGGCTGGAATGGTAAGTTTATCCGGTTTAGTGTTACAGGACTGGAATGAGGAGTGAACTCGGTTCAGAAAGGGACCTTTTCCACTAAGATGGTCTTGGCAGCAATGCCTTGGAAACTATGAAAATCATATCATGTGCTTAATGTTTTTTCACAATTACAAGTTTTATTCCCATGCTATTTTATCATGATTGATGTTCCATTATGATATATTCCTTACGTACTACCATGTTTTATGTCATTACTCAATATTTTAATTTTTAAACATTATGTTCATGTTTCTAATTTCAAATGTATATGGTTGGATTTATTTTCTCCATGCTTACCCTTACTGAGAATTTGAGCTCACCCTTTATATGTTTTCTTTTCCCCAGGATATAAATAAAGGTTTTAGGTAAGAAAAAAAAAGGGGAAGATCTTTATGGGATATGTTGAAGATATTTCACCATGATTAGAAGATTATGTTCCGAGTTTCCAAAGACACTAAACTATTACAGTCCTTGAGTGTTGTTTTTTTATGTATTAAGTATTCCGAAAAAGTAATGTAATGTCCATGTACGCAATGCTTTGGGTCTCTACATAAACGTATTTAAATAGAATAACCATACGATTGACATCCACACATATCACTAAATGAAATAGCCATATGGCTGACATCCATACCCCATGCATTTAAGGTTATAATGTAACCACCCGTCTTGGTTTCTCATGGCACCACCCGTCATTTGGTTTATCACATAACCACCCATTAGTTATCCGAGTACCATTATAAAATCATAACACATAAAATATTGAAAATATAAATATTTCACTAATTACATTTAATTTTAAATCCGAACAAATTATTTCAAGATATTGAAATAATCAATCCAATTTAAAAACCATTTTCAATACCAAAACACCCAAAAAAAAAAAAGGTGTTTCCCTTTATTATTTTTAAAAAATTAAGGCTGATAGAGGAAGCCAAATAACGATTACGACGGTGGAGAAGTCATTGTCGCTACAAATGTTAAAAACATTCCTGTAATAATTTAGTAAAATTCCATATAGAAAAATTATTCCAATTGAATGAAATGAAAAGTAAAAGGGGTTTATACACCGTATAAAATAAAGTCGCGTATAAATCAAAATATGCCTCAATGAAAAGAGATAGAGACAAAGTTCCGTACAAAGAGCATTATTTAAATAAAACATATCCATTATGTGTATTCAATATAAGAACACATAAATAAATTATAAATACATGATAAGTTATAAAAATTAATTTCCCACATAATCAAAGAATGGTATAAACAAAAAGAGAAGATCAACCTAAAGAATGTAAATTGGGATAAGAAGTTCCCTTACCTTGTGTCCAACTTCACCAGTTCGTTATTTAATCTTATGAATAATAAAATAATTTTAATTTATACTAGTCTAAGAACCTTTTTTATTATTCCTTTTATATCAATTTTTCCCATGTTACGAACATTATGTAATCATTTAAGTTAATTACAGTCTTTTTGTCTGTATTTGGTACTTAAGTCAAAAATGATCTTTTAATTACTAGATGTCCATGTGGTCGAAATTTTATTATCTCCAGAATGATATTCACGATTTAGATAGAATATATATCATATATATCCAGTTAGTATATGTATTTATAATAGTACATAACCTTTTAAGATAAAAATTGAAATGCATTGTTCATGGAGACGGTAAGCCGAACGTACGCATGAACTCTACTTTCATTTCTATTTTGTATTTAATGGAATGAAAAATTAATGATACAAAGGTACATTATAATTATAGTAAAATATCATATATAATTTAAGTAAGTCCTTCGTTTATACGTTCCACGTATGGATTGAACGAGTCATATCACTTTGAGGGGGTGGTAGTCTGAATTTCCTCAAATGAAATTATCATATTTACCCATTATGGAAACCATAAAGGTATGATATAAATAAAAAATACATAAGAATAGAAACAATATAAATATAATATATATTACATATAAATATAGTTCCATCATAATGGTCACCATGAGAGGTGGTAGAGGATAATTGAACAATCATCTTTTCACGAGGCGGTAGTTCGTCGTCCACAGAAATAGTATGTTCTTTACCCATTAGATAGAGGTGTGTGTAAGTTTAGTTCAATTACATATTTTAAATACAAACTAGTATATTTATGATACTGCTATGGTTATAAAAAAAAAGAATAAAAAGTTTTTAGGGGGTTGTAGAGTAAAATAAAAGAAAAGAACTTAAGAGAAGACGTTACCTTTAAATCGGGTAACCCTCTTTAGTTTGAACCAAAAGAGATTATTGAAGTGTCTTCTGCCTATGTTATGGCTTCTAGGAGGAATAGAGGGATGTATGGAGCTTAATTGGGAAGATTTTGGATGATCCAAGGGGCTTGAGAGGTGTGAGTAATGGGTTAGAGTTGATGGATTTTTATAAGGGGGAGGAGGGACACTTTCATAATGTTTGAAAATGTTATTTTATTACAAAATGATTTTAGGTTTCTAAAGGTCCAAAACACATTAATGTCAAATATATGATGTCTCCTATTCTAAAAAAATTCTTCAATAAAAATTTAATATGTTTCGGATATTTTTTTAATTTTAATAATCTTATTTATATAAATCATTTATTAATGAGGTAAACATTGCACCATTATTGTGTCATAAATAATTTTATTTATTTAACATATAAAAATTATAAAAGAAATATCTTGGTGTTGGAAATAGTTTTACCTTTCAAATAAATATTTTTATTCAAAGAGATAACTTGTATAAACCCATGTAAAAATATATTTACTAAAAGATATATGTTTATGTCATTTTTGTCTTTACTTTAAATTAATTAACATAAAGTGTCATTATCACTCCCAAGTGGCTCTATGGGCACAAAAAATCAATGAAAAAATGACTATAGTAGAAAATCTTTCAAACAATAGGATTATGACACATGTTATGGTAATATAATATTATTATAATATTATTTTTTAGCTTTATATCTAGATTTACCCTTTAACCATGGTAAAGAAAATATTTACAGAAGTAAATATTCATAATGTCTAAAAATAAAAGTTACATATTTAAAAAATTTGGAATTATTGATTCCAAATATGGAATCCATTTTTACATATTCTAAACACATATGTGTCATAAATTAATTAAAAATTAATCCCCGTTGTCAAAACAAAAAGCGTGTTTTTAAGAAATAATAACTATCAAAAGATTGACACTTGTTTATGTCCAATTTGAAAGTGAAATTACATCCAATTATCGTAATTGGATTAAATGGTAAAATAATAATCTAATTACACTTTAAAACAAATTAAAAAGTTAATCTATTGATATAAATAAATTATATTGAAAGGTAGTTTTGATTTAAAATGTAGTATTTTTTACAATTCATTATAAAATGAACATTATCAGAAAAATACTAAAATTTTATAAAAAGTAAATTTTGAGGTCCCAATTATAAAAGAATAATTTTATTTTGTCAAATATAACATATAAAACGCACAAAATCTAGATTTAAAAATTGTTTTCCATCAAAAGGCGTTAAATTGACATTTTAAAGAATATTAGAGTGTTTATGCTTAAAATTGGATTCATTCACATTTTAAGCCTCTAACTTTGCTTGGATAAATGAAAAAACATTTAACAAAAATGTGTAATCATTTTATAGTTAGTTATGTTCATTCTTTCCAATACATGGCTAGGCGTTAACTGCCATTTGAAATAATAATATTATATTATTAGTGTGTAATGTAAGATTTCTAAGAAAACCGTTGTTGTGTATCAGGTACTCTATCAAACCTAGAATCCACATTAAAGTAAAATTTATTTTTAATTTATGAATATTAATAAATAAAAAATGTCTTATTATTTATTTACCTCGGATGTTACACTACACATCTCATACATATATATAAATATATCATGCACCTGATATGGTTCTGATTTCACTGGCCAACAGCTGGTTAGTCCACATAAATCACGTGAACCTCATGCAATCAAAGTAGACATGCCACAAAAAATCCATTAAAAAATAATTGAAGACATAAAATATCATGACCACACCCTTGGTGTACTTCTAACAGTCATTGGCTCACTAGCCTGATCAACCACTGGTAACTCCATGACATGCATATGACCTGAACAACGACTGCCCGATGCCTGACCTCACTATGGTGCTACTCCATTCACCAGTTACTGACCCCTCAGATGGGTCCCTATGTCTCTATCAAGTCCTCTGCGTGCAACTGAACCTCGGTTACCAGCACCTATTACTGTACCTGAACAAACACCAGATGTCACCGTCTGTTGTGGTCCCTACCTACCGGCTGTCTGAGAAGGCTTCCTACAGAACCTCTCTAGTTTCATGACCTATCCATAGGCCTTAAAATCCTTTGGATTCCTATAACACTATGTCCAAACATTCCCGATCTATCCACACTGAAAGAAAACCACTAAAAAACTGCAATGAGGAGGTCTTGTTGAGTCCTTGGCCAGACTTCCCTACTGTAACTCACCACGACCTCACTTCCTACTATCTTAACCATCACATGAAGCTGTCACCTGGACATCCTAGTGCCTATCCCAATGGTTTCCCTCCCAGAGTTCTTGGTTTACCACCTCTGAGAATGAACCCAGCCTAAAGATATTTACCTGGATCCAAATGGCGTGTCACAATCCATCCTAAAACCACCTCACCCTTTCCGAGTCATCGCTAACCATACCAGGAGGAAAGCAAGATATCACTATGAAAGTTGCTACATAGTCGGTGACGGACATGTCTGCCTGATACAGGCTCCGGAACACCTGAGCACTCCCTTCCCTTAGTGTATCTGGGTAAAAGTGCTCGATGAACCTATCCTTGAAATCATTTCATGCTAGTCCATCGTGTCTACAAGTCTAAATCGACATATCCCAAAAATGAATTTCCGGTCCTTGAAGCATGTACATCACCAGCTTGACCATCCACCCTGGAGGAATCTTGAGCTGCTCGAAGATCATCTACATGCTCTCTGTCCAGTTCTTAGCCACCTGCGGACTACCCTCATCTGGAAAAAGTGGCAGGTGCTGCGAGTTCAACTCCCAGATCAGATATGCAATAGATGGTTCTGTACATTGAGCACCTATGTCGATCCACACCAATACATATACCAGACTAGATTAGAGATGCTTGTCGATCCAAAAACCGAATGATGTCATACCCAACTATTGTCTTACCTACACTGGATCCTAAACCCAATCATCTCCCTATGCCTGTACTTGCAGCTCATGATCTGCCTCCATAGGATCCTGGACCTAATCTTGCTCTTGTACCACTGCACCATCTCCCACCTAATGCTCTATTTGAGTCATCCATAAAGAACTTTCTGAATACCAGAAATTGTCAGACAACCATTATATATATATATATATATAATATTTAATGCAGATAAGGAAACCAGTAAAGAGGTAGTATATAACAACCACCCTTACTCACCCTTATTTCAACCCATTCCCATGAACTTCTTGCCTCATGGCCTCTTTAAACTCCCTCAACAGAGCCATGTATCAAAAGTAAATCTGGCCATACCCATCCTAACAACCAACGTTGCCTCAAACCGATGACCGAGTTGCCCAATCCTGACAGTCAAACTACCTCAAACTGACATCCATGACACCCAATCCTTGTGTTCAAAATCACCTCAACCATAGTACATGCTTGCTCATACAAGTGTTAGGCCCAAAATCTCCTACCACTAGCAATTAAAATTATATAATAAGAATGACATAGTACATTTCAATAAACTACCAATTTTATCAATACTTTCACATTTTCAAATTTCAAAGCATACAAGAATGGAAATTGATATTATTTTCAAGGAATTATCACTTCACAAAGCATACACACAGTTATGAAATTGAAATACTCTAAAAGTATTCCTACAAAAAGTTAAAAAATAACGCCTTTCCATACTGGGCCATGATCCAATTCTCCATTACCGCACTGGGTCAAGGGTCACATATAACAATCAATAACATCACTCTCCAAGTGAGATACCAAGGTGGAAATCATATAAATTGTAATCTGAGAAAAAAGAAAGCAACAATTTCCATGCATGGAAACAATGTCCATCCCTCTTACTTGGGGCTGCATGCATCTAAGCACGAGCTAGAAACCCCGTTCTAGTAACAACCTATCTCTAGTAAACCATATCCCAAATAGTAAAACCACTAGAAATAAAAAAAGATGTCTCAATCTCATCAGTAGCCAGTAAAACACAACTGCTAATTCCTAATCAAGAACATCTCTGATTCCACTTTCTAACATCCAAGACCTGAACATCCACCCGAACAGTGCTAAACAGGTAGGGTGTTACTACCTTAGGTGCACCTACCTGAAATCTAATGTCTAACAACTATAAGCGAGGTTCTTATATGTATAGTGGGGAGGAAATACCCTATTAGAGGATAATAATGGAAGTGGTATGAGCATAATATAAAATTAGAAGACTCTGAAAACTCGAACCAGAACTGCATAGTAGAAGAAAAATAAATATAAATAAATATAGAATGTAATATATACAAACAAAACCCGAAAAATGTAAACAGAAAAACATGGATAACACAACTTGTAACTACAAAAAAACCAAGAATGCATCCATAGAAGTTCAGACATGTCAATAATAAAAGGGCGCCAATGGATATCAAACAGTAGCTGCTAAAATAAAGTAAGCCTGATGATATAGAAAAATGTAAACTAAACAAGTAAAATCCTACTAGGAATGACCTCATGTTCCATACCATCTCTATGGAACAACTAATAAAATCTAGATCCTAATGAAGGTCTCTTTCCTACACGTAAATCAATAAAGTCTACACATGTCCTGATGGGCCAGTGTATGGTGTGAGATGAATCTCAATAGGATACAACCAAATGGTGCATACCTAAAATAAATGTTTAAGTAGGCATGAATTAATAAAGAAAATAGTAAATAGTATGATGCCCAAATAAACACAAACTCAATTGGTGCTCAGCAGCCACCATGTAGTGTCACTTGCTTCGGCCAATGCCAAAATCCATGTCATGTATCCCAACACCATGTTCCCCCTGACACCACATGTCTCAAGTACCGACATCCAAAAAGAACTCCCAAGAAGTAGTTACATGGAGGAACAATGATGACTATCCTTAAATAAGTAACTAGAGGGATAGTGATGTATGCCACCAATAATGTAACCGGAGGGACAATGATGCCGACCCTCAAATCAGCAACCCAAGGGACAACGGTATCTACCCTCAAACCAGAGCGAGCCACTGCCCCCAACCTGATAGCCTCAAATATATCCCCTGAAGGATCCTCACAATCCATGTGGATTCCTACGACAAGAACCCTCAAACCAATAGTTCTTAAACCACAACTAATGGGGGACTTTACCCTCACGAGTGGTCTAAACCACCTCATCATGGTGTCTCTCTGTGTGCCCATTACTCCAGGATCCGGGTGAGCGGTAATCACTAAAATAAGTTCCCATGAAACAACATATTTGACACCTCATTCCTCTATGACTATGTTGCTCAGGTCTGATGGCCTCTCCATCCATGTAACCCACTCCATGCCCAACCAGACAGTTACACTGCCTCAAACCGACGTTCATGATGCCTAATCCCATGCTCAGAACCACCCTATATAACCATGGCCATGCCTAGAACAACCTGAAGGTTCCAGTATATAAAATATCACACATCACACATATATAATCAAGGAAATACTTTAAATAGTCAAACAAAACTCAACTGTTGGATTTCACTAGCTATGTGATTTCCCATACTAGCACCAAGGTCTTGGAGGCCTCTAACAATTCATATCATCACTTAACAAATTGTACATAGCAGTCTAATCAGAAAAATTCATTTTACTACATTTTTTCATACTCACCAATAATACCCAAATTGGGCAAAAACCACTCGCCCATCCCATCACAAGAAAAATAGGAATAAGGGCATACCCAAGGGCATCCCACATGTCTAATAAGCAATTTAATATTCAATAGCTCATAAAACATGGTCTCTCTCAAAATACCCAAATACTCACCAAAGGCCGCGTCACCCAAAAGTCCGTGAAAACACAAATGAAGGTATGCACCACCTAACTGAGACTTGTAGATGTAGTAACATCCCTTATTGAGCTCCAATTTTACGGCAATCTTCATATATCTTTTTTTCCATCAAATCCAGACAACTCTTCTCATATGGAATTTTTGGTGCATGTGGCAAAGCAACTAGAACGAAAAATGGTGCATGGGTTTTTACTTCCCAATGTGATCCATCATCCACCAACAGATTGAAGAATAGACGTCAGATGATGATTCTAGGGCACGAAATGTTCTGGAGAATTTCTAAATGGACTTGCTCTGAAGTTGGGGAAAAAGAGGGTGTTTCCTGATATAAGACGCGATACTCTTTCATTTAAGAGAATAAAAATTAAATTACATGGTGTGTATAATGGAATACACGATGTGTAGTAGCTTGGTTTATACTCTTACATAAGCTGATGTAGCCACAATGCTTGGACGTGCCACATGGGTCAACAAACCATTTGGACTCAGTCAGTTCCCAGATGAGAAAATACAGAGCATCTCAAGAAACACAACACGTCGTGTAGTAAGAAATTCTTACACGGCCATAACACAACATGTACTTAGTGAGCACGTGATCTATATATGCCTAACCCATATAGGGCGCCTATTTTGGAGTACAGGGAGTGTAATCTATAAATTTTCAAAATATCCCAGATCTTCCATGCTATCTCAAAAACAAGTAAAAAATTCAAACAAGGTCAATATTTTTACCCGTTCTAAAAATGCGAGATCTTACCCCTGAGAAATGGATAAGTTCCCAAGAGAATATATTTCTCAATTTAGGATGTAATGATAGGGAGAATGTTTTCATGGTATTTTATCCCATGTTGGTAGATGAAGATCAATGGTGGTCACTAATTCAAAACACAATGTAGTAGAGACGGATAAAAAATATGAAATGGGGGATTATAAGGATATTTTCCATGAAAAATATTTTCCTCACGAATAATGAGTGAATATTGAAATATGATTGTTGAATCTGACGAACAAGGAGGGTGATAATGAGTCCATGTATGAATCCCACATTACAAGTCTTGAAAGGAATGCCACATACTAAATACATAATTTTAGGTGAAAGATTGATTGATTATTAGATGGGTTAAAACCATTCCACTATAGGGAACTGGTTTCCCAAACATTCTCCACATATGAAGAGTTAGTCTCATATTCAATCATGAAATGAAAATATTTATCTAATTATTATGACCTAAAAGGAATTCAAGAGAATAAGAGGGATCATGAACACTATGGAAAGGAAAATAAGGTAAATGGGAAGAAAGAAAGAAATTAATTTCTATGTTATGATAATTGTGGGAAGAAACACCTTGATATATTCCTAAATGGTATGGGTTTTTGTTAAAAGTGTGGAAGAAAAGTCCACGGAGACCATGAATGTAATGGAATGTGAAAAGAAACTAATGATCCATGATAAAAATTTCAGAGAGAAAATACATTATGCAAAATATTTTCCAAAGCGTCAAGGAACCATTCCTCTAATAATGTCTTCGAATAAAAGCAATTCTTATGTAGTCATAACAACTGAAGTTGAAGTTCCTAAGTATGTGATAGAAGGTACACTAATAGTTTCATCAAACATATCAAATGGTTTATTTAATTTTGGGTCATTACATTCTTCTATAAAGTCCCATTATTCCAATAAAATTAGATATTTCCCTATTGATTTAATAATGGAGTTGTCAGTCACAACTCATAAGTGTAGTATCATTGCAATAAATATATGTTGATCAGTCCCCTTTATGACACATAAAAATGCTTTAGTTTCACACCTTATCATAATAACAATGATTTTTTTTTATAAAATACTTGGTATGAATTGGATTTTAAATTATTATTCATAGATCTATTGCTAGAAGAGGAAGTTACAATTTTTGAGAATGATGTAGTGTCCCTTATCTTTAGAGCAGAAATATCACCATCTAAATATTATCTAGATCCTCCCCCATCTGAACTAATGAATTAAATTATTAGGGAGGAATGAAATTTTTTATCTATTGGTGGAGATTTTTTTTTAAATTTAGGATGTACATGTTTTTCATGAATAATTTAATGTATTTCTATAGGATTTACCTAGACATCCTACATAGTGGGAAATTGAGTTTTCTATTGATTTAATTCATGATGCAAGGCCTATATGAAAGTATCCATCTATAATGGACATAGTGGAATTAGTAGATCATAAGGAAAAACTAAATGGTTGAGTTGTAATGGGTTTATTCCACCTAGTATTTCTTTAGGGGGACATGTTGTTATTTTTGTTAAGAAGAACGATTGATCTAGGTGACTGTGCATTAATTAAAGGGAGATTAACTCTTTTTTGGATAAATATAAATTATCTTATTCCATGGATTGATGATTTATATGATCAACTTCATGGAGTATAATATTTTTTGAAAATTGACCTTTGATCTGGATATCTTCTGCAGCTTTTTAGGAATGAGGAAATTCAGAAGAAAATACTTTGAACGAGGTGTGAGCATTAAATGTTTATAGTAATTCCTTTTGTAATAAACAATTCACCCTCAGTTTTCATGGATCTAATTAATAGATTTTTCAATCAATATATTGATGATTTTATGGTGGTATTTATTTATGACATCTTGGTATACTACAAAATCTAAGAAGATCATGAGAATTGCATCCATTTTTTTAAATGCTTATATTAAATGTTTCCTTAATAATGTTTAGTAACTACAATCTATGGAATCAAAAAATTTACTTTTTTTGTCCATATTCTATCTAAGGATGTAGTCTTAGTTGATCTAGTGAAGACAATGGTAGTTCAGGTATGTCATACACCAATAAACATAACCGAGGTACATAGTTTTATTGCTTTAGAAAGTTATTATCAACATTTCTTTCCAAACATAACCTAAATAAGAAACCCATTAACCTATGTAAAGGATTTACATTCACATGGAAAAAAGAATGTTATGAATGTTTCTAATAAATGAATACAATGTTAGTGAATGCTCCCATCATAACTCTACCATTGAGAAATTGTGGATTTGTGATTTATAGTGATGCATCAATGAATGGAAAATGATGTGTCCTTATACAGAATGATAGAGTCACTATCTATGCCTCAAGGAAGTTAAAAACACATGAAAATAATAATCAAACTCATGATATTGAGTTAGAAGATGCAATCTTTTCATTGAATATATGGAGTCACTATCTATATGGTGAAAGATGTGTGATATATATGGATCACTATATTTTGAAATATATCTTCTCACTGATGAAACACAACATGAGGAAAAGGAGATGTATCATATTACAAAAGGATTATTATTTCGCAAACACTATCACCTAGGGATTTAAAATAAAGTAGTCGATGCATTCATCAAGAAGGATCATCTATTTCTAAAAAAATTAGGATTGAAAGGGGTCTTGTGTACACAGATCTTGCAAAAATGGATATGGGAATTATCAAGGAATGTGAAACATCATTATGTTTTCAAATAATTTCCCAACCTTATTTATTAGAAATAATTAAATTTTTTTACTGAGATGGTGAGAATCATCAAAATAAAAATAATGATTGAATGATGGGATGTTCCCAGACTTCGTGTGTGAGGATGGAGTTCTGAAATTTGGGAGGAGGATATGTGCTCCCTTTATACCCAAGCTAAAAATGGAGTTACTAGATGATTCCCATAGCTCTAATTTTCATATAAACCCAGTAACACTATGAAGTATATAGATCTGAAGGAATATTTCTAGTGGGATAATATGAGGCATGAAATTGTAGATTATGTATCAAGATGTTTTATTTATCAACAGGTTAAGGCTGAAAGAAAACATTCTAGAGGTGTCTTGCAACATATTTCTATTCCAACATGTAAATGGGATGAAATTAATATGGATTTATTAACTGGATTACCAAAAACTCTATGAAGGATTGATGAAACATGGGTGATTATTGACTGACTCACCAAATCTAAACATTTCCTTGCTATAAGGGGGAATTTTCCACTAGAGCGAATTGCACAGATCTATATTAATGAAGTTGTAAGACATCATTGAACATCTCTCTAAAATTTAACTTATTTTGATCCATGATTTATATCTAAATTTTGGAAAATTATCTATAAATCATTGGATATGAAGCTTCATTTGATTACAACTTTTTACGCCCAAACTGATGTGCAGTCCGAAAGGATTATCCAGACATTTGAAGAAATGTTGAGGTCATTCTAACATAATTTTCAATATATGTTGGGTAAGTATTTACAGTTGATATAGTTTTCCAACATCAACTGTTTACATTCTAGTATACTAATGGCACCATATTAAATGTTGTATGGAAACAGGTGTTACACACCCAAATGTTGGAACAATGTCGTTGAAAGCAATCTTGTAGGAGCAGAGCTTCTGAAGAAAAAAAATGAAGTTAAAGAATATTCAATCCCATATCAGTTTATCTCAAATAAGGTAAAAGGTATATAGTGATAATCAAAGGAAGGATTTTGGAATTTCAAGTAGGACATCCCATATTTTTTAAAATATCAACATAAAAGGGTGTTATAAGATTTTGAAAGAAAGGGAAACTGGGAATCATGTACATTGGCCCCTCAGAAATTTTGGAGAGAGTTGGAGATGTTTCTTATCATTTGGAGATGCTACCAAACAATTGGAAATTACACAATGGGTTCCACGTCTCATTGTTGGGAAAGTACACACTAGAACAAATACATGTACTCACTTCGGATGGTATCAAATTAGATCCAGAATTATCTTAATATGAAGATCATATCCAGATTATATACACTACATAATAATAGTTGATAAATCAGAAGACTTGGCTAGTAAAGTTACATTAGAAGAATCCTAAAATTGAAGAGGCGTCATAGTAGCCTAAAGAATATATGAGGAAGATCTACCCAAATCTTTTTTGTGAGGTGACATTTTGGAAACCTCAATGACGAAATTATTATAGGAGGGGAGAATAAAACAAAAACAAATATTACCATTGAAAATTACCTTATTAAGTTTATTTTATATAGTATAAATCATATAAACCCACTTAGATAACACAATATAATCTTTATAAATGAAGAATAAACAAAATTAGATGTATTTCTAGATATTAAGGATCTAATAACAATGAAACAATATCTTTCCCTTATGAATGGTAATACGAACATTATGAATATTATATAATACTATTGAATAGTAACCTCAAAAATGAAACTATAAATAATATTTTGGTATCCCATAAGTGATTCCATGATATAATTATATCCTAATAAAAGTAAGTAAATATTTTAATAATTAATATTTAAGTTTTTGTATTTTTAGAAGTCACAAATATTAAGTAACATTTTTATAATTAATAATATTATGTAAAACAAAATTCATTTTCATAAAATGGATTTACTAACAAATATTTTTTTCTTAAGATATCTGTATAATTTTATGATGACCTTAGATAATTTTTGAAAGTGTTAAAAAATCAGTTTTAAATTTAAATCTATATTTTTATGGTAAATAATGATTTTAATTCAAAATTATATTTTACATATTTATAAATATATTTTCTTAAAAAAGAGTTAATTATTTTCTTCTACACATCAAAAATTATTTAGGGTGATTTTTTTTATTTTCTGAATTACGTGAATTTTTATTGAATAATAATATACTCTAATTTACATTATAAATACATTATAAGATAAATACAAGATTAATTGAGTCATATCAGATGTATGAATCATAATCTCAAACATAACTTTATTATTTTAATATATATGGTGATAATTCTCATGTTATTCATTTTTTGGAGTAAAAAAAATAAGATATTAAAAAATCACCTCTCTCCTCCACTATAAAAACTGCCCTCACCCGCCTCTTCTCTTCACTCCTCTAATCCTTGAAGATTTCAAATGTTCTTCCCAAATCCACTTTTCTATTCCATCCCCATGTATAGGTGATTTTTTTATTTCCAAAATACAAAAATCTTTCCCATAAAGTTGTTCTCAATGTGGTTAATTCAAGAGGTAAATCCTCTTCCTATTTCATTTAATTTATTTTCAATTTATTTTCATTTATTAACATTACTAACCTAACATAACAAAAAGATAATGGTATCTTATGTATGATATGTATAGTGGGATTATATCATGTTAATGGAAGATCCATCATCATTCTTATTACTCTCTCTATTTTATTTTAAAAATTAAATCATCATCCAGGAAGTGCGAATATACTACCTTCATGGACGAGTAAGCTTTGTTCTTCATGTTCTCCATCAAGGCTGGTTATGATACTATATTTATTATTTAAACAGACTATAAAATATGTATTATATATTATTTAATGTTTTATAACCATATTATATACATAATACTAAATAATATAAAAAAGCTAGTTCGTAGTGATTGAAAACCCGCAAATATTAAGCTAAAAGATAATCATTAATATTATATCTAATGAATCATGATCATATATGAAACAAATATAAAAAATATCACTTATAGTTTTTATTTAATAAAATGAAATTTAAATTCAGGATAATTATATCCATTTTACATGAACTCTGTTACATATAAGCAAGAGAATCGATCATAAAATCATGGAAATGAACTCTCTTGAATGACAGAACTCAATCTTATAACTTATTAATAAGGACACAACTGAACATAATAAAAATACAGTGAGTCAAATATATGTATATAATTAAATTAATTAATTCACTAATGGTTTTAATTTGATTATCCAGGTTATTATGGTCATGTTCATAACACATTCAGACATAAGGTTAGGGTTTTCTCCCCAAAATTCCATTTTCCATTTTGGATTTCACTTTCTCAATCATTGCCAAAAATAAATTATAAGTTGTTTTTATATAATCTTTCTAAATTTTGTGTGATTTCTCTATATATATGTACCAATAAAAACCTGTATTTATTTTATGGGGAGTTACTTGTTTTAAAAGGATATTTCACAAATTCTTTCTGATAAACAAGACCAATTCAAGGAACTTCTCAAATTCATACCTATATTCAAGTGCACTATATAATATATTTCAAGCCACAATTGTTTTTCCAAAATAAAAAAATTTATTATGAAAAAATATTTTAGGTCAATTCTGGTTTTATTAAAATATATTTCCAAAATGACTCTTCTTTGCAAAGTAAGTGAGTATTTCTCTCATGGATTACTCGATGATTTTATAAGTGTATTTACTTCTATTTTAAAATTATTGTTGATTATTATGCTAAATTGGGATATATATATTTTATTATGTCATATACCTTATTTAATTGAATGGTTTTTGATTAGTTTGACTGCTGATGTGCTTTCTTGATACCATTCACTGTAGTACTATGACTGGTTAGTGTTTATGTTTACTGATTGTGAAACATTGTATATATTTAATATATTAGTTTCAATATGAATGTTTATGTTGATTAATTTTATCCCCTTTCATATTAGGAATTCATTTGAATTAGTGAGTGAATGGTGGGGCCCTCAATTGCCCCTCAATGCATCAGTAGGTCTCATGAGACAAAATAGATCGATTGTTTACAAATTATATAGGGTGTCTTGGCCAAGGCCTTGATGGTATGATTATGATGTTCAAAATTATGAATTATTTAATTACAAAAACAGAAATTGATAGTACATGAGAGTATTTTACTAGTAGAGTATCCAAGGTTATGTTTTATTATGAAGTTATTTAGTTATCTTTTATTTATACATTCTTATGCTAATGTTATTGTTTTAATAGAAAGTATACTTTTATGTTTTTACCATGCCTTATTAATTATGCTTCCACTGTATTAAATTCCCTTACTCAGCATTTGAGCTAACCCATTTATTATGTTTTATTTTCCCCAGGATGTTAAGATGTATATTATGAATGACTTGTGAGGATAATCTCTAATTTATTGGTGTTTACAATATAATTAAAATGTGGTACTTCATTTCATGTTTTAATGAAAATATTATGTATGTATCGGGTTTTCTAATGCTTCTAAAAAAATTTCATTCAAGATACTCCTTCCTTGTAATCTTACCAATGCAATAACATTAGGAAGAAACTCTAATTAATTATCATCAAGGTCTTTACACATCCTTTATTTAAAAATCACATTTTATTAAAATTTTAAATTATTAAAATGTTGTGGAAATACATAAATTTGAAAACAAAAAAGAGTACATACAATTGATTATTAATATAAAAAAATGTTCATCAAGTTTGGAAATTTCCATTTCTGTCATAAATGATAAAATTGATATTCCTTTCACATTTTCACTAATATTCAAATGAGCCTTTTTTTAAATGGAAATAATATTAATTTCAAATTGATTTGTTAAAAATAAAACATGGGAAAAAATTTCATCAATAAATTATTCTTATAATGTTATAAAGAAATGTGAAAACATTATTAGAAAACAAGGTTCTATACGAAAAAGGGGTTTCAACTAATGGGATAAATATAGAATATTTGTATTTAGAACGTCATTTTTATCTATAGAGTACATAAATAGAGGAATGAGAATGGAAAAAATGTATCCAACATAAATAACCAAGGATAATAAAATAATTTTTTTTCTTTATAGATATTTGATAATATTTCATTATTTGCAACATAATCATGGGCAATCTCGATAAATGGTGAGATTGTAACATAAAAACCTTACAACATTGGAATCTTTGAATTATAATCCCCCAGAAAGAATAAAAGTAAATGGAACTTATAATATTAAGAGAATTAATTAATTAATTATATTTCATATCAATGTATACTATATAAATCTCATATAATAAGATAGGTGCATAACATAACATATCTCTCAGTAAAGGCAAATTGAGATAAAAATACTATACCTTTCGTCTTGAAATCCCTCATACACATATAACCCTATTTTATAATAAATATAATTTTATTATAAATCTATTATAGAATGATACATACATACATACATACATACATACATACATACATATATATATATATATATATATATATCATATGATATATGATTTATTTATGACTTTTTATTACACTTTTATTAAAAAGTCCATGTTAATGTTACATTTCAGGCAATAACTACATTGTTTTTCGTGTATTTTTTTATTTTATCTTTTTGTGGTTCTATTATAATGATTGTGGATAAATTATCTATATAATGTTAAAAATTTTATAAATACCATATATATTCGTCTTATATGTGTTTATATTAATCTAAAAAATAGAGAGGTAGAAAATGAAATACAACATTCATGGACACAGTAGCGGTTCAAAAATAACTACCTATGTCAAATAGTGGGTCAAGTACCACTACTATTATTCAATAATTATTTATTTAGATATGAAATATTACCCATTTCATTATATAGATATATTAGACCCACCAATCACATAATGATAAATCATACATTTTTCTTCCGTAAGAAATAAGTTATATATATTTTCACATAAACCCATTTATAGAAGATGGGTTACAGAACTTTATAAATGGTGTCACTAAAAATGTTATAAAAAATTTGATCTATTGGTTACATAAATTTAATATCTATAATTATGTATATCATAGTACCATTTAGAGAGTGATCATAAAAAATAATATTTTTGTTTCTTGATAGAGATGAGAAATTTAGAAGAAATTTAAAGAGAATTATCTTAATGTTTTTATAAAATTATCAAAAAATAAACTTATATGCCACTTTCAAAATTCATTTTAAGAGGTGAAAAGAAGAAAATTTATTAAATTATCTTAAAAAGACGACCCAATAACGGAACACTGATAAAAATATATTTTATGTAATGAAATGGGAAAGGGATGATACTAAATCTATTAAAGTGATAAGAAATGAATTTTTAATCATTTTAATAAGTGTTAACCAAAATTGACATAGATGAAAGTGTTATAAAAATTACATCTAAATAGTTATAAATAAAAACCTGAAAGGTACATAAGATAATTTATATATTTTTTTCAAAATAATAATAGAGACCATTTTTGATAACAATGTATATGGATTTTTAGAATAAAGATCTAATAAGGGGGATACAAAATATTCATTACAATATCATATTTTAATGAATAAATTACTCATTAAATGAATAATATTTTACATAAAATGTAATATACATAGAAAGAATGAAAAAATATCACATGGAATTAATAAATAGAATAATGTAGCAAACACATAATAAAAAATTATTGAAAGAATATTATAACCTAATGAAATTAAAATTGATTCATCAAAACCCATCACAGGGATATATGATTTCACAAAAATGATATAATATCCTGTATAGTAAATTTTAATTTATTATTAATAAATATAAAAACATATTGACAATTATTTTACTTGAAACCATTCATTTATAAATTTTTATTTTATATTTATTAATAATTGTTTTTTATATTAAATTACAGTTTAAATTGGAATGTTTGATCTATGACAGCTTCATTATGGTGGTTTTAGTCCATGATTTTTTATCCCCTATTAATAACCTCTATAATGAAAATTAAGGTTAGATAGATATTGTTAAATTATTTATAAATTCCTAATGAAATTTTAGTGATGTTCTAGTGAGAGTTTGTAAAGAGCAATTAAAAATATCTTTTCATTGAATTTTGATTCAATAAAAATAATCAAAATTTCTAATTAGTATTTTTTACATGGTTTTCAAAAAGAGAATAATTAAAGAAACTTAATTTCGTCCTTATTATATAATTTTACCCATATTTATGTTTTAGTAATCATTTATCATATAAATATTAAATAATCATTTATATTAGGTGTATAACTGTCATAAACATGATTGTGTTATAATGATTGAAAGGAAAAGAATGTGTTATGTTCTAGATAATATATAATATTTAAATTAAAAAATTCCTTTAAAATCATGTTAATAATGTGAAAAATCATATTGAAGAAGTTTTGGATGAAAACTATTTACGGAGAAGATAACACTTACATTAAAGACATGAATCAACACAAAGAGAGCATATTGCAATTGAATGATTTGGGAATTATTGTTTTGGACACAATGAACAAAAAATGACATTATATTTTTAGGGAGATACATTTGTTTATAATTCAAGTGGAAACAAAGGTAAAGATTCTCTTTGAAGTGGGTAGGGGTGGGGGCCCTTTATTGGTTTAATTGAGTGGTTTTTACGAATAACATTATATAATGAACAAGAAATGTAAATAATCAAGGAAAGTGGATAAAAAATTGATAAATAATATCAGAATATACATTTTTATGCGAAATTTGAACTCATATGCATGTTTAGATAATTTTATTAATAGATAATTACCCCTAAATATAACTATTTACCTCTTTTTTATTTTTTAAATGGAAACACAAGGTTTTACAATATATACTTATTTTTAATATTAAAATATAAATTGAAAATATCACATAATTATGAATTATTTATTCCATTTATGAAATACCAATTATTGGATTAAATTTTTAAAGGTGATAAAATTAATTTCTACATAGTGGCTGATTATGTAAATAAAATATATTTTTAAAAAATCTATTTTAATGAATAAAAACTAATTTATTAATGTTACATGAAAACTAACATTACAAAGATAAATATTAATTTAATCAAATATATATTATTAATAAATTTATTTTATATAATTACATTCAATTAAGAAAACATTTCACATAAAAAATAAATAAACACAAAGAACCATAGTTTTTTAGTTTTATTCTTTATCAATAATCCTTAAGACATTGTGTGAATAATGATGTCAATATGTGAATTAGTCAATGTCTTGGTAGAAATTACATGATCCCATGAATTAATATTAAAATTTTTAGTACAATGAATGTAAATATTTTTGTGTATAATGTTTGATGATGTTGAGAAAATTAAATATTACAGTTTGGTTATTTGGAGTGGTTGTCGTTATGTTATGGACTATTAAGGGTCACATGGTTCAATGGGTACATAATTTTATAAAGGCACACACACACACACTACCACACACAGACACACACACACACACAGATATATATATAAAGAAAATTTCTAGCTAACATCATGAGAAATACTGATCATAGTTGGTATCCATTTGAATAGGATTGACGAAGTTTAGTTGATAACGATATAATTGGAGAAATATTATTATATTGTTTAGGGGATGTGATATGGGGTGGGAGGATATGTAGCTTTTTCTAGGGGGTTTATGTATAGTAGGGTGTATAATTTCAATGAATCTTGTTTTCCATTAATAATAATATTTTTGAGATGCTACACATACAAACAAGTGTACATCCAGTATGAAATCGTACTTAGGAATCAGTTCGAGGGTGAAAATGATATTAACATATAAATGGGTGATGTTGATTGTTTAAATAAAAATTTCACTATTTTTATTTCTACCTATTCCTTAGGAATCTGATTAGGCCTTTTATGAGTTTTTTCCAAATGGACATAACATCATTATTCCATGGAAAGAGAAACCTAACAACATTAGAAATTAATGAATCACCAAGAGATTCCAAAATAATTCATATCATGACTATAACATTAGTCATGTTGTGGTCCAAAAAAGTATATATTTGACTTCTCAAAGATATATTGATGTAAATTCATGCATACTAATTATTGTATAATTATCTATACTAATATATAGAATGGAAGAAAGAAAAATGTAGATTTCCATGATATGGCACATCAGTGGGGGACATTTTTTGATGAAAAATTCACTAGTTAGTTGATTAAAGAAAGAATGATATATTGATGTACATTCATCCATACTAATATATAGAATGGATGAAGAAAAATGTAGATTCTTATGATGTGGTTTATCAGTGGTGGAAATTTTGGGATGATAAATTCACTAGTTAGTTCATTAAAGAAAGAAACTTGCATCTCTATGTTATAGTGAATGTTGTGGTGGAAGGAAGAGATCCCTGTATCAAACTAAAATAGACACCACATTGTGATTCATTGATAATTTGAGTTTTTATATGTTCTTTAATGCAGTATATGTCACTCGATATGAGAAAACATTTTGATGCATATTCGCTGGCCTACATTGAAAGAATTTTACAATCACATATCCTTATTATTCATCCTGAGAATATAAATATGAATTAATAAGATTATAAAATATTAAAATGTATTTTTTTTCTTTGCAAGGATAAATATTTTCTATATAAGGGTAAATATATGTTATGTAAGGGTAAATTATAATTCTATAAAGGTCAATAGAAATATCATTTTGTTAATTTATATTAATGTAATAGTGACTTGATTACCCTATCATGATCATTCGATATTTTAAACACCTACGTCTTTGTCACCATAATGTAAAGAAAACTTTAGTGCTTAAAAGTGATGATTTTTCCATATAGTTGTAGAAGTTTAATCTTTTAAGGTAACTAATTTTGTAGTTCATGCATAAATAGTTATATTTAAAATAAATATAATGATATAGAAATTAGCGATGGATATGTAGAAAACAATTTCTTTTTACATTATGTTTTAAAAAATGGTCATTATAAAATGAAAAGGAAAATTTATTTAAGAGTATGATATTTTAATATGTCTTAAATATATTTATGTACATATTTTTGAAATAATTTTAAACATTATGGAATGAAAACTTTTCATTATTCAATAATGGTGGTAATATTCTCATGTGTATCGACTATACATGTGATGAATAATAAATTAAAAAATAGTTTGACTCTATTAATTTGTTTCTCCAATTGTGAGTCAAGAAACTATATAGTCCTCTTGGATATGATTATGGTGTTGTGATTTCTATTAATCCAAAACTGAGAGAAATAATATTAAAGGTCTTTGATATGTTATTTCAAGAATAAACTGTCACTATTAAAGATGAAAGAAATAAGATCCCGTAATATTCTAAGAGTCTATAATAAAATTAAAGGATGAGAATAAACTGATAATTCTAACATAATATTCATTATGCTAAAGATGATGTGAATATGACTATTAGACATAGTGCAATGTCAAGATACTAAAAAACTGACCATGCATGAAAACTTGATTATTTTTATATGGTAATGAAAAAACATGTTTCTTGATAAAGATGATCTTATTCATTTAATGCTGTTACATTTAAATCTAAATGATATATCTTACTTTGGAATATGAGGCATACTGTAATGAATTGGATGTAAAAGTTTAAATATTTCAATGGATTAAATAGTGGTTCATGTATAAACCATTATATTTCAGGGAAGTAGATGAGAAATAAATGAAACTCATGTGTGACATATGGTTGTACATATAATTTCATCAAATTAATGCTAAAAAATATTTTTTAGTAAAAAAAAATGACTTTACGAAATATTTTCAATATAAAAAATTTCATTGAATATAATACATTACATGAACACCAAACTAATACGAGACATTATTTGATTATTAAATATAACCATTGATATCATTGAATTATGAAATTTATATAAAATATAGAATTAATGGATGAAATTATTACAAGTCCTCTTTATTAAGAACATTTTTCTACAAATGAAATGGAGGTAGGATCACAAGGGTTTTTCTACAATGAGGCCTAAGATAAAATTCAACAAGTATGACTTGAGGGAAATCATATTTGGAGAAGTTCAGAACCATGGAAATCACGATGAGTTCCATGTTTGTTGAACCACCATCAACGAATCAAAAATTCCAAATCATACCATTAGATCATATATAGAGTTTTTGAGGAGTTATATATATATATGTAATAAGTATTAATATAATAATATTATTTTAGAAATAAAATATTAGTTTTTCTGAATTCCCACATTTCATATTATTGATTTTGATAGAATATTTATAAAATAGGTGTGTAAATGACGTAAAGGTGAGATTTCATATTTTTGGGTATTGTAGAAAAATAATTTTTGGTAAATTTTGACTTCATATAAGGGAGAATGTATGAAATAAATGTGTTAAATGTTATAAAATAAAAGCTTGACCTAATGAATAATAAATTTTTTTACTGGAAAACCTATTTGTTTTTTTTGAATTTAAATAAATTCTTATGATAAATGAAAAAGAATGAAATATAATTTATTTACATAAAATTGTTTAAAAAAAATAAATTATTTACCTTCATATATATAATAATATAATTTTTAAAATAATAATAAATTTTTCTAATAGTGTTAAATTTGGTTATGTGATAAATATTGGTAATGTTATGAAAATTAGAGTTTTATTTACAATTTTTAATTTCTCATATTATTTAGAATATATTTATAAATTTGTTATATTTTTTTAATACATTATGTTAAAATTTTTATAGTTTGAATGTTTTTAATTTTTGAAGAAATAGTGAAATTTTAGGTGATTATTTAAATATCATACCTGTTTATTATAAATAATATATTTTTTAAAATTGTTTATGAATAATTTTCTCATCTATAAAAGTCATATGAATATTTTAATTTCCCATTTACTGTTTAATCACAATCCTATTACTGATGAATTAGAAGATGAGTTACTATTTAAAGATATTAATTTATTTAAATAATTTATTCTAAACCCCCTTATCATCTCTGATAAATATATCCCTTTAACAACACATTTTTCCTATAATTATAAGGATTAAATCATTAAAACCCTAACAGAATATCTAATTAACTCTCTCCCCTCATCCCAGTAGCATTGGTCACATTAAGATACCAATCCAAGGCACCTTAAATAATAGTCAAAGAGAGGATATCCAAATGAATAAGTAATAATTCGAACCAAACTCTCTTAAATTAATTCTTCTTATATCACATAAAATATATCCTATTAATTACTTTTGGTAACATTTTTATTAATAATATTCTAAAACATGATTCTACAATAGGAATTCCCATTATATGATCCCTATAATTATAATTACAATGAAAAGGTTATTTAAATTATGGTTGGTACATTGCCTCTATGAGAAGAAAATTTAATTTTCCCCGCCGACTTCATTGGGTTTTGGCATTCTCATATTATGTTTAAAAATAAATTAAAAAAGTATATTCTATATTGATTCATTTTATTTAATTGTAAAATTTTCATAAGGATAAATTAATCCACATAAGTTCATCATCATCAAAAACCTCCTAAATAAAACCACCACATATGATAACATTTATAATAAATGAATAATCCCCACATATGAATTGAAATGGATATTTTATAACATTTTAAATAATGGAATGACATAAAAATCACTGCACTTAATTTCAAGAGATGTGGTTGAATTTGACAAAAAGTTCCACAATTTTGAACAAAGAGAAGTTTCCTATAAACCATGAGATGAAAACCCATAATATAGAAAGAATAAATTTTGTGCCTTAATATGATTATTAGAAACAAACATAAAATAATTTTGTAAAATAAAATATATATGAAAAAATTATAATTAATTTATTTAATAAAAAGAATTTTTTTATTTTGGAGGCTAGAAAAGTGCACCAAACAAGTCAGAACATTAGAAAGTGGTTTTTTGACATAATTTCATTTTTAGTATTCAAAAAAATTATACCTTGAATATACAGTCCTACATTTATAATATTTTATCATTTATTTATCACATTTTATTGTGTATTTATCTATATGAAAATTATATTTTCAAAAAAAATCCTATTCTTTGATGGATTCCATCATCATAAAAATATTATATTTTTTATGTGTTTGTACCATCCTATATAAATATCCATTTATTTCATAACCACATTATTCCATTACAAAATTGTTTTACTTTATTATTTTGAAGGTAGAATATGTATTGTGTTTTATTATCTAAATAATTATCATTAATTGTTTTAAAAAATAGATTTCATTACACTATTAACGATGCTGGGTTCGAAAATGATATTTTTAAATATTGAAAAGGGATTTATTTTCACATTCATATTTTTCCTACCACTCCAAATTAATTTATATAATTTTTAATTATTCTAAATGATACAATGTTGAGGATTAATTTGAAATAATATTTTTATAATTATTCCCCTCACCCTATTTGAAATATTTTCTAAAAGTTACTCATAAAATTGAATTTCCTGAAAATGATTTCTGATAACACTTTTATAGACTTCTATTATATTATAAACTATTTCTCAAATGTTATAAATAATATGGATTAATGTTTCATTTCATTCATTATGTGATTTCCAGATTTACTAAATTTTGGATATTGGAGGTTGATATCAATCAATCTATTTTGGATGATATCTTCTATGATAACATTTAAGAAACTCATTACATCCATGGGTTGAATTTCATGATATGATTAAAGAATGATTTTATGTAGAACAAATATATATATATATATATATATATATATATATATACATATGGTATAAAATTATATGATGGTTGGGGTTCTATATAGACCTATAATACATTAGTTAATGTTTTATACCTCAATATATTATGATGATATGTGTGGAAATGATTTATATTTATCTTTTTATCAACATTATGCAAGGATGTTATTGTTGTTAGTCTTTCTATGAATATTTTTGTGTAAAATGGTTTCATATATATTTGTTCATAATTTTATGATTTACTATTCCAATGATTATTTCACTTGATGATATTATGTTTCAAATCCATGTTATTGAATTTATTCTTCCATGAAGGTTCTTTTAAGATTTGATGATGTCATGTTTGAATGATTATATATTCTTAATCCATTCCCCTTTTCATCATATATTTATCACATGCTCATGTTATCTCACATTCTAATTGTTCAAGAACTTTATGAATCATTTAAAAGCATTCACTTATTGAGAATTTGAGATTAGGATTTTTTCTCTTCCACATCACCAAAAAATTATATGCATGACTATGGGTAGAATAAAATTATATATAGAGATGTTTTTTGGGAATATTGAAGTAATAAAATGTGGAAATATGTTTTTTTTGATAATATCCAACTACAATAAACATTGGGATTCTTATATTGTGATATATGTTTTTGAAATATAGTATCTAAAATATATATATTTAATGAATATTTTAATCTTATTTACATAGGTTTTCCTGAATTTATACCACATAATGTTTTTTTCTTTTTAGAGATATTGATTATAGATAATTAGTGAATACCCTATATATATGTCTAAATATTACAAAAAAAATACAAACATTAGGTAATATATGGAGTTTTTGGTATCCTATATATAAAATCCCAATCCTGAAACTAATCAGGGGATTGGGTATATTTCCCATATTCTCCTAATGTTTATAAAATTGAAAATATTTGGTTGGGTTTTAAATAAATATTCACTTACTGCAAAATGAGTTCGCCTAACTACGCACATTTTTCGAAAATCAGGGGCAATATACATGGTTGATCCACATGATTTTTATGACACATTATGATGATTTTTATTACATCAATGATAATATTACAGGAAAATGAACATAGGTAACTTATATCAAATCCTATATATTCATAATTTTTTGTATACATGATTTTTATCATTTATTTATTATATGGTCATTATTTTATTTTTTAAAGTATCTGCATCCCTAAGTTTATTTTTCTAGTGTAAATGTGTTGAATAAAGTTGAAAAGAGTTAATAAGGTTTGGAGAGGATAATGCAATTATTTTCCCAATGGGAAACCAAATATAGTGGAAAATGTTTTACAAAAACTCATAGAAATGATGACCCAACATTTAGAAAATATGAATAATAATGAAAATCATGTTGAGCCTACAAATGTACTAAGGAAAGTGTAACTTGTTATCAAAACATTCATGAAAAAACATCCAACACATTTTTTGTTTTATATAACATATTAATTTTTTATAAATATACCAACACAACTGAGAAGCCATTTAATTTTTCTATTTATAACACCATGATAAGGATTTATTAGATTGGAATCATTTAAACGACGAGAATTTCCAATGGTTAATGTACTGGGGCATGAAACATAAGAAGATGACATGAGGATTTAAAATTTTTATATTGGGATAAATGTAATTATGTCATCTCTAGTTATGTGTAGCCTAGTATGAATTGATGAGAATATCGCATTAATTAATTAACAAAAATATTAAATCGAATTAGTAGGTTGTTTTTAAGGTACATTGGATAACTGCTCATCTCAAGGAATTGTTTCTTAAAGTAACATTTTTTTGATCCCTATATATCATCCACCCATGCTTCAAAATCCTACTGGAATAATATTCATCAATATATGGGTGCTATCTTGGAGGTCTTATGATGGCTCCGACATCCTTATGATCACCACAATGCCAATACATTGATCCATGAATATGAAGATGGATTAATCACTTTGACCAACCTATAATACTACAAAATTGCCTTTAACAGCACTAGAATAGGCCTATATCATTTCTAAAAATGTGATCATAATTGTAGTGCAATAAAAAAACCAAACATTTATCAGTGCTAAAAAAGCGATGTTAAAGGAACCCTTATACAGAGCTAAAAAATTGTTGTTAAATTGGGTCTTTGACAACACTTTTGTAGCACTGTTAGAGTGGGTAGAATCATATTTTTTCGAAAAGCATTGACCCCAAAACCTTTATTAGTGCTTCCACAACCCCTTTAACAATGATCCCCCACCTTTATCAGCAATTTTCACCCTAATTACCCTTTTATTATCACTTTAAAAATTTTCACCCTCATGTGCACTCGCCTGGATTCGAACACTATATCTATCCTTCGAAGATGGAATGTCCCAACCACTTCCCCAAGTTGTTTTTTAAATTTTTATTGATTTTCGTTTTATTAATATACATATGCAAATATTTTTATAATTATGTTTAAATATATTAATAAAATATATGTGTGTGTTTATATTTATTTATATATATTATATATTATATTCATTTACATATAATAGTATATAATACAAATATATAAATGTTTGTTAATACAAAAAGATATGTATATATAAAAAACACAAATATTTATTTATATTGTAAAAAATTTGTAGATATTATTTTGAATGCATGTTTTGAATATCTATTTATTTAGATATATTAAAAAATATATTTTTACATAAATATGTTGATATGTATAATTATATGAGTGTTTTATTACAAGAAAATATAAGAAAACATGCATATATTTAATTATTAATAAAATTACATTTTAAAAAATGATAACATTTCAAAATAATAATATCAGTACGAATGTAAAGATAGGGATTAAATTCATTCCCCACTGAAAAAGGGACCCCCCCATAAAT
This sequence comes from Viscum album, assembly GCA_963277665.1. NCBI lineage: Eukaryota > Viridiplantae > Streptophyta > Magnoliopsida > Santalales > Viscaceae > Viscum > Viscum album. The sequence continues at coordinate 999,115,048 of OY728147.1, forward strand.
ATGGCTAAAAATATATCAAATGTCAAAAAATTGGGGTACCCCAACAAAAAAAATCATTTTTGGAGGCCATAGGGTTTTATGGTCCAAAAATATGGGACAAAAGAATAAATTTATCAATCAATGCATGGAGAATGTTTCCAGCTTTGATTTGGCATGTGGTAGAGGCCAAACAGACACTCAGATCAAATGTTATGACCCTATGAAGTTGTAATTATGTTTTCAAATTATTTTAGATATTTTATTAATTTTTTTAATCTTAATTGATATTAAAATTCATTTACTTGGTAATAATAAGAATATTATTAATTAAACATATTTTTTCATTTATATTATAATTCATTTTCACAAAATATCATATATATATATAGAGAGAATTTCGATTTACATTGTCTAAAACATATTTTTAAAAATATATATTATATATATCAATATAAGTATGTTTATATACTATTATATTATTCCAAATGAAATATAATTTTTCAGTAAGTTTACTTTTATCATCACCTATAAAAAAATGCTGATAAAGGGGGATCTTTATCACCGCTTCTAAAAAATCACTGATAATTCTCCACCCTTTATCCGCCCTTGAAAAAATTGTTGATAATGTTCTCAATTTAACAGTTATTTTTTTAGCGATGTTAAAGAACCCCTTTAACAACACTTTTGTAGAGATAAAAATGGGGGTATTTAGCAACAGTTTTATAAGGTGTTGTTACAGTTGTAGCACTAGAAAAACCTAGTTTTATAGTAGTGTTCTTCTCTCTATATGATTTAGGAGATATGAGAGAGAGGCTATCAAATTCACATAATTAATAGTTCACCAAATGAGAGTCTCTTCTCAAATATATAGTGTGGTAAAAAAACTCAAAAATGTTCCCCAACCCAGGAAATTTTCTTAAATATTAAATAAGTCATAAATTCAATTCCATACCCTATTAAAAATTTCATAAAATTCATAAATATTTTTATCAATTATAATTTAATAATTATATTATGTTATAAAGGAGAGTCATTTACATGACTCATTATTACCAAAAAATATTAAATAAACCATCTATATTAAAAAAATATTCATTCAATAAATATTTTCCCTTATATTCACAATAATAATTGTTAAAGCATTAAATATGTAAATAAAACATAAATTATTCTATAAACGAATAAAATTAACTTTTAATTATTCCATGGCGATCGTATTTTCTTAGATATCTCCCAGACCCCATTGCTGGTACAACAATGCTATATACTCATATTCATTAGAATAGGGATGAAATTTTGAATACACTAGTTTCGTGACTCTCTAGGACCTTTTCATTTTATAAAGGGATATTAATCTTAGACCAGAAGTGGAGTCTAGTAAACCATTATGGACCCTTAGGAGATATTCAATAGTTATAGTAACAACACCCTTCAATGAACCCATGAAATGTAATTATTTCTATTTGTCTAGTGATATCTCATAAAGTAGGACACACACTTCTTGTAATCATCCATTATTTCTTTAACCTTAATTAGCCTTACTGGAAATACATAACATATTTTAATATGGACATGGATTTGTTAAGGATACATCTATCTTGATCAACACATCATGAGATATCAATACCTTTCATAAGTGAAATATTATATCTAGATCATTCAATCAATGTTAAACCACTAACGATGCACCAAACTCAAGATACCTCTCTGCAAAATAAAGTCCATGGTATTAATCATTAACCAATGTAAATAATCAAAGTTTATATGCTTATAATATTATTATTTCAAGATACTAGTACATGTGATCATTGTAACACCCCAAGCTTCCACGACATGATTCTCTTTGAATAATACAGTAGTGTGTGTTGTACGCAACCTCAAGATTCTAACACACCACGACCAATCAAAGTAGCCATTATGAATAGTAATACACACTTTTTGAAATTTTATAAGTTTTATCTCTCAAAATGGACTTCTTTTTTGGATTCGGACTATCAAAATTATCCTAGGGTAAAATTTTGGTACTTTTCAGATAACTTTTATATTTTGATGAATAGAGAAAATTAATAAATTTTAATTAAAAATAATTTTTTTATCAAAATAATTAATAGTGATAAATTATGAATTTGAGTGGTTTTAAATTATATTTAGAATATATTTTTACGATTTAATAAAATTTTTGTCATTGGATATAATTTAACATTTAAACCAGCCATAAACAAGTTTCAATATTTTGATAGTTATTATCTCCTAAAAACACATTTTTTGTTTTAAAAACGGTAATTAATTTTAAATTAATTTCTTCCACTTATGTGTTTTGAATTCAGGAAAATGGATTCCATATTAAGAATCAAGTGTTCTAAATTTTGTAAATAGGTAACTTTTATTTTTAGTCATTTTGAATAATTACTTCGGTAAATATTTTATTTACCATGGTTAAAGGGTAAATCCGGTAAATAAGGGTAAAAAATATAATATTATAATAATGATAATAAATTACCCTAAAATGTGTCCTAAACTTATTGGTTGATACATGTCCAACCATGGGCATATTTGGGTCGATTTTGGGACCCCATGGAGCCACTTGTAGGTGATAAAAACACTTTATATTAATTAAGTTAAAGTAAATACAAAAATGAAATAAGCATATATCATTTATCAAAACATTTTTTACATTGGGTTATATATGTTATATTTTCAACTATAAATATTCATTATAAAGCTAAAAAAATCATACATAATGGTATTTTATTTATAATTTTTAGACATTTAATAATTAAATTTATTTTTGACACAATAATGATGCAGTATTTTCCTTATTAATGAAAGAATCAAATAATTGGTATTATAAAAGTTAAAATAAATATAATTTGAATGTTTTGATGTCATCCATGAATTTTATTGGTTAATATGACATGTTATAATTTCTTAAATGAATTTCATTTGAATTAATAATGTTTTTATGACTTTAACAAAAATCAATTATAAAATATTGTCAAAATTGACATAAATGAGTTTTTAAAACAAGTATTATATTATTAATTGATATTCTATTCCTAAAAATCTAAGGATCTGCCAAAGGACATATATAATGATATTTGTATCAATAATGGACAACTTTGTAATTTCTTGAATGTATATAGTACGTTTATTAACTATATAATATAAAAATACAAAGTGACATGGTAAATGTCAAAAAAATTAACAAAGAGTTAAAACTAAAAGATAAGGTTATTATAATTACGCAAACCTATCTAAAATCTACTGGTTGAAATTATTTCGTCCCATCCCTACCTTAGTCTTTTAATAATCCACTTTTGATCCATTAGAAACCGAATATGAATTTATTATAAATTAATACTTTATGTTTTTTCTAAAGATCCCGTCCCCCCTTATAAAAGGACACCACTTCCAACCAAATCTTCATACCTTCAAAGCCTTTTGGCTCGGCCAACCTCTTCCAAAATACCCTATAAACTATCCTCTCTTCATCCTAGAGGCCTTAATTTAGTTATAAAGCCATCATAAGGATCCCTTTTGATCAAATCAAAGGGAAGAACCTGAAGAAGAGGTAGTGTTTTCACCACCCTTTTTCAAGTTCCTTTCTTCTAAAACTTCTTCAAACTTTGTTATTTAATTTATAAAATAATAACTCAAGTATCTTAAATATACTATTATGTTATTTTAAATATGATACAACCATATTCAGTATTCTATCCAACCTTTGAATGACATGTCACCATACGTGCGTACATACGACTTACTATCTCCACGCCGTGGTGTAACTGTTATTCAAAACATTATTATTTTGGATGGGTATGATAATGATGTTTAGTTGATTTAAATAATAAATATATCATGATAATTATTATGTATATATGATATACCATCCAATTATATATTATTTTAATATCAAAATAATGATATTGTCGCTCCTGCGTACGTACGGACTACCGTCTCCATGAACGCGATGAGATTCATCCCCCATCGTATCCATGAAATTATAATTCACATTTGATGATTAAAAATAATGTTTAAGGACTTGATATCATTATGGATATGAATAAGATACAACCTATCCATAAAAAACACTGTTTATGTAACAAAATATATAAAAGAAAATGAGTAAGTTAACACCCGAAACGACGATAATACTAACAAAGCAATGTTAAAAGATCATATATGATATCATATTAATGTATATGATTCTTGTAGAATTTAATAACAATTATTTTACCATTATAAATGAGGTTAAACTTTCATCAACCAAGTAAATGTACAAGGTAATGGTTAATTCTACAATCTCTCCATTATCCGAGGTTGTTTATACGTAGTTATCTACTAGGATCTCTTTATCATCCACATCCATGTTTCTTAAAAATGTATTTCAAAACATTATTACTATTTTATAGACTATGAGTTAAAGTAATTTATACACTTTTTTAGTTTTTATAATATGTTTATAAAGTGATATTTTTGTCGTTTTCCAAACAATTTCCCTTTTAACCTTTTCGACAAAATTAAGGTAAGAATGTCTTTTTTAATTTATATGGAGGGTGCGACTATTTTCAACCATTACAAACTCGTAGAAGCATCCCTTACAAGCTTATAAAATTATTTTCAAAGTTAATGTTTTATTTTATAATTATGTGACTTTTAAATGATTTCAAAATAGAAAGAGATATTTCTCTAAAAAGGGTTTTTATTTCATCTATGTCAACATACTTTGATGGATTTTAAGTTTATTTGGAGTCGATTTATTATGAAACAAAACTTCCAGGTTGTATTGAAGGTTTTGTTATATGTTTTACTGTCGATATGCTATTTTTATACCATTCATGATTTATGGTTAAATTATTGACATTTCGTGTGATAGTTTTAATACGAATTCTTATGATATGTTTAAACATTTTCATATGATGAATGTACCGGACTTTGTAAGTGATTGGTGGAGCCCTCTATAGCTCGTCGATGCATAGGTAGGTCTCATGAGACAACTAGATGTGGAATTGGCTGAGGCACTTTCCCAATTTGATATATATTTTTGGCCGAGGCCTTAATAATTTTTTGACGTCTTCGCCGAGGCCTTGACAAAATGTTTCAGAATGTCTGGAATTATACATTCCCTCATTATGGAAATAATATTGATGGTTCATGTGGTAATTCAACTTGTAGAATACCCATGATTATGTTTTATTATGGCATTATTTACTCATCTCATATTCATTCCATTAATGTATTCATGTTTATATTTGGTAAAGGCATGTGGTTTCAATTATTTACCATGCATAATATTTATGTCATTTTCCGCTGCATTACTTACCCTTACTGAGCATTTTAGCTCACCCCTTTTCTTATGTTTCTTTTTTCCAAGATATGAAGAAGTTAGTTATGAGTGACCTACAGGCATAATCTAGGAGGCTTGTATGTTTCTAATGAAATATATTTGTGTTGTATTTTTCTTCAAGCTGTAAAGTTGAACTTATGTATGAATATTATTTCCAAAAATACTAAACTGATCGGTTTTTCGAGACACGATTTTGTTGTGATCATGCCAATGATATGTAATAATGCACCAACTCTAGGTAACTAGGGTCAGGGCATTACAGTTGGTATCATAGGAAGTTTAGTACAATATTTGGAAACTAGATTTAAATAAACTCTGATTAGAGAACATATCCTTAAGATAGACTTTGAGGATTAGTATAGAAGAACTTCCTAGAATTTTGGTATTTTAGAGATTTTGTGAGTTTTCTAAGAAATAAATCCCTGTCTGGATATGAGCATGTAGAGTTGGATCTGGCATAGATGTACCTAAGGTTAAAACCCGAAAACACCGCTTTGAGCTAGACTTGAACGAGAACTGGTGCACGACAATGGGCCTTGCTTCACTCTTGGTTACGACATTCTTGGGAGATATACTTAGGATAATTCTAATTTTCATTATAAACCATTATGAAGGGTTTATGAGTATATATTTCCTAAAATAAAACATTTTTCTTTCTCATGATGGATTATATCCATAAATAGTTCAATTTATGTTAAGTGTTTTACATATTTGGAATTAGGTATTTTGATTCATAAACTTACCTAATTTATGCCATTTATTGTATATAGTCCCTAGTGGAAGGAATGGAAACCTTATAAATGCACGCACTCCATGTAGGATTTGCCTCCTGCTCAAGACAATTAAAGTGTAGCGGGTGATGAAATTGGTGCTGATCAGCTAATCACCATACTGGGACAACTCACTCAGGTTATGAATAATAACCTTACACGTATGGACCACCTAGATCCACAGCGTGTATGATCAATGTTATATCGATTCATGAGGTAACAACCACCAAAATTCAATGGGAGTACAAATCCATTAGTGGCTGAGCAATGGATAAATTCCTTAGAGAAAATATTCCATGATTTGGGGAGTAGTGAAAGGGAAAAAGTTAGCGTGGAAATTTACCGCCTCACTGGAGATGCTGATCAATGGTGGTCATTGATTCAAAACAAAAAGGAAGATGATGAAGTATAAAATATAGAATACATGGAGTTCAAAGAGATTTTCGTTGAAAAATACTTTTCTCATGACCATCGACAGGATATGGATAGAAAATTTCTCAGTCTGAGGAAAAAGGAGGATGAGAATTTCTCTAAGTATGAGGCTAACTTTACAAGGGTAGTGGGGCATGCTACAGATTATATACATATCCCAAGAAGTAAGATTGATCGTTTCTTTGATGGGTTAAAACCATTTTTCCATCGAGCATTAGTATCACAATCATTCTCATCATATGAAGATATTGTCTCGTGTGCTATCAAGCCAGAAAATTAATTCTCTAAGTCATATGACTTTAAATCAAATCAAGAGAAGAAGAGATCTGCTGAACACTATGGGAAAGGAAATAAGAAATCAGGGAAGAAGGGGAGAATTTAATTTCCACCCTGTGATAATTGTGGAAGGGAGAACCCTGGTACCTGTCTAAAAGTAAAAGGAGTTTGCTACAAATATGGACAGAAAGTTCATCTAGCTGGTGATTGTAAAGGAATGAAATATGCTACCAATGTTCAAAGCAACAATTTAAGAAAGATGGGAGATTATGAAAATAAATGTCCTAAGCGTTAGGGCAACTTACCTCAGAAAATGCCAAGGGATCAGGGCCAAGATTATGCAATTATTACTGCTGAGGTTGAAGCCCCGAAAGACATGGTGCCACGTAATTTAATGTTTTTCCTCAAGTTTAGCCAATGATTTATTTAATTCTGGATATTCACATTGTTTCATATCTTCCCAATTTGCTAAAAAAATTAGATATTTCCAATTTGATTTAACAAGGGAGTTTTCAGTCAAAACTCCCAAGGGAAGTATCATTGCAATAATGTTTTGTGAATCAGTCCCCATTAGAGCATACAAATGTTCTTTATCTGCTGATCTCATGGTCATACCCATGACTGAATTTGATATAATCCTTGGTATGGATTGGCTTTTGGACCATGATGTGAAAATTTATTTTAAGAAGATGGAGGTTACGATTTTTGATGATGATGATAATGAACACCTTGTATTTAGAGAAGAATTGTCACCACCTGATTCTTATCTAGATCCACCCCCAGTAGCTCATCTAAATTCAATTATCAGGGAGGAAGAGAATGAAATAACTGTGGGTGAGGAAAGGAATTTTCAAATAGAGGATTTAATTATTGTGAGAGAATATGTTGATGTGTTTCTAGAAGATTTAATTGGACATCATACAGAATGAAAAATTGAGTTTTCCATTGATTTAATTCCCGGCTGAAGGCCCATATCGAAAACCCCTTATAGAATGGCCACTATGGAATTGGTTGAACTAAAGAAAAATATGGAGGAATTTAGTAATAAGGGATTTATTCCCCCTAGTTTCTCTCCAAGGGGATCCCCTGTCCTTTTTTAAGAAGAAAGATGGATCTATGAGGTTGTGCATTGACTATAGGGAGATCAATGCTATAACAATAAAGAGCAAGTATCCCCAACCTCACATTGATGATTTATTTGACCAACTGCATGAAGATCAATAATTTTCAAATATTTACCTTCAATATGGATACCATAAGTTGTGTGTGAAGAAGGAATACATTCCGAAGACAATATTTTGAACCAGGTACAGGCATTACGAGTATACAGTAATGCATTTTGGGCTGACTAATGCACCCTCTATTTTCATAGATCTAATGAATAGTGTTTGAAGGTATATCTTCATGACTTTGTAGTGGTATTTATATATGATATCTTGGTATACTCCAAAATCTAAAAAGATCATGAAAATCATTTGCACATTATATTAAAGACTCTGAGAAGACATGAATTATATGGGAAGTTTAGAAAGTGTGACTTTTGGCTTCAGGAGATTTCTTTTCTTGGACATATTGTATATAAGGATGGAATATCTATTGATCCTTCTAATAAAAGAGAAATCCAAGAATGGCCTACACCAATGAGTATAAGTAATGTACGTAGTTTTATTGGTTTAGCAGGTTATTATCAACGTTTTGTCCAGAATTTTTCCCGATTGGCTAACCCATTAATGAAGCTCACACGTAAAGGTGTTAAATTTGTTTGGAAAAAAGAGATTGAAGAATGTTTCGAATAACTGAAGAGAAAATTAGTCAATGCTCTTATATTGACTCTACCATCGGGGGATGGCTGGTTTGTTATTTATAGTGATGCATCGAAGAAAAGAATTTTTTGCGTCTTTATGCAGAATGATAGAGTTATTTCCTATGCATCACGATAGAAGAAAATTCATGAGAAAAACTACCCTACTCATGATCCTGAGTTAGCTACTGTAATCATTGCTTTGAAGATTTGGAGACACTATCTCTATGGTGAAAAATGTGAGATTTATACTGATCACAAGATTTTGAAGTATATTTTCTCACATAATGAACTCAATATGAGGCAAAGGAGATGGATTGAACTATTCAAAGATTATGATTGCACGATACAATACCACCAGGGGTAGGAAAATTAGGTGGCATATGCTTTGAGTAGAAAGGATCAGATATTTTTGAACAAGATGAGGGTTGAAAAGGATCCTATATACATGGATCTAGTAAATGTGGATATGGGAATCACCATGGAAGGTGAAACATCAATGCTTTTTCAAATGGTTGCCAAACCATCTTTACTAGAAAGGATAAAGGGTTTTCAGACCGATGATGAAGAGTTTCAAAAGAAGATTAAAGCTGTGAATGATGGTAGATTGAGTGACTTTTTGTCTGAAGATGGAATTTTGAAATTGGGAGGGGACTTTGTGTCTCTAATATACCTTATCTAAAATGGGAAATGATGGATGATGATCATTGTTCAAATTTCTTGATACACCCTGGGAGCACTAAAAAGTATAGAGATTTGATGGATTATTTTTGGTGGGACAACATGAAGAGGGAGATTGCTGATTTTGTGTTAAGATGTATGGTTTGTCCACAAGATAAAGCTAGAAGGCAACAACCTGGTGAGGTATTGCAACCTCTTCCCATAAATGAGTGTAAATGGGATAATATCACGATGGAATTTGTCATACGACTACCAAAGACTCCTTGAAGGAACGATGCAATATTGGTCATTGTTTCTCATCTTACCAAGTCAGTGCATTTTTCTTACTATAAGGAAAGATTTACCACTTTAATGTATAGAAAGACTATATATTAATGATATTGTGAGACTTCATGGAGTACCCATATCAATTGTTTCTGATCATGATCCCCGTTTTACTTCAAGATTCTAGAAAAGTCTTCAGAATGCCATGGATACTGAACTTCGTTTGAGCACTGCCAACAACCCTCAAACAGATGGACAATCAGAACGGAATATTCAAACCTTAGAAGACATGTTGAGATCATGCTGACTTGACTTTCAGGGTATGTGGGATCAATATTTTCATCTGGTGGAATTTTCCTATAACAATAGCTTCCATTCAAGTATTCAGATGGAACCATATGAAGCATTATACAGAAAGAGATGTCTCACACCAACCTGTTGGGATGATGTTGGTGAAAGAAACCTTGTAGGCCAAGAACTGGTGGAGGAAACGATGTATAAGGTAAAGGTAATCCAAAACCACATCAAAGCAGCTCAAAGTAGGAAGAAGAGCTATTCCGATAAACAAAGGAAGGATTTGGAATTTTAGGTAGGAGATCATGTTTTCTGGAAGGTATCTCCATGTAAGGGAGTTATACGTTTCAGAAAGAAGGGAAAATTGAGTCTCATGTATATCAGACCTTTCGAAATTCTAGAATGAATTGGGGCTGTCGCTTACCGTTTGGCAATGCCGCCAAATCTCTCCAAAGTTCACGATGAGTTCCATGTATCACTGTTGAGAAAATACATGCCTGACCCAATGAAAGTACTCACATATGAGGAATTAGAATTGGAACCCGATCTATCTTATTGCGAAGAGCCCGTCATGATTTTTGATATGAGAGAACAAGTGCTGAGAAACCAGACAACTCGTCTGGTAAAAGTTCTATGGAGGTACCATAAGATGGAAGAGGCAACGTGGGAACCCAAGGGACTTATGATGAAAAACCACCCGAGTCTTTTTATACAGTAATTTTCAGGAAATTTTGAGGATGAAATTATTTGAAGGAGGGGAGAATGTAACACCCTAAGCTTCAACAGTATGATCCTCTTTGAATAATACAGTAGCATGTGTTGTATGCAACCTCGAGATTCTAACACACTGTGACCAATCAAAGCAGCCGTTATGAATAGTAATACCCACTTTTTGAAATTTTATAAATTTTATATCTCAAAATGGACTTCATTTTTGGATTTGGGAAATTGAAATTTTCCTAGGGTAAAATTTTGGTACATTTCGGATAATTTTTATATTTTGATGAATAGTGAAAATTACTAAATTTTAATTAAAAATAACATTTTTAATAAAAATAATTAATAGTGATAAATTATGAATTTGAGTGGTTTTAAAATCTATTTAGAATATATTTTTACCATTTAATACAATTTTGGTCCTTGGACATAATTCCACATTTAAACCGGACGTAAACAAGTGTCAATCTTTTGTAAGTTATTATCTATTAAAAATACGCCTTTTGTTTTAACAATGGGATTTAATTTTAAATTAATTTCTTCCACTTCTGTGTTTTGAAATTAGAAAAATGGATTCTATATTTAGAATCAGGAGGTCTAAATTTTGTAAATATGTAAGTGTTATTTTTAGACATTTTGAATAATTACTTCGGTAAATATTTTATATACCATGGTTAAAGGGTAAATCCGGTAAATAAGGGTAAGAAAAGTAATATTATAATAATAATAAATTACACTAAAATGTGTCCCAACCCTCTTGGTTGATACATGTCTGACCATGGTCATCTTTGCGTCGATTTTGGGACCTCATTGAGCCACTTGTAGGTGATAAGGATACATTATATTAATTAAGTTAATGTAAATACAAAAGTGACATAAGCATATAACTTTTAGGAAAACAATTTTTTACATAGGGTTATATATGTTATATTTTCCACTATAAATATTCATTAAAAATCTAAAAAGATTTAATACATAATGGTATTTTATTTATAATTTTTAGACATTTTATTATTAAATTTATTTTTGACACAATAATGATGAAGTATTTTCCATATTAATGAAAGAATCAAATAATTGGTATTATAAAAGTTAAAATAAATATCATTTAAAAGTTTTGATGCCATCAAAGAATTTTATTGGTTAATATGAAATGTTAGTCTTGGTTAAATGATTTTTTTTTGAATTAATAAATTTGTTACGACTTAAAAAAATCAATTATTAAATATTGTCAAAATTGACATAAATGAGTTTTTAAAACAAGATTTATATTATTAATTGATATTCTATTCCTAAAAATCTAAGGTTCGGCAAGTTTATTAACTATATAATAAAAAAATACAATGTGACATGGTAAATGACAAACTAATTAACTAAGAGTTTAAACTAAAAGATAAGTATAATATAATGACCCAAACCTGTCTAAATTATATTTGTTGAAATTATTTTGACCCATCCACACCTTAGACTTTGAATAATCAACTTTGGAGATATTAGAAACCGAATATTAATTTATTATAAATTAATACTTTAAGTTTTTCCTAAAAAGCCCCTCCTCCCCCTTATAAAAGGAAACCACTTATAACCAAATATTCATACCTTCAAAGCCTTTTGGATCAGCCAAAATCTACCCAAATACCCTCTCAACTATCCTAACTTCATCTTAGAGGCTTTCCTTTATTCATAAATCTATCTTAAGGATCCCTTTTGATCAAATCAAAAGGAATAACCCGAAGAAGAGGTAATGTTTTCACCACCAATTTTCAAGTTCGTTTCTTCTTCAACTTCTTCTTCCTTTGTTATTTCCTTTCAAAAATAACAACTACAATATCTTCTATATAATTTGATGTTATTATAAAAATGGTACAACCATATTCAGTATTCGATCCATCCTTTGAATGACATGTCACCATACGTGCGTATGTACGGCTTACCGTCTCCACGGTGTGGTGTAATTGTTATTCAAAACATTATTATTTTGGATGGGTATCATAATGATGTGTAATTGATGTAAATAATAAATATAACATGATAAATATTCTGTATATATGATATACCATCAAATTATATATTATTTTAATATCAAATGAATGCTATTGTCGCTCGTGCATACGTACTGACTACCGTCTCCACGAACGCGATGAGATTCATTCCCTATCATATCAATGCAATTATAATTCTCATTTTAGGATTAAAAATAATGTTTAAGGACTTGATATCATTCTGGATATAAATAATAGACAACCTATCCATAACAGACACGGTTTATGTAACAAAATATATAAAAGAAAACAAGTAAGTTACCACCCGAAACGACGATAATACTAACAAAGCAATGTTAAAAGGCATATATGAAATCATATTAATGTATATGATACGTGTATAATTTAATAACAATTATTTCATCATTATACAGGAGGTTAACCTACCATTAACCAAGGAAAAGTACAAGGTAAGGGTTAATTCTACAATCTCTCCATTATCTGAGGTTGTTTATACGTAATTATCTACTGGGATCTCTTTATCATCCACAAACAATGTCTCTTTTAACCTTTTCGACAAAATTAAGGTAAGAATGTCTTTTTTAACTTATACGGAAGGTGCAGCTATTTTCTACCATTACAAACTCATCGAAGCTTCCCTTACAAGATTATAAGAATATTTTCAAAGTAAATGTTTTATTTTATAATTATGTGACTCATAAATGATTTCAAAATAGAAATAGATATTTCTCTAAAAGGGTTTTGATTTCATCTATGTCAAAATCATTTGATGGATTTTATGTTTATTTGGTGTTGATTTATTATGATACAAAACATTCATATTGTATTGAAGTTTATGTGATATGTTTGACTGTGGATGTGCTATTTTTATACCATTCATGATTTATGGTTAAAGTATTGACATTTAGTAATATATTTTTAATATGAATGTTTGTGGTATGTTTAAACCTTTTAATATGAGGAATGTATTGAACTTATTAAGTGACGGGTGGAGCCCGCTATAGCTCCTCGATGCATCGGTAGGTCTAATGAGACAACTAGACGTGGAATTGGCTAAGGCCCTTTCCAAATTTAATTTTTGTTTTTGGCCGAGGCCTTAATCATTTTTAGACGTCTTGGCCGAGGCCTTGAAATTTTTTTTTAGAATATACGGCATTATACATTCCCTCAGCATGGGAATAACACTGATAGTTCATGTGGTCATTCTACTTGTAGAATACCCATGATTATGTTTTATTATGTCATTATTTACTCAGCTCATATTCTTTCCATAAAAGTATTCATGTTTATTATTGTTAAAGGTATGTGGTTTCAATTATTTTCCATGCTTAGTATTTATGTCATTTTCTGCTGTATTACTTACCCTTACTAAGCGTTTGAGCTCACCCCTTTTCTTATGTTTCATTTACCTAGGATATGATGAAGTTAGTTATGAGTGACTTGCATGCATAATCGTGGAGGCTTGGATGTTTCTAATGAAATATATTTGTGTTGTGTTTCTCTTCAAGCTGTACAGTTGAACTTATGTATGAATCTTATTACCAATAATACTAAACTGACCAGTCTTTCGAGAAATGATTTCCTTGTGATCATTCCAATGTTATTTAATAATGCACCGACTCTGGGTAACTAGGGTCGGGGCGTTATAATCATAAATATGAATTTTGAATGGAACCTAAAACATGTAGTGTCTTATTGGTGTGTAAGTCCTCAAGATATTATATACCCAATATCACTAAGTGACAACTTCATAAGAATAATCCTTATGTATTATCCACCCCCAATAACTGATAGTAAAGAATCATCTACATCTAGTAACTATAATATATATATACTATTAAACATTTATTAAGATCATTTTCATAGTATATCGAGGTTCTACTTATATCTGGGAACATCTATAACATATAAATATGAAAAATGATATATGGACTTTACCATGTAAACTTTAGATGCATAAAATTTCAACATTATTATGGTGAATATACAACATTAATAACTCAATATATACATGACATGGTTATTGAATTTTTTTTATAATCAGAGTGCATGTTACCAACATTAAAAAAACCCCACATACACTAGATCCATGTTTCTAATGATCAACCTATTAACTCTCACATGACTATATGATGTTATTACAGTGTTATGAATCTAATCATTGGGGTTTCCACATCACCTATACAAGGATACTCTTCTATCTGTGACATAACCTCCTTTAGTAAGACTTATCAGAAGATTGTATTCCAAAGTATATGCATTTTTTTCATAGTAAATATTTGACATCTTTGATAGTTCTATTATAGTAATATTTTAATAATCATATTATCATTATACATTACATAATACAAAAAATTTAAATAATTAGAGGAAATAGTTTCATAATTTACAATGTTTTTTCTACTAGACCAGAGGTCAAAATGCACTTAATATATATAAATATGGATATCACTAGATTGAATGATATTTTATTTTTATTTATCTTATCCTATATATGATATTAGATCATATTGATCCAAATTAATACTAGTTTGTCTCCCCTTATAAGTGTTGTGTCTTCCAATACAACTAGAAGTAACATATCCCTTGTAGTCTTTCATGTACAATTAGATAATTATGACCACTTCCCATAAAGTACTGCCCAATTTAACTGATATTTTCCTTCAATAAGTAATATGTTTGAAATATAAAATCTAGTATATATAATTTAATATGTTATTGATCCATCAAAGAAGAATTTAAAATTCTAATCACTACATTAATACACTATTATATATCATATATGTGTATATCGAGAGATTTATTTCATTTGAAATTGGGAAAAACCATCCCTCGAATTGTTCCAACATGTATTTTTTGATACCTTATCAATGTATATACTTTTTATTGTTCTAGGAAACCCATTATATCTATGATAATTGATATTAGTCACTAAAACCTAGCATGAAAATTTATTTAAATCTTAGTATAGTTACATTAAATCTATTATAAACTAACTATATGTGTAAAAAATAATTTCTATACCTGATAAAAAAAAATTCATAGAAAAATGTTGAACTCCCAATATCTACTTGTAGAAATATGGAAGAAATTAATTCTAAATAAATATTCTATGTTATTGTTTTTAATTTAATCTAAACTTTGATTTATTAACATGAACCCCTATTATAATTCTATGGTGTCAGCAAATTTTTACAATTGTATCGTAAATAAAATTTCCAAAAATGTTGACCATGGAATCAAATTCCAATAAAATGATCATAGAAATAGCTATGACAAGTATAATTCTATATGATATGTACATTAGGACTTGGTAATCAAATTTATCCATATTAGAGAACCCTCTTATAACACCCATGTATAGTCTCTCTTGAATTCCATCCAATGGTTATACATACAATTTATGAAACTACCAAAATATAGACATAACATTGGTATATTGAATAAATTTCCCCAATTCATATTAATATCTCAATCATAAGAGTTTTATATGTTTCTACTTATAAGGTCTATTATTTTCAATTAATAATATATAAACTACCATGGTTAATATAACCCACCACTATGGTTTCATTCTTCCAACAAAGAATGTGTCTCTGGAATATTCCTTTTTCTCATGATCTTTTTAAAATTTATCTCATGTCAACTATTTCTGGGTCTTCATCCTTGAATTAACCCATGTTAATATTTTTGTAACTATATCAAACAAATATGTTAAACATTTATAGAAATAATGTACATAACATGAATATCTCTATTCCATCTTATTTATTTCTTTAATATACTTATAAACCTTTAGAATAATTATATTATATGAACATTTTCTTTTTTAAGATGTTGGATTATTAATATCACTAACAAACAATTTTCATCTAAAAACCTGTTATTATGACATGTTAAATTTATATAATATAATAACACATATGATATATTTCATTAATGTTTGGATACGGTAAAGATATTTTACTACAATTTGTGATAAATTTCTTTAATTATAATGGAATTATTTGTAATGCATATGAACCTTCTCATTGATTCTACTTTTACTTACATCATGATTCAAATGTGTATAAAAGAATGCGCATTTATGAATTATTCCATAACACATTTTATTGTCAAATGTATGAATGTAATGTCATCAAAACCCCCTTAACCTAAAATCATAAATTTTCTATTTATAAGGAAATGTGAGTTTAGGAATAATCATACTCTATATTTCATGATTGATTAATACATGGTCCATATATTATTCAACATAGGGGCCATTAGGTACACATATCATCTAATCATTTTTATTCTTTACTTATCTTTTTCATTATATAATACTCTTAGTAGTGTTTTATTATATTTATTTACCACTCTATTTACAATGTAATAGTTACCATTATGTTGAATAACTAATTTCAAAATCATTGTGGACTACAATCTAAAGGATACTTTGTCTAATGAAAAAAAATTAAAATTTTTGACAATCCATTTTTTCTATTGTGTTAGGAATCATATTGGGTATATCCTAAAGGACTAAAAAAATTACAAGATAAAAAATTATCATTTCAGAACTAGGAATAACTAAGTCTCACATTTTATATTAATCAATTATTTCAAATGATATATTCATTAAGGAACTGTTAGTTACGAATTGGACACCACAAACCACATTTATTTTTACAAGGAATAACATATCATTTAGAATGATGGGTTCATGATATAACTAATTATGTAATTCTCAAATAATGTTTAACTGGAATCATAAAACATGGTAAATAGAAGTTGTGTATTTCACACCACTAACATTAGAATCACTCTTTCTCAACATCATATAGAATTCTTCGTACGTATTAAAACATCTCTATAAATACACAGTAAATTTATTTGGTTACAAATGTGGAAATAATTCAGTATCTAACACCTAAAAAATAAAATTGAAACATCCCTTATAATTTATGCATATACCTAATGAATAAGTGGACAATTTTTCAACAATTCAGTTCATTTCGTTTATATTTGATTGAAATTTATCAATAAATTAGATGAAAATATTGACATGTATGATGATCCACAAATTTTCAATGAGGGATTTTATAAAGGACTTTTGGGAAAAAACATTACATTTTCCATTTGAAATTTTATTTCAACATTTTCACCATAATAATTAATGATTAATAATTCTTTATGTTCTTATCAACTTAGAGAACCTTACCAAAAAGTTATTGAAACATTTTTCTCCATTTTTTTAATACTAAATAAAACTAGAGTAATTGGGTGAAAATAATATAACATGTCTATGTTTTTAAATATCACAACACATCTTTCAATTTATACATACTCGTTGTTATCATCATCTCATTCACATGTGACATCATTATATCCTCACCAGATTCATGAATATGTCACAACATGTAGAACTATCAATTTATTGATTTTATTTTCACAATATATTAGTAATTCAAAATAGGAATATGATGGAAACATAAAATGGTTTATACACAAGACAATTCTAATAACCATTATCACCATTGATAATATCACGACCCATCCACGGGGCCCATGCCGTGACTACCTCAAGCCCGCCTTCCATAGCTCAGGGGCTGGCGACTAGCACCAAAGGTGTAAATCAAGAAAAAAGGGAAGGCATTTCATTTTATAAAGTAAACAAAAACCCAACAGAGGATGCAAGTGAAGTAAGAACTAAGTAAAACTGGGTACAAGGTAAGTGCTGAAAAGTAAATGGGCCAGTATACAAACCCATATGAAAGTACAGTACAACTGAAATAAAAGTACAACATAACTACACAGACTTTGCCGAATCCTTGAGTGTAATATACCGAAATGACCATCTCGATCCAAGGATTCCTACGCAACTGACGGTGCGTTGATCAGAGGCCTGTATCTCAAGTTATAGGCAAAAGACCAAAAACGGTCCGAAGTGGGGGGGGGGTCTGGGCCCGGTCCGACCAGGCCCAACCCCCACAGGGTCGGCCTAAACAGGGTTGACCCGACCTGGGTTCGGGTCCTGCCCGGTGGGGCACGACCAGACCCAGTAGGCCACGGCTCGGTCCGCCGATCTGCCCCGGCCTGGCCGGGGTAGTGCACTGGCTCAGCCAGCAATCTGAGCAGGCGGCATGACCCCTGCTTTCCGTGGACGCGGTGCTAGGGAGGCGTCGCGGCTCCCCTGGATCCCGCGCAGCCACAAAATTTTAACCCTCACCGCTGGGGCTTTAACTGCGACAGGATACTGTGGCCGCGCGTCGGGGAACCACCGCCTCCGGCCACCGGCACCGCCGAGGGCTTCCATGGGCCACTAGAGTCATTCCAGTGGTCCGATTTTTCTTCTGTCTACGCATGCGGTTGCCTCGGGACCCATATATCACTGCAAAGGCCTCCAATAGCCATTCTGGTCCTACTTCATTATCGCCAAATATTCCGTGCATCAAGAACAAAGTAGCTATGGGTTCAGACTTGTTCTTTAGTCCATACCCACCGCGATAGTGGTTCAAAACGTCACCTAATAATTTCAGACCATTCCAAGCATATAGATCTACTAATGAAATATAAATAATCTCCTACCTCAACAATTGATGTTGAATGTCGGAAACGTGGTAGACGACGTCGCAGGGAAGAGGATCGTAGGTGTCTTCGGATTGCACCGAGGAGGAAGTGGCATCTCCTCTCTTGCCGCATAGAAGAGTAAGGGTGGCACATCGTAGAACCTCAAGGAACCAGCGTTCTTTGTCATTCTTCGTCAGAGACCAGCATTCTTCCAAAAACTCCAAAGCTCTCCCGATCACTCTCGCACAGTGAATGCTCTTCCCCAAAATTAAATAATTGGATCCTCCTATAATTTAATTACTCATGCAAAGAAACTCCCAAAATTAAATCACCACATTTAATAACGTGTTGACTATTGACTAATGGAAGAGAGAGGGAAGATCCCCATTAATTATACGCATTGGAATATAAAAAAGGGGTTTCCAAATTAAAGAGGGGGTTTTTAATGAGTTTAGAGGAAATTAAAAGGTTGGGGATCCTGTGGGCCCCACCTCTCTAACATCCACACATGGGTAGTTAAGTGGATGTGGGTCCCACCCTTAACAACCCATGGGTGGAGTTAAACACTCTAGATATAAAATAAAATTGTAAAACAATTTAATTTACTTCTCAAATAAACCCCAAAAATAAACTGCAAATCCACATAAAATGCAACTGTGGTAAATGTCCCCTTAAGCAATTACAGGCGCTGCGAGTTCATCGGTGCCCTCCGTTTTTAATTCTGAGCACCAGTTCAAAAGATAGAGAAACCCACTTGTTCGTTTACTGAATGTACCCGAGCTAAACATCGGAAATTGATTTCGGGCACACCAGGCCTTTGAATCAAGCGCTGTTAGAAGCCACAGACTCATAGAATTCCAAATTATTTAAAAACAAATCCTTGAAATATACGAGTCTTTACAGATTCCTGGGGTGTCTTTGATGGTAGTAGGGACACTGGAACATATAACCTCCATTAATTTATTACTACGTTTCACAAGAACCTATACTACACTTGGAAATTGGTTCTAGTTAGGACATTCTATTTTCCTATAATTAATCATAGTGAACTTATGGTATATCTAGGAATTTATACGAGAAGTAAAATTTTAGAAGGTTACTAAATTATCATGAATTTTGATTACATATTATAGGTTTACAAAATTATGAGAGTTCAATCACCATGTGATCGAATCCTAGTATCCCTCACAGTTGGATTTAGAATATCTATTTGTTGGAATAATATAGTGGAAAAATTTCCTCATATCTAAGATATGGTTTCACTACTATGTAAATATTTTCATGTTATGAATTTGATAGGCCACTAACTTTACCTCATAGATCCATGAACGATTCAACAAAGTACTAGCTTCTAGAAATCATAACCATGATTTACACAACACATTAACTCTAAATATGAAACAATATAGATTTGAAAAAATATTTTATTGAATAACTAGTTTTGTCAATCCAACGCTTTTATACGGATTCCACTATGTAATAGGATCCCTTGCCTCAAGAATATGAGTATATCATATAGCTATTTTATTTCAAACTCAAATGTTGGAAGGAATTTATGTTTAACATTTCTTTGATGATTTGAATTATTTCTTAATGAATGAAATAATTTTCTATTTTATATTCACTTAACCAGCAGATTCACTCTCATTAAAAAAGAAATTAAATATAAAATATCTTATATGTATTAATCCTTGAATTTTCGTTTATTACTTTATATTACAATGAAGACATGGAAATTCAAAATAAATATTATAAATCACTCGTAAATTAAATAATCAATTTGACTGATCATGATTCATGATTTTTTGTTTTCTATTTAATAAAAATCAATAAAACAATAAACTTGGATAAAATAATTCAGTTATTTCTTACTCATTTTGTATTTTACACCCCTTCCAAATATATCCATGTATTTTCTAGAATACTTCCTCATATTAGCTTGTTGCTTGTCAATTAACGCCCTAAAAATTATACATAATTAACTAGGAATAAATATAGTACATGAATAATAATTATCCCATACGTGTATTCCCTTATACATATAAATTTGGAAAATTCATTGTAGAAAGTATCAAAAATAAATTAATTATTACATAAATAACACATAATTACAGTAATTAATTAAATTAATTAAATTCTATACCAACATTGGTTGGTTGATTCTCAAGATCAGTCTGAATGAAATATACATGTCATATAAAATTTATTTTATAAAAAATTGTACTCAAGTGGAATTTAAATAAAATAATATAATTTAAAATAATTTTATTTCTTATAATAAAAATAGAATGTTCCTTAAAAAATTTTAATTATTTATAAAAATATTTCTAGAATTTGTTATTTTTTAAAATATTTTTAGGCCTTGGGTGGATTTTAAAATTCTTAAAATGGGTTGTAGGATAATTCTAGGCCTAGAATGGGCAAATAGGGTCCGGTTGAATAGACCGATCCATTGTGTCAGCTGAGAATAGGTTCCCTACGCACTGCATAGGGATGTGGTTGGTGAAGTTGGAAGTGGTGTCTCAACCACTAAATGGAACTTTTTAATGAAAATTTTTATTTTAAAAAATATCCACTAAAATTGTAGGAGGATGTCTTGATGACCTATAATTATTTGGTGAGCCAATAATGTAACATAGGAGCCTCAACACCCCCTTTAAATGTTTTTCTCATGCCTTGTCCATATTTACCCCCAGGATGAATTTATTATTTGTTTCTTAGTCAGCCATACCAAGAATCAACCCCCTCCCCATAAAATTAGTAGTTTTTTCACACTTAATTTTTTGTTTTCCATTCATTTTTATGATTATATAATAAAAATAAAATTAATATAAAAAACATGATGTAGAAAATGTGATTCTTGTGAATACCATTTCTGCCACAAGAAACATTGTCGAAGATTTGGGGTTCATCAGACAACTACGGTTTTAATTCAAATGTCACTCATGACTAATAGTAGGTTAAATAATATATATATATATATATATATATATTTGATTGTGAATTATTTATTTGTAATCCAAAAGTACAATATTTTTTTTCAAAATTAAAACTCAAGATGACTAAAACATGGTTATCCAAGATCTAATTGATGTGTTGGTGGTGGTAGTGCAATTGTTGATACAACGTCCACTATAATTTAATGAAAATTTGAAATTCTTTATTGGAATAAAACATCATGTAATTGTCTTGATAGCAAATAAATGTACCCGGACATAGACTAGAATAAAATTGGATGGGGATTTAAATCTTTTCATCCTGATTGGCACAATTATGAAACATATGATGATATAAAACATTATATTAAATGAAAATGGTTTATTTTTTTGAAATTAAGAATAAAATTGAATCAAATAAATACCATGGTTGGTTTTAAGGTTCATTCCACAACCGCTCTTCATTAATGATCATAGTTAGAATTAACCAATTTCAGATCTCTCTAAATAATCCATGCACCATTTGAAAGGAAATTGGAATTTTAATAATCAATATATGTTTTCTAGCAAAGAGATCTAATGAAGTATTTGATAACCTAACTCTCACCACAATTCTGATCCATCAATTCTTGAAGAAGAACTTGGACCAATCACATGGATAGACAAGATATCATTTTAGGATATAGGAGAGATGATAAAGAGGCTCTCAAATTCAATAAATAAATAATATTCCCATCAAGTTACTCCACTCACTTATATAAGGAGTTAAAAAATACATGGAAATGGATCCCCATTCCATAAGAATTTATTACTGACTAAATAGGTCATAAATGACATGTTATAACCAAATAACCGTATAACAAACATCATTAATAATATTATCACTTAAATGTAATATAAAAAATATATTTCATGATAAAATAGATTCATTAACTAATATATTTATTCCAATACATTTTAAACAAACATTGAATATTAAAATAACATCCCTTAATTAAATATTTTCTGATGAATTGAATTTAATACTAATAAATATTTCAAATAAAGAGATTCAATTTTTTTTAAAAAGGTAATGCTTTGGTCAAAGACCAAAGCACAATTTATTGATAATTAAAAAAGGATTACAAGAGGCGAAAGGAAGGGAATTTTTTACAATCTCTGTCAAAAAGATATAATAAGTCAGAAGGGATATAGTCTAGCCAAGTCATGCTTTGATGAACTCCTTTGTTAGAAAGAGCATCAACAACGACATTTGCTTAACTGTAGGCATGAGTAGCTCTATAATCTATCCCATGGAGCAAGTTGAGGTAATTCATCTAACAATCAGTGAGTGTCCACACTAGATGGATGTTGCCATTCCAAATGTCGTGGATGATAGTGGTAGAATCACTTTCAATCCATAGCTTTCTCTAACCTCTTTGAAGAGAAAAATCAACATCATGAATGACGCCAAGCATTTCTGCCTCCAGAGATGAAGAGTGACCACAACCAACATAGAAGCATCCCTGACACTGTCCGGCTGAGTCTCTGAAGATAGTACCACAAAAGGCAGGACTTGGGTTGCCTTTGGAAGTGCCATCAACATTCACTTTGATCCATCCTGGCATTGGAGATTGCCAAAACACTTCAAAGGAGCATTTAGGCTTTAGGAAAATTCCAGGAACATGGAGATGCCGAAGGATCTCAATGTCACCAACAGAATTGTTGCAACAATCTTTTTGAATTGAGGTAGCTTCATGAATCGCAAAAAGAATTCTAGATTTCCTTGCACTAAGATTAAAAGAGTGATTATTGTGAATGAGATCATTTCTAACGTACCATAGCTCATGCAGAAGTTTATCCATTGACGCAAGAAACAGATTTTTATCCGGTAGAAAAGCATCATATCTAGTGCAGTTATTTAAAAACAAGGAGATTGAGTCAGTAAAAGGATTTCTGCAATTAAAAAGGTCAAATATATAATTCCAAAGGGCAGAGGCCGTCACACAAGATAGAAAAAGAGGATTGGAATCTTCCCTATGATGGTTACACCGGAAACACTTAGAACAAAGATAAATGCCAAAGGTTTGCAGACTAGTTTCCGTGGGTAATCTATTATGGGAAATGCACCAAATAAGGGTGAGCCTGGAAGGTTTAATCCAGGGTTTGTTAAAATGATTCACCCAAATAAAATTAGATTCATTTTCAGAGAAATTATGCTTATAAATGTTTTTAGAATCTAGAATACCATTAGTAGAAGGTTCCCAAATAAGGAAATCACCAACAGAAGGAAAAGGATGATTATCAATTATTTGCCTAATAATATCAGGGAGATCACGATCAAGAGATTGTAAGACCTTATTTATAGTCTGATTAGTATCTTCAGGAAGATTATTAGGGGTAACAAAGATATCAAAGGGTTACCAAACCATTTTTCACACCAAAAATTAATGGAAGAATCAACACTGGCAATCCATCTATAATTTTTCATGATTTTGTGATAAGAGTCCCAAATAGAAGGCCAGATGGATGAGTTAATGAAATTAAGATTCCCTTTTAAAAGCTTAGAGAAAAATCTATGTTTTAGAAATTCAGAAGATTTAGAAGTGGAGTTAATAATGTGCCAAGTAATGCTGGCCTAAAGAGCATCATTGAACAGCTTTAAGTTTTTAATGCCAATTCCACCATTAGCAATGGGTTTACAGCATGAATTCCAAAGAATTCTAACAAGATTCTTTTCAAAAATACTTCCAGACCAGATGAAGTTTTTAATATAAGTATTAATTTTTATAAAAATGCTGACGGGCCATTTATAAACCATAAGGGAATAAACCATTTTAGAAAAAATGGTCAATTTAACCAAAAAAATTCTCCCAGCCATAGAGAGAGATTTCCCTTTCGAGTTAGACAGTTGGTTTGTGATTTGAGAAATGATGTTAGAAAAGTAGGTAGCTTTGGGGTGACCCCAAAATAAAGGAACACCCCAATAAGTGAAATGTAAAAGACCCTCTTTAATACGCTGATAATTTATGATACCAGATTTCCTTCTTACTGGAAAATTCTGGCCAAAATAGATATAAGATTTGTTCTAGGAAATTGCCTGACCGGAGACATCCTCATAGTGGGATATAGATTGCTTGAGAACATTAAGATTTCTTTGATCCCCTTTTATGAATAAGATAATCTCATCATCATATAAAATATGGGTGGGGGCATTTAAATTACTGGACGCCTGAATAGGTTTAATGAAATTTTGAACAACCAGATTGTTAAGGAGTCTGCTAAGGTAATCCTCGACAATAACAAAGACACTACTACCAAAACGGCCTTTATCAGCGCTAAAAATGGCCTTTATCAGTGCTAGAAAAGAGCTGATAAAGCCATCATAGATAAGGGGGGGGGGGGTCCCCTTTATCAGCGCTCTGAAAAGCGCTGATATAGGACCCCTTTATCAGCGCTAAAAAAAGCGGTGATAAAAGGGGTCTTTTATCAGCGCTAAAAAAAGCGCTGATAAAAAACCCCTTTATCAGCACTTTTTTTAGGGCTGATAAAGGGGTCCTATATCAGCGCTTCCTTTATCAGCGCTTTCGTTTTAGCACTGATAAATGACCCTTTTACCAACGCTTTTAAAAAATCACTGTTAAAAGTTAAAAAAAATTAAAAAAAATTAAAAAATACTGCCAATCGAGGGGGATTTTATAGCGCTTGAACCCCCCCCCCTTTTACAGCGCTTTTCAGCCCCTATACAGCACCACACACACCCCCCTCCACCCTTTAAAAACTCTTGCTCCAATATTCCCCATGTGCGCGCACCCCTGCCTCCACCAGGATTTGAACTCGAGACCTCCCCCCTGCGCGCCTAAGCCCTTACCACTACTCTATTTTGATTTGCTTTCCAATTCATGATATCTCTATATATATATATTTATATATTTAGTTATATTTATTCGTATAGTAATATATATTTATATTAATATATATATTGTTATATTATAATATATATATATATATAGTTATATTATAATATATATATATAGTTATATTATAATATATATAGTAATATTAATATATATATATATAGTGGTATTAATATATATATATATATATTTAGTAATATTTATTCGTATAGTAATATATATTTATATTAATATATATATATGGTTATATTAACATATATATAGTTATATTAACATATATATAGTTATATTAACATATATATAGTTATATGAATATATATTTATATAGTTATATGAATATATATTTATATAGTTATATTAATATATATATAGTGATATTAATATATATATTTATGGTGATATTAATATATATATTTATAGTAATACTAATATTTATATATGTAGTTATATTAATATATATATAGTTATTAGATTAATATATATATAGTTAGATTAATATATATACATAGTTAGATTAATATATATATAGCGTTAGATTTATATACAGGTATATAAATATTCATTGTATTTTAAATAAAATGGATGGTAGTTATTATTTAGATAAATCTAATATATTTTATTATTTATATTTATAATTAAATTTTTAGGTGTGAATATTTAAAAAATATGAATATATTGTTAAATATTTGATTATAAATAGTAGTGCATTATAAAACATGATGAAATTTCAAAGACATAATATCAATATGAATGTAATACTTTGGAATAAATTCATACCCCACCAAAAAAATCCAATAATACCCCCTTAAACGAGGGTGAAAATCCACAAAATGTTAAAAAATCGGGGTACCCCGACTAAAAACTCAGTTTTGAGGCCTTCTAGGCCTCTTTTGACCTCTCAAGTCCCTTGACAGGGGTACCCCTAGTTATAGAGACGTAGAGCTCGTCGCAGGCTTCGATTTGATATGTGGTAGAGCTCAAACGGACACCCGGATAAAAAGTTATGGCCGTTTGAAGTTTGAGTTGCGTTTTCAACATATTTTGGATTTTTTTTAATTTTTTTAATTTTTTTAGTCTTCAAATTGTTATTAAATGACTATTACTCCATAATGATTAGCAAATTATTAATTAATTTTTTTTTAATTTTTTAAGAAGAGATTTTCACTAAATATCTTATATATTATGTATAATAATGTAAATGTACATTTATTGTTATCTAAAATATATTTAAAAATTATATATTATATTTATATATCAATATAACTATACTTATATATTTATATATTAATATATTAACATTTTTTTTTAAATTTTTTTTGAAGCCGACCCTTTATCAGCGCTTTTAAAAAAAGCGCTGATAAAGGCCCCCCCCGTTATTAGCGCTACTAAACAAGCGCTGATAAAGGGGGGCCCTTTATCAGCGCTAACAAAAGCGCTGATAAAGGGGGGTCCCTTTATCAGCGCTAAAAAAACGCTGATAAATGGGTGCCTTTATCAGCTCTTTTTTTTAGTGCTGATAAAGGGACCCCCCATTATCAGCACTTTTTCGTTAGCACTGATAAGGGGGGGGGGGGGGTGCTGTGAAAAACTATTTTTGTGGTAGTGAGAGGATGGAAGAAAGGGGGTCTCCCTGCCTGACACCTTTTGAGCATTTAAAGAAACCTCTAGGGGTACCATTAATCATAATAGAGATGTGAGCTGAGTGAAAGAGAGTCTTGATTCTACCAATGAAGGAATCATTAAATCCAATGTTTTTAAGAACATTGTAAATAAAATTCCATTCAATGGTGTCAAAAGCCTTTCTAATATCTAGTTTTATGGCCACAGAACCTCGTCTAATGTTTTTGCTTAAACTATTCATACATTTAGAAGCAAGACAAATACAGACATGAATAGATATTCCTTTAATAAAACCAAATTGGTTCCAAGAGGCAATTCTATTTCAGATAGGAGAAAGTCTATTTGAAATAATTTTGGTGATGATTTTATAGATAGTGTTAATCAAAGAAATTGGTTTGAATTGATAGATCTCAGAAGCATTTTAAACCGTAGGAATTAAGGTTAAAAATTGTTCATTGATTACATGAGGAATACATCCATGTGTGAAATAGATCTTAACAATGTTACAAACATCATTTTGTATTATATCCCAATGATTTTGGAAAAAACCATTATTGAAACCATCCAGACCAGGTGCACTGTCTGGGTTTAGAACAAAAACAGTGTCTTTAATTTCATGATCGAGAGAAGTGAATAAAAGAGACTTATTGTCTCCCTCATCAACCAATAAAGGAATAATGTCACGTTTAAGATCAATATTTCTATCCGGGCCATTAAAAATGTTATAAAAATATGAGGTAACATGATCTGTAATGGATTCTTCAGAATCAATGATCAAGTCATTATGAATGAGCATAGAAAGAGGATGACCGACCTTTCTAATTCTTTGGAGACAATTATGAAATTTAGTGTTGCGATCACCATCAGTAAGCCATTTAGTCCTAAACCTTTTTTTACGAATATTGTCTTTAAAAGTGAGTAAGTAATTAAGTTTAGAAGAGATATTAGCTTCCAATTGAGGATCTAGAATAAAATCAGAATTAGTGTTCTGAGTTTGGAAGCGATTGAGATCATCTTCGAGGTAGGAGATGTCCAGGTCAATTTGGGAATTTTCATTTTTACACCATCCTTTGAGAGCCTGCTTAGGAACTTTCAGTTTGTGTAAGCAAGCAAAAGAATATGTATGGTGCTTCACGGAGTTCCATGTGTTATAAATAAAAGTGACACAATCAGGATTCGTAGAACAAGCATTGTTAAATTTCAAAGGAAGGACATGTTTTCAATCATTCATAAGGAAGTTAACAAGGATAGGATGATGATTAGAGTTGAGTCTAGGAAGAGTTACGCTGGATATTTTGTCCTAGGTATCAAGAGCCTTCGTGTTGACAAAGGCTATGTCAAGTTTACTAGCAACATTCTTATTGTAATGTTTCCTGTACCAGGTGTACTTTTCCCCAATAAGAGTGATCTTGAAGAGGTTACAGTCATCCATAGTAGATTTAAACTCTCTGGAAGAAATGGATAGATGTGAGGGACTGATTTTTCCAGAAGGGGTAATAATGGCATTGAAATCTCCCAAGACAACCCAAGAATCTTGAATATGTTTAGCCATATCAAGGAGTTCAAGCCATAAAGTTCTCCTATCCTGGTACCTATTAATGGCATAAACCATAGTGAAAATGATATGTTGGCCATTCCATTAGAATTCTCAAGTAAATTTCTGATCAAAAATTATAAAAATGTTAATATTTTTTAAAGTGTTATGGAAGAAAATCAACATTGAGTCAACATGAGGACTATTTTTACAAGAACCAAGAAAACTGTAATTAAGAGATCCAAATCTCATGATGTTCATTTTAAAATTGACTTTAGGTTCAGAAATGGAAAAAAGATGAGGTTTATGAGGGTTTAAAAACCTCTTAAGTGTAGTGGAGGTTTCATTGTTGGCCACCCTTTGATAGTTCCAGTAGAGGATATTCATTTCTGATTGTGTTTTGGGTTAGAACCCTTCTTCTTTTTTGATTTACCAGAACTCTTCTTTTTTTGGGATCTCGTAACCATTGAGAAAGAAGATGAATTTTGTTGACCTTATTTAGTTTTAGATCTTTGAGAGGTTTCAGATTTCAGATTTTCATTTGGAATAGGAAACAGGAACTGAAGTACACTTTGAATCAGTACTGTCCAGTGTGTGATTTTTTTCAGCTCTATGGACAGAGGCATGTTCAAAGACAGGAGGCAGAATAGAACGGGTCTGAATGGTCTCTAAAACACCATCATGAGGAAGAGATTTTTTCGGATGAGAATTAAGCTTAGTCACATTCTGGACAGTTTCAAGTTCTGCAGGATTTGAGGGATCAGATACAGAAAAAGAATTGTGAGCAGTATCCTGTTTATCAGCAGGAGAATTGGGAACCATCTTGTTAACCGAACAGAAAGTAGATGCTTGGACAGATTCAGGAATAGGCAGTGGGGTGTGTGGAATATTGTGTGCCAAATTAATATAATCCAGATCGGAAATAGCAGCATGTGTGACAAAATTATTAGCAAAACTAGTAGTATTTTCCACAAGTACAGTAGTAGAATTGTCCAACTGTTTCTATAAGAGTGCATGAATCTGCATATTAGTCGGGGCATTAGACACCTCCTTATGAACATAGAGAGATTCCACATGTAAAATGGGGGAAGGATCAAATGTGTGTGATAAGTTGTGAGCAGCAATAATTCCAGGAGATCCAAGATCAGATTGAGTCTCTATTATAGGAACTTTAGAAGCAATAGTAACACATTTAACATCATAATTTAAATGCACAGAGTTACTTGGATCTGTAGTGTTTACTTTATCACTATGTGGCTTGTTGTAAGAAACAGTATTCTTCTTGGGAGAAGGTACTGAGTCCTCCAAGTCCCTACAATGAATCTCATTTAAACATGAAGTACCAGAGGAAGAGGCATTATTAGTAGATTTGGAAATAGGATTAGGGATGGTCTTGTCTGAAAAACCTCTGCTACAATCATTTACTGATCCATATAAACCAGTGGTATTATCATTGTTTTGAAAATCATCTTCTTCCTCAACCAAGACAGCCGAATATTTTCCTTCTAAGGTTGAGGGGACACTGGATTTCTTAACACAGATATCATGTTTTTTTGTAGGGGGGTCAGATTTATCTATAGCATTCTTCCCTTTTTAGAATGTTTTACCTCTTGCCAGTCATTTTTAATTAAAGTGTCCATCTTCTTCCTAAAAACCCTACAACTCGAAAAGTTTTGCCCAATCATTTTGTAAACTTCACAGAAAGGTGGCTTCTTTTCATACTCAATACTAAGCTCCACTCTGTGGTCAGGGGAAATAAATACTATGCTAGATGGCAATTCACTAGTTAGATTGATCTCCACTATAACTCTAGCATATAAGCCTAGATCCCCATTAAAGGTTCTATGATCAATTTTAATAGGGGATCCTATGAAAGAATCAATATCATTTAAAATCTCCGGATTCCAAAAAAACCAGTTAAGCCCATGAATTCTAACCTAAACATGTGCCTTATTATTTTTATGTGTTTATGGGTTAAATGTAGGATCCCAATCCGAAATTCTAAAAAAACCAGGCTTAAGCTGCAGATTTCCAAGCTTCCATACCTAGTCAAGATCACTTTGAGAGCTGAAGAAGATGTGGTTGTAGCCTTTACCTAAGGGGACCATCTTCCATTTTGGAGAGCTCTAGTAATGAGCAATCCTGATCTTTATCTCGAAGATAAGCCACGGTTTATCCCTCGTGTGGTATGAAATTCGGCCAAGAATTGAATACTTGCATAACTGTTCCCTTTACTTCAGGGCTTTCGGATCAGCATCAACCATGAAACCACCATCATCCAGTTTTCTGAAGAGAGGTTTCTTGTACTCCTTCCCGCTACTAAGATCATATCCTCTTAGCGTATCGCGAAAGGAGACATGAAGATTGCGAAGAGGGATTTTAAAGTTTCCTACTTAGATTTTTGAAGAATCAGAAACTAAAGAAGCCGTAGCAGAAGGGGAAGCAAGTTCCCACTCTGGATCAAAGCCGGCCATCAAGATGAACAAGAAGAATCATCGACGAGAGCTAGGGTTTGGAGTCTCCCATTGGAGCACGGTTCAAGAGCTACCATCCTTCCTTCGTAAGCTCTTCAAAACAATTTATTGTATATTGTAATAATAATGAATTTATTTATTACATGGTAATCAAATATTATCTGACTTCTCCCAAACCATGCGGTGGTGTCCACCGTGTCCCATACACCAATTCATTAGATTAAAAAAAATACATTTTAACACATTATATGTGTGACCCACTTGGTCCTTATTTTTATAGTTGTGAGTACTACTCATAGACCCTGAGCGGAGTCAAGAAACCCACCATGGCCCATAAGAATATAAGGAATCGTAATAGAAATGAATACCTCCAATGAATGCATGACATTTTATATAATATCTTTGTCATATGATAACTCATAAAATAGGAAGTACACTTTGTGTCATCATCCATTCTTGATTTATTATTTTATAACCTTAAAGGAAGGACTTACCATCAATTATCCAAGCCATGGTTTTAGAAAAGGTACTACAATCCATGAAAATGGGGTTTGAGATATCACATATTTTTATAAGACAAAAATTAAAATTTAGGTCATTTAGTCAATGTCATGGCCCTAATAGAGCAACCACGTAAGATTTATCACCATGATATAAATTATACTATTTTCTTAAGGCATCAATGTATATAATCAAATAGTATAAAATGATAATAATCACAAGTTGAGAGACCAATTAATGCTCTCATAAGTATGATTTATCAATGCCACCTGAAACTTGTGGTGTTATTATTTTCAAGTAATTCTTCGTGATCTCATCTTCTCGAGATCACTGAGTGCAAACATCATGATCATCTTTTTCAATGCACATGACCCCCCATCACCTAATATACATAAATCATATGTATCTTGTAAACATGACGTATCTTGTCATTATAACATATTTTTGGGATCATTTTTATACTATATTGAGGTTCTAAATATATTTGTGAGTTTCTATGACATATAAACACACCACATAATAAAATAAATTACCATGTAAATAGTATATGTAGATATATCCACATTATACTCGTATGTATGCATCATTCCTAACTAACTATATACATGATATGGTCATTGAAATGTACTTTCCATATTGGTTATTGGGGTCCTAGTTTGGAAATAAATGGAATATCCTTATAATTAATATGATGAAAAATTAAATAGTTTTCTCTGTGGTATAAGAGCATAATAAAATATTCCCTATGGTGTTTTTATCCATGCACAGTTCATGAAAATAGAGAAAAAATTCCTAGAGTGAAAAAGTAGGATGGATCTATTACTACTTATAAGTCTAACTTCATGTAACTCTCTTGGTATGTATCATGTTATATTATCAACCCTAAAAGAAATAAACAACAATTTATATGTGTCCTAAAACAAATTCTACAAAATGAATTATCTATAAGAGACTCTAGTAGATATGAAGAAATTAGTAGATGTTTTATTAAGGGGGAAAATAGAAAGTGTATACAGTCATCATTCACATGGGTCTATTGATAAGAAGTGGAAAATTTTGTTTCATGGAAACTCATATGAAAAATATTATGAGTAAATGATTTTTGAATTGACTATATCAAAAAATAATTCTATGAAGAACCCAATAACATTATAAAAAGAATAATGATAATGTTTTTTGGGTTGAAGGATTGACAATAGAGACCAAGAATGTCAATGTGGAATGAAGAAGATGGACACTTTAATAGAGGATTAGAAGGAACCAAATAACTACCAACCCACACATCAAAACATTATGTGAAAGCTGTTTGTAATTTTGAAAATCAATTAACTAAAATGAGAGAATATTAAGTGAATACTCACTATCGACCTCTTATACTAAGGGAATATGGTAGATCATAACCAATCACTACTTCTAAGGTGTATTACAATAATGATTTGGGGGAATTTACTATTACATCCATGATAGACCTATGAGTTCCTTATTTTATTCTAGTTATTAACATTCTGTAATATCATAAAAAGGTAAATAAATTATTTATTCACCACCTAGAATGTTGGAAATCAAAATCTCCATGAAAACACATGATGGTACATTGATTTAATCTAAGAATATAAACTATTGTCAAAGTGATGTATATTGTGTGATACTTCCTAAAGAACCAGTTCTTCTTCTATAGGTTGAATTTGATGTTATTTTTTGCATGTATTATTCTACAACCTGATACATTTTTTTTTGATTTCTTTTCATTAAATTAAATACTAGTATTAATATATTTCTTTCTTTGAAAAACCAAATGAGAAAACCGCAAAATTCTATATAAGAGTGAAAATGTGGCCATTGAATTTATAAGTAAACTGAAGTTAACCTCAATATAATATATATATATATATAATAATAAATGAAAATAAATTTTTTATACTAAGGTGTGTATAAAATTTAATAAATGTATCTAAATATCTAATATGACTTTTTTTCCAAATATATATTTTTTTAAAATTGTGTATCTATAAACATAATTGTAATGATCTAATAATATTATTAATATAATGTTTTTATGAAAAATATAATGAAATTAATTTAAATAGTAGTTGATATTTAATAATATTAATATCAATCTAAATAGAAAAATTTCTAATGAAAAATGTTTTACAATATTTATATGTTATTTGTGAAACATTTAAAATATCAAAAATTGTAATTTCAATTTTACCAAATAAAAATATTTTTTTATATAAAAAATATTATCTTATGATAATGTATTTTACTTTTCTAAAACAACATATTTTTAGGTAAACAGTAAAAAATTTGTTTTTATTAAAAGAAAATAATTTTTGAATTTATAATTACCAAAAAATGACTTATTTTTTTAAAATTTTCAAGGCCATGATGGTTTTACTGAGGTAAAATGACTCATTTAGATATACTATTTTTAATTTAGGATAAATTTGATAAATATTTTTCATCTTAAGTAAAACATTATTCTAATAAAAACTGTCCTTTTTCCTTTTTTATTTATTATTTATCATGGCAGAATTAGATTTTATATTAATTGTAGACATATAACTCTTCTTTTTTTATTATTAAACACATAAATTTCATGAAAATAAAAAATTGATAATTATATCATAAAAATATTATATGATTCAAAAGTAAACTTTTCAAAAAACATGTTTTACTTGTTGAGTGCACAAACATTAAATTTAATTATTCTCAACCTTTTACATTTTATTTGAAAAATGGATTCTATATTTTAAATAAAAAATTTCATATTATTTATTTAGGTTATTTTAATTTTAAGTCATAAACATTAGATACCGATAATGGTAAAATAACCTAAAAAGAGTTTATCTAAGTGTGAAAGATCTAAAACATTGTAATTTTTTTAAATTAGTGTTTGAGGTGTTTATAATCTAAAAGATATATCCTTTCCATTATTGTCATGTTTTGATTCACCATTCCATTTGAAAAATGAACTTCTTTTTCATTAATAATATACATTTACAAAAATGAAATTCCATATGACTATAAAAGTGTCCTACACCACCAAGTAAAAGCCACTCTAAAATTCTATTTCCTATTTAATCCCAACTATTTTTACCTACACTACATATATCGTATATGTTTATAATCCCCTTTATCCAAGGTAAATCATGTTTTCCACTACTTCAAAGAACTCCTCTAATGGAAAAATCATGTTCTAAATGTGCGTACAAATATTTCAATAATTCACTAATATAATTTCATTTATATCTCATTCAAAAAAATATAATTTAACAATAATTATAAAATCACATCAGTATTTTTGGTATAATGAATTTTATTCTTTTGAGGGAATAATAATAATCCTCATTTCCGCTTTTTCATTATAAAATAGAAATGATTTCACGTGTATGTGTGGACTACGACCACCTTGAATGAAAATTTTTATTTTACATAAACTATTTTCAAATATGGTTAAAAAAGGGTTATTTAATGTATTTAAATGAATGATATAATTTTTTAGGATTAATAAATTATAAACTATACCATATCTTTTTCTCATTGTATCATACTAAATGTGTCACCATGCCTTCATTCTAACTACCACCTCCACAAAAGGGACATATTTTTTCATATTAAGTTTTATTAGTTTCCACACTATCTGAAAATACGATTCAATTCCTAAAAATATAAAAAATTATAATACCCTACTAAAAAAATATTACTATTACCAAATAATCAATTTCTTAACCACACTCACCTATATATTATATATTGTTGTTGTTTGGTTTATTTTATTTAATTACAAGAATAATGAAATAAAATTTTATCAAGGATGAATGTGAAAACTACACTAATTTTTCTATTAGACCAAAATGAGAAGATATATTTTTATTGTTCATGAAGTGTTTTATTAATATTTAACTTAATGTTACTTTATTACCTTTTGTTCATTATATTTTGTGAAAACAATATTTCCACCAACTATATCATCCCAAATCATAAACAAAATAATTATTAAATGAAATAAAAAAACTATTAATCATTTTAAAAGACATATTATAGTATAAATAATTATCTGTTAATGATGATAATTAAATCTATAAACATTAATGGACATATCCCTTAAAAAATTATTACTAAAAAAATAACAATTAATAATAATATCTAATGATGAATGTAAAATACAAATAATGAATATATTTGAAAAAATTATTATAAATGTGGATTTGATTTGTTTATAGGAATTAATAAGTTTATTATGAATGTTATTGATATATTTTTTAAACAATATTTTAGATCATATTCTTCTAAAAAGGATAATATAAGGGGTTTTTGTTAACGCAATTTTCATTCATTAAGTATTTATTTTTATTTTTTTATTTATTCATATATGTTTGGTATGATAAAACCATGTATTATATAATTTTGAAATTATTATTTTAAATATATTTATCTACATTTATATACCCTAAAACCCTTTTCAAATTTTAGAAACATGATGAATTATGGTGTTCATATGCGTTTCTACATATTAATTTTTCTCTAGTGAGATGTGATTCGTATTAAACACTTGTTTCTTTTTCATTGTAAATATTTAAAATGAATTAATTTTTATCCTAATTTTCTTGAAATATAGGGGATGTAGAAATATATATCATGTTATTGCTTTATTGATTTATGATTGGAATGAGAAGAGTGTCCTAAGTGGTTTGCTGACTCAATTTTTTTACTATTTGGGTCTTGAGATATCTTTATAAAAAATTATTTTCTAAATTACCATTTTCTACAATTTATTTTTTTAAAATTATACATCGTAATTTTTATTTGGGGGAAATTAATTATATAAATGAAAATCATCTTTTTTTTGGTTTTATTTAAACGTTATGAAACTATTAGGGTTAGTACTGATCCATTCTTATGTATTTTTCTACTTCATTTAAATATTTTATCTTCCCCCTATGATTTGCTTTCATATTTTGGAACCCAAGTATTTTTTTCTTTTTTGATTCTAAAATTTAAACTAACCCCATGAAAATGAAATATTTATATCCCTTTTTAAGGATGTGGGTTTTGATAAAGATATCTTAAAAAAATTAATAATTTCATATATGATTGCATTTTTCTTATTTAATCAAAATATATTGATCTAATATTTATTTATTTTAATTTTAATAGTATTTGAATTTATTATAAACTAATATTATAAGAATTATACTCTTCAACCTCTAAAAAATTATTTTTGAAAAGAGACATGAAAACCATAACTTTTTAAACAAATGTTTTGGAATTTATTCTAGGAATACACTATTGTGATTTAACTTATATTTTTAACTCTATAATAAAAATGATAAATCAATCATTTTTTATTATAAAATTATATACTATTTATTAAAATGTTTTCTCTAGTAATTAAACTCCTTTATGGATGTCCTATGTTTCATTCCATTTATTAATTGGAATTCAACTATATTCCCATACTTATATTTATTTGGGTAATTATTGATTACACTAAAGAAAATTTATCTATATGATATTTATAGAGTCCCATTTTTTTGGACTAGAAAAAATTCCAAAGGAATTTGAATTTTGACATTTACTAGATGGGTCATTATGTAAACCGACATTTGTAGTGTAGTTATGAATGTTGGGACACCTAAATGTGTTGTTTTCTGAATTACATAAATTCTTTAGAGGGATATAGGAGGTCTCATTGAGTTTTTTGAACATCTTGGATTAGAAAATCCTAGTTTGGAGGGTATGACATGGTGCACAGTTTTCCAGAAACTATACAGCCATAGTAGAAAACTGTGTGGATTTGATTAGAGGAGCAGATGTTCTATACATAGGCTGCACATGTTATTTCCCAAACCATGTTCCCAACATAAACAGTTAGTTCCACTAAGGTAGTTCCCTCTCACTATTCATTTCATAGATTGTTCACAGTTAGGCTAGTAGTGTAGGAACAACTATGCAAGGTGAGTTTTATAAGTAGGGGTGACGCCCAATTGGTACACGGTTGGGAAATACTATGTGGACCAACCATGGGACCCATGATTTATAGTGAAGTGTATTTTTTTAGATTAATGATATTATAAAAATTATTTCATATTTTACACTCCTTAGGTATGACTTGTGAGGATCTCATTCTAGGGGGTTTATTACTCCTTAAGCATATTCTAGGGATGGATATAACTTCTCTATTCATCATCTGGTTCGAGCATCGTCAATCTATATGGATCTATACAAGTTAGCTCTATATTCTTTTTGTTTTATTGCTCATTTTATTAGGTATCTTCTACTATATTTTGGTTCAATATATTTTCCCCTATTTTTAGGGTCTTCATTTGTTCGTTGACTTTCTCTAGATCTGAGGTGAATCAGGAGCTATTACTGGATTATTTATCAACTATAGACCTACGATAGGTGGACTCATTCCTGCATTCATATACAAATTTTTTATATGTATCATTTCAATATTTTCCCAATTTATAGGAATAAATTTTAGAAAAATTAAAACATCAAATAGTTTATAAATCCTATATGATTAGAGATAAATGTTGATTATTGGTTATAGGATTAATACCATTTAAACAAAATCAACCCTTTTTGTATTTTTTTTAATTTAAATTTCTGTGACGATTCAATATAAATTTGGATTCTACATGGTGTGCCTCTTCACCCTTTCCAAGGGATGTTTAATATTGATATGTTAATAGTGAATTAACATGTTAATTAAATTGAATAATAGAAATGTAATGTTAATTGAAATATTTGTTATGAAATATAATGGACATGGATTAAGGGGAGTGATTTGATGACAAGTCCCTCACCTATTGCATGGAATTTACTATTTATAATTTAATCACTTGTTATGTTAAAATTCCCCTGTGAATATTTTGAATCTAAGGATTCTACACATGACCAATACCTTGAATAAAATTTTTAGGTGAGGCCTAGGTTGTAAATTCTTTGTTTTGAGCATGGAATGTTAAATGATTTTGATTAAAGTTTATTGAATTATTGTAGAATAGTGAAATAAATTTTAAATGGGATTGTAATATTAACTATGAATTGAATTGATAATAAAAAATGGGTTAGATTACATGCCCCTATATTATTCCATGTGTTGGTTGATTAATAATGAGAGGATTTTTATAATGAAATTCCCATGTGAGTATTTAGTGGCATGATTTCTAAGCTTGGACAATGATTAAGTCACCATTTAAGGTGATATTGAGATTAAATGTTCATGGGGATGAACTTGACATCTATAAATTTAATTGATCAAATGTTATTAAATGATTATGATCATGCCTTGGGTGATAGATAGATTCATGGGTAAAAAATCCATGGAAGGAGATCACATGGGTATTTCCCAACTTATACCAAAGTGACACTTGGAATCCTTTTATGGACAGCCAAGGATGGAATCATAGGGGATGAGTGTTTTACAACCGAGTGATTTTCTAACTTCCATGGATATAATCCTAGGGGAAGAATATTATATGGTGGGTGATTCTTGATATTCATAGGGATTTATAAGGATTTACCCAAAGAGAAGTCTATCAATACAATATGCGTGATACTTGGGCTCCCTTAGTGGGCTACCGAGGATGGATTTGAGGGGTAGTGATGTTATACCACACCTAGAGCGATACCTGTGACCTTGAGGATCATCGTGGACATATTGTAATGTGTTGGTTCAGGATATGCCTCAAGAATTACCCAGATTGAAACATAGTAATCCCATGTATGGGGTCATGTTTTAA
Source organism: Viscum album (assembly GCA_963277665.1). NCBI lineage: Eukaryota > Viridiplantae > Streptophyta > Magnoliopsida > Santalales > Viscaceae > Viscum > Viscum album. The sequence goes on from OY728147.1 coordinate 999,154,876, forward strand.
ATTTAATAAAGAATATAATGTGTTATATGAAAATGCTTATGGCATCCCACATTTTTATCAAATATCCTTTCATTACATTTTACAAACAGAGGATCTTTAAAGTCTAGTGTCTTGAAAATAAGGAAAATAATACATGAAAACAATATAAAAAATTATTATAAACCAATCTTAAGGATTAATCATTTGTTAATGCTATGTACAATTACTTCATCTCATATCCTGGAGACAGACAATAATGGAAAGGGGGAGCAGAAGGCTTAGTAAGGAAAAGAAGGGAAACAGTTGACATGTGATCTTGAGAAATATTAATAAGAACCTGATAAAAGTCATAAAGGGATGAGCAATGGAAGAATAAGAATATCATAATAAAAATAACTTGAATCAAAACATGAATATGTGGCTACAAAATTTCATTTAGACATTCATGAACACATCACCAAGGTTTATCCACAAGGTGTCATAAAAATTACCAATGTTATTCACCAAGGTATTGTGAAACTTGTATTCTCTATAGATTAATTTCTTTACCCAATGAATTGGAGTGCTATCAGGGTGAACACTTAATATGTATTCATTTTCATCTGATCCACATATATCATAATCAATCATTTCATAAAGAACCCAAAAATAATCAAAGAAATGGGTTTCATGTCAGAATCGTGACGTTTAAAAAAGTACTAAAAAATCATTATGTCATTCATTACCTTTGGAAAGGGAGTGAGGGTTATATGTATGTCACTTAAAGAATAAAATATATATTTATTGGTATATTTATTAACACCCATAGAAACAAAATAGGTCTGGGTATTCACATAAATAAAACAAGAGATAAAGAGAGAGAAATTTTGAGGGAAACATTCTGCAGCATTATGGATACATATATTTGTTTTAGAAAATAATACAAATAAAGGGGAAAAGTGTATAACATCCATAAATGAACCATTGGGAAGTATAAATACATAATAAAAAGAAATAAGATCTTGTTGTGGACATTTGAATGGCCCACCACATGAAAAGGAATCTTGAATGGAAAGAGCAAGTGCAGTTTCTTTTACGAAAATTCGGCAGCCTAACGAAATCACATAAAAATTCATAAAATCAATTAATGAGAGAGGAAAGGGTATATAGTCATTTGAAAATGAAATATAAAGTAGTAAAAGTATAGAAGAACAAGACCCCTCATAATAAAATGGAACTATAACACATAACATAAAGGAAGTCATGACTAAAAAGAAGAGGGTGAAGGGTTCCCTTACCAAGAAGAGTAACTTCGAAAGCATAATGGCTGGGAACTTGGGAGGCTTGAGGGAACCTTGTGAGGACTCCTTGGGATGTAAGTAGACCATAAAATCGTATAGGATGATTTTTGAATGAAATTAATGAAGGAAATGTCTTGGTATTTATAGGAAAAGTGAGGGAATAAATTATTAATTTCTAAGGGACCCCTCATCACTGGTATTTTCAAAACAAGGGGCTTTCCCACTGTATTTCCCATAGTATTGGCCACTTGGGACACATCATAGAATATCTAAATATTCATAAGTCGACTAGAAAGCTTAAATCATTAATACACCCTTAATGATGTCATTAAACACCAAAAACTCAAAACTGTATTTTTACAATTCACCGAAAATTCAATTGTTTCAGAAAAATCCCAAAAATTCACCGTAAACTAATATCGATTCTATGAATTCACAAATGAAGTCCATTTTATGAAAAAATTTATCTAAATATTTTTAATATAATTTTTAAATAAAATATTTATTTATTCCAAAAATAAAACTTTAAAACTATTACTCATTTTGTAACACCGTAAAAAAAATCCAGGTCCCATAAAATTGTTGTATAACCATAATACAACAAAGTAACAATTATTGATTAAATTTTATGATAATATATTTCCATTTTAAATTATAAAATAAATTATAATATTTTTAAAAAAAATATTCATGACATACAAAAATACCAAAATTTTTACTAGGATCTTTTTTTTACTTCTAAGTTTTATAAATTGTATTTATATATTCATGGGTGATGTTTCTATTTTTTTGGAAAATTCACTATTCATTACTATTCATTACTATTCATTACTATTCATTACTATTCATTACTATTAATACGGGTATGTTATTATTGATACTTTACTATTTAATAAAAAATCAATTTGATCTTATGAGACTCAAAATTTCTCACTGATCCGAACTGTAGAAGACAATTTTTTGAAAATTATTTCACATTATTAATTATTTAAAGAATACAAAAAATATTTTAAAATACACCTTTTTTCCCTAAATTCATCAATAATACACATCCTATATTTATCCAGATATTTTAGATTCACAAACAATTCCATAAATGTAAATCACAAATTTGTTTATATAAAAGGATTACACAAAGCAGCTAAGGTCTCGTTACATAGCCCCTTATTACACCAGCATAGGACTTCAGTGTAAGGTGTGCTATAGTGATAGAATCTTGTGGTGGCTCGAATGCACATGAGCCTCAACCCAGTTGATGAGGACTCATTATGTGCATCTAGGAGACCTAAGATCAAATCTAGGAAGAGGCTAATTTCCAGGGGTACTATAGCAGTACTATAGTAGGAACTGTGCATATCTGTAGTAGGGACTGTAGATAGAACTGTAGCAGGAACTGTTTGGCATTGTAGCAGCCGGGAATATTCCCCTGTTTTGGCCTTCGGGACACCAATTTGATCCCGAGTCCTTTAAGGCATTCGGGCCACCCAGGCCTTCAGGCCAGTAAGGCCTTCTAGCCTCCTCAAGACCTTCGGGCCACCTTAAGTGCATATGCAAACCAGACATCCTACAAAGGAAAAAACATCAGAAGGAGGAGGAGCAATGGTATTTCACCATAGTAGAAGCTAAATTGATTGTAAGATTGAGAGGGTATGGAACCTGCCATCGGGAAAAGCCTTTGGATGCATGGGAAATCCTAGCTGAACAATCATGTGAAGGTGGAGAGATGATTTCATGATGAAGATGATGGGGAGGAGCAGTTCCAAGAAGTTATTCTGGGTTGTATGTAATGTTTGAATCCTACGGGCAATGAATTCCTCTAAGGTCTTTGGGCCATGTAATACTTATTCCTACAGGCCTAGTAAGGGTTCCACCTCACCCCTTAAAAGGTGGATTATCAAAAATCAATTAAAAAATGAAGGCCTTTAGGCAATTTGAGTTGGGGTTACTCGGATAACATTTCCCCAGTGGTGATTTCTTTCAGCTTTAACTTCTCCCTTAGGCTATTCCATTCATGCTTCATATGTTGAAGTTCATCTTGGACTTGGTCCAGAGCAATGCCCAGTGATGCTACTTTCTTCCCAAGACCCGACAGATGGGCTTCATATGGCCCGAGTCTACTGGATGAGGCCATTCAATCTTTTTTTTCTATATTAATTAACCAAGATAACTGTATTTATAAAAACAACAAGATAAAATTATAGTTTCCAATGGTCATATTGAGCAACAGCCATATAACAATCGAAACCAAATGATCTCATTTTAATTATACCCACTTCATTAATTAAAGGATATAGTTTTGTTGAGTATAATATAAAATAACACCCAAAATTAGGAAATAAATATAACTAAAAAGTTCGGGTCGTTACATGTCTCCCAATCTGAAGCACATGTTTAGATCCCATCATTTTTATTTTTTAATGGATGACCTGTTCAGGTATCATTTTTTACCTATCATTACAAGGGATGTAAGGAAATGCATTGGGCATGAGGATTATAAATTAAATGATATGAATGGTTGGTTAATATGATTAAAATAACACATGAATAACTATTAATTCCAAAATGTATTACATACATGAAATTCATTAAATAAATGGAAATAAATGGGAACATGGACATTATTGGAATCTTAATTTGGGTATTTCCATAAGATATTGTAATACATCCTTCACACAATTGTCATTATATATTCACTGACATGATGGGACATACATTGGGTGCTTTCCTTCTATGAGTTTGTCTCAAACCATGTTTGGGTAGCCTTGGGAACCTGAACAGATTATAAAATTGTGGGTAATGATAAGGAAAACTTCCCTTCTATGGGTTCTTTATATCTTCATAGGTTTTGAGGATCATGAAATTATGTTGAGGCTCTTGATGAAAGATGAGTAATTTTTTATTTTTTTACATTTGTTACATGTTTTTTATATCTACCATATGTACCTATTTAACAATTTCGTAGTGGCATGTGACATGAATTAAAATTTATAATATGAAATGAATTATTGAATTTTTAACTTCATTTCTGGTTTTTATACTACTTCCCTAACAAATATATTGTTGACTACACCTTTTTACACTCTAGTTATGGGAGAATATTCTAACCACATAAACACCTAGTCCCACTCTTCTAGTTGTAAGCCTATGGAATTTGGGGAGATTCACCTAAGTTAATGTGGTGAATATTCCATCTACCATATTAGTGGTCATATGGGCTAGGAAATTACAAAGTGACATCAGATAGAACCTTAACATCCTTTATCCCATTGTCTTATCATATTGGGTTTCTAAAAATGATACCAAGAATGTGTTAGTGCTTCATAAAATGTGTGGCAGGGACTAGTCACCCCACCCAAAGGGAAAAGTCTAATTTTATGAGGATATGATTGTTTTTCATTTGTTATAGTAGATATGAATTCACTTTGAGTTGTTCGTGTAACTTATTCTATTTATTGATTTATGAAAATTGTATTCTGTACCCTTTTCCTATTATGTGAAGCAAGTTTCATTACGTGCATCATTATAGGAACATAGAGATTCACATTCCATGCATATTACATGCCATGTAGTTTAAAGAATATGTAGTCTTCTTAGTATTATTGTGTGCCTTGAGTGATATTCCATGTTCTTATTTTCTTTTGTATTCCTTCTAATATAACATCACATAGTGTTTTATTTAACATGTCCATCCTATGTATCATGATTTCATGTTTATTGGAATATTTTTCTGTATATACATATCATTATAACATGCTAGTTTTGTTTTGGATATAATTGGTTCTATGGGGTCAATATAGTGGTTGCGAATAATTGAAAGCTGGTTCTCAATTTTTATGTGTACAGGTTCTTATAAATGTGAAAGTTAACTTGTGTACTCAAACCATACCTGGTCTTGTAAATAAATTTATGAAACCTCATTTAAATGTACAGTCTACTAATGTTTATATGTTAAAATGGAATGAATTCAATTTATTAGATCCAAATTCTAACTTATAATGTGTCCGTGATAACTAAGGATTTGTATATGGACACCAATATCACTGAACAATGTCTTATAACCACTATTGATTTTGAAATGGTTGTAAATATAAAAGTTGTTTTGTTTTAAACTCAAATTTTTTATTTTTCCTCTTAAATGAACAACTCATCCTAATTAGTTTAGTTGGTGCAAGTTTTATATGGATAACCCACTACAGGTGTTTTAAAAAATTAATATTTTAGAAACTGAAATTGGATTGAATTTCTGATGAACCATTGTGGGATTAAATGGGACCCTTATAGGTCCCCTTATCTTTTAAAATTAATTTATATGCTATATTTCATGGTTATAAGGTTATTTATAAAATTTTATAATGTTAAAATAGTTTGTTTTATAATTCATTCCTAATTTCCTCTGACCTACTAGAAAAATCATGTTACCAAGTGTTGATGTTATAATTGGTTTTAAATGCACAATATTAATATCTTTTAAAATAATTGAGGGTTGACTTAAATTAATTTTTTGATAATAAAATTAAACTATTAGTAGTTTCCTTTTTCAAACCCTCATGTAAGGGTAGATTAAAATTCACATTGATTTTCCATGGATCCAAATCAAGATCATTTAACCTAGGTTTCTTCCTTTATTGAAATGGCTTTAGTGATATGATTTTGAGCTCAGTGACTTTCAAATTGGAATGACCTTGATCTATGGTCATCACATATGCATTGTAAGGGGTTATCTTGTGGTGGGTAGCACCCTTAGAGCTTAAATACCTTCAAAAATGCTATGAAATCTTTGATGTTTATTTCTCTTTGGGTTTCATTGTCCCTTTTATGAAATTTAGACACTAATTGACACCCATGTCCTGTGTGGTGGTCGTTGTATCTTGAACATTATTATAGAAATTTGCATCGAGTAATTCTTGGTTCAAAACATTAGATATGACTCAAGAATGTCATCTTCTTAGTAACTCATGTGATCTTTTACTCTTTATAGATGATGGATGAAATGGTACATTTCCATTCGAGTTAATTACTACATGGGAAATATGACTCTTGGTTAAATATTTTGTAAGGACTAGCTGATACATGAATGCATAGGGAAGACACTCTCTGGATAGTATCAATAATTTATTGATTTCTCTTGTAAGATTAGGTAGTATGCATTGATATACATATTACTAGTAGATTTATCAAAATATATAATAAAACAATTGAGTTTGGGGAAATCATTGATTTTTATCCTGTTGAGTATATTCTTGGGTAATCTCTATAGTAGAGTTACCTAGGTGTTAAATAAATCATTTTCATCCCAATGTTTGGGAGGAAATTATTCAAATTTTTATTTTTTGACATTCTAGTTAGTTTTGTGTCATTTTCATGCTAAATTATTTTTCATTGTAAGTGTGACACATAGGTGTTTCACGTGTCCTTTTAATGTGATTTGAATATAGTGGCCTTATGATTAGATGGCCTATGACTCTTCTTTAAATAACTTTGAAACTTAGTAATGTGGGTAGAATTATGTCAGTTCTGATGAATATGTTTCCTTCTTGGTATAATTAGCACAAATAATGTGGAAAATTTGTAAATGGTAGTTTCAGTTATGAAAAGACCATGAGAATGATATGTATTGTATGTTTCGGTGCTGGGTCAGAAGAATGTCATTGACATATTTGGAGATTTATAAAACCCTTGATTAATTTAGTTGGTGTAGATTGACATCAGTGGTAAAAATTTAGAGATCATGTGATACCTCGAGTGGTAAAGGCATTGGGATCTGTTAAATGAAGATGTATCGTTAGGTGAAGTTGATCTTCTTTCATGAGGTTGATTAGTAGTGGTTTTCATTATATTATTTTGGTTTTTATTGAAGCCCTCTTAGTTTATATTCCTTGAGATGATAATGTACGTTATCTTAAAATCATTCGTTATTCACTAAGAGAGAATCAGTCTCACACCACGTTAATGTTTCAAAAGTTTATGGGCTTGTTTGGGTGGTTTTTGTAGGTTGAACGCTATACACATGGTTCTTGTGGAGGTTCAATTAGTACTAAGTGATAATTGGGATCTTGTGCAGTAATGCCTTATATAGACTCTTGGACCTAGCTATTTCATTTGAAATGGCTTCCAGGAAGAATCCACTATGGTCCCAGTTAATTTTGGGACAAACATGTCTGGGATTTTTACTAATGTCTAACTTGTAACATGTAGTATGGATTACTATAGATTAGTTCCATATACTCCAATTTAATGATTTTGAGGATAACTCAAACATGTAGTCGAGCTTAGAGGTGTGATTAAAGGTTATTTATTCTTGTGGGTTGGAACTGGATTACACCCTTTTTTTCTGAGTCACAATGATTTAAATGTTAAAGTGTTGTTTGATCTTGAATCTCCCCCGAAAGACAGGTATGAGCATCAACAGATGAATTTTCTATAAGAAAAAAATTCTATTAAAGAAGGAATTTCACTTCTATTATAATATTCTATCCATCTAATATGAGTTATTGAGAATATTCATACATTGTGTCTTCACTCAGTGTCCCTCTTTTCGATCTATACGGTCAAGGTAAACCGTTTTAAAAAATGTATTGAGGTTTAGGATGGTGTGGTTTATCGATTGATAGTGTCTTTTAAGGAAACAATGTGCGGAAAATTTTAGTTTGGTTGATTGATATTAGACCATTATTTTTTAGTTAGGTCCCTAATATGACCCCTAATGTAATTGGGTTTTCCCAGTTAAAGGAAAAAATTCAAATATCCAGGTTATAATTCTTAATGGATTACCCTATTTGATATTTTAATGATAGAGGAACCATGGCTTGGAATTGGCCCCCTTTACAAAATTTATAACCTATGGTTGAAAGCACGATTGGTCATATATTTTAAGAGTTGATGAAATTATTGGGTATCTAGATAAACAAGCTTCAGTATGCTTATTTTCAATGTTTCATTTGGAAAATGATCTTTAACATGATTTTTGGAAAGTTAAGTGTCGTATGAAAAATTTAAGAAAGGATATTAATTGGTTATTTGGAAATACAATATGATAGTTTTAAAGATACTTTATAAAACATGTAGATCAGTTGATGTTTTCATTTCTTCCCCAAGGATACTCAAGGAGAATGAGTTTGAAGGTGGGACGTTTGTACAATCTCATGTTTTTAGACTGGACATAATTCTAAGAAGATTTGAATTTTGAGGTTTATTGGATTTTTCATTTAGTAAACTAATTTTTTGAATGTAATTCCTATATATGGAATAGTTTAACAGGTTGTTTTTGGAATTTGGTAAAGTACTGAGAGGTCTATAAGAGATCTCGTTGAGTTTTAGGGGCATCGGAACTCAGAAACCCACTGTTTTGACGGTCTTTACAGAGCGTACCGTTTTTCAAAAACCATGCATCCTTAGTAGAAAAATCATGAAACATTTTTTAGAGGAGAATATATACCCTCCAAAGGCTATTTATGGATATCCAAAACCATTCACTCATACCAAATAGTTATTTCCACTTAGGCATTACCCTCTCATTATTTATCTCATGATTTTTCACAGTTAGGAAAACTGTGGGAGGTGAGTTTATTATGATGGATGTGTCACAAAATTGGCACATGGTTTGAGAAAACCATGTTTCCAAACCATGTGACCCATGTTTTAAGGCCAAATGAAAAATATTCTATTAATTAGATTAAAATATTATCTCATCTTTTCTTCTCCTCCTCGAATCCATGTCATGCTCCCCTACTCAGTGGGTTCTTGCTCTATAAGTCTTTTTTAGGAATGGAGGTAACTTCTACATCCATCATCCGATTCAAACGATATTTGTCTCCATAGATCCATAAATGAAATCTCTAAATTCCTTTTATGCCATTCCACATTTAGTTTTTTATCAGCTATGCTATTTAGGTGCGATCTCCTTTTCCCAATTTTTTGAGTCTTTATTTGTTCTTCTATTTTATCTTGATATGTGTCTAATAAGGAGATGTTAGTATTTAATCTATCCACTATAGAAATAATGAAGGTGGTATTGTGAATTATGTTAAATTTATGCATGTTTATAATGTTGTCATTAGGAGCACCAAATTTTCAAGATTCACCTTGAACTGAAATTAAAACATTGAATTGTATAATGTGGCCTATTTGATAAAATGGGCGTGTAAATTATTTGTTATTGGTGAAGGACATTGAAATATAAACCACCACTTTGGGTGTGCTGTATATATTTTTTCAATTATATCTGAATATGAATTTGAATTTCTATGTGGTGCACCTTTTTCCCCTTGCCAATGGATTTTAAATATTCAGATGTTAATGGTGAATTGACCTGTGAATTAAATTGAATAATTGAAATGTAATTGGAATTGGGAGATGAATTTTTAATTATAATAGGAATTTATTAAGGATATGGATTGGATTAAAATCCCCTCTCATATGCCATTTAATTTCTTATTTAATCTTGGATTTGTTGTTATGTTGAATGGTCCATGCCAATATTTTGAAAAGAAGCCTTCTAATGTTTTACCAATAACTTGAGTAACTATTTTATGGGAGGTGTAGGTTAGATTTTCTTTGTTTTATCCTTGGAATATTAAATGATTTTTATTAAATTTTGTTGATGTTTTTTAGTGTAGTGAATTTAATTATATATGTGATTTCCATATCTGTTGGGAATTGAATTGATAATGGAAAAAAGTGGTTGTATGACATTTCCATATATTATTCTATATATTTTTTTCTTAAGCATGATATTCTTGTTATAAGGAAATTACCATGTGTGTATTTTTGGGATTTATTTATAATCTTTACAAATTCATGGGTCACCTCTTGAGGTGATATTGAGATGAAATATTTTGGGTGAATACCTTTACATATTTAAATGAAATTGATCAAATGTTATTGAATTATTATTATTCCTTGGGTGACATGTGGATTCATGTGAGAATTCCATGGATGGACTCACTTGTCTGTTGCCTTGGTTATTACTCAGTGAAATTTGAAATCCTTTTATAGACTTCCAAGGATGCAACCAAAGGTGCTAATTTTTATATGCTTATGTGATAATTTGTATTCAAAGGAAAGAATCATAGGAGAATGCTATTATATGTCGAGTGATAATTTGAAACCATAGAGATTGGAACTCATAGAAAAAAAGGGAACTTGATCATTACAACATAGGTGATACTTGGGTTCCCTAAGTGGACCGTCAAGGATAGACGTGAGGGGTTGTGATGTCATAACACACCTAGAGATATACCAGTGATCTTTAGGATCATCATTTATGGGATTTTACGGTGTTTGTTCATGATATACCTAGAGTGACACAAAAAATTAAATTTAGGAATTGCATCGATAGGATCAAATTCTAAATTGGGTAAATAATAGAATGAGTTTATGACATTTCTTCCAAGAAAAATAACAATATTTGATCCCAAATGTTTATTACTTAATAGATGGCCTTTTATGCAATCCTTTCTTTACCTATCCACTTAGGGGACGTTGGGATACACATCAGGTCTCATGAATTATAAATTAAAAGAGAGGAATAGTTTTTTAACAGGATTATAATGAAATAGGCATAAATTTTAATTTACATATGTATTACTTACATTAAATTGATTAAATGAAATGGTTTAAATGGAAACATGGACATTATATGAGGCTTAATTTTAGTACTTCCTTTAATTATTGGATTAATTACTTCCCACTTTTTACATTATATATTCCATAACTATATGGAATAGACCTTGGAAAGTTTCCCACTGGGATTATGTCTCTCACCCTGTTTAGGCTGCTTTTGGGTACTGGGAAAGATTATATGATTGCTGGTAATGACAAGAGAAATATCCACACTAAAAGTTTATTTTTTTCTTACCAGAAAGGTATCATGGGATTGAACTGTGGATCACAATTTTAGATAGTTATTTTTTCCCTTTTTATAGTATCGTTACACGTATTATATATAATCATTGTATAAAAATTTTGGTAGTTCTATAGAGCCATATGACATGCATCATCATTTTGTATATGAAATGACTTCTAGTATTGTTTACTATTTCTGGTTATTATAATTATTCTCTTACCTCTATGTTGTTGAATCTGATGTGTTATACATTGGTATTGAGGAAAAAGTCTCCCTATAGACATACCTAGGCCCTCGTTTTTTATCCTCATACTCGTCCATTTGGGGAGATTCTCTTGAGGCCATGTGGTGAATTTTCCAAATACATATTTAATGGTCTATTGAGATGGGAAATGATAATGTTAATATGTTATAATTCTTCGTCTAAACTAAAGGTAATTTACCAATATGGTTACTTAATATAATTAGATTCCTAATCAAATTTTATGAATTATCATGTACGGATTACCATTTAAATTATAAAATCCTTATCACAAGATACCACTTCAAAAGGATATAAAAACAAATTTTTTATATCTAATGGTTTTTATAAGATGATTATTGAAATCATATGGCAGACATAAGTATAATTATTGTTATTTGATAGGTGGTAAAAATATTATACTTCACTATAATGCTTGGGGGATATTTTTTGTCTCATGAGTTACCATATATGGTGCATAAGGAGTCAACCAAACAACCTATGTTGTCTTGTCTTATCAGTGAGCCTTGCATAGGTTATAGATGTAATTATTTATGTTCATTATATATATTTATGATTCAATGAAACCGTGATTTAAATCCCTTGTTCCATTTTTTGATATTTATTTCTCACTATTATTCACTGGTACATGTTTTTTCATTTGACGTTATGTGGTATGAAATCATGACTAATGGAAAACTCTTTTGGTTATTTGTTATTATTAATATGAAATATCTTCACTACTCATATATCCTCATATGATTTTTATCTACCCCTATAATAGAAGTTTAAATTTTTTTCCCTCACTAGAAATTTGAGCTAACCGATTTCTTATATCTATATTCCCTTGGTTATTAATATTATTATAACATAATATATGTATAGAAGGTAATATAGATAGGTTTTGTTATAGAGAAATGTCAAAAAGTGTCCTACAATAAGTTACTTATACACATAGTCATCATAGAAAATAAACCCTCTACTCATGGGATGGTGATATTATTGTAAGTGGTAATATTTAAGTTATATAAATGAAGTGAAATATTTGTATGTTTACCTAGAGAAATATCACTTTTTACTAAGGTAGTGTGGATGAATGTGTTTTAATAGAAGATATATGATTGCAGGTCTTGGGAACTCCATTTAGTATTAGATGATGGTTTAAATAAATTTTAGGATTAATTTATTATTTTTTGGGATTAATGTAGTCCTATATATGGATTAGGATAAAGAAAAATTAGTTAAAATCTAAAAGATAAATATATTTATAGGATCACATCCTACAATATTGATAAATTTGGGATTTTGTGGCTTACTAGGAATTATTTCATTATGTGGGTAGTAGAAAGAGTATTCATATAAGGAATAGATGAACCTAGATATAATCATCTAGAAAATGATTTATTGAGTATCAACTCGATCTTCATATGGTTCTACAGGACTGGGACTAGGACTGCAAACTTTTCTAAACACTCAATGTGATATAAATTAGTAAAAAAAAATTTCATTAAGGGTCATTATGTTGGATTTATTATTCTAAATAATTATTTCAATGTTTATAAGAGACCCCAAACTAATGAATACTATATTGTAAATAGTGTGATTTATGTATAACTAGAATATACTGTTATGGTTTGAAGAGTAAAACATTTTTTGGTTTAATTTTTCATGATATATGTAAAATGATTCTCTTTTGATATTAATTAATATTTATGACCTCCGTTTTAGATTTATTAATGGTTGAACCTCAATTTAACCATATTAATAGTGGGTGTTAGGGATAATTTATAAATAACTCCATTATGAAACCTAATATGATGTGATCTAGGGTGAGAAATATTTTTATTATGCTAAAAAAACAATCTTGAATTGTGATTAAAAATGTGATCCTCGATAATATTCCAGTCAGAACAAAGTAGAGAAAAATTTAGTCTCCTTGAATATTAGGTGATGATAATGATATAGGAAATATGATTCAATTTCTTTCATTTTAATAATAATGGAAGAGAAACAGAGTGGAATGTATTAATAGAAGGTAAAGATGTTTTTCTTTTTGTAAATTAAAGAATAGAGAAATATATTGTAGTGAAAAATGGGTTTGTTTAGTTATCATGATGGTGAAAAATGATTTCATTCCTAATGATGCACTAGAAATTCCATTTTGTATATGTGAGAAATTTGGGTGATATAAAAATAGTGCACTAATCCATGTTATTAAGATAAAAATAAATAACTACAAACTAATAGACTAAGTGGAAAAGAAAAATCTTATGTAATGATAAAAATTTAAGATTATTTTGATAATTAATAAGAAATAGGTACACTTTTTCTTCTCTCTATATTGGTATATTTATTTATCAATTATGTTTTCACCAAATATTAGCAATTAAATTATATATAAAATTACGTGATGGTATCATTATTATATCCAATATAAATAAATAACCATTAGGTTTCTGGGTTAATAAGTCATGAAAGTATTATTAACCTTTACATAGATTAATTAGATGTCATTGGGGAAATGTATTTGATATCTCCATAGAAAATAAATGTTAATTAATGAAATAAGATATTCACATTGTGATTGAAATAAAAACTATAATCATTTATCAGTGTAAAGATGACTGATCTCCCTTGAAAAAATAAAAATACTCTATAAGTTATGATACTTAATTTTAAGGTTTTTTTATATCCAATAATTTGAGAAAAATTCAATATTTTGATTTATATATTCCAAGGAAAAAAGATATATATGCTATGTTTAAAATGTTGATATCAATATTGAAATTATATATTGAGGAACGTATTTTTTTAGAAAACCTTGTATGATTTCATTTGAATTTTCTAATTGAAATTTTTAGAATAAATATATTCAAGGAGAATATAAATCAAATTAATTTTAGTAATATTTTTTTATTCATTTGGTATAAACACAATGATTAATAACATGATTCACATGTGACAAAGAACGAAAGAAAGAATAGAATATTATATATAAAATATGAAGAAACCATTGAATTGGTAGGTATAATTGAGTTCAAATAATTATTAAATACATATGAATAATATAAATTTAATTTTCAATAATAAAAAAATGAAAAAATTAAAATAAAATTGGTAAATAATTAATAAGGCTTTCATTATAAAAATAAATTTTCCAAAAAATTGATTATTAGGAAATTTATTTTATGAAACTAAATATATTATATATATTATTGATATGAATAATATATTACTATAAATGTAAATATTAATTGATTGAGAATAAGAACAATGATAGTTATTTTTTTTAAAAAAATATATATTTCATGAAAAATGTTTTCCTTATAATTTTTTTATTTTAATTTCATTTTAAAAAACATTATAATTTCAATTAGACCAAATTAAATTCATTTTTGGACATAAAATGAAATCATTATCTCTAGATAACTTGTTTTGTTTTTTCTAAAATAATTTTTTTGGTGAATAATAAAAAAATATAGTCTGTATTAATACTGTATAATTTTTTATCATTATCTATGAATAACAAAAAAAGGAAAAATAATTCTTTTTGGGGTAAAATTATACATTTCAAAATACTATATATTACTTATAAACTCCTTTCTTATCATTTTTAAAAATATATTATCATTTTTAAAATAACAAAAAATCATATTTTTTCCATTAATTATTTTTTCAATGGAAAAATTATATTCATTATTTCCTTTTATTTCATTTATATGATATTATTTTTTATAATAAACTAATGAATTTAATATAAATCAAAATAATTGATAAATTTATCATTAAAATATCTATTACTCTTATTAATGAACATATTCAAAAAATGGATTTTCACGTTGAGTGTACTAATATAAAAATTAATTATTCTCACTCATATATTTTTTTGTAAAATAATTTATATATTTTAATTAATAATTTACAAATTAATTTTTTATTTTATTTTAATTTTATCTTAAAAATTATATTTTAATATAAAAAATGAATTTACCATGGAAATGATAAATTAAGGGAAATGGGGTTTATCGAAGTGTAAAAGAGAAAAAATGTTATAAAAATGATTTAAAATAAGTGTTTGATGTTTTAAGAGAACAATAAATATATCCTTTAATTTATTCTCAACTTTTGATTCCTCCTTTCAGGTTAAGCATTTTTCATATTATATTAATATGGTATATTTCAAAAAACATCTTTCCTACTAATTACAATATGGTCCTTCGATGACCCCTTCATGTTATGAATAAATGTAAATTTCCTATTAATAAAAAACATTTTTATATCCTCTATATCACTATATCATGATTGGATTAACCATTATTGATAGATGAACCATAAATCATCCATTTCAAATATGTCCTCTAAGGGAAAAATCATGTTCTGAATGTGAGCATTAATATTTCCCAATTTTATTTTCTCTTGTATCTTTCTCATAAAAATAATATATTCCCATTAATGTATAATTAAATTATTATGTTTTCTGTACTGAATAATATAATTTTAATGTAACAATAATTATCCAATATTCCCCTTTTTCATCAGAAAAATGAATAACTTTCTATGCATATATTCGTACTAATGCATCCATGAACGACATGTTTTATTTTTCATAACCTCCTTAAGTGGATGGATAAAAAGTTCTATTTAATGGATTAATATCGTATAACTAAAATTATTATCATTATAATCATATAAAAAATTCAATAGCCTCCTCCAATTTTATATAAAAAGTTGTGTCTCTCGTATAGACATCTACCCCTCCAATATGACATATATAATTATTCATCTTGTATTGTATTTCGTATAAAACTATACAAAAAACCGATTCAACAAATTTATAACTTGTAAATAATATAATTATTCTTCTATAATAATTATATTATTTCAAAAGAGTCAATTTCTTTACTATACTCCGTAAAACTTTATTGTGTGTTATTTTCTGGGTTTGTCTAACCATAAACTTGATAAATGCTGTAAATTTCAATGATTTATGACTATGGAAACATAAACAATAAAGATATTATAAATAGTTGATAAAATAATGTTTTTTATTTTTTTGTAAATGTTTTTCATATATTCAATATTAATATTGTACTACCTTTTTTTATCATTATAAATTTATGAAACAAGCTCTACACCAACTCCATCACCAAGAATTATTTTGGAAAACACTTATAAAATTAAATTTTAACTTAAAAAATCAATATAAAACGTATTTTAGAGTACCTATTTTTTCGTAGAATTATTAATATTGAATATATATAAAAAATGGGAAAATATATTATAAAACTGGTACTAAACAATCAATTAAGATAATAAGATCAAATGATGAAATTAAAGTGTCTATACATATTTTTTAATAAATAATTACCAATAAATTTTACAAAATGTAATTTTTATGAATAATTTATTGACAATGGAAGATAAGATATTTTTTATACTGGTGTTTAGACCATTTTTAGTAAATCTGTATAAAAAGGTATGATATTTGGTTAATTTAATATCCATACCCTGAGTTTTGATTATTATTATTATAGTAAATGAATCTTATAAGTTTCGAATGTTCTAATATTTTATTTAATTATTTTAATTTTTTTTCTTTTTGATTTAAATTTCTATCATGTAGACTACATTTAAAGTAACTCATAATTCATTAATTATGATGTTTGTAACTATTTCATCTTCTCATTTTACATCATTGAGATAGTATTTGTATTCACCACTTGGTCTCTCTTATTTATATTAATATCTACCTATAATGTAATTTTAGAATAGTTTTATATAAATATATGTTATTTACACAAAAATCTCTTGTTATAACTCTATTAGTTTTATATTATAAATATATCAAATTCATATGTGGATTGTTGATTCAATTTGTATTATATTTCTGTCTTGGGCTATCTTTCTTGACTATTCATATATAATTTATCAAATTGTACCAATTCACTTTTAGTTAGGCTACATTATTTTTATCTATTATAGTATATTACATCTTTAATTCTATACATTTTTTGGATGATTTATTCCTAAAATTCATGGAATTTGTATGATTATTAATCATTCTTTCTAATTCCATTTTTTCATCCATGTCCATATTTTAAATTCCCACGAATGTTCCCCATTCTAATTTGGGAAGCCAAATATTTTTTATCAACTTTTTTCACATATTTGTCCTCACATATTTTAAAATTAATTTTTTTTACCTTTTTATTGATTATGGTTTCAAAAAATTTATTGTAATGTTTAAAATGGATTTTCATTTCCACTCATATTTTATCTTTTACATAAGTTTTATTTACTTAAGATTTATTTATTTTAAAGTAAATATTATTGGGATTTATTTTAATGTAAAATTTGAAGTATTTTTCTACTCAGGATATAAGAAAATTCAATTTTAAAAGTGAACAAGAAATTATGTCTTTTTTATAATGCTGTAAGGAATTATTTTCAATGAAAACTTTTTTTTTTCTAATTTCAAATCCATTTATCTCTATATAAGATAAATGATTCATCCCTTATATTTTCTTACATAATCATACATGATTTATAATAATAAATTTTCTTATAATTAATTTCTTTTACAAAGTCTCTATTTATAATTTTCTTTCATGAATGGTGTTAAAAATAATACTCATATATTATTGATTGGTGAAATGACTGAATAAATTGTATACGATTTGTAACACCTCAAGATTTTACAATATGATTATTTTAATATTTAACTTCTTTGATAGCATAAAATCTTTAAAAATAATTAAATATTATTATTTAATTATTATATTTATTTCTAAATTTTTGGGAATTTATGGAATGAATGAGATTAATTAAAATATGAAATTATATATTTCAAAGGATTATAAAATTAATTAATAGGATACCCATAAATTTGAAATGAAAACCACTTGGATTTAAAGGATGTATTTTAAAAAAAATTTATTTATTCCCAAAATAACATTCTTTATTAATAAATTAAATTAATATATATTTGAGAAATAACATAATTAAATATTTTTATTATATATTCAATAAAATATTTTTACATTCATCAAAATATTTTTTGAGGCATAAGATAAGAATAGATCCAATTTTACATCAAAGGATATATTTTTCTAAACAATGTTTCACTATATTTTAATTGATAACTTGTTTTAAATAGAAATTTCTATACTATTAAAAATTCTATTTGACATAATTTAATATAAAAATTGACTTTGGTTAAATTTTTTGAATATTTCAAATAACATTAATTTTGGATAAATAATAGTATAAATATTTGAAAAATAATGTGACTATTAGGAATTGTAATGTGGTCCTTAGAATAATAAACTCATTGTTAATATAAATTTTTTTTATTCAAATTATAATTTAAAAAAAGTGTATTTATATAATTTAATAAGTAAATAAATGGTTTAAAATGATAAATATAGTGTTGATAATTTTCTAAAACATAAATATTTGTTTATAATTTTATATTTAAAATAAATATTTAAAAGAGTATTTCTTTTCATAAAATATATTCATAAATTAATTTTTTTTATAGAATTATAATTTAATTTTATGAAACCTTAATTAATTTTTCGAAATCTCCCCAAATGAGTTATAATTTTTATTTCAATATTTTTCAATTAAATGATGAATTTATATAAAAATTAAATTCCTTATAATTTTAAAATTATTTTCTAAAATTGGAGTTATTGTTTTAATTATACACATCAAAAAATGGTTAGAATCGATTTTTTAGATTTTTCTAAAATAGTTGTATTTTTGGTGAGTAGTTAAATACGATAATTTACAGTAGAAGCTAAAAACACGATTTATTGGGTAAAGGATGATGTATGTATGAGGTAATAACCGATCAGTTCAAAATATTATTCATTATTAATTATAATTAGTCATAAGAATCAACAATTTTGGTAGTTTTGATTCAAGATAATAAATTAATGATTAAAATATTCAAAAAACACATCTATCCCCCACTATAAGTACCACCCTCACCCCTATTCTATTAAACCTAAAAAGCCTTGAATATTGTCCAATATCATCCTAATAACTCTACCAAACATATCCCCCACGTTCAGGTATTTTTGTTCTCACACAAAATCCAAATTTAATATTCCTTGTAGAGGCTTTCAAGGAGAAGGATTCAAGAAGTAAATCTTTTTCATTCACTTTCAATTTTTTTTTGATTTCATTACTTTCTATTATATCCATACCTATTCTGTCAAAAAATTCATGATAACTATATTATCTTATATATACTAGAATTATATTTTTTAAATGGAAGATATTTCATCGAACCCTTTTTCATCCCCCTTTTATTCTAAAAATGAAAACTTTGTCCACGATTTGTGGATTTACCACAATCAAGGACAATGCAACTTAATTTTCCATTACCTACTTCCATGATGGTTCTAAAACAATTATTTTGGTAAAAACATATTTGATTATACATATTAAATGTTATTAAATGTTCTATAACCATTCAATGAATATAATATTTATTCATAAGACAAAACAAGTTCATGATGATCGAAAAATGCCAATATCATCCAAATGATTATCATTAACATATTATCTAATGAATCTTCATCAAATGAAGAAAAAATTATATATACAACCATTTAATATTATTTATGCTCATTAATGACATATAATTTAAATTTTGGAAAACTATTCCCTTTTTAAAAGAACATTCATACATATATACATGTTAATCAAACATGAATCCCATGGAAACAAACACTCCCATACGATGAAATTGAATATTATAACTTTTTAGAAAGGAAATAAATGAACTTAATAAAATTATAATAAATTAAATAAAAATTTAATAGGTTGTGAATTAAATTATTAACTAATCTAATTTCATTATATTGGACATTAAGTTCACTTACAGCACAATTTCAGGCATAAGGTAGAGGTTTTTTCATTAAAAGTTTATTTACTTGAGATGTACCCTTTTCACCACTATTTATGTTTTTATTGTGTATGTATCCTTTCCATTTATGCATCATATTAGTAATATTATTATATTTCTTGTATTTAATTAATTATTTAATTATCATTAAATATATGGGGTATATGGTTTGACTGTTTTCATAGTGTTAAGGGATTCTCCATGAACATTCATTTTTTATTCACGATATGCTTTATCTCCCTTTACCAAAAGGTAATTCTTAATTATTTTTATATACATAATATAAAATCTCGGTATCTATTTCAACTCATTTATCTATTTCATTTATTCTTTCATTGATGGTAAATAAATAATTTCATAGTGTTCTAATCTATATTGCCTTTGTTAAGCAATCTCAATTTAAGGGAACATCCCAGTATCTTACCCATTTTCAAGTGCAACCGATAATCAGTTTCAAGACACTATTATTTTTATAAAAAATTAATTTTATCATGAATACGTATTTTATGATTCACGTTTATACAAAAAATAATCATTTGTATGTTTTAATGAGTCTAGTATTTTCCTTAAAAATACACTAAAGAGGATCATTCCAAATGTTTCATAAATTATCTTTTTACATGTTTTCACTTCAATTGGAAATAATTTATTCCCCAAATAGAATTTCATTTTCTCTCTATCTTCATTTCATAATTATAAAAGTTTATTATAAGATTTTATGACAAATAAAAATGATTTTCCAAAATTTCTTCTCATTATAAATATAAAAACGGTATTTTGTTAAAGAATTTATAAATGATTTTAATAAGGTGCATTCATCTATGTTACCATCTAAAATAATTACTAGTGGAATGGGAAACATTCATTACAAGATGTTTTTTTATTTGACATATTTGGAATTGATAAGACTTGGTATGTGATGGGAGAGGGCCACTATAGCCCCTTGATGCGTCGAAACGTCTCAAGAGATAAACTAGAAATTGTTTTGGAGGAGATCTTACCCATTTATGTAGATTTTTTGGTTGAGTACTTGATGATATATTAATTTTGTTTAGAATTATGAATACCATCATTATGATAGTATTATTTAATATTTAATGTGATTATAAGACTAGTATTATATCCATGGTTATGTTACACGACCATGTCATAATTTTTATGAAACTTTTAATTAGGTTTTATTCCTACCATATTATTAGTATGATTATGTTCTAATGGATTAGGTATTTTGATCATCAACAATAATTATTGTTTATGTTTATTTTGTATAGCTTCTATTGTAATTTCTTACCCTAACTGGGCAACTGAGGTCACCCTTTTCTTATGTTATTTTTTCCACTAGGATGTAAATATTTATATAATAAACGGCCTATAGGGATAATATAGGAGTAATGGGTGTCTAAAATATGGATTCTATGTTCTAAATCATTTCAAATTGAAATGTAAATGTCCTGAATTTAATTTAGCTTCAAAAACTACCAAATTGACTGGTCCTTCGGGATTCGAGTCTTGTATCTCTCCCATTATAATAAATTATGGAACTGGATCAGGGATACCATGGTTGGGGTCTTTATCATTTGTAATAGATAATGTTTAGTAGAATCCTTTGAATCTATATTTATGAAACATATATTAGAAAACATAAATCTAATATATAAACTGAGGTTAGGAATGGAATTAAAACCTCTCATTATTTTAAGATAGGGATTATGTGGGTTTTCCAAAAAATACATCCCCATTTGGGCAAATAAGGGGATGTGGTTCTAGCATAAATGTACCTAGGGGTAACACATTGATATGGTGCATTAGGTCTAACTCAACATAACCTAGTACAAAACAAAAGGAAATTCAATGTTCCTAGTTTTCCACTCTTGAGGATATTCATAGGATGATTAAAATTGACTTTAAAAATCATTACAAAGGATTTAAATGTAAATATGTCCTTAAAGATACCATTTTTATGATTATGATATAAGATATGCATACATCTTCAATTTATGTTTAGGGTTTTACTAGTTTGGGATTATACATTATGAATCATAACCTAATTTAGTGTTTTCCATTTTTTATGAATATCACCTCATATAAGGAATGATAATCCCAACAATGAACATGATCTAAAGTGTAAGAATTATGATATCTTTTATGTGCATTGATAATTGTTCTAAGGAAACAAGTATCAAAATCATTTTCATCATACGAGGATATAATGTAATGTTGTGTCAAGATAGAGAAATAATTCTCCAAATTTTATTACTTCAAAATGAATCAAGATAAGAAGAATATTATAGAGAAAATGATAGATAAAGGAAAGAATAGAAAGGGGTATTTTCCCACCCATGATAATTTTGGAATGAAAAACCATAGTACTTACTTTAATGAAATTAAAGTTTTGTACAAGTGTGGGAAGAAAGGAAACAATTCTTTTTAATTTAAGGTTAAATATGGTTTGCAATGTGAAATTTATAAATAGTAGGATATGAGACACTATGAAAATCAATGTCTTAAGAATCAAAGTATATTTCACAAAAGTGGATAATGGATCATGGACAATCTTATGCTACAACCAAAGATGAAGAGGGATGAATATAATTTTTGTGTTTGGATTCAATATTTACATTATTAGAGTATTTTATTAATAATTTCCTGGTTGTAAGAATCATGAGATATATATGGATTGTACTATAGTACTTCTTCTTTATGGAATTAGAATCATGCAATAATTAACACTGGTAATCAAGAGGAGTGATGATGTTGCATTTTAATCATATTGAAAACACATGACCTAGGAAAGAGAAAAATAAATACATGCTCAATGTTGAGACAATAATAAATTGATATTTCTGGGTATGTATTTGGGACCTTGAAGGGGACAGTGATCTGATGGTTTATGTAATTTCACACTTATTAGATGTTTAGATTTAAGGAATATATTTAACAACCTATGAATTTAATCTTGTAAGTTTGTATGTTTCATAATGTTTTAATAAAAATTAAGGTATTAATATAGTTTGTATGTGATATTAAGAGTTACATTATTTGGACAAATCATATGTCCTTATATCTATTTTTTCAACTTTGAATGTGTATAGATCTATTTTGGAAGAGTATTAGGGTTAACAACTTATATAATAGATTGAGGATATTAGATTAAATTATGATTCACCCTAATAGATAACTTATTATAACCTTTTTGGTTTTTGTAATCATTTGAAGGTTAAATGTACTACTTTAGATATAATTTATTATTGCATAAATATTTATATTGAATATCCATATTTTGGTTTATGAAATGAAGTGGAGATTGATCTAAGCACAACTAAATAATGAAATTGTGATAGGGAAAGGAATAAAGTATGTTTATTTTATACAGTGCTTTTCTAGATAGTAAAATAATCCTTCGACTCTAGAAATTAATATTTGAAGAAACACTTTATCCTTTGGTTTGTCATTATGAGAAATAAATGGTATTTTAACCAATAAAAAATTTAAAGTTTTAGGGTGGTAGAATTCTTAATGACCATATTCTCTATCACTCCCTATTATAACATGACAGTTGGATTCATCTTCCAGGACTATATTTTCTTAAATGATCACATATCCCAGTTTCGTGGTGACCTTCACATTTCTCTTTTCCTCTATTTAAGATGAGGTTTTCTGAAACTTTTCACTACGTGGGATTTACACCAAACAATTTCATGTACCAATATTTATGAAGTGAAATTTTAAATTATGAGGATGACAATTATTGAAGAAAGGGATAATGTAACACCCTAATATTTTACGGTTTTCCTCTTTTAAAATTTAAATTATTTGATAGTATATGAACATAAAAAATGATTAGAAATGATTATTTTATTATAATAGTTATCTAATAGATAACAGAAATGGTGGGAGTGGGCAATATTTAGTAAATAATGAAATTATTGTGTACATATGTTTATAAAATTAATGGAATGGTAACTAAATATTTAGAAATAAAAACCAATGGAATAAAAAGGATGTATTTTTATAAAATTATATTTAAGCCCATAATATCATATTAAATTAATAAAATTAAATTAATAACTATTTTTGAATTATATTAATAAAATTTAATATTATATATTATATAAAATAATTTTACATTCATCCAAAATATTTTTAGAGATATAAGATAATAATAAATACAAAATTTACACATAAATGCTATTTTTACCACAATTTTTCTACCTTTTAATAGATAACTTTTTGAATATTTAAATTATAAAATATTTGTAAATTATATTTTAAAAAATAAACATTATTTTTTATAACATAATTTCAAAATTTACTTTATTTAAATTTTTGGTATTTTTGTAATAAGTTTCATTTTTTGATGAATAATAATGGGACCGTTGTAATAATAATGTTACCCTTAGGAATAGTAATGTGCCCATTTAAATAATAACCTCACCTATTAAAGTAAAAATAAAATTTAGGAGTCATAGAAGTTAAAATATTTTATATTTATATCATGGAATAATTAAATAAATGTTTTAAAAATGATAAATTAAGTGATGTTATTTTTGTAAAACACAATTTTTTTTTTGAATATCATAATTAAAATAATGTTTTAAAAAATATTTATCTTTATAAATTAGACTTATAAATTAATGTTTTATTATTATAATATAATTTTTTAGACACTGATTATTTTCTCAAAGTGTCGCCAAATCAATCATAATTTTAAAATCAGTATTTTTCGAATTAATGATTTCTTATTTAAAAATTAAATTTATCATATTTGGAAAAATATTTTCAAAATATATATATTTTTTAAATTATGCACATTGAAAAATGGTTAGGGTAAAGTTTTGGATTTTTTTGGAAATTGTGGAATTTTAGGTGAAGACTGAAATATGGTAATTTACATTATAAGCTAAATTCCTGATTTATTTAGTCATAGATGATGTATTGTTGAAGTAAGAACCCATTACTTCAAATGAACATGCATTTTTTACTATATTTAGTCACAAGAATAAATATTATTCATAGTATTGAGCCAAAATAATAATCTAATGATTAAAATAATCCAAAAACAACCATTTTATTGAAAAAATGAAAACTTTGTTTGTGATGTGATGAAATATCGATATTAACGACAATGCAACTTAGTTTTACAAAATTTCTGTGAATAATGTATCGAAAACTGTCATTATGGTTAATATTTTTTATTACACATATAATAATTTATTAAATGTTATGAAACTATTAGATATGCATAATATTAATTAATATGACCAAACTAGTCCGCGATGATCAAAAAATGATACAATAATCAAAATGATTATCATTAATGTTTTATGAAAGAATTATCCAAATTTTTGTAGTAAAATTACTTATAATACCATACAATATTATAGAAATTATTTTATAATGGATCATTTCAATTCATGACAATTATTCATATTTTATATGATATTGAATACATGTATACATGTGAATCAATCCTGAATCCCAAGGAAACAAACACTCAGAAATGGTGAAATTCAATCTTATAACCCATAAAAAGTCATGAAATGAATTTAATAAAATTATAATAAATTAAACAGATGTTTTATATGTTCAAAATTAAATTATTAGTGAATCTAATTTCATTATCAAGGGTACTAAGTTGAAGTGAGGAACACTTGCATACATAAGGTAATGGTTTTCTCATCACACTTTTATTTCCTTGAGATATACCTTTTTCACAATTATCATTAGTGTTTTGTGTATTTATACAGATAATTTATGTATCGTATCATTAATCTATTTATTTTATTGGCATTAAATTTCTTATTTTAAGATCAATAATTTTATTGGGAATTTGGTTTGGATATTTGTAATGTGTTCAGGGATTCTCCCCAAACATCCATTTTTCATTCGGGTTATGTTTTCTCTCTCTTTACCCCAATATAAGGCTTCTGTATTTTATAAACATATTACAAACTCGAGTTATTTCTTCCAGACTCATTTATATTGATAATTTCATCCTTAATTGATGAAAAATAAATTATTTTATATGCTTCTGTTCTCAATTCCTTCTAATAAGATATCCCAATTTATAGAATATCCCAATTACTTACACATTTTCAATTGCACTGCACAATATTTTTAATTCCACCAATATTTTAATTAAAATTCTCCTTTTATTAGGAAAAAAATCCTTTTTCATTATCGGTTTTATACAAAACAAACACTTTATATTTTAAATACTCTTTAGTATTTTCTCTTAAACAACACTAAAGTAGCTCATTTATAATGTTTTCTAAATGCTCTTTCTACATGTTTTCACTTCAGCTCGAAATAATTTATTCCTTAAATATAATTCCACTATCCTTATATTTTAATTACTAGGATTTAAATTTCAATAATATGATATTATAATAAATAAAAATAATTTCAAAGGTAACTCTTCTTTCTAAAAGTAAAAAATTATATTTCTCTCAAGAATTTATCAGTGTTTTTATTATCTTAATTTCATATATGTTTATCATTAAAATATTTAAACATGGAATGGGAAACATTTATTTATTTATTTCTTAAATTTTACATATGATTAATGTATGAGAACTGTTATGTGACGAGAGTGTCCTAATATAGACCCTCGATTGCTTGGTTAGTCACTTGAGACAAAATCGACCAAGTTTTGGCTAAGGCCTTACCCATTTTTGTAAATTTATGGATGGGGCATTGATGGTATGTTCATGATGTCCAACATTATAAATTACATAATTATGATGGTAGTAATTTTTATTCCATAGGATTGTTATACTAGTATAATATCCATGGTTATGTTTCATTATCAACTGATTATTTACATAGCATTATTTAATCATATATTATTCCCTCCATATTACACTCAAGATTGTGTTTTAATGGAACATGTCTTTATTTATTCATTATGCCTTATTATTTTTGTTTATTTATGATACATTTTGTTGTATTTTTACCCTTACAAGGAAATTGAAATCACCAAATCCTATGTTTTGTTTTTCCCTATGTTGTTATGATGTATATTATGAATGACTTGCATGAATAATCTAAGAGTTTATGGGTGTTTCCAATGGAGTTGATATGTTGTATTTTATTTCAATTTGAAAATTTATTCTCAATATTTAATCAATATTCCAAAACCGTTAAACTAATCAATCCATTGGGATTCAAGACTTATATATATTCTAATGTAATAAATGAAGGCACCGACTGCAGGCTACTAGGGTCAATGAATTAACACCCTTTTTCAATATAATGAAAGGAAAATATACATAACAATAATTATTAATGTTAATTTACATATAATGTTAATTAATATCATTAGAAAAAATTAAATAATCCTTGGTTATCAAGTTATAATAATCATTTAATTCAGGAATAATTCCATATTGAATACCATTTGAATAAGATATGAAACCCATTTCTATTTCCATGGGGGTTTTTAAATGAAGATTTAAAACATGTTCCAAACATATCTATGATTTTAACTATTTTATGGGTAATATTATAATTATATATCCCTCAAACTAATTGGGTAAATGTATATCTCACGAGATACCATTTATTCGGTATAAGCAATATTCATAATACCTTATATAATGTTGTATTCAATATAATCCTTGTCATATAATTATGATTTGATGAATTATATTGTTCTCAAATATTTATGATTCCATTATCTTATGATAATATCCCTTATTCCATATTTGCATGATTATATTATACTCTAATTCTATGGTCCACATTTTCTAATTTGAAATTTTATGTTATGCAATTATTAAATATAGAATATTTTTGTTGTTACATGATCTATTATATAAGATATTTCTCCCTTTATTTTGTATTATTATATTCTTATGACATAACCCTTGATGACGTGTTTAAATGTTTTCCTATATTTATCATTTTCACTCGACCATTTCTTATGTTTTCATACACCAGGTTATAAAGATGATTATAACATAAGAAAATTATAAAAGAGGGTCTTGTGAAATTAATTTATGGATAAATAGTAACAATTATCATAAAATATGTTACAAAAATTGTTATTCTTCAAAAAACACATAGAAAATAATTCTATTTATTTTGATAATATTTTGAGATTAATGTTTATTTTTTGGAAATTATGTAAAAATTATGAATTTTTATCTTTCATCATCTCACATTATACCATTACAATACTAAATAAAGTGTTTTTAGAACCCAACTAATGAGTTCAGGTCTATGTAACCTCATATTAGATTTCAAAACAATTATTATATATAAATTATATATATATGGAAATCTATTTTCATATCCTAGATAATACCAATATTAAATATCTTACCTAGGATTATTACGCACTAAATTTTGAAATTAAATCAATAATATGTGTATTCATATCATATAATGATTTATTATATACTCAAATGGTCTAAGATGAAATAAATATGTGAGATAAATCTATTATATTTATGAATAAATATGTATTTTTGGAATAACCACATGGTGATCCCAATAGTGTGAGGCAATTTTTTTTAGTTGATCCCAATCCAAGTTTTCACCTAGATACATTAGTCCCTATAGAATGTCCCCCATTGAATTAAAATACATAAATATAAAACATAAATAGAATTTAAAAAAGGGATTCATATGCCCATTTTTTTCTTTGTGTGGTGCAATAATTCACATTATCATATACAAGGATGAATCAATACCTCATTGAGTTGATTATCATGAGATTAAAAAAATAATAAACTGTAAATTTTGTCACCTATCCCATTTTCATGATATGTTCGATCAAATAATAGGAGCTAGTTACCACTCAATAATTTACCTTTTATATAGAAATCATCAATTGAGGTTAAAAATGAGGACAAACACATTACATCCATGTATAAAAGTGATGAATACTATGAAATTATTGTGATTCCATTCCTAAATAAAATACCTCAAAAACAATCATTTATATAATTAATAAAATATTTAGAGACTACATTTATAATTTATGGTACTATTTTTAGAATAAAATATCATATATTACAAGATAATGGAATCGAATAAAGATCAAATAAGGATTGTGTTGATGAAATTGAGAAATTAGAAGATTAATTTAAAATTTAGTGGTGTGAATTATAGTTATAGAATGTGGAATTAATGGGTAATGTAATCACGAGAATATTCATTTATTTTGATAATTAAAAGATGTATGTGATTATAAAATTTCCAAGCCCGACCACTATAAAAAATATATGATGTTTTCTTAGGTTAGTAAGAAATTATTGACATTTTTGGATAAATTTATTCATACAATAAAATCTACCAACGGTGTTAATTTGAAAGGGGGTGAAGTTCATTTAAAAATAATAATGGTAATAAAGATTCAAGGAACTGAATAATATTTTGATTACTTCACATTTATTTAAATTTCCATATATTGGGGATGTAGTTTAAATATATTATGATGCTTCAATGAAAGATGTCATGTGATTGGTACTTCAGAATGAAAATAAATTTTTTATTCCTCACATCAATTAAAATCTTTTGAAGAAAATAAACTATTTTTGGATCTTGATTTTCCAAAATTTATCTCAACATTAATAATAATGAATTATTATCTCAACGGTGAATGGAGTGAAATATATTCTGATCATAAGAGATTGAAATATATATTCATACAAAATGTGTTTTTCATATTCCAAAGGATATGGTTATATAATAACATAATCTATGAATTATTAATACATGACCACTTATGGATGGAAAACAGGGTGGACGATGCTCTATGCAAGATATATCGTTGTTCGTTATCCAAACTATGGGTTTACAAGTACACAATAATTATGAATTTTTAAATAATTAATCTTTAGTTCATAATAGAGGGGGGGGGGGATTATATCTTTCCTATATTATAGACCATCCTACCATATTTTGGAAAATCATGGATTCCTAGAAATTTTATATAGAGCTACATAAGAAGGTATAATGTATTTGATTGTTAAAATTTTATAACAAAGGATTATATGTGTTGGAACTAATATATGCATTCCAAAAACCCATAACCAAAGAGGGAGCTCTTGGGTAACAAAAATATCTCATCATTATGTATTCATCTTATATGTAAAACGTTTTCTTGGAGATTTAAATACACAATTATGATGGGATTACATGTCTATAGATATTATAACATTTTTATGTCAATGTTTAGTATTCCAAAAATTTAAGGATTAATGATATAAATCCAAGGGGATGATGCATCCAAAACCCTTGCTAATATAGAAATGGAAAAAATTTCCATGAATATCATCACATAACTCCACAAAACAACAAATGTGCATTATTCCATCTATTTTTATCCAATGTCATAGTAAAATAAATGCATTTTCCATCATATAATATTTTAGTCTTGACCAACTCAATAAGATAAACTAAATGGAATTGGTACGGGTTGATGGAGTACCCAAATCCTTTGTCTTTACCAAATAAGTGAGGTCTACATTAAGGTTCTAGAGAACTCATCCATATTCATTGGATTAAGAGTTGAGCTTCATCCTAGCATATCACACTCATTAATATAGTTTTTCTCAAAGGACCATTCAAACATAGAAGGATATAATAATATACTATTAAAATGGTTTTCTAAGGATGTTGGTTTCATCACCTTTATCTATTAGAGTTGTCATATAATAATATTTTCTATTCAAGAATATAAAAGGACCCATATAAGCCTCTGTTTGTGATATGGTATTGGAATCGAACACGTTGGGATAAGGTTGGAGAGAAGAAGTTCATAGGACCTCATCCTTTCAAATAAATGCACGATATGTCTTCAACCATTATGTGATATATAAAATAAAATCATATTATATATAAGAGATATGAATATAATCAAAATTACATCAAGAGGTTGAAGTTCGTGAAAAGGGGTTCATTTGGATATCTATATGGAAGTCAGTTATGGGATTTACGAAGAATAGGAAGCCAAGAACAATGTATATCTGTCCTGTATATATCATTGATAATTTTTGGGGTTGAAAATTATTGAATATCACTTC
Organism: Viscum album; assembly: GCA_963277665.1. Lineage (NCBI taxonomy): Eukaryota > Viridiplantae > Streptophyta > Magnoliopsida > Santalales > Viscaceae > Viscum > Viscum album. The sequence continues at coordinate 999,186,170 of OY728147.1, forward strand.
CTCCATGGCCGTTCTAATTAAAATATCCGATCCTTGAAATTAATATGAGAAATTAATATTTAGACCCATCTCATGTGCTGAACTCAAAAGTAATAAAATTGGAACATGATATCTTTTATGAATAAAAAATAGTGTAGTCGTGTTATTGAATAGACAATGTTATTCCAAAAAAACCACACATATATTAATATTATTATATTATAAGGATATGACTCCAAAATTTATGTAGCAGCATGAAAATATGATGGGAAAACATTATCCTCACCAGTTTTGATATATTAATTGAAATTTTTGATGTTGAAATTATTTTTAGGGGTAGAATTTAAAATCTCACAATTTTACAATGCAATTTATCTGCAAATAAATATTTCATATAATATAATAATTCACAAGAAAAATAGAACTATAAAGAAAAATATTATGCATATTAAATATCCATACTATATAATTTCTATTAAATTTATTGGTGATAAATATAAGTAACCAACTTATGAATTTCTTGTAAAGAAGAGAATAAATGGAATCAAGTTGAATGAGAATTCCATCTTAAGATCATTTTTACAACACTATAGAGGTGGTTTAGTCACAATGTTTTTCCCTAGACCGATCCCAAAATGAATTTTAAAAAGTATGGATTGAGTAAAATTATCTTGAAGAGACGATAAACACCTGGAAATAACTACATGGTCCATGATAGATGAAGAAAAATCCATGAATATATCTATATCCAATCATAATCACATATTATACATAGAGTTCTTATGGAATTTTGGATCTTAGAGATATATAATAATATGATGTAGATAATTTAGTAAATTAATTGGTGTTTACTATAGTATAACATTTTGTCAAGGTGAATTTCATTTCACATTTGGAACCTAGAGTTCAAAAATAACTTTAGTTGGAATTTTTTATTTTTGGGTAATATAGTGAAATTATATTTTGGTAAACTTGGATCTAAACATATGAATAATTTATGAAAAAAAATTGTTAAATATTATAGTATAAATTCTTGACATAAATAAAAATTAATTTCCTTGTTCGGAAAAAATATATTTTTTATATGAAATAAATTTTTTTATAAAATATTGGAAAACTGTAATTCTAATTTCATAAAATGGGTTTATAAAATAATATTTAGTTTCATATAAATAATAATTTTATTTTATTTAATAACAAATAATTTTACTAAGGGTTAAAAATTTGTACTTGTTAAAAAAATTTGTAATTTTAAATAAGGAGGATTTTTATTTGAAAAATAGAATATTTCAAATTTAAAATACAATGTTAATAAAAACTATTTCATTTTTGGATTTGGAAAATCAAAATCAACTTAGTAATTTCTTTTTCATTTCCAAAATTAGTGAATTTTTAAAAGAATATTAAAATTCCATATATGTATAATATATTATTAAATTGGTTCATGAAGGAATTACTGGGAATAAACATTTTATAGATGTATTTTAATGTCCCTATTACTATATAATCACATTCCAATTACTATTTCATAACAATATGAGTAAATATCTAAATATATAATAATTTATTGAAATAATTTATTCAAAAATACCCCCACCTCCCCTATAGATATGACATTTCACCTCCACATTTATCCATCCATTCTGATCCATGGATCATAAAAACTATTAGGTAATCTCTCTTAAACAATCTCCCAATGTCCTAGAATCCTATGTCTTGTAGAAATACCAATCAACAATTCCTTATGGAGTTTTCTAAGAGAGGGTATCCAAGGAAAGAGGTACTGGTCCCAACCTAACTCTATTAAAATATTTCTTCTTATACCACTTTTGATATATTCCATCATTTATATTATTATAATGATAGTATTATTAAAATTATAAAATGTTATTGTTATATAGGATTATCCATTATCTTTCTTCCTCTCATTCTATTTAAAAAATAAATTTTCTTTCATATTTGGCCCTATTCATAGCATATGTGACAAATGAATTTCAATTTCTACCACTACATTAATGGATGCTTGAAATTCACATGTTATGATTAAAAATAAGTAAAATATTTACAATATATATTATATTATTTTTAATGGATAAATAGTAAAAAGGATAAATAAAACAAAATAAGCTCATCATGGTAGGAAGAATATCTTAAATGAATAACTATATAGTTATAACATTACTAAAAAATTAATCATCCAAGTAATAGAATTTATTTGGATATTTTGTACCATTGAAATTATTCAATTAAGTAAGAAATTATAAAAATTATCTTCTCTATTTGTTGTATCATTTGATATGAACTTCCATAATAATCAATTAATTGATGTGATCTTGAAACCGTGTAATGAACTTTTTGCGATTGTGAGAATAATGATGCTATCTAGAAAATGATTATAAAAAAATTAAAATAATAGTAATAAATAAAATATAACTGAAAATTAAATAAAAAATTCTTTAATATAAGTAATTTTATTATTTAAATAGTTATACATGTGCCTCGAATAAGTTGAGACATGATGTAAGGAATTGGTGTCTCAATTTGTTTTACAATGGGTCATGAACATTTTTTCTTGAATATATCCCAATGTGTTTCTTATATTTTAAAAAATTATATATCATATCTTAATTTATCATTCCCTCAAGAAAATTAATTTTTTCATATAATAATATCAATATTTTATGGATTCTTTGTTTTTAAAATTTTTACATTGTTATGAATATTCACATTCTCTCTAAAATCGCCTTCTTTTTCATGTACATATTCTTTCATTATAAATATGTTTTACAATATGTCATTGAAACCCAAATATATATTATATCTTGTGACCATAAATATTCTCTTTTATTCATTTAAAAATAAAGTTCTTTTACTATTTTAACAATGCTTGTTTCAATAATTATATTTGGAAATATTCCATAGGATTTTATTTTCCCATGAATAATTTAATTTTATACTCCAAGATTGTTTTCTTAATGTTTAATTATTCTCAATGTTATATAATTTATGTTTATTATAAATATATTTTATTTTTATTTATTATTATTATTAATTTTAATCAATTGTAGATATTTTAATAAAGTGAATGATAACATTGACATTCATGATAATGAGTCATGAAAACTATTTTTATTTCATAACTTATATTAACATATATATATATATATGCATTGTTCTTACTCTAATGGATTATATTTTATGTTCATCCTGTATTTTATTTTTCCATTTACTCTTTTTGGGTGATTTTATAGTGACCCAACTATTTAACATATATTGCTACATAATATTTTACCAAAACATCCAATAAACATAAAAAGATGATCATGAGGCATAGTGTCTCTAAAATAAAATGTTTATATTACATCAAAATTAATATAAAGACAAAATAATTATTTTATTATACATAATTATCTTATGAATCTATTTGATCTAATAAAACAAAATACGATAATATGGAGAATAAATAAAAGAAATTGGTGATCTATATAGCATAGTAAGGGAATAAACATGGAAATGAAGCATGGAATATGAGTCAAAAGGCATACGATGATATCATAAAAGATATTTATTATGACTAATAATATGTTGTAAGGAACTAAAGAAAAATTTAATAATATTATTATGTTATCATAGGAAATTGAGAGCAACAAATAATGGGGAATAACTATGATTCAACACTAGCTTTCAAGAGTACATCACATGGGGGACATAGTCCCATCATAGATTTGGATTCCTTCCTAATCCCATACATAATATTTTATGAGACTAAAATATTAACCAATGTATAAGAACACTATATGAACACACCCATCATGATATACAAATGATTATGTGCACAAAAAATGTACATAAATCAACATAAATTAACATAAAAATTACCTACGGAATGAAGTTTTCTCATAATCATTCCTCATATGAAAAGCATAGGGGATATAATAAATATTGAAAAGAGAAAGAGGAACTAAATAACGTGAAAGTTAATATCTATGTAAATATATTTATGACTATAGGTATTATGTTATTTTTTGAATAATTAATTTAAATGAGAATTACATAAATGTATTATGGTATAGAAAATATTCCTTTAATCAAGTTTGATTTTATAGAGGGTATTTAAGAAATGATCATAAGTAATTTATTACCTCATCAAAGGAAGGGAGTGTAATATATATATATATATAATATAAATATATAATGAATTTATATTCATTCCATAATAGAAATGGGAGAGGTAAAAGGTGAGTTAGAAAGAGAAAGTTCATAACCCAAAGAAAAAGGGTTGTTCAGTGTGATTTCATACATTATGCACCAGAATCATTCTACACATGCACTTAATGTCAAAGATAATCATATTTAATTTATTTATTTATTAATTAAACATAATGTCAATTAGTATTTTTTATTACAAAATTTCTATATTCATTTATTACCATTTCAATGAGACATAATGTTTAAATTTTTTTATGAGAGTATTCATTACATTCTTCCATGGTTGGATCACTTGTGGATAATTATTGATTTTCTTTTCGAATGAAAATAAAACTTCATAAGGAAAATTAAATTTTATACACATTATTTCAGAAATTAAAATGGATATAAATACCCAAATATGTTCTAATATAGGGATGATACTTTTAGTAAAAATGTGAACGTTTTATAGTTTTTTTATTTTGACCATTTGACAATATATACTAAAATAGATTTCATTTATTTAATTATCTAATTTTTAAAACTTCTAAAAATATTAAATAAGTTATTATAAATATTTATTATAATCATATTAAACCCTAATAAAATTTTTAATAAGCATCCTTGATGTTAATGGTGATAATTGGTGTACAATGTTCATGGAGATAGTGAACTGGCCATACTGTAAACAATGTATTCATTTAGAATCAATTTTAGGATAGAGAAGGGTATTAATTGTAAATATTCATTTAAAATAATAATAATAGTATATATAAGATACATGGGTTTTTATTTGATGTTTTTAGGATTTTTTGCATAGGATGAGGTGGAAGAAACCTTTAAAAAATCAAATGAGGGGATCACCTTCTCCGTTGGATGCCTCTACTTGGGATTGCACTTGAGGAACCATAGAATGTATTTTAGTGATACCAGTAGAACTAGTATATGGGGGATATGATTGGTAAGTAAATTTAGGATACTTTTTTAAGGTTCATGGTTCATAAGTTGGGTAGATAAGGGGTTTCGATGGTGGTATTCAATGGGAGGAGGTGAATTTTTTGACTATTATAATCATTAAATTATTATATTCTCTCAATATTATCAATAGAATTTATTATTGTGTCTATATTCATTGAATAATGTATATGAGTTCAATCTGATGATTTCTTACATCATCTATGATTAAAAAAATCATGTATTGGGCTTATAATGTTAAATATCATAACATTAAGACTTTCACCATTCACAAAAAAATAAACTATTGGGAAAAAATAAAAAAAATAACATAAATTTCACAAGATGTGTTGATTCAAAAACTGAGAAAATGTTTATGAAAATAATTTTCCAAATATGATGATATTCATATTTTAATAAAATCCCCATTTATTAGTAAAGTAACAATTTTAATATTATGATCAATTTTTTTATGCTTTAAAAAAATATTTAAGGTATCATAAAATTATATTATAATTATAATACACTAAATCATTAATTTAAAAAAGTATTTTACGATTGTTTTTCAATTATTGTTTTTTTCAAAAAATCTAAAATAAAAGATATCTATCTAACCAAAATACAAAAAATTATTTCATAATTTTTAAAAAATTAATTCACATGTATAATGTTTTAAATATATCATTTTTTTATTTTATAAGATGCCAAAAATATTATATTACACTTTAGTTGGTGAATATTCTATTCTAACTATCAGGTTACTATTTATAATAGTCATATTATTATTCCAATTATGAAGTTACTATTCTAATGGTTTGATAAATTTTTCAATAGTCCGATTTTTAATGGTCATATGGGATTCCTTGTTTTCATAAATATAAAATATTTGATTAATTCTTTATTATCTTCAGTTTCATTAAATATTTTGTTTTATTTTTGAAAAATTATATTTGATTAATAAAATTCTGCTTCATTTCTATAGTGTTTTTCATGAGTGTGATTATTTTTGGGAGTTAAAATAGATCCAATATTTTACTATTATTATCGAATTATTTTAAATTTTTGATACATTTAAATTTGTTAAATTGTTATAGACATAGAATTTTTATGAACTATCTCTGGTTACCCTCAACCATTTCACATGACTCGATCTGCCACATACCCAAAGGGTGTTCCCAATCATCATGGAAAAGTGGCTTGAAATTGAGTATCAAAAATAAACCAAATGGAATGATTTATATAAAAATAAAATAAACATCATTATATATATATATAAATATAATAAGAAAATAAAATATGAGAGAACCATAAAATATTTTCTATAATAAAATGTAGATAATGAAAAATAAGTAAAGGAAGTGTCTTGAACAACCTCTAGTAAATGTGTCACACACCGAAGGTGGTTTAATTTTATTGTTTATTTCATTTTGATGGTTTTATTGTAGAAGTTTAGGTCGAGTTTTCAATTATATTTTTTGAGTTTTGTAGATTTTGGGTGGTTTTTTCACTATGCACGGTATAAAAACGGTTTGTCCCAAACTATGTGAGTCTAATGAGAAACTGTATGTCCTACTTTTTGTGTCAGGTATAAGGAGAAATGCCTATCAACTATTAGGCGAAAAAACATCGTAGGTGTATAAGGGGGATCAATAATTTGATAGAATTATTTTTCCCGGTAGGTGAACGGTTTCTCAAAACATTCATCTAGCCCTTACGAGTTTCCTACCCTTATAGTAGGATGTACATAGTTGGCACTAAGTTTGAAAAATCCTGAATCTTTCATACTTTCTTTAAAAAGATAAAATTTCTAGTTTCCCCCTCCCTAATATTAACCCCTATTCAAACCCACTCACCTCTTTGTTGTTTTGGGGGAAAAACTATTTTTGGAACCCCACTCACAAGGTTCTCCATAGATCCATGTTTCTCCTCCAAGATTCAAAGGCGAGTTTCCTTAGTTTTGGGGTTTCCCTCCTCTTTAATTCTCTATACACATGTTCATGGTTCTTCATTGGATTGAATCTCTCATGAAAAAAATCCAAGGGTAATATTGGATAATATTTAGCAATTTTATTAATGTAAGGGAGTGAATATTTTCTATTGAGCCTTGACCTACATCCTCTTTGTTTTTATCACATATTCACATCATTGAGGTTAGTGTTTCCATTGATTTATTTCCACAAAATTTTATTTTATTTGTGACATTTATAATTAATTTATAAAGGTATGTATCCCATTTTTGGTGTACTTTGAGTTTCATTATTGTGCATTCATATTGGAAAATTTATTAAATTTAGTTTCAACTGGACTTCTATGATTAGATTTATATTAATATGTGTAAAATGTATTTTATGAAACTCCAATGATCATTAAAAATTAAATTGATCACTTTTAGTTTTGTTTTTTCATGGTTTTGTTTTGGTAGCTTGGTTTTTTTTTGTTAATTGAGCCTTCTATATGGGGTTGGGAGACATTTTATGATTCAGTACTTATGTTTGAACCCTTGAAATTATATTAAAATTCTATTTGGGTTTATTTAACTGAAACCTTTTGTACTTTTACATCAATAAAATAATGTTTTGTAGCATGTATTCATGTCCATATGTGTCTAGGTTAGACGTAATTATAGGTAAAAAAATGACAATAACTCTCTCTAATGATGTTCAACTTAAACACAGAATGTAAGGACACATATCATCCATTCCCTCCACTCCTCAAACCTATGTTCTAAACGGTTCTCATCAGTACGTGTAATGTTCTCTAAATAGTTTCTTGGTTTCTAAGTGGCATAATTTTTTTTCAAAAGGTGTTTTCCAAATCATGGACCATTAAGATTATAGTATGTGAGTGGGTATCCAAAATATATTAATGCCTATTTGGAACCATTTGATCATGTACAATTTTATTATATTGGTTTTGAAAATTAACTTTTAATTGTTAAATTAATTTTTTGTTCCTTTTGGTGTACTTGGAATGTGGTTTTAAAACACAGGTGACATGTAAACCTAGTTGGAAGGTTGAGTGTTTCCCTGTATGATGGGAAACCCGATAATCATTATTCAATTTATAGGTACTTTATAGAGGTTGTGTTTTGGTTAAGGGAGGAAATTCATGGTTTTAAAAAATGTGATATTGGTTAATTTCATGAATGTGATGAAGTTCATATTATACTTCATAATTTCACCATGGGAATCATCGGAACCATATAGGGGGTTGACAAATAGTCTCTTGATGGTTTAGATTAGATTGATTTTTACCCCCTAGATAGAGGATGAGCCATGTGGTATTTTCTACTAGTGATGCTATTTTAGAGTAGCCATGATGGTTATTGACTATAGAGACGCACCATACACCAGCAAGTGATTTCGAATGGTGTACATCTATGGATTGCTTCTAGTGATGTTCCAGAAATTCCCAAGATAACATATCTGTATATTTTGTATTATTGTACTACACATTTTTATATATCTTTCTAGATTACACCTACTTGTATTTTTTTTATTCCAATCATTTCTATTTAATCACCTGGTCAAGATTCTATTGGGGATTTTGGTTCATGAACCAAGGATTTAAAATGAAAATGTTTTGTTAATGGGAAACTATGAGTTGTTTCTAAAAGTATGGTTTATTTTAAATATATATTTGGTTCTTTTAAATTATAAATAAACATAATTTCATAAATTTATTTCAAACTAGTGTTTATAGACTATTTTGGAGAAGTACATGTTTGGGAAATATGGTGCATAACTTCTGAGCAATTTATGGTCTTATCTTTCCTGTGCCACTCAGTGTGGGCCGACCTGATATTTTTTCTACTTGAGTATTCTTGTTTGTTTTACCATAGAAGGGGATAGTATTATCGATGGCGGTGACCAAGTGGTAACATGGAGATTATGTAAGGTCACTATTAGATTATGTTGTGTATTCATTTCCAATTTTGTTCATCATTTGTAGTTTTTTGATCCATTTCACGATTTTATTTTCTTTAGTGTATGTGGATCCATTAGATTTTATGTCAGATATATTTGGTTTTTTTATTCTTTATGTTTTTAAGGGATAAATCATTCCCATGTGTATGATCATTCATGCATAGATCTATTAGCCTATCTGGAAGGTTTAGGAAAATCTCTTTAGACTTTTCACTAGCCGGTTCATACATAAGTTTGTATGGAAGACCAACCTAGTTTGTGAAAAAATGGTATTAGAGTAGCAGTTTATTATTTTTGGTATCAGGTAGTTTGGATAATGGAAATTGGGACTCGTGAGGTAGGCATAGGAAGAGCTTTATGATTGGTTTCTCATTCTGATCCCCTATTTTCTATGGGTTGTCTGAGATTTGAGTGTTTAGTTTAGATTTTTAGGTTTATTCCATTGGTATTAATTTGGTTTGTGAGATTTTTGTAATGAGAATGGATGTGAACCAGTGTTAAAAAGTTTTGTTTCATGGATTAGTGACCCATGTGGGCCTATATTGTATGGTTTAAGACACTTCTAGTGCCTGTAGATTTCTTGGGGCATTCCCTACTATACCATGTTACTCTAATATGCATGGCTGATTGTTTCCCATATTGAGGGTTTTATTTTAATGATTATTATTCTTTATTATAGGTTATCTTTAGTATATTTTTAATTGAAAATTGGTTTTTGGAAAGCGGTTTCGGAAAAAAGTGGTTTTCATAATTAAAATGTTTTTATGAAATTGCATTATTTTAAAAATAGGAATTTGGTGTTTGAGATGAATTTATAAATTGGTTTCAGTATTTTGGAAAGTGGAGTTTCAGGAAAATGGTTTTCAATTTGGAATATAAATATTGGTTTTGAAAGAGTAATCTAATTTTATTTGTGATTTTTTTGTGTATTTCATCTTGTTTTTTTAGTTTTGGTTGTCCTTTTTAGAAGAGTATTGATATTTAATTTTATTTTTGTGTAGTTTTTTGTTTACATTTTTTATAGATAATGATTCATAGTACGGTCCCCATGGTTTATGGTGAACCTCATTGAGTTTTTTACCCTACCAGACTCCTATTGTGGTAGTGGCGTCAATTTATTCCAAGTTATTGTGGGGTTCCCATGGTATCAACGTCTGTTAGGAGCTTCTGGATGGAATAAAGATGCAGAAAGTGTTTTCATTATTTTAGAAACTATTAATATTGTGCCGATGAGTGTGGATCTAGGTTAGTTTGATTGATCAAGAGTGGATCAGTGGAAGGGGACTTTTCCACCATTTTTTCATGTTAGGATGTATTGGGAATTTTTGAAGACCACTTTTATTTAATGGTTCATAGACAAGGAGGTGTAGGTGAGAATGTGGTAGAGATCTTGAGTATTTAGTATGGTCAACAAAAAATGAATATTTATGTTGATTTCTTCAAAGAGATGGTTTTATTTTCTCTTAAGATATAATTAATGGATCAGTTGAATATTCTACTCTTCTTTTAAGATATAATTCTAGATATTAAAGACCAATTTCTATCATTCAGAAAAGTTATGTTAGAGAATTTGGGGGTTGAATCATTTTTCATTGAGTTGGTTTCTAAAGAATAACCTTTAGTAATTGTAAATACATTTTTATTTTGTGCTCATGAAGGTTCCCCATATATTGAGAGGTATATGCCAGAGAATCCTATTCTGGAGGAGTCTCATTTTCTTGTTTAAAGATCTTATTCATCACACATTTCTCTCAGGGGTTTCATGTGTGTTCAGTTTGGGCAATCAAATACTTATTTACATATTCCTTTGAAGGTTTTTCGATGATTTGGATTTTTGGGTAATGTAGAGATGTTTTGTAAGAATTTTCCTGATCATCATCATCATCATTGATTGAATTTTTATAAAAAAGCCGAAAGAACACCCCCACAAAATCCATGGCCAAGGATAAATATACAAAACGTTGGGAGGTCTAAAGTAGTGAAGACTAAGCTGGTATACCCTAATCAAATTCACTCCCTCTAGTTCAAGAAGATTGGAATTCGAGAAACAATTAATGTAAGTAACTTGTTCTTCCGCCGTCAAGGAAACAAAATAGTCAGCCACCTTATTACCTTCACGCCATGTGTGCACCACCGGGATGTTGTTGCTACTGAGGCTGGAATGACACCTCTTGATGATATAGGCTATTGACCAAGGAGGAGAGTTTAATTCCTGCAATCAATCATGTATTACCATAGAGTCTGTTTCAATATGATTCAAAGAAATATCCTTCTGAGCACACAATCTAAGACCCAAATACATAGCATTTTTCTCTTCTTGGATGGAGCTTCCCCTCCCATAATATGCAAAAAAACCAGCAGGACACTCCCCCTATAGTCCCTAACCACTCCACCACTGCGCATAATAACCGAAATACATGAACCATCAAAGTCAAGTTTGAAACCCATAATAGGCGGTAACCAGCACACCCACTTACCTGATAAAAGGATGTTTTAGAAGGATTTTTCAGCTCTAGATTGCGGGGAAGGAGATAATTCATGGAAACATAGCACCATCCATGGGCCCCAGAGTGAAGCTTATCATGTAGTCTTGAATTCCTGGTTGTATGGATATTGTCTCTTCTTTTGTATTTTATATTGGATTAGATTCTATTTAAGTTTTCCTTTTTTTATTTTTTATGGTTTTTTTTGTTCCCCTAATTATTGTAAATTTCATGGTGGCATGGTTTTCTTATATTTTTTTGGCTGTTCTCTTTTTTTGTGGATTAAGGTGGGTTTCCTCTTGTGGATTTTTTTTTTCAGGTTGTGATCATTTTTGAAATTCGCATGTCATTTGGAAATGATGAGTTGTTGTTTGGTTCACTTCATGGTTTTGATTTTCTTTTGTTAGGGTCCCTTGTGGTGGAGTTTGGTCTATGTAAGATATTTCTGGGTTTTATTATGTTGGGAACTCATGGGTTGGTTTGTGGGGAGACCCACTATTGATATTTTTTTTGTTTTCTTCTAATATTTCTTGGTTTCAGGTAGATTATTATGGTGGGGAGAAATTTATCTTCTCTATTTGAATCTCCCTATTTTCGTTTTCCCTATATTTTTATGGGTGTGACTTGTGAAGTCGAAATATAATAATGAGGACTATGGTTTCATTTGGACTTGTCTAGTTTCATGTTTTAGTTTCATTCCTCATTCAAATAAGTGAATTTATAGAAACATAAAATTTTTATTTTGTGGAGAAAATTTAGACCCTAACCACATTTTCCTTTTATTTTTTATTATTTCTTAGTAGTTGGTATTTTGGTAGATGTTTTGTTCGAGTTTCCAATGATATTTTTTCATTTTTTTTGAAATTTTCTATGATTTTGACCTAATGATTTGTATGAGGAAATTTTTACCCCAACCACTTAAGGCCAAGGAGAAATTGTGCAGCCTTATTTTGGTGTTAGGTAAAAGGATCAGAGTTTGAACATGGTTATAGGAAACCATGATAAATGTGAATGAGGTGATATATCATTTGAAATATCCATTTTTTCTTTTGGAACATAGTTCCCCTTACCATGAAACTAGCATATTCAGGTGTCCTCCCCTTGTAGTAGGGTGTGCATGGTTTGAAAAAACATGTGGCCAAACCATGTAGCTTTTCCCAGGATCATTAAAAATTGGAAAATACTTGTTTTCCATACCTCTTTTTCACCCCAATTTGACACCTTTTCCATCTTGGAAATATTTTAGTGAATGTAGGGGGTTCTTAAACCCATTTCCAATGGATCTCATTCAATCCTTGTAGCTCTTACAAGATTATAAAGAGTGTTTTCATGTTATTTGGGTGATTTTCCTTCACTTATATCCTTGTTTATCTTGTTATTTTTTCTTCCATGACTTGGTTATCTCTTGGAAAAAGGCCAAGGTTAGGGTTGGCTCATGTTCGTCGATTTATTTGATGTTAGAATGTATGGATTGTCTCTTGAGCCATGTTCTTCTTCCTCAGGTAGTTTTGTCATATCCTATAAATTTTGAAGTAGGTGTTTATATCCATTTCCTTTATAGAACAATAAATTTTATGCTTGAATGTTTATAACTAATTTCTAAAGGTTTATATTAGGCTTTTAATTTGTTTTTCATAATTTTTATGGTTCAATAATATTTAAAAATTGATGAAAATGAGTTTTAAAAGGACTTCTATGATTATAAATATATGTATAAGTTTAAAATGGGTCTTATGGAATACCAATTTATCATTAAAAAATAAATTGATTTGGTTGGGGTTTTATTTTTCCATGGTTATGATTTTGTAGTTTTTTTTGAATTGAGCCTTTTGTGTGGGTTTGGGTGGATTTTTTATCTTTTGTAATTATGCGTAAACCCTTAAATGGAGTCATAAATTTTCATTTTTTCCATTAATTATAACTTCTGGTAATTTTATGGATTTTAAAAAATGTTCCACTAGATGTGGGAATGACTATAAGTGCATGGGTTGCAGATATAGATAGGTACACAAATGATAATGATAATCCCTATTGATGTTCACCTTAAACCCCATATTTTCAAAAAAAAGTTCTTCAATTCATTCCTATCCTCGATTCCATATTCGAAAATGTATTCTTTAAAATTCCAAATTTTCTCTAAATGGTATCATAGATTCTATGGGACATAAAATGTGGTTTCTAAATGCATTGTTCAAATCATGTCCCTTTTGGAATTGGGTGATGTGAATGGGTAACCAAAAGATAAGACGGTCCATTTGGAACCTCTTGAGCAAGATCAATGTTTTAATATTTATTTGGAAAATTATTTTATAAATACTAAAGGCCTTGTTAAAACCTTGTGGATTTTCAAAAGTGGTTTAAAAACTAATAAACATGTCAGCATTGTTGGCACAATGAGATATTCCTTGTATGATGGGAAACCATACGTTCATCCAACTGATGAGAGGGTCTTTGCATAGGTAGTTTCAGGTTTTTGTAAAGGCATAAATAGTGTAATATGTTGTTTATTTTTTAATTCCACACATGTGATGACCTCATAATTATCCTTTATACTATCATCATTATATTAATATGAATTTTATAGTTGGTGGAATGAAAATTTCTTAATAATCCTAATTATATTGATTGGTACTCTTAGATAGAGGATAGAAAAGGTGGGGTTTTCCACCGGTGATTCCAGATTAGAGAATCCAGGAGGGTTATTGACTCTGAAGCTGCACCATATATCAATTTGTGATTATAAACCAAGTATGTTTAGGTGTGGATTCTAGAGATATTTAGAAAATTTTCATTATTAAATATTTTTATGTTATCTATTATCTGATTCACTCTATTTCATACACTTATAGATTCCATCTTCTTATAACACATCTCTTTTTTCAGTATACCTATTTCATCAATAGGTCTTCTTTCTTATGAATAATGTTTTCCTTGAACTGGGGATTCAAAATGGAAATCAAATTTTTTTAATGGTAGAATGTATATTTTTTTATTTTTTTTCTATAAATAAATGTTTTCTTAAACAAAATGATATAAAAATTATTTTCTTAAATTTATTTCAATAAATTATTTATGGAATGTTTTGGGAATATATATAGAGAGAATCAATGGTTTTTACATACTGAGATGTTTATTGTTAAAGCCAAATTGTGCCACATGAATTTTCTAGACATGATATTTTTTTAGGTTCTGGATTCTTGTTATGATTATCCAACGAGTGGGAGGGTTTTATTGATGGTGGTGACTAATTAGAAACATGGATATCATTTTGAGTCCTGGTGGGTTTTTAGTTTTGTGTTATATTCCTAATTTGTTCTCCAATTTTTGTTTTTGGTTCCTATTCAAAATTTATTGGTATTCAGTTTTTATGGATTTTAGTGGGTTTGTGGTGTTCTCTACAAGGATTATTTTTATTGAAGGTGGAATCATATGGGATAAATAATTCCCATATGCATAATCAATGATTCACAACACAATTCTCCTACACAATTGAATCAGGAATGCCTCTCGGACCATATAACGGGTTGGGATGGGTGTCAAGTTGGATTGAAGCTTGACTAGGATCCTGACATAAATTACAACATCAAAATGAAAATAAAATCTAATTTTACTACTCCATGTGATAGAGTGTAAGGAATTCCTCTCTCTCACCACTAGATACACAATCATAGTAGATATAATCCTTTCCACCAAACTATTCCAACTTTTAATTCCCAATTTCAAAAAACATACCATAGTATACCCACCATCAAAGGATTCTGAATGGTATAATCTTAAAAGGATTATTAAAATCCCTCCCAGGTGTTCTATAACAAGTCACTTTATGAAAATCTGACCATGTTCAACATTAGAGGAACAATTTCATGATAATTAGTTAAAAAGATTTTATATCAAAATTGGGGTTAAAAATTCCCCATTATACATATAACTAAATAATAAAGTTAAAATAGATTTAGTACATAAGAAATACGTAAAATAAGGTAAACTAATCAATGATGTACAAACTAAAATCATATATAACAACATTCCCTAATCACTATATATTAATATAGCTTGAACACTTATACCATACATTGATAATCATGTGCATAAATTCTCCAAATATATGCATAGAATATATAAACAAGAGAAACATAAGAGAAATTGAACCTCCCAATAGTGTCTAAAAAATTCTTAGAACAAAAATCATAGTGATTAGAGAAACACCTCATGAGTAAACCCCTATATAGTACAAATACATGAGTAATATTTCTAAACCTTCCACCAATGTACCCAAGGCTTCTCATGTACTGCATTATGTGAATAATTTTATCAAAACTATGATTTGATAACTATATTATAAATACATCGTATAATGATTTGAAATTACAATTTCTTTTACCAAAATAATGGGGAGACAATATTCTCTAAAAAACCTCATCTCCACACATACAAATAAACCAATCTTAGCAATTTATTTTTAAAATAGTTTATAAAAACCATAGAATTAAATTTTCATCCAACATAAGCTATAAATGGAAACTACCTATATCATTTACAGGTTCCAAAACAAGTGGGATATGATCCAAAATCACCAAATGAAATTAATGACCACAAAAGAGCCTCTATTAATAATTCATGCAATTAAGAATTGCATTCCATAACAGAAAAGGTCAAAACAGTTGTTATGTAAAACACCTCAAAGGACTCACATGTTTCACCAAAACCAACAAAAGGACATACTCTTGAAGAATATCACACAATATATCAATAATATATATACATATATAAACATTACTAAACAATAAATGGATTTAGAAACACTATGAAATGAAATTTCTATGAACAATGGTAATGAATAAGTCAAAAGGTCTCCTATCAGGAGAGACCTAGCACAACTACAATTATGAGTAACCACCAAATAATGTGATCAAGAAAGAGTATAGAAACCCAAAATATCCTCTAAGAGATCCTAGGGTTCTAGAGAGGTTACTTCATGATTATTGAGAATATCATCTTACGTGTAGCCTGAAAAAAACTACCAGTCCCAAACAATTCACATTGTGTACTCCATACACATCATAAATTCCATGATATATAAAATAAAATAAAATAGGTGTCTACATGGGTTTAATTAATCCTATTACACCCATTCATGATGTGTAAAGGTTTAAAAAATTCAATATTTTTTAATATTTTAATTAATTCACAACATCTTTGTGGTAGAAGATTGATGGAGTGTAACCATTTAACAACATGAATGTGTCTAGAAGGTATTGTGTAGTATAGATTCTACTGAAAAAAATCATCCATCTCCATATATCTCTAAACCAAAGGAATATTCCTCTAAAACATTCATAAAATTTATACCTAGACTCCATTAATTCACAAAATCATAAAAACATAAAATTTAGGTCAATTCTCTTACATCCATTATCCATTCATGAAATGCCCAAAACACATGCAAAAAATGGGAATTAGAAAGTATCAAAAATAAGGTAATAAGAAGTTATAAAATCAGCACCAAAATAAATTCCGTCCATTATAATTATTCTAAATTCAAGGTACTGTGGAAAAGTGTGAGGCTCCTTCTCCCATGTTGGCATTTCCCAATTCCAACTCTCTTGAGAATATAATACAAGTTTATATAACAGTCTGACCAACATAATAGACATCCCATGAAGAAATTTCACTGGAGAATCAATGATATCCACTGGATTCCCAAAAATGAAATATTTTGGAAGAAACTGAATCTCTTCAGAATTTGTAACATGAGGGGGATTTGGGTAGTACTTCCAAAATATAGATATGTGCAAAACAACATGAATACCAATAAACTAAGATGGTAATTTCAATTGATAGGTAATGTTCCTAAACACTCAATAACCTCAAACGGTCCCAAATATCTCGAATTCAACATCCCCTATTTCCCAAGATGATGGTTACCTAACCTAGGAGAAACTGACCAGAATATATGGTCCGTAATGGAATCCACTGAAGGAAAATATTGAAAATCTTCTAATGATTTCTTCCTGCTCTTTGTTGTATCCATATGATAACATATAACATTAATCCTCACAGACATCTCTTGAATAATACTTGGTCCCATTATAGAGGCATACCCCACCTCTTCCAAGTAATGAGATAATATTGATGTGAAAAATAAAAACATTCAAAGGGAGCCATTTAGATCAGCAAAACATAAATTTGGTTATATGAAAACTCATCCAATCCAAGATGGAAATCCCATGATCCACTAAAATCCAAGAAACCAGGATATATAGTGTCTTAAAATATTTAAATAGCATGGTCAATATGATCATTCATCTGGGGATGGTATGTTACAATGAATCGAAATTGGGTCACTTTTTACTCTTGGTGTCTCTTCAAAATCTGGGAGGTAATCCTAGGATCCCTATCTAAAATAATGGAAGAAAAAATGCCATGTAACCTAATAACCTAATAAACATACATTTTACCAAGATATTTAACATTATTGGGGTCCTTGGTTAGAGTGAAATGAAGAAAATTTTAAACTAATCAGTTACCAAACATATAATATTCTTTTCTTAGAGATTCTATAGAAATATTAACAAAATCTCTTGGATAAATCATCCCATTTCCAAACTGTCATAAGAAGATGATGGATAAAACTAGAGGGTTTTAGATGACCTTCATTAATCAATTTTTAGGTGTTACTATATGACATAAAATCTATATTACCACACTTCATAACTGGACACCAAAATCGTTTTCTTATTTTAGAATACATTTTTAATCTGCCTGGATTAATTTTCTATAGAGAAATATGTATTTAAAATTAAAATAATATCCTCATATATTCTTGGACAAAAACCAATATCAAAACATGATAATTCCATCCAAAAAGAGCTAACAAAAAAATAGTCTCCACACCATAAGGGGTTCCTTGAATTAAACTAAAATCATTATCCTACTGCTGAACCT
Organism: Viscum album; assembly: GCA_963277665.1. Classification (NCBI taxonomy): domain Eukaryota; kingdom Viridiplantae; phylum Streptophyta; class Magnoliopsida; order Santalales; family Viscaceae; genus Viscum; species Viscum album. Next base: position 999,204,645 of record OY728147.1, read on the forward strand.
ATAGAATTCACTCAAGGTGAGACAATGATAAATTATTTTTTTAGAACCATGCCTAGAACTTCCTCTTGGGAGTTGAGATGCAACTAAGATAATTTTTCCATAATATTCCACTCTTTATTCGATTCCAAACAGTATGTGATAGAACTTTCTTCTAGGAGATTCTATAATAAAATTTAAATTTATGACTCTTATGGTCCAAAAAGACTATGAACCTAACCCTAAAGATATAGTTTGTTTCATAATTATATGCATTCACAACTGTAGAAATATCCCAATCATTAGGGTGGTAATTATTCTCATACAGATGAAGCTAACAAGATCCATAGGCCACAAAATGATAACCCTATGTAATCATACAACCATGAAAATCGCCAAAAGCATCACAATATACAACATACCCACTATAATGACCAGGTGATATCAAAATAGTTGTCTATGTTAGAAGTAATTTTTGTACATCTAATGAAGACAACAATTTCATATCCCATTTTAACTTCACCCATTTTCTGGTAATATCATTCAATGGTCTCACCGACTTTGATAAATACATGAAAAACTAGTGATGGAGTCCATAAAGGCCAAGGAATCTCTAAATTTCAAAGATGTTTAGTGTATCCTTTGATGATAAGAAAGCCATTATACTTCTAAGATCAACTAAAAAGACATGATTATAAATCAAGTTCCTTAATAATTCCACTTATTTGATGTATAAATAATTGATTGAATGAATTCCATAAAAATAATGACACCTTAGGATTCCTAATCATCTTTTGATGTCTATTAAAATGAAATATCATAAATTAACATGACCAAAAAACAATCGAGATGCCGAAGGAATTTATAGTTCATTAGAGACATAAAAATGAAGGACTAATGGCCAGATAAAAATGAATCACAAGACATTTTTAATGCCTATAACTTCACCTAAAATATGTGTTCTGAATATCAAACTCCCAAACATTGAGATGACTATAACCTTATTAAAGACGAGAAATTGAATACAATTTTCCACTTTAAATAATCAAATAAATCATCCACATGTGTAATAAGATACATATTTTTAATCATCACCATATTTAACTTATGATTTTTCACATACAATTGATCTGACTGATCATCCATCATGGTTAAGAGATATGTTTCTTCCCATGGTGAAACATTATCGAAAATCAAAATAAATTCTATCATAAAATCAAATGTAGTGTAAAGTTATTTCTACTCTAATGGTTATATATGAAAAGAGGGTACTGAGAATAGGTATGTACCCAATAGAAGATAAAATGGGAACTCATCCTCCTTATATATAGGTAAATTAGAGAATTTATCTATAAAAGAATCTACAAATACCTGAAAACCATGTTAATATCATCCATAAGAAGAATGAAATTATGATAAACTACCACAATGAATAAAAACTCTTGAGATCTATGTGGAATGGTTCTACATGACCAGTACATATATCAAATTATCTCTAAAATACCCAAGTCATCCCATCAGTAAAAAGGAATGAGAATAACTGATGATAAAAATACATATCAAATTGATGAGTTATAATCTAATCCATCTTATTGATGATTTCTAATTTATCAAGATTGGTAATGAAGAAATTAGAGTCTAACTCCACACTGTCTATCAATATCCAATAATATGGACACAAAAAACCCTTCTCTCCCACAATCCTAAGGGGTTTCACTAAATCTATTATGAAAGAAATGAAACCCATTGGAATTCCCAACACATCCACAAAAATAGGTAGAAATAAATGAGTGGGAGGGAGTGTCATCAATTAAAATAGTTGATATAGTGTAATAAATAAATATGGTACCTCTCAATATCACTATAGATGCATTAACATCTATCATATACTCATCCACTCATTGAAGGTGCTTCACTCCTAAGGAATCTAGTTAGGTCCCAATAGACATTGAATTGTCTAACTATTTTGTAGTGTCCATTGGATCTAATTATCCATAATCAAAATGAGGCATAGATATATATTTAAACAACATCAATAAATATCCTTATTTCAACAACCATTTCACATTTATTTCCATAAAGGAACAAGAATATCATGTGTGACTAATCTTTCTATACTTGTAGAAATTTAGGGGAACACTACAAGTTTTGACAGTAATAGTAGAAAAAGAAAACCTACTGGGAACCATATCCACTACTCCAATAATTCTCTTACTAATTACACCTTTTTCTTGAATTCCACTAATGCTTCCACTAGGAGGATGAAAAGGGGTAGAATATCCATCCTTGTTGACCGCATCTATTTCTTCCATCACAACCCTATCTACTATCTTCATATCAGTAGAAATATTCTGTGTGAATTCATGTGATCTAATATATAGTTGAAAACGCTTGTAGTAATTACGATACTTTAGCTTATCATTCATCACTACCTCTACAAAAAAACAAACAAGATCCCCTAATCAATTGGTGTAGTTGAACACTAGTCTTTCTCCCTTTTGTAATGATAGGATGTCAACATATTATCCATCATCAAGGTCTCTAATAAATAATTATATAAGAATAGGGTCTCGAAACCCTTCTATTCCAAGAACGAGTTCTTATATACATGTTCCAGGGAATCCCACCATTGATTTCTATAACCGCCGAGTTTCAATGATTCACAATTCACATTGATATTCAAATTTTTTTCATGAAGTTAATGATCTAATCAACATTATCCATCCAATCATATGCCTCTTGGGGTCCATTCATGTCCTTAATGAAATTTTTTTCTTATGTCAGGACCCAATAGATCAATCCATTTATCTTCTAGATCCTTGTGGTACCTCAACATCTATTAAATGTAATTTTGGGACATTCAATTATATATTAGGAACAACGTTTATGATAGTCTCTAAAATATTTTTATCCAAAGGTTTATTCCCTAAGGATAATCTGTTTCACCCTGCTATGGAACCTAAAAAGACTTCTTTGATGCATATCATGACAGTTGAAAACTGAAATAAGTGATTAGAGGATTTAAAAATTATAGTTCAAAACAGAATTCCTTCATTAAAAACTATGATTAAGATTAATAAATAAACACATGAGACAAATATCACAACATCCCATGGTATATTGAGTCTTATCTTTGTATGATCTAGTAACGAAATCACCACAACCTACCCCGAAATTTCTATAATCCTATATCATGTACACCATCATATGATGTCTCTGAGTAACATTTCAATGGTATTGAACTATGATTAACCAATATTTGCTACCCTCAAACCTGGCACCCAACTCAATTATACACATACCTGAAATGTGTTCTCAATCCCTACGAGCTAGATACAAGATATAAGATATCAAAAAATCTAGATGGATTAATTTTTCTCAACCTAAAGCAATAATAATGAAACATATAAAAATATCTAATAGAAAAATATTATATTTAAAATATGATAATATATTCCATAACACAAATAAGGAAATAGAAATGATATAATGATATTAATAAAAACAAACAAATTAAAATTACCACAATAAAATAATATTAAAACTGAAACCCACTAATCCTTGTAATAGTGTGGTAAAACTCTCTCCTCTGACCACCACCTACCATAACTCAGCTGATATAAATATTGACGTTGAACTACGACGCCTTCAATTTCCTTTTATTAATAGACACAACGAAGTATCTTTATCACTGATGAGGTCCACAGGGTGTGCGATAAAAATGTTTAGGAGGATCCCACCTAGGTATTCAATAAAAAAATTCTTAGAGTAATCAAAACATTCTCAAATTTTAAGAAAAAAAGGAATGATATTTAGTTTAATAGTTGTTATATCTAAAAAAGTTAAACAATTCCTCTTTTACATAGTTCTAACTAAAATAGATAATTTATTTTTTCAAATCATAATTCATTTTCAAAATCACATACTCAAATCCATGAATTATAAAACAAAATCATAGGTAACATCATACTAAGGATTACTACAGGGCATGTTAGCTAGAACACATATACACAAACATAGGAAATCATGAGCATCATGTCCTTGTACATATTCAATGTATTAGTATAGTATATAAACATAGTAGAAATTGAATCTCCCAATAGTGGCTACAATTTCCCTTGAAAAATAGGACTAGGTATAATAGAAACAAAACACAGTTGAATACCTTAACGGTGATAATTGGTGAGATATATTTCTACACCGTTCACCATTGTTCCAAATTCTTTTGTTGAGCCACCTTATGCCATTAATTTCATAAAAACCATTCATTGGAAACCATTTTTTAATTCTGTTACAATGTTCTTTGAAAATACCATTTATTTTACCAAAATATGGGTAAACTCATATTATCTCAAAAACATATTTCCACACAGAAAAATTAATCATTCATACCAAATTATATTTAAAACAATTTATCAAAACCATAGAATTATTGTTTTAACCAACAAAAGATAGATATGGGACTCCATAATTAGAACTCAGGTCATACACAAAGATCGATAGGATCCACACCCACCATATGGATTGAATAAAAAAGAGACACCCTATCAATTATTCTCATACTTTAGAATCTTCTTCCATAACAAAAAATAATGGTCAAGAGGTTAGGTCAAATCTACCTTGAATGAATCACACATTTCACCAAAACCAACAAAGTACATTCCCCGAAAAGAACATCACACAGTGAATACATAAATGGTCAATAATAACATAAAAATAAGAACAAATAATCATAAAAACTCAATGAAAGATCTATACTATGACCAATAGAATGGACAAGTCATAATGATACATACTAAGAGTGAGGTAGAAAAACTATGATAATTATGATTGAGAACTTAATGATAAAATATAGAAGTATAATAGGTACCCAAAATAACATGGGACGGAACCTTGGTTTCCATTAAGAAGATTCCATAAAAAATGGGAAAATAATCTAATCTGAAGCATGATAAAACCTGCAGGTCCTGATAAATTCATGTAGTGAACCCTTTCATGATGTAAATTATAATATTTACATAATGCACCAAAAAGGTGTCTCCTCGGGATGAATGAATATAGATTTACCAAATCATGATGTCTAAAGGTTTCACACCTTGAAAATGTTTCCTGCTATGAAACTATTTATGGAATCTCTTGGGAATTTATTTCACATCATGTAACATGTTTGTGATGTGAGTGTTTCTAGAAAGCAGTGTGTAGTCTATATTCTATATAAAAAACACGAACCATCATCGAAGGTCTCGAAACCCAATGAAATAAAATAAAAAACATTGGAAACATTTATAATCATACTCCATTAATTCAAACATACATCCCATAACACTAGGATATTTTTGTGATAAATGTTTTCCATTCTTGAATGGAACTAAACACATGAAATCATAATGGGAAACAAAATGTACCTAAAAGATTTTAATGGTGTGTTACACATATTATATATATTAAAAGATAAATTTAATAAAAAAATATAATAGTGTTTTTCATGTATTATGTGGATGTAATTTAATATTATATTACTAACTATGAAATAATTATATATTTAGAAGGTAAATTCAATTGATAAAGTTCTTGGTTGTTACATGCTTCAACCTTATGGAATTTGATCATCAAATTTTGGTTTTATATACTAATATGAAAACAATTGTAGTGAATATTTCATTATGGATTCTTTCGATACCCATGTAACCCCCTCATACTTATGGTTTTATTATATCACTTTCACATGGGGACTTATGTTGTTTCCTATAACATTATCTCTATAGTCCAAGGTATTCACTGGCTTCTCCTTGTAAGAGGGTTCATATTCTAGCTATAATACTTCTTAATTTTATAAATGTGAGGGTTTTTGTATGTAATTACTCATGATATATATGTTGATCTTGTAAAGAACATTATAATTGGATAGTGAGAGAGCTAGTTAATTGGATAAAACTACAATATGATCAAAAATCTCAATAGGGAAAATATAAACAAGAATGATCATTCAATTTATCCAAAATCTCATGAATCTCTTGTAAGAGAAACAAGGGGGAAAAAATTAATACAAACTTAAATCACTTAGTTTCATTTATTATTATTATCATAACTCATTTTTCATCTATGATAATCCATAATGTGTTGCTAAACAGTCTAGTCCTTTTCTACGATTCCCTAAACCTCTATAAGTCCCATCTTTTTTTATTTCACATACTGTATCCCAAAATCTTGGGGTTTTATATAAATTCTAGTATATTTGTTCACATGGATCCATTTTATTCTTTATTTTATAACATTATTGAATTATAACTCAAATATTGGATGTTTTCAACCCCATCCTACTTTGAAGTTCATCAATTAGGGTCAAAACATGTACTCAGGTTTGTTGATAGTTTTCTCATATTAGCAATGTATTTGTGGTTTATAATCCGTATTACAGATCAAAACTACATTTATAGAAATTTAGAGTTATTTAAAAAGTATTTGAACATATTGTATATTGATCAGATATAATCGATAACGATATTACAATATGCCTCATAAATTTTTTGATGAATATATATTCATGTTGATTGAGTGAAAATTCATCTAGAATTTTAATGAAATTGGGAGCCTTTTTAAGATGATCCATCATAATCCATATATCATTATTTCTTATTGATGACCTTGGAACACTAGGGATTAAGTCCACTATGATGTTTTCCCATTTTCATTCTGGTATTTGTAATGATTTCATCACGCCGTAAAACCTTTTCCATTAATCCATCACCTTCTCTGATTCTAGGAATATGAATTTAGATTATGCGATATCCTTCTTCATATTTTCTAAACAATATTTATTTCAAATGTATTTATATATCATTATTCTCCCTAGATTGATGTATATGTTTGACCGATGTTCATCGTTCAGAAACTAATTAATTATCTCATTATTTTTTGTTACACATAGTCTTGAACCAAATCTTACAACTCCTTCTTCATCAATTTTGATCTTCAAGGATTTCCATATTCTTATTTATTTCACCTTCTTCAATATATCAACATATTTTAATTGAAAATCCATTAGAATCCCTATAACAGAAGAGTGGGAAATCATTTGAGAAATGAATTATGATTCCCCTTCTATCATTATTCATATATGGACCCATTTGAATTCAATGAATATTAGATCATTATCAATTCTCAACATTGATAGGGTTTTAGGATCCTTTCTACTTTGAGAAATTACCACTTTATTCAATTTTTCTGAAAGGAAGTGGAATGATCATTCATAGTCACCTATTGAATTTTACCATATTCACTAGTACATATTTTGATTTTTATATGTGAATACATACATTTTTATATTACGATCCATATGTATTTCACACTTTTAACATTGATATAATTCTATAATATTTTCAATATACAGATCACTATATCCAACTCATGATCATGAATTGTGTAGTTATGCTCATGAAAATTCAACTTTCTTGAGGTATATGATATCAATTTACTATTTTGATTTATTACACAACCCAAAATTTTATTTGTAGATTCACATTATACCATGAAAAATTCCCCATTTGAGGGAAATGTGAGGACAAGTGTGGTGATTTGACTCTTTCTCAATTCCATGAATCCATTTTCATATTCATCAGTCTAGAAAAATTTTAATCCCTTATGAGTTAGATTGTTTAATGGGTTTGACTCTCATGATATGTTTTTAACATATCTTCAATAATACCCAGCCAGTCCAATGAAATAACCTTTCTCCAATATACATTTTTATTCATGTAAACTCACCTATTTAATTTATCATAGATGTGTCCACATATATTAATTTTTTGGTGAAAACATTCATCCTTAAAGATAAATCCTCAATCAAAAACTCCTATTTACAATAAATTTTATATATCTTCTCTTTTGATGATTTATTTATCACAATATTTTAATGCACCTCATGTTCCACCTTGAATTGGACGTATATCATAATATCATCTAAATATATACCCAAAACATTATCTAAGAAATCTATAAAAAATTTATTCATTATGTACGTAAATATTTATATAGAATTAGTTTTCCTAAATTGAATGACTAGGAACTAATAGTGTCCATAACTTGTTTGAAATGTAATATTGGGAATACGATTCTTCTTCATATTTTTTTGGCTATAACCAATCACAAAGTCCACCATAGACAAATATTTGGCCCAACAAATTTTATCAAATAATTCATCTATCCATGGTAGGGGATACTTGTTCTTTATTGTGTTTTTTCATTCATGATAATCAATGCCTAGGCGCATTGAGAAAACCATCTTCTAGAAAAAGAGTACTGAAACATCCAATAGAAAACAAATCGAGCCTATAAATCTCTTTTCCAAATTCTCTTATAACTATACGCTTATTTAATTTTACTCAATGGTGTAAATTCATTAAGGAGTCATTGAAATGGGAAGATATCTTGGTATATGAACAATTGGGAATATATAATTTCTTTTAGGAGGATGACTAGGAAAAAATTCAAGGAATACATTAGTATAATCTCTCAAAATGGGACTGTAAGAAGGAAAGATTCTTTCATTTGTATCAATAATTAGGTAATCATATTATTTCTCACTTGTCATTAATATAAAATCATGAAAGTAATATTATAAAATAGATTCATCCTCAACCTTACACATGTATATAATCATAGGATGAATCAGGATGTGAAGAGTGACCTATATCTCTTGCAAGTTTATATTGGATTTATATATGGACGCCCAATCCATGTGAAACATGGAAGTAAACTCTACAAATGCAATTAAGAAAATTTTTGGAGAGTTTTAGTTTTTAAATATTGAACATATACGAATTATATTACTAGGATGCAATAATTTTTCCATTTTCTATTCTAAGAGATATGTTATCCAAAATGTTTTATTATGATGTTTTAATAGTTGTACCTAACATTATTATTATGAATGAATGCATATAAATATACTCATATAATAAATTTTATTCTCATGAATAGATAATGAACACCCCTTGTAATATTCTATTATGGTTATAGTCATTTAATATATCCCAAATAAACATAGTAATGATAATAATTTTAATTTATAAGATTATAAATACAGAAACTATTGAATGGAAGTAATAAATTTTAAATGTAAATTATAGGCTAATTTCTGATTCTATAGGTTTCAAAATATGGTATCCATTATAATTATCATATTAGTATTTATAACCTAATGATTCATTACATTCCTTCATAATGGTTCATAAAGATGTTATGAGTTTTCCAAAGCTTATATCCCAGGAGTTTCAAAGAAGTGTGCATTATGGCCACATTATCATGAACTATGTGAATATTTATTTAAAACCCATTGTTCCCTTTTCCAAGTAATAACCCCTTGGTATAACTATTCTAGAGTCACATCTAGTTTTAGTATTCGTAAATGGATTTAATATCTTATAAACTACAATCCTTATAATTCAAAAAAAATCTAGGTTATTATCTTAAAATTATTATTATCCCCAAGGTTCTCACTAATGTATTATAGTCCAAATCCCAAAAAATAACTATAACTTTGCCGAATACCAATTGTAGTGACCCATACCATTTAAATATATTATTACACTAGTTTTAACAGAAATATCCTATCATAATACTAAGATTGTGAGGCCTAGATTATTCGGAAGACTAGGTTTCCTAATAAATAAAAAAGAAACATGAACCAAAAACCATTATTTTAATAAAAATAATGATATCCAAAACCCAATTGTGTTTCAAAATATATGTTGGATAACATAGGGAATACATAAACTAATTGGGTGAGCTATAAATCCCATTTAGATAATAAACATGGTAATGCATCATGGAATATGATTCAGAAGCCATAACATGTTATCATAAAAGAAAAGGTTCATAGATAAGTATATAGAGGCACAACATAATGAAAATGGATTAATAAGATCTGGTTTTTATAGAAAATTTTTATCAACATAAAACATGACATAAGAAATAGCATTGATCTAACTTCTAATTCAACTTTATATAGGGGATAAGGGCCTATCATGGATTATGTTTAACACATAATTTCATTCATACCTTCTCATGAATAAAAAACAATTCAAAATTAATTGGATAAAAATATTGATTCTCCCATCATAAAATGTACATGTTTAATTTTTCCAAAAATTGAAATTAATAATAATGAATAAATATAATAACTACCTAAATAATGAAATGGGTTTTATAATCATTCCAAATATCACAATAACAGAATAATTCATAATGATTCCAATGGGAAGAAGGAATTAAATTTTATGGTCAATAATATATTATTATATAATTATAGGTCTCAAAATATGTTGTTCAGTTTTTAATAAACACATTAAACAAATGTTACATAAAAGGATTAATTTTATGAAATGTTCCCCTAACTCAGGTTTGATTTCAAATAATGCTATTGAGAAATGAACTTAAGGCATGAATTACCCCAAAAAATGAAGGTAGAATAATCTAGGTATAAAAAGATAATTAATAATCATTCCATAATATCAAATAGATATATAATGTTATTTATATGTAGAGTTTTCATAACCTTAAGAAAAATAGTGGTTTAGAGAGATCCCTTACCCTATTTTCTTGAATCATTTTTCACTTCCACATAATATCATGAATTATAAAATAAAATTATTAATTTAATTAATTTAGATAATTTTCTATATAAATTATATTTATTATAATTTAAATATGTTTATTTATAACCATTTCTATGAGATATAATTTATAATTTAATTATTCAGTGAGCATTTTTTATGGTTACATTGTTGTATTAGTTATGGATAATTAATAATTTTCTTTTCATATAGGTCTAAAACATTGAAAGTGAAATGAAATGGTATTTACGTACTTATTAAGTTTAAATTATCCCAAATACCCATATGTTTTATGACATATGTAATATTCTTTTAGTGATAACACAATCATTACGTGCTTATTTCATATAGGTTATTTTAATGACCACAAAGAACTTGATTTGTTTTATTTAATTAACTAAATATTAAAACATTAAAAAAGTTATCATATATTGTTATAGTCCAATTTAAACATAATTATAAATTTTTGACCGTCCTTTAAGGAAGTGGTTCAAATAAAGAATGTTTTTTATGGAGGCGGTAAACCAACCATATTGTAAACAATAGTTTCCTTTGGAATCAAGTGATATAAAGGGAAGTTTATGGATGGTAGATATTCCATGAAAAATTAAATTTATAGTATACATAATATATTAGAGTTACTATTCCATATTGATGGAATTATTTTTTTAGGATCAAGTGGAAGAGAGATTAAATGAATCTATAGAGGGAGTTACCATCCCCTTTGGAAGTCCACACTTGGGACAATACTTAATGAAACTTGGAATGTTTTTTTGCTAAAACTATAAGAACTTGGATATGGGGCTGGGGATTGTGAAGTTAATTAGTTAAAAATTTGGAAAGCTCAAAGTCTTATATTTTATACGGAAAAAGGGTTCGGAGGGGTGGTATTTATAAGGGGAAGACAAGGGAGTTTTTTTTATTAAATTATTTAGTTTATTATTTTTGTGTCACACAACCAATATTATTGATTATAGTGAACATAGATATTGAATTTTGAATTAATGTTCAAAATAATGTGTTATTAAATCATATATGGATCCAAATATCATGTAATTATCTTATAAGTTTAAATATCATGTTTTTCTATACCTTACTATTCAGAAAAAGATATTTATGAAATATAAGAAAAAATAAACCAATATTTTTGACGTTTAGATTCTAAAATAAAATTTATTTTTTAAAAATAATTTTATAAAAATGGGGAATTTAATTTCTAAATTAAATTCTCATTTATTTGAGAAATACTAATTCTAATATAGTGATTATTTTTTCAAACATTTGAAAAAATAATTAATTTCTCAAAAAATTATTATATCATTACAATAAATAATATTTTTTATTTATAATAATATCCTTTAAAAAACAATAATTATTTTAAATTATTTTATTTATTGTAAAAGTGAAAATAAAACATACATGATTTGTATAAATTAGAACAAATTTTTTTTACTTGTATCCTAATATAAATATAAAATGATTCAAATTTATATGATACCCAAATAAACTTTCACACTTTTATAGGTGAGGATACCATTCTAATGGTCCATTTACTATTTATAATGGTTATATTTCTATTACAACACTCATGTTTCTATTCCAACAGTCAGAATACTATTTTAATAGTCATATTTATAACGGTCATATAGGATCCCAAATTTAAATAAATACCACATATTTCATTCATTCTACATTCAAATATATTTTGGTGAAAAAATATATTTCAAACATAAAATGCATATTGCATTACAAGAATTTTTCTAAATATATATAGTGTTGTTTATGAGTATGATTATTCTAGGGGATCGAGCATATACATATTTTATACCATTATTATCTTATTTTATATTTTCCCCATTATAATACTATCAAATATAATGTCAATATTTATTCTATAAATTTAATGCCAAATTAATAAAAAACAATGTCTATTGTTTTATCATCTATCGTATACACATTATATCATATTATTTGGCTAAAGATAACCCAATTATATATTCTAAAGAGAAATTTATTGAAAAAATACTTTGTATTCATGATATTATCAATGGTTGATTTCATGTGAAAAAATGTATGGTATATCATTATGTGACTTGTGGGGTCATTTATATCATTATAAATCGTTGGTTAATGTTTTATATCCCATGAGAAAAATATTTTGGTCATGCAAATGATTTTTATTTAACATTGTTCATATTTGTATTAATGGAAATGATTTTTGTTTAGCTTTGTTCCGAAATCCTTTCATGGTCATTAATGAATTTACATTTTTTCCATAATGTAATGAGTTCTTATACATAGGATTATTTCATATGTTTATGTTATGTTTTCAAGCTATAGGATTAGTTTTATTCTTCCATGGTGGTCCATTATTTATCGTATGATATCATTCATTATTGATTATCTATTATGATTCAATTACACTTTTAATCAAATAGTTCTCCAATACTAATTTTGTGTCACATTATTATTGATCTATACATTTTTTAATTTTTGATACATTTACCCTTAATGAGAATTCAAGCTCAATCCTTTTATTGTTTTCCAATTCACTAGGAAATTATTTACAAGACTATGTATAGAATATAGTTTTATATAAATGTGATTACAAGTTATGTTCAAACAATAATATATTATAATATGTTTACATATATTGTCATAAAAGAAAATACGCCTTTGGGACCATAGAATGTGAAATTATTTATGTAATTTAATATTATAAATATGAAAATATTGTTAGATATATACATGTTTAGCTTGGGTCACCTAATCTATACACATAAAAAAGTAAAACATAGAATGTTATAGGATCAAAAATATATCTTTAACCTTATAAAATACATCTATGTTGATCTTTCTTTATTCTAAATTTTATACTTTATGTGGATTATAGTTTATTATAAGTCAATTTCTTTGAAATATGGAATGAAATCATGTAAGAAAAGAAGAGAGAAAATCTATGGTAAGTATAACTCTTCAAAAACTGTGGTACACTAATTCATTCTCAACTATGTATATCTGCATGATAAACTAGGATCTATAAGTGGTGTTAGTGCATAGGTATAATTAGGAATTCAATAATGTTTTTATTGCAATTATGTTTATGAATATTCAGGTGAAGTGTATATTTAAGGAAAAATTAGAAGTATATCAGAAGGATGACTCAATATTCCTCTTATTGAAGTAGACATATTGTTTTTTACCAATACTCATTATAATCAAATAAATGTGATGAAAATAAATTGTAAAAAATTATAGAAGTAAAAAAGGTAATTCGTTATATTAATCTATTCATAATGTAATATTTTCATCAATAAAATATTTTAAATGTAATCCTTCTGTGGAAACATGTTCAAGTTATAGAGTGATTGTAACATCATATAATTTTAAAAGGATTATGTTTGTTAATAGATGTGATAAATCAACCTTCTTAAGAAATATACATGGTTAAAATATTGATAATACAACACAACATGATATAAGAAAACATCTTTAACCTAAAATATTCTAATATTTCCAAAACAAAATATCCACTTCAAATAAAAGCAGAAAAAGTAAAACAAACATGACAATAATAAGATTGTATCACTATTCATCTTAATTAATCATCAATATGAGCCCTCCAAAAATGATGATGATAAAAATTAAAAAAATTGGAAAAATAATAATAATTCTCAAAAAAAGAATACTAAAATGAGCGGAGACTAATTATTGAAGTATAGTTTATGTAAACTATATATGGGGAATTTGTTTTTGATCGTCGGTAATATCCAATGATGTTTTCAAATATTTTTATGGATGAGAAATAAATATAACCATTGAAACCCATTTTATAAAGTATATATATGATTTTAAGTTATTTAGATAATTCAAAAATGTTTCTATAATACATTCATAAGTAATAAGTGAAGTTAATTAATTATGAATATGAATTCTAATATTTTTGTAATAGAATTTCATAAGCGATTATTATTAAATAATAAATTAAATAATTAATTTAGTTTCAAAAATTATAAAATAGGATATGAAATTAAAATTAATATGAGATTAAGTTAAAAAATTGTTGACATAATATATTAGAAGTGTAAAAATGTCTAATGATATCATATTATGATCAATTTATTTTAATTCACCATGTAGAAATTTATAATTTATGACAATTAGCCATACCATATATGCCAATATAGGGAACCCTGTACACATTGTGGGACGGTTGAGGGTCAAATATTTAGAGAGATCACCCAACACATTCCTATGTAGAAAAAATGGAAGGTCACCCAACATTAGTACTAGTCTGGGAAGAGCCCACCTGAGCTTAGTGGAGTTAGGTCGTAGCCTTGAGTATGTGATAGGTATGAGTATACATTTATGACCACGTTTATATATGTTTTCTTATTCTGGTGAATTAATGTTCCTAATTAGCTTTTATACAGGGAGTAATTCATTTTTTGATTCAATATTCAATATATTTTTTTGATCTATATATTTCTTAGATGTTGGATCCCCATGCCAAAACTGTATGATCAAATCCTCAACATCATCATCCTACCAAGTTTTCTCCATCATCGTGACCACCAAATACTATGATTATTTTTTTTATCATCACCTGAAACCTACGACGCCGCCACTAATTACACCCCCATCGTCTTCTTAGACCCCTTATAGATCACAAAATCAAAAGAACCAAAAACCTATAACTCCATTATCCATCTATCTTCCCTGATGATGTGAACATAAATAATGTGATTTAAAAAAATGGCAGCAAAACATATTTATAAGAAGCATTGAGTAAAGGTAGAACCTATGGTTTGACAACATAAGAAAAATCCTCTCTGTTTTCCCTTCCATCAACTAGTTCAAAAGGCCTCGGGTAAGGAATAAGTCCATTGACTTTATTTGGTTCTAACACCATTTCTCATTAGAGATTCCCTATTTTTTTCCATTTCTAGTAGGTATGGGGAATTTTATTAAAACTATTATTTTTAAATTCCAATATTATTTATTATTTCGGGTATTTTTACATTTATGGTAATGAAAGGGGAGTACCTTATTTTTAGAAAATTAATATATATATTTATATGTAATATCATTCTATAACATATTCAAATATGATTTTTTTGAGGTTGAAGACCTTTTAATTATAAGACATATAATTTTCATATTTATAATTGTTTTCATATGTATATTTAAATACATATTCATGTTTTTGTCCTTTAAAACACATAATCTTGTACTTCTAATTGTGGAAGTATATTCAATTTATATTTTAGGATTTTAATACTTGTGATGTATGTGTATGGATAAATATATTTATATGTACAAAAATTTGGCTACTATTTCATTATTTTAATGTATATTCAATTCTTTTAAAATAATGAATCTTACTCAATTTGATATTTCCATATTGATGAAGGTTATGTTTTTTATTTTAAAAATGATAATCTTATAATTTTTAGGTTTATTATATAAATATTTCTTTAAAAATGATAACTGAAGGGTTTGTTTTTACTTTATTATAATTGTTTTATTGATATATATATATATATATATATATCTTTTAAGTGAATTATTTAATGAGAAAATTAATTTCACAATTACTATTATTTTAGGTGTGAAGGAATCATACCTTCAAATTACTATTTTATGTTTTGATATTTTATGTTACAAATAGAGTATACTAAATGATTCAAGAGATTTATAATTCTGATGTGTTTTTTATAAATATATATATATATACATACACACAATTATTTACCATTTTATTATTTTAAATATGTAATAAATCATTTGTAGGAAAATATGTCATAAATATATGTTTTTGATATTTCTCAATTTGGTATCTCTAAAATTAATCAAGGATGAAAGTTTTAATTTAAAATTTTTCTTTATTATATTTTTTGTTGTTTCATATATTTTTTAGTTACTATTATTTTATGAAGAAAATAATTATATATCGATTATTTTATGTGAATAGAAATTTACCATTTCTATTATTTTATAAGAAGGGTTTATAAATTTATTTCATTACATTATTGGTAAAATCAATTAAAAAATGTTAATTTTAATATTTTTATCCACGGTTCAGTTTTAAATGAAATAATTTTTCACCTTATGTTATTTTTCATTAATATTCATATTGTTAGTTTATGAAATAATTTTTAATTAAATGGACATATATTAACAATCAATTTATTAATGAAAACACTTAATATCATGATGTTTTGTTACACTGTATCTAAAAAGTGATTTCCCAGGAAATTCAATATTTATATATTTGAATATAAATATAAATATCTATGTATTTATTGAATGGTAATGTTTTTAAAGAATAATAATAGAGTTAAATATTTATATATATGAATGGAATGATAAATTTTTTTATAAAAAAATTCACTTAGCAATTGTAAACATGAAATTGAAGTGGGGAGTGACCTCATTCCTATAGAAAGATGGAATGATCAAACAAACATCAATTTTAGAAGTGTTTCCATTGTTTTGTTTTCAAAATTATTCATAATGATTTCTAAAAAATCACTGATTTTTTAATGAATTGTCAAAAGATTAAGTATTTTCAAAATATAATTATAATGTTTTCATAATCCTATATATTTTTGAAGGATTTATAGTGTTTTAACAATCTTATGTATTTTTCAAAAGTATTTTTTTTATTTTTAAATTAAATATTTTCAAAGACATTTAAAAAAATTCAATGTATTTAAAATGGTTTTTTTAAAGATCTATTATATTTTGAAAAGTGTTTACAAAACGATTTTTCACCACTGTAATTATTTTTAATGTATTTTTAATGGGTATTCTAAATCTATTTATTTTCAAAATAATTTTAAAAGGCATTTTAAAAAGATATATTTATTTTAAAAAAGGTATTTTACAAGATTTTTTAAAATACCCCTCACTTGGAAATTATTCTCATAATATGTTTATATAAAATGTTTTCAGGATCATTTAGAGGTTCCAAAGATTTTAGCTTCAATAAGTTTCTAGAGGGATAAATGTTCAATTGATTTCTTTTTATTAATTATTTTAACTTTGATAATATGTAAGAATGGTCATTTTCCTCAAAATCCTATATAAAAAACATCCTCTAATATAAATAGATGTATATTTTTTAGTTAAATTTAATAAAAATCACATACAAATGATTTTTGTACTGAATCCAGAAACATGGGTCCAGGTCCTCACAATTGTTATCAAAGGAATGGTTAAGATACCTTTTGAGATTATGATGTTTTGGTTAAAAACATAGTTTTAGGAATGTTTATATATAGAATCCACTTATAAGGTATACTTCCTTTTGGAAAATCCCATACTCCATAAATTCTATTTAATTAAGGATAACATTGGACAATGGGTGTAATAAAATCTCAAAAAACAATTTTATAAATTCTCGAGGACATGTTTTAAGTCATCATCACAAATGAATGCTCTTTTGGAATCAAAATCATTATAAATATTCATATTCCTTCAAAATAGTTATACGAAATTTCCAAAAACTTTTCTATATTCTTTTATAGGCATGGATAATGGGATTTTCTATGACAATTCAAATATTCGCAACTATCCCACCTATCATTGAAGGTATGTTACTGCCCTAGATTTTTTAATTTGTTTCACTTTAATAAAAAAATTGATGAAATTGATGATTTCTATGGATACAAGAGAAGGGGATCCTTCTACAACATACCATTATTTAATAATAAACTAAAATCACTCTGATTACAAACATGATAATTTTAAGGGACCCTAGATTGAATGTTTTAAAATAGACTCAGCCTGACTGTATTATAAAAATATGGTTGTATATGATTTTTAAATTTATATACCAAAAGGATATTTTTTCACGATCCTTACCATGCGACCATCAATAAAACACAAACAATACATGATTATTATAGACTGTAGAAGAAATAAACATTGTGGTAAAACTCAAAAAACATTGCACTGTGTGGAATATCTACCATTTTGAGTGACATGATGATGGGGATATGTTGACACATTGATGATGGTATGAGTTATTTCTATGAAAATGTTAAATTAAATGTTTACAATGATGGATGTTAACGATGAAGTCATTTTTTATTGGTAACGAACCTATAGTCTAATGCTTTTAATGTGGGACTCTATATTTGTTTATGTGTTAAGGAATTGTGAGGGAACAATTCTGTTTAACAGGGGCATAATTTGACATCCTAGAATTATTAAAGGATTCCATTTGTTTATGGATGAAATAAACAAGACATCATAATAAATATACCAATTTGAAATGTTGATAAGACACTAAAACATGATAGAAGAACACATCTTTAATCTAGTGATTTGAACATTTAAAATAAACAATAAAAATTAGAAATAAAATAAAAATTTTTATAAAAACATGCAAATAGAATGATTATATCTCACTTCGACTAGATCAATCAACAGTTAGATTCCTCCAAATAAGATTAAAAGGAAAAGGAATATAATTTGGTAAACATGAATCAATCTCAAAAGAAGAATTCTAAAATGAATAGGGTGTGATTATTGAATAAAATTCTAAGTAGTCTATTTATATAAATGAATATATTTTTGTCCTTGGTTATAGTCTTCGAGGTTTTCAATTATTAGTAATGATGAAAAAATTACTTTTGCAACCCTTTTTAAAAAGTATAAATAAATAAATCTGTTTAAGAAGTTGGGGGCTTACCCAAGTGGTAAAGGCTCCCTGTAATCTTAAATCAGATCCATGTTCTAATATATATGTGAGAGAATTTCCTCTATAAAGTTGTGAGGTAGACATGATTCATTATAAAGACAGGAAGTGATGCAAGCATGACGCATGACATAGGTAGGTGGTGATGTAGGAAAGATGAAGGATTGGTGATGCATGCAATATGATGCTATAATGAAGATGAACTGGGACTTTGGGCTATGTTATGGTCATAATTTCCGCTGCGACATTGGGCCATGTACTAGATAAATATGTCGCGATGGGTGGTATTGTGACCTCCCAGACCCAGATGCCTCATTTTGGAAGCAATATAAGTAAACAAAAGGTACAATTGAAAAATAAAAACAATAGTAAAAATTACTAAATAACTAGGAATATCATTCAACAACTGATGCTATTTCATGTCACATGAAAACTAGAACATGTGTATTCAAGATAGAAGGCATAACATGTTCCAAAAAAAATCAAAATACTATCCCAAGAATCCCAAGCTCTAGGTCGGTCATCTGCTATCAAGCTTCATTCTAAACAATAAGCAGTCAAGTGTTTGAAGCTGTATGCTTCCCTCTATCGACACCTACAACCATGTTAGCTTCCTCAGGTACCAAACTGTTATTAGCAAGGGTGTGGGATAAATCTCAACGAGCCACCACCAATGGTGTCCATAACATTTGTCTTGTGTGATGGGAATGTAATAGTGTGCAAGAATGAAAATATAATGTAAAACAATACCATGTAACTAAATACCCAATTACATATTTAAACCCTCAGCTGGGGTCTAAACATGTAAACTTGTCATTATTTTATTATTATGAATTAAAAAAATAGTCACGTGTTAGAAATTGATAAAGTTCCGAGATGTATCAAGGAAACCTATAATGATATAAAATATTGAAGTCTAAAGAAAATATTCAAGGAAACGTAGACCTAAAGGGTCACCGACTCAGTAATAACTGGTTCCTACATGGGTAAGTGTGTAATCTAGATATCATAGTCTAATTAACTCCATAATGAGGTTCATATCGAATACAAGGTGATTGTCCAAGTTAAAATGAGGATAAGTAGAGGTAGGTCCCTATGGGATGTAACCATGGAACCTACTTGTCAATGTTGGATCCAATTAGTGTATCTGATTAGTCATGTGATGATATGTAACAGATACTATGGTTTCATATTAGGAATCCAAGAATAGAAAGGATTAGGATCTTGGTGGTTCTCATCGTTAGAATGTTCTATCCTTGAATCGGAATGGGGATCCCGAGTGCTCATGACGTTCTTTGATCAAAATCCAAGGTGATCTTGAGTCTGGCCATTCCTTTTCGATTATGAAGTCTTGTAATATTTTATGTCGTTCAAGCATTGACTTTTATTACTGTTATAAAGCCAATAATCATGAAAATGATTGTTCATGACCTTCCATTCATTAGTGTGATAAGGTCAAGTTGTATGAAACGTTTTAATCAAATCATAATTAATCTATATGTATATTTGGATCAATACATTCCTTTCATTAGTGTGAGAAAGCCATGTAGCATGCAACCATTTTTAAATAAATTAAATGCATAATCAATAATTATGGTTCATTCTGCTAGCTTCCTTTAATTTAGTAAGGTGTTTTAAGGGCATGTAACCTATCAATCATTCACATTTAATTTGGTGAAGTCATATTCTTAATATACTTTCCAATTTCAATATCATATTTAATTATCAATTGAATCACTATCTCATGTGGGTCAAGTGGTGAGAATACAATTTACATTACATTGTTCAATTCATAATATAAACTAGACATTTAATATAGAAATGCTTACCCTCAGGTAGTTCAAGCCAAGGCACAGTAGAAAAGTAGCTCAAACGTGTCAAACAAATAAAATAAAAATAATTGAATAAGATCCTAAAAAGGATGAATGGATTTGTGGCCATATCCCCTGAAAATTAATCACATATATGGAAGTAGAATATCCTTATCATTTTAATTATTATTAGCATGGAATACAAATTCTATAAAAAGAACCCAATGAAATCAGTGGGCCCCACACGATAATTCCAGAATCAACAAACTTGAGGAAAGTCTTATTGACCACCCACCATAATATTTTATGACTCTCCTACTAAAATATTGGTCATTTATTTGGTTTATATCAGATTAGATCTATGAAAATGAGAAAAAAATCATACCATGATATCTTGGTCGAGTGAAATAGAGCTGGAGAATATCTCAAGAGGACTCAAGTACTTAACATTGCACATCCAATGTAATGAACAAAGGCACGATCAGATCCCGGATTAATAAAATATCTTGATTCATACCATAAATCTTCAAATGGATTCAAAATCCAAGAAAAAATTGGATAATCCTAATGGTTTATAGATTAGGGAAGAAGTGGTGGGTTAAATAGACCATCAAGGGAAATTTTGTAAAATTTTCCAATAAAGGCATGTGCATGGTTTGTCAACATGGTTTGAAAAACTGTGCACAAGCCATACCTAGATACTTTGGAATAAGGGGTGATAAAATTTTTAGTCTACATGGTTGTGCTCCAATCATTTTTGGTGGCTCTATCCGAAAAATCACAATCCTCAAAATATTCAAAACCATGAAGAATGCCTACATGGTTTACTCTAAACTATTCACCATGCCTATTTTTTCCAAAAATATTGGTTATGGGCTCTGAAAACCCCCAGACACCCCTACGACCTCCACTAACCCATTAGTAATTTACATTAGGTCCAAAATATAATAATAGTCTTCAATTTAAAGGATAAATATCTGAGTAAAAACTCGTGTTCTTACAGGACTATTCGTTGAGGGGGGGGGGGCTATAGACTGCCTTCCTGTCCAGTGTGTGTGGTGTATGTGTTGAATGTAATTTGACAGTCATGCAACTAATATATATATATATATATATATAATTACATGTTATTTAAATAATTCACAAATAATCTGTGAGACTTACATAAATAATAAGTGAATTTATTTTATTATGAATAAGAATCTTAATATTTAAGTATTAAAACCTCATAAGAGATTTTTTTTAAAGAATGGACTAAATAATTAATTTATGTTTAAAAATTATAACATAATAAATTAATTATAAAAAGAATACAATTTCATATTTAAATGTTTCTTAAATAATATTTTATAAGTGTAAAAATGTCTAATGATAATTCAATTTCATATTGTTATTTTTATTCACTAATTAGAAATTCATAGTCTATAAAAAATTTATTTCTGCACCTCTAAGACAAGAAAGAGAATCCTTGAAACATTGTGGGACTCATAAGGATTAAAAAAATGGATAGATCATTCATGGCTAGCCTCAGTATTAGAAAAGGTAAGTCACCCCGCTTGAGCCCAATCATGGGTAGGTCCTTGATTATCATAGTGGAGGCAGGTCGTAGCCCAGAGCGTGCGATAGGTAGGCAAGTAAACCTGAATTCCCATGTGTAAGGACATTTTTTATTCTAGGGAATTAATGTTGTGAGTTAGCTTATATAAAAGCATGAATTCTTATTTTTTTTATCATTTTGGGATCAAAACATTTGATCTGAATAATTCTTAGTCATTGGATCAACACGCCTCAATCATCCGACCATCCCCTCATCATTGTCTTCCTCCTGAGTTGTCTCCCTCCTCAACACCACTCAATCCCATGACTATTTATCACCCTATACCACAAGCTACATTGAGGCAGAAAACTCCACTCTCATCGTCTTCTCAAACCTCCTTCTGGATCATAGAATCAATTGTACCAAAAACTAATAATCTATTAACCATAAATTTTCCCCAATAATAAGAACATAAATAACGGGTCTTAAAACCGTGGTACCTAAACATGTATATAAAAAGAATTTGGTCAAGGGAGTACCACTTGTTTTATATCCAATGTTAAATCCCCATTTTCTATCCCTCCATTCCATTGGTTCAAATTTCATCATGCAAGGTAGAAGATCAATTCTATCATTTGGTTCAAACACCCTTTCGTAGAAGGGTTGCCTCCTTTTGGTTTCCATTCTCATTAGGTAAGGGGGAATTTATTTAAACTATTATTTTCAAATTATATGATTATTTATTGGTTTAATAATTTTTATATTTATGTTTATGAATTGGTAATACCTTATTTATATTAATATTTTTATATATATGTAAGAGGTATATCATTCAAATATGTATTCATATGCGAGTTATTCAATTTCCAATAATATTTAATTTTATGACTGCTAATTTTAAAGTTCATAATTAGGTATATATGTATATATAAATACATATTCAAGTTAATTTTCATCAAAACACATAAGCATGTACATCTAATTATAGAAGTACATTCAATTTATTTTTAAGGATATTTATACTTATGATGGTTTTGTATGGATATATATACATATAAAAAATTTTCTATTATTATATGATTTTAAAGAATAAAAAATTCATTTATAATCATTAATCGTACTCGATTTGATATTTCTATGTTGAGAAAGGATGAGATAATTATTTTATAAATTGTGGTCTTATAACTTTTATATGTTTTATATAATTTTTTCTTTCAATATTATCAAATAAATAAATATTTACGTTTTCTTATAATTGTTTCATAAATATAACATTATATATATATATATATATATAAATTGCAAGAAAATTATTTTATTATAATTTCAAATTTAAAATTATTACAATTTTAGATGCGAATCACTATTACATTCCCACTATTATTTTATATTCACATATTTTATTTGACAAATAGAGTATTCACAGATTTTGAAGAGTTTTAAATTTTTTTTATGTGAGTTTATATATCAATACATATATATACACACAAAATTAAATTTCAGTTAATGATTTCAAATAATTAATATCTCATATGTACTAAAATTTACCATAAATATATGGTTATGATCTTGGTCAATTTCATAATTTTTAAATTATGCCAGGATGAAATGTTTGATTTAAAAATTTTACTTACTGAAATTTATGTGTTTCATATAATTATTTTTACTTATGATTATTTTTAGAGGACCAAGATTATATATCAATTATTTTATGTGAATACTATATTACTTTTTCTATTATTTTATGTGAAGGTTTTATACATTTATTTAATTATTTTATGCATAAAATCAATTATGAAAAAGTGAGCTTAATATTATATTTATAGTTCGAGTTTTAAATGATAAAAATTATCAGTTATTGTTATTTTTCAATAAATTGTATCTAAAGTGTTTATGACGGGTGTTTTATTTATATAGAAATAAATTAATAATCCTTGTATTTATAAAAAGTCTAAATATCATCAGATTTGGTAGTACAATGTCTAACGTGTGATTTCCCAAGAAAGTTAATATTTATATGTTTATATACAAATATTAGTGTGTGTGTGTGTGTGTGTATTTAATGTATGGTAAGGTTTTTTTCAAAATCCAATGAATATATATATATATGTAAGGAATACTAAAAATGTTTTTATAAAACATAGCACTTTGACATTATAAACATCCAAGGGTAGTGTGGTTGAACACATTCTAATGGAAAGTGGTTAGGGAAAGAAAATTATCAATATTCAAAGTGGACCCATTGATTTGTTTTTAAAATATTTTTTAATGATTTCTAAAATATAATTGGATAATTAAAATTTATTTTCAAAGGTTTAAGTATTTTTAAAATAGTATTAATGTTTTCAGTAGAGTAAGTATTTCCACAGGCTTTATAGAATTTTCAACTGCATAAGTATTTTAAAAATCTATTATAATATTTTTAAATGAAAAATTAATTTAATAGTTATTTTCAAATTCTTGTTTTCAAAGTATTTTCATAAAACTATATTATTTAAAAAAGTTTTATAAAAATTATGTTATAAAAAATATAATTATATTTAAATGATATTTAACATTCATTATAATGATTTGTGTATTAAAAATTATACTCAAATGTATTTTTAATATTATATTCAAAGGTATTTATAAAATATATAAGTATTTTCAAAAAGGTTTTTCCATGAATATTTTGAAAACCTAGAACTGGGAAATTCTTCTCACCAAATGTTTTCATGATAATTTAAAGGATTTATGGAGTTAGCTTCAACAATGAGCTAGTGTGAAAAAAGATCAATTTATACCTTTTTATTAATTATTTTAACAATAATAATATATTAGAACTGTTATTTTCTGTGAAATCGTTGACCATAAAAGATCCTCATATGTAAATGATTTTATATTTTTTTGATAATTTTTATATAAAAATGTGTCAAGATTGTTTTTTTACTAGATCTTAAATCTCATTTCTAAAGCCTCAAAGTGTGTAAGTAGGACGACCATATTAAAACAATTGAAAAAATACTAAACTAAATTTGAAAATTATTGGAAGAATATTCATATTAATGTGATAAAATATATACATAGATTTGTTAGGGAACATCATTATGAAAAAGAAAAACAAGAAAATAAATTTTATGAAATAAAATATCTGCTAATAAAAATTTAAAATAGAATTAATGTCCAAGACCATATTAAAGACAATGAATAATCAATAAAACTCTATAATGAAAATAATCCTTTTATTAAAGAAAAATTTCAATGGAATTTCCATGAGAATGAAATAATAAGAATTATTCTACAATAAAATATCAACGCATTAGAGTGGATTTATAAAACTTATATAAATTTAAATTATTCTCAATTCAATTTTAAATTTAAAAAAATACAAGATCATTGTAACTCCGAAGAATAGGTAATAAAATAGAATGAATTCACAATTATATGTTATAAAAATAATGGTATGAAATGTTTATTTTTTATATGAATGAAAAATATTCCCATAACAAGATGTTCCTTGACTATGATGTAATATTGAATCATCTAAAATCTAATTAATATTAAATATCCCAAATTTATGAGAATAGATTTTCTACAAAACATGATTCATTTTAGATTCATGATTCCAAAATATATCATATTTTGGGAAAATATATAGAGATTATCCGGAGATTCATATACCTAAAACTATTCAAAAAGTTACCATCAATATGAAATTCTCTTAACAATAATAAATTTGGTTACTCAAAAATATTATCCTTTAAAGAAAAATATATTCAAAAATAGATGACAAAAAAATATAATAATCATACCACCATATCCATGGTGTAATGAAAATTGAGTAAAAGAGATATCCCCATAAAATAAGCTAAATGGTAAGAAAAAAATCCACAATGTTTATCTTGCTAGATTTAAATATTTTTGACGACATGCGACTCAAAGATAAAAACCAAGGATATTTTTACTTTATTGTATTATTACTAATTTGAACATAATGTATTTATATTCCAAGCCTAATGTTTCAATTAAAAAATCTCATTGAAGGCTAAAATTGCAGGTGATAATACATTGGAAGAGAATACAACCTAATATTTAGAAAAATCACATATAACATTAGAATAATTTTATCATATAGAATATGATTGATTACATAGAGAACATATATGATTTTTATATAGAGGCGTTCATTTTTATTATGAATTTTTGTATTCAACCATTAGTTATCACCCATGTGAAAAAGAGAACTGGGGGCCCCAATTTAAATAGTATAAGGTCAAAATTAAAGGGGAATAAACTACCTTCGAATAAATGAAAATAAATTCTGTTATTAAATAGTGGAAATGTACTTTTAAAAATACTCTAAGCTTTTCAATGAAGAAGGAGACCAAGGATTTGAAACTCAAATTGAAATTCATCTATAAGGGAATGATGGGATACAATATGGACATTTGTAATTATCCCTAATAAATATTCAATAAAGAATGAAAGATAAATATAATGGTAGAATAAAACTCATAAATAAGTTATAACATTAGTTTAATTGATGATATACCAGATTAAGAGTTAAATGAGTTTTCTAATAATGGAAACAAAAAACATATTAAGATACCATGTGAATAAAAAAATATATTCTTATTAAAATGAAATTTTAGATAGCCCCATCAGATAAACTGGACGATTCTACGAAACATGAAAAATGTAAAGAAGAATAAATACTACAAGGAATCATGTAATTTCACACGAGGAAAAATTAATTTTTTTGAGAGGATATCTAATAATAATAATCCCATAGTAATTTTAATGATTTATATATATCAAATAAATATAGGAATGAAGAATATCGTTTCATGAATACGATTCTACAAGAATTTTTTTATAAATATTAAATAAAAAGGTAAAGATTCATCAGATGAAAGATGTTTCTTTGTAATGGTTAACAATCCTATTACAAACTAAGAAAAAAGGGAAAAGAACCAGAATTCCATTCTTCCAAATGAAAATAATGATTTTATGAAATAATGTTCATGTGTGATGGATAGATATAAAGAAGAAATTTGGGTGAAAAAATATTTTGAATATTGGTGCTTACTTTGATGAAAAATAGGTTCCACCTTATCCCCTCATTATTTTCATTTTAATTTTATATTTTTATTATAGAAAATATTACATTATATGAGAATATGATTAAGCTATCATGTCCTGATAGAAATATAGAAATGGAAAATTTGGGATGTCAATTTCAGATTTGATAAATAAAAAAGGATTACATTCTAAAAAGTAAAGAATGATCCATCCATTATTAATATCATAACTGCTATTGTGATGACAATAAATTATGGAAGATCATCCTTGATGAATTTGGGTATGTATTAATGTGGTCTTTTTAATGTTATGGTTTTATATTGTCAATCCCTTAGTTAAATAAAACAAATCATAATAGTAAGGGGGGAGAGGAATTTATTTTCAATTAATGACATGGAAGTGAGAAATTGAGGAAAAATAAAGGAAGATTGTAAATATAAATATTTTAATCATTGTGATTTAATAATTTTAATTTTACGGTGAGATGATATATTGGGACATAGTTTTCATTATAATAAAAATATATTTCATAATTGGAATTAATTTCGTTTCATAAAAATGAATGTTGAATAGATATTGAATTATATGATCTTCTATCATGGTGTTATTACTTATTCATAGAGTGTCAATAATGTTTAATAAAACCAACCATGATGATAGAAAAATAAGTAAATAACTCATGTTTTAGAAAACATGAGGAATATTTCAAATAAATTATAATTGGACTAAACATAAAATTTGGACCAAAAATAGTGTAATTAGTCAAAAATATGTGCCAATTACACTTTACTCCTTTCTTATATATTGATCATATTATAGGAATGATTGGGCGTGTTGGTTGTTGATTAATCTTATAAAAATATGGAGTAAATATTTATGCACAAGATATGTTTTTATGGGTTTGTTAACTTGACTGTATGAAAAAAATTAGATTGATAAAAATATTATTAATATCCTGTAAAAAAAATTAGGAATTTTAAACATGAATAGAGATTGATTGATATATTTGAAGTACATAGTTACACACTCTATTTTTTTTCTACACTAGGTTATACCATGTAGACTTAGAGTTGTCTAAAATGAATATCATAGCTAATTTAATACATGTTACTAATATTTCTCCCAAATAATTCCAAATGAAATGAATGATGTGTGTAAAAAAGATTGGTATTTTAGATAAATATGAGATCATACCCATTAAAACTCATTGATATTTTATTTCACAAGGATATTAAATAGAGCGATAATAAACACATATTTACTTAAGTGTACATAAGTGTATTGAAAAAACCTAATTGATTTGATTGATGATACCGTGATTTATTGTTGTAGTTTTTTTTGAATAAGAATCACACCTTAGTGCGATTGATGATGAAAATATTTGTGTTAGTGGATGGTTTGAAAGAATGTAGATATTACCCATAATAATGATGAGGAATTTTAGTACCATATATATGATTAATTATATTTAAAATAATTCATATATATGTGGAAATTAAAACATATAAAATAGTGTTTTTGAGTGGATTATATTCTATTTGATGATTGTTATAGGTTTCTTTGTTTTATGATAAATTAATTATACAGTGGTGTGTGTGTGTGTATATATATATATATGAGTATATATGTAGAAAAAACTCCATACATTAAGAGAGAAATAGAATATATATGGTTACCAAATAAGATTGACCAAATAATGAGATCCAATAAAGGCATAAATGAAGAAGAGTTCATACTTAGGGTGGAACAACGATTATTGCAGAGAACTATGTATAACTTATTCTAGAGGGGTATAGTGTGACATATAATAGGAGAGCATTGAATACAGTCAAACATGGTTGGTCATTTATGGGAGAACCATCACTTATTATCTATTTGACATCCCATAGGAAAATCAATGGGGGTATCGGTATAAGGGTGTAACTATTCATAACTAAAAAATTGTCAACAAAAATCATTTTAATCAAGAAGAAATCATTTTTATGTTTTGATATATCTTGGGAATCCATTTTTTACTATAGGGAGTTAATCATACCTTGTTTTATTAATTTTATTCAATGTCAAGAGATTCTTAATGACATGAACAATAAATTAATCATCATGTGAGATCATAGTCATTCATATCACAATTATTAAAATATTTAATCAGTTGTCCAAATAGAAATTAATGATTTTTCACAAAAGTCATTTAATGATCATTCTTGGGTTCTATGTAATTTTCCAAAATTCCATTTAATTTTTTTAAATTATATGGAAGTATTTTGTGACCAGGCGTCAAGACGACATGCGATTATGAGGCTTGGAGTTCTTGAAATGATCTCTAAAAATGTAATGTTTTAAATAGTGTGCATGATTAGTTTTCCTGAAAAAGTGAAATAAATCTTGATTAGGTGCCCAGATCAAATCTTTTAGGGCACCGTTACATTTATAACAGTGTTTGTAACCTTATCCTGACTTGAGATTACTCGGTGCGGGTCTCCCTTGAGAAAGACCAAAAATGGAATAACTATAAATAAAAAAATTATTTTATTTTTAAATTATTTTTAAAATGCTTATAACATACAACAATGTCAAGGATTTAAAATCTAAGACCACCGATGATCTCGTAAGGGCATGATTTCTATTGGCGGAGCCTAACATTGGCCGGTGATGTCCAACTTTGAAAAGTAGTTTTTGGATGTGACCATAAATAAAACAATTAAATAAAGATTGTTTTATTTTTAATAACTCATAAATGGTAACTCAGAATTGAAATTGGAGAGTAGTGTCGATCTCATGAGAGTGTTATTTCCTTTGGTGGGGCCTAACCTCGACCGATGGAGGTCGAGGGTAAACATTAATTTTCAGGCATTTTATGGAAAAATAAAATTAACACAAAAAGATTATTTTATTTGAAAATGTTTCGATGCAACAAAACGATGAGGTAGCTATTTCATTTCATAAATGAAACAGCCTAATGACATGGTGACTCTGCATAACAAAAATGTTGAAATGTGGTTCCTCCATTTTGTTGATTAACAAAGATACAACATCAGGGGATGACCCGAGAGATTTCTCTCAGCCTCTGGAGGAATTCATTTGGATCTTAAAGAATGATGATGAATGAAAAATCACCAACGAAGAAGAATCATGGATCTAAGTTCGACGAGGGGACGAATCATGATGTCTCTTAATGGATCACCAATGACGATCAAACATCGATGCCGAGCAATCCTTTTTCTAAGATGGGGTTTGTTTAATTCTATGTGAATAATTATATTTCATCATTCTTTGTTTTCATGGATGAGTGCAGGAGAACCCATGAACTGGTTGACCAATTGATTGATCACATATGTGGGATGAGATTTTGGCATGCATGAATTAAAGAAAGGGGATATATCTTTTGATCGTTCGATATCTCCCCTTTTTTATACCTTGGAGAATGAATGCCAAATGATGAAGGAAAATGTTTGTTACTTTGGGTGGTTCTTTTGATATCCTTTAACCCATGTGTTCCTTCTAGAAGGACCCCCATGGTTATGTCAGATTATTTTAAGGAGGTTCCGAACATGGAAATACCCATTTTCAATTTCTAGATGACATACAATACATGCCAGTGAAGGCGGGGACACGTGGATCGTAGAGGACCCTCCGGATCGAAAAATGGGGCACCAGAGGAAGTCTGGTGGCCCGTAGAGGAGACTGCGGGTGGGAGGCATGTGCCCCAGTAGTGTGCAAAGGCAGAGTAGGCTATGGCCAGCAAGGGCCATAGTGGTGCAGGGTTGAAGTGCTACTCAAAGCACCGTGTCTGGTGGAGCAGTCCATAGGGTGGGACGTGGCACATGATGGCACACAATCCATGCTAGACCACATGTGAAGGGAGGTACGTAGCCTATAAAAGCCGACTACATGGCAGTGTGAACCAGGTTAACATGCAGTGTCCATGTTAGACGTAAGCCAGCCCACCAATGCGGTCCATGATGATAGAGTGGACCCGGCCGATGGACGACCCTACTTCTTAAAACTGGTCTGACTATGTCGGACCGAACCGGATGAGAAATAGGTCACTTGGAGACCCAATGGGATGGACCCACATTCGTACCGGGAGGGGTCTCGTAAGGCCAAATGGGCCAAGACACTAGGATAGGGAAGACCAAGTCAGGCCAAACCCAACCTAATCAGGTGGGGTCAGAAAAATGGGTTTGGACATGCTGGTCCCCTAGGACGGGTTGGTCGGTTCGGCCCGACTAAGTCAGACCGGGCTCAGACATAACTGACCTATGTTTACTAAAACTCCAATATCTTTCATATCGTATGTATGATTGATGCACCGTCTGCAGAACATCTACTATTGTGAAAAGAGGTACTTTTGGAATACTCTAAGGTAGTATTTGTGGTATTCGATATACAACCAATGGCTTTAGAAAAAGATTCTATATGAATTAATCACACAATAGATAGAGAATCGTATGGTTGGTTGTGCCATGAAGGATAAGGCGAGTGGGACCTCGGTGGCTAAGTAGATGAGTGGACCTCAGGGGTCTAGTAGTCGAGTGGACCACATTTTTCTAGTAAGTTAGAAAACCTCAGTGGTCCAGTAGCTAAGAAGTCCTTAGTGATCCAGTTGCCTATGAGACCTTACAGGTTCAGAATCCCAGCAGACCTCAATGGTCTACTAGCCGAGTAGATCTCAGTGGTCCAGTAGCTGAGCGGACCTCAGTGTCCCAGTGTCTGAGCATACCTCATTGGTCCAGTATCCCAATGGACCTTAGGGTCCAATTGCTGCGAGAACCACAATGACTCATCAGGGATGAGTCCCTTAGTAGTACAATATGATTCCTATTTACGAATGATAATCTTAATTTCTACACTATGAGTTATACCTAGTGCGAGCCTTCTTGGTATGTTTTCTTTCTTTATGGTCTTTCCATTGTGGTTTGGGGTCCCTATTGTGTGTTTGGTCAAACAACACTACACAGGCATTGCCCACATGTTTCGTATCTCATGCAGCTGACCGAAACCTTAACAAAGACCTTGGTGGTCCAGGACCAAGTGGTTCTCAATGATATGGGAGGGTTAGGCGTACTTCTATGTCTATAGGTAGCTACCCTTCACCTAGGCTATAGGTATGGTCTCGAGTGGATAGAACATGGAATTTTTACTTTCATTTTCAGTTTTGGGCTTGTATTATGGCTCCTTTTTAATTTATGTTTATACTATACACTCATTAGTTTCCCAGTGATAGTTGTGGTTTACATTGTGTTTAATTTTTTCAATTTGAGATTTATTCATATCTATAGGATTAAAAGAAATACCTTAATTTTTATGGATATTCCTAGTCGGTTCTAGTCATCAGCCCTATGCCTGTGGAAGGTGGCATTTGGAAGTCACGACACAAGACCTGGGGGACGGGTCATGAAAATGTGGTATTAGAGGTGTTCAGTTCTACCTTAAGAACCCAGAGTCTATATATTTTGTTTGGTCATTAATGTTAACTATTTTGTGTTCATATTTCAGGATAGAGGACCCAGTGTTGGTGCGGCGGCTATGGTAATCAAACCCCAGGACCCTGAATTCTAATTTTTGACTCGATACATGAAAACAATAGTTGTAGGAAAAAGCAATTCATTATGAATCGTAAATGAAGGGGTTTATTTTTCCATTTACATCATGAGTCATCTCACTAGGAATAGTTTATTGATCATGGTACATATTGTTTTGTTTAATGGTTCATGTAACTAGATAGCTTGCTAGGATCCCACTACATGATCCAAGGATGATCTGTGGGGTGAAAAGATGCGTGCATGGGTTATTACCAAATACAACACAACCGTATGGTGTACCATCTATACCACCAACTATGGAGTCACACACAATACTCGTATTACCAGTGGATGAGATGCACAGGCTCAATGCACTTTAAGAGTATCTGCGACAGAGACCCCTTAGGTTCTGAGGAAAGCCCGACTCACAAGTGTTTAATGTTGATCTTGAGGTGGTGGCCAAGATTTTCATCTAGTTAGGAATCCATTATATTAGATGGGGATCCTTTTAGTGATCCTTCTATATGTCTTAGCAGGGAGATGGAAGGGTTTAGATTACATGATCTAATGATTCGATGACTTTTCCATGGATAGATCTTGAGAAACATTCTCAGGGAAGGGCCTCTTTCCATAAAAGAAATGGTCTATGCGTACCCAAGATCTTATATAGCTTCGGTTGGACAAAATTTTGGTAGCTGAGTATTCATAGACATATACCGAACATTCCAGGTACTCGATGAATATGATAAGACCAGTTATTTAGGGCTTAGACCTCTGATTGATAAGTGTTTAGGGCCATCTGAGCCATCACTACTCATCTTTGCATTCCTACTTCTGCTTGGGCGATAGAGAGAACCAATTTGGTGGGAAGTCCATTGGATTAGCATATATAACCCGTTGATGTAAGTATATGGAAAACAGGAATCCAACATCAGTCTCAAAGACTTAGATGTGTGATACAATCCGAGAAGAGGTCCCAAGGCCCGAGATCTACAGTTCAAGGCTCATAGGGTGAGTCCAGTCGCCATATAAAGAGGCAATGATTTTTCAAAAGTTGGAATGGGACATCTCACATTAGATTTTATATCCCATAGTACTAATAGTGAAATAGTTGATAGGACACAGGGTAAAATATAGTGATAAGAATAGATTAATCTATAGGGTTAGTAGACGTGGAAGAGGAGCTTCGAGAGCGGAAGATGGTGGTATACATTTCGACATGTTACAACCACCACCTCGTTGTGGTTCACACCAGGCTCAAGGAGCTGGATGAAAAGGGAAAGGGGTAGCTTCATGCAGCCAATGATTATGACCCAATGTCTCTGGTAATGATTCTAGGTATAGTTTGTGTATACTCTTAGATTTCATATTAATAGACATAGGTGCTAATCATATTTTTGAAAAATCTTGTTCTAGATCTAGAGTTTCTGGATAAACCATTGACATGAACCTTATGTCTGGAGATAACTATGTGAGTAGACTCATTAATCACACTTATTCTAATGTTGTGATATGAACCTTGAGGTGAGTGTTTCTATTGGAACCTCTTGGGTGTAGTTTTAATGCCTCACGTCATTATTATGAGTATGGACTAGTCATCTGTAGTTCATGATCAGGTTGATTACATTAGAATGTGGTATGTTGATAGCATTGGAATGGGGTTTTCCTTGGTTAGAGAAAAAGGAAACCCATGAAGCATAGGATAAACTCATGCATAAGAGGGTGAAGCTGATCATACATGATTAATCTAGCCTTACCCATGTGGCTATGGATATTTTGAGTTTTTAGTTCCCACCAGTAGCAGTAGAGTACAAGGATGTCTTTCATAAGATGTTTAAATGATTAACTCTCTAAAAGGATATAGAATATTTTATCATTCTATATCCTGAGATAGAACTAGTATCAGCATCAGTATATCATATGGCTTTCAGAGAGCTTCACGAGCTAAGTGTGTTTTGGGGGACTTGTAGAGGAAGGGATTAGTGAGAAGAAATGTTCAAGGTTATGTGTTGATTAAAAACTTAATAACCATTTGGGAATAAAGAACATTATCCCCTACAAAAGGGATGATGAACACATCGATCAGCTGAAAGGGATGGCCTTCCGTTTGGGAGGAATGGTGCTCGTAGTCTTTTCAGAAATTGAGATGGAGTTTGACGAGTGCCCTGATCTTTAGTTGGTAGTTGTAGTCTTCACATTGATGATGTTGATACACTACCTCAATGGGAGAATAGTTTACCATCTACTCCAACAAAAATAGTCCCATCTATACATTCTCTCTGAAGGATTTGATCTTGAGATAAAGATATCGGATAGAGTCCCTCCAGGACTATATCTTTGTGATAATATATACTCCAGGGAAGGGGAACGTGGTAGAAGATTATCTCAGCAAGAGATTGAGTTCACAACAACTGAACAAGTCCTCAATGTAGTTGGCTTTATTTAATATAACCTTCATGAATAGAGAGGATAAAATTTTTATAAGTTGATGGTAGTTTCCCCTCAACTTTTATAGTGACTTTGGGAGGTACAACTCAGAGATTCCAACTTTGACATTACATGTGCCCAGATGTCTACATGGCATTCCCGTGATGGATATTCAAAATGTGTGGAGCACGTCATCCTTTTTATTGGATGCACCATAGTACCCATGGAGTTGTCAAAGGAGGTGTTGAGGGAGTCCCATACATCCCATTTGGCAGTAAATCATGGTGTGGAGAAGATGTGCCTAGAGTTGGACATTAGTAATAGTGGTCGTGGATGAAGAAGGCAGTGACAGAGTTTGTCTTGAGATTCCTCAGTGGTCAGAAAGTGATGTCTGAGAACTAGGTTCTTGTGGGTTTGACATAACCCAATAAGGTACAAGAGTGGAAGTGCTACGGGATATCGATGGACTCTGTGATGGGCTTACCACGTACATCCAGGGGGCACTATACCATCTCAGTGATCATAGTTTGACTCACCCAGTCAATCCACTTCCTACCCATTCGAGAGTAGGGTTCGATATAGATCATGGGATGCCCCTATGGGCATGAGATAGTTTGACTCAATAGAGTCCCATCTATGATAGTCTTGGACCATGATGCATGATTTAAATACCTATTGTGTAATGTATTACAAGAAGTGTTTGGAACTTAGCTACCCATGAGCAAAACCTTTCACCCATAAACGGATGTTCAGATGGAGCGGACAATACAGACCATGGAGGGCATGGGTTGTGCTTGCATTCTTTATTTTTTTCATAGTTCGGAGGACCACATAAACCCTGTGGAGTTTCTAAATAACCAAATCTACCACTCCACCATCAGTATGACACTATTTGTGGCACTGTACGGATGACCATATAGGTCACCGTTATGTAGGACATATCTAGGGGAGTCCACACTCAGGGATCCAGAGATGGTACATGATACCACTGACAAGCTGTAGGTCATTAGAGTGAGGATGAAGACTTTAGAGAGTGTATATAATTACTATGCTAATGGGCAATAGAGACCCTTGGATTTCGAGGAGGGGGACCACATCTTCATACTGGTCTACACTTGATG
Source organism: Viscum album (assembly GCA_963277665.1). Lineage (NCBI taxonomy): Eukaryota > Viridiplantae > Streptophyta > Magnoliopsida > Santalales > Viscaceae > Viscum > Viscum album. The sequence goes on from OY728147.1 coordinate 999,241,420, forward strand.
AGGGATAAAGAGAATTGGCTAGGGCGAAAAGCTATCTCAGATGTTCATCAGGCCTTTCCTGATATTGTGTAGAGTGGGAGAGGTGTAATACCACTTGGCTCTACCACCATAGTTAGATATGGTTTATGATTTCTTCCACATATACCAGATGAGGAGATATGTGTAGAACCCTTCTCACATCATCAACCGTGGAAGGATGGAGTTTGAAGACAGGGCGACATTTGCTGATTACCCAGTGGAGATAGAATATCGACAAGAGAGGATCCTTTAAAGATGGTTGATTCCACTGGTGCATGTTTTTTGGTAGCATTGGAATCTCTAGGAGAGCATGTGGGAGCAGGAGGCTCAGATTCCCGCTTAGTACCCCCATTTGTTTGTTTACCCCTTATTTTTGTTTATGAGGACGTAAATCCTTAAATATGGGGATAATGTAATGTCCCATAATTCCATGTACGTTTTTTTAAATTATATGAGATTAGTTTGAGACCGGGCGCTGAGATGGCGTGTGATTCTGAACTCCGATGTGCGTGAAATGATCCATCGAAAACTGTTTTGTTTTAAGTTGCGTGCATGAGAATTTTTCTAGAAAAAGTGAAATAAATATTAATAAGTTTCCCGTATCAGAAATATAAGTTCAATGTTGTATTCAGATTAGTTGGTTTACCCTAGGTGTGACTTAAGATTAGTTGTCATGGGTTTCTAATGAGAAAACCTCAAAATTTTCATAACCGTAAATAAAATATTTAAATAATATTATTTTATTTTTAAAATCAATATAACTCAAAAACGGTGTCTCAGATTGAAATCCTGAGACCACCATTGAGCTTGTAAATACATTCTTTCAATAGGTGGAGTCTAACATTGGTCAGCACATGCCAATTGTGGAAATTAGTTTTTAGACGTAATGATAAATAAAATAATTACAGAATGATTATTTTATTTCCAATAACTCATATACGGTAACTTGGATTGAAAATCCTAGAGTAACATTGATCTCATGAGTGTTTTATTTCCATAGGTGGGGCCTAACCTCTACTAGCACGGGTCAAGGGTAAATGTTAAATTTAAGGAATTTTGAGGAAAAATAAAAGAAACATACACAGATTATTTTATTAAAAAATTATTCCCTACAACGTAGTGATGAGGAAACCATTTCATTTCATAAGTGTAACATCATAAAAACATGGCGAATCAGCATAACAGAAACACTAAAACACATTTCCATTATTAAGATGATTAGTAGAGATACAGGATTAGGGGATGAACAAAAAGATTAATTTGAGCATGTAGAGGAATTCCGTTGGTGAGCAATGAACAAAGACAAACGATGAATCACCAATGAAGACAGATCCCAGATCGAAGGTTTATGAGATGATGGATCATGATGTCTCTAAATAGATCTCCAACAACGATCGAACCTCGACTCTTATCAAACATTTTTCTATTTAGGGGATTGTTTAATTCTAAGTGAATACTTTCATTTCCTCATCCATTGTTTTGTGTGACAAATGTGGTGCAACCCATGAACAGATTGACCCGAGGATCAATATGATATGTGTGATAGGATATTGGCTTGTTTCAATTAATTAAAGGGGGATATAACATATTATTGTTCGATATCTCCCTTTTTTCTAATGCAGAGAATGATGTCTAAATGAACAAGGACAACATCTGTCGCTTTGGGTGTTTCTTATGGTATACTCTCCCCCATGCGTTCTTCATCGATGAACCCCCATGGTCATGTTGGGTAATTTTTGGGAGATTTCAAACATGGGAGAACCCCCGGATCATGACAAGATGGCTTCAGATACACAGTAGTGAATTTAGTGACCCATGGATCATAGTAGATTGTCAGGATTGATGAGAAGACCACCAGAACAAGTCTGGGGACCTATGGATGAGACAGTCGACACACCCGAACCAGCAGTGGCCCACGAAAGAGTCCGTGGTAGGGAGGAAACATCCACCAGAGGGAGATGGTGTGCCTTAGTGGTGCACAGAGGTGGGAGAGGCCACACATAGCAGGGGTCGTGATAGTTTTTGGTGATGTGGCCGATTAAGGTGCCAAATATGGTGGAGCAGCCTACGGGGGTGGGCCTCAGGGTGCGCTGGCACACATTCAAAACTAGACAAAATTCAGGGGGAGGCGTCCGGCTTCAGCCAACCATGTGGCTACGTGAACCAGATGCCAACGCAGTGTCTGGGCTAGACCCAAGCCAGCCAACAATTGCAGGCTAGGACAACTGAGTAAACCAGATCGTTGGGAGGCCCGAGTTGGTGGAGAACCAACATGAAAAGAGGGCCAGGAAAGATGAGAAACTCAACCACTAGATGGCCTTGATGGTGAAAATCAATCTGTCTATGTTGGACCGGACCAGATGAGAACATGGTCGATGGGTAACTCTACAAGCTGAACCAATGACCAAACCAGGCCAAGTCCAGTACAGCCTAATGGGTGTGGCCACTGGGCCTAGTCAGACTGGGTTAGATAATACCCATCTTGTTTGGGTTAGGTCAGCTGAAGTGGGTTTGGCTACATGGGACCCCCAGGGTAGGGTTTGTCGATTTTGTTTAACCATGTCAGACCCGACCAGAATGTAACTGTTTACAAAAACACCAATATCCTTCAAACATGGTGTCCGTCTAAAAACCCCTCTACAGTGCTGGAACTCTTGTGATGAGACAGTCAAGTGGGTATACTCTATGTTAATTTTTGTGGCAGTAGAGATATGACTGATGTCTTGAGGGTTAAATTTTCTCGGAATCAAGAACACTAAAGAGTGGGAATCCTATGACTAGCTATTTCACAAAGGATAAGATGTGTAGAACCTTGGTGGCCCAATTGTAGAGTAGACCTCAGTGGTGCAATGGCCATGCAGAAATTAGTGGTCTATTAGCTGATACAACCTTAGTGGTCCTATAGCCAAGCGGACCTCAGTAGTCCAGTAGCCTAGCAGACCTTAGGGGTTAAGTAGCTATGAGGACCTCATGGGTTCAGTAGCAGAGTGTGTAACACCCCTAGATTTTATGAAAAATATTCTTTTAATTTCTTTAATGTCTTGTGTTGTATGCTACACCAATATTACCTTGCTCTATACGCAACACTGTATTAGCTTGCAGTATACGCAACAGTATTCTTGGATCGTGTTACACACAATTTTGATAATAGTTATTCTACGAAACATTGAGTATATATATATAAATATATTCATTGTATAAATGAAATATGGTTGGTTTATGTTATACAAAACAACGAAGGATTCTTGCATAGCACGCAACCCTGACTTGGCTTGCATTACACGCAACCGCGACCTTCCTCTATAGCGTGTGTTGTACGCAACACCGGGTTTTTCTAAACAACGATATATTATTATAATATTACTATGAACTATCCGTTATGAATAGTATTAACTAAATTTTGAATCTTATAACATTATTATTCATCTTACACATTTTCTAGAACATGGTATAAGAACAAAATAAAATTTTCAGGTAAAATAAGTATGTTTCAAAAAAATGTAGTTTTTCCGCCTTTTGATGGTGCACCCACATTAAATATAGTTTTTGACATGTTTATAAGTTCAATTTTACAAAATAAAATTCTTCTATGGAATCATGAAATAAAAATTTACTTTGGATAAAGTTTTCATATTATTCTGGTAACTTTAATATTTTGATGAATAGTAAAAACACGCTATATTTTAATTAAAAACAACTTTTTTCATCGCAATAATTTATATGGTTATATTATAATATTGAATGGTTTTAAAGTATAAATAGAATATATTTTTACCATTTAATATAATGTATGTCATTAGCATTCATTTTACCTTGAATTCGTAGGTTAAATCAATTCAATCTTTTGCAATGTTTTAAAGAAAAACCCGTTTTCTTTCGACAACGAGATTAATTTTAATTTAATTTCTGCATCTTTTTTCTATTGAATTTGGAAAAATGGATTCCATATTTGTAATCAGTGGGTCCAAATTATGTTAATAAGCTACTTTTTATTTTTGGGCATTGTGAATAGTAACTACGGTAAATTTTATTTACTATAGTTAAAGGTAAATCGGGTAATTAAGGGTAAATATAAGATTATAAAATTACACTAACACTTGGAAAAATCCTATTGGATGGCTAAAAGTAGACCCATATAACCTAAGGGTCGGATTAGATTCATTTCATGGACTTTTGTCCATGAAAATAATTTAATTATTATTAAAACCAAAGAAGGTGACAACATGTCACTTTCTTAAATCTTATAAGTATAATAATTTTAGTTTTATGATAAACTTCATGAAACTTCAAAAATTAATAGTCTTCAGAAATAAAATACAATTATCTACATCATAGGAATTTATTTAGAATTTTTAGGGATTAAATAATTAACATTTATTATGACACAAAGATGATGTAGTAATTGTCTTATTAATGAAATATTGACATAATTGATGTTATAAATTCCCAAATAAATGTAATTTGAGACTTTTTATGACTTACATTAATTTTATAGGTTAATATGACATGTTAGTATTGATATAAGTAACTTGGTTTGAACTTATAATTCTGTTATGAATTTCATAAAAATCATGTACCAAATAGTGTCAAAATTGACATAAATTAGTTTTTAAAACAAATATTATATTATTAATTGTTATTTAATTACTAAAAATCTAAGGTTCTGCCAAATGGCTTAGATAAAGATAGATATATTAATAGTAAACAACTTTGGGTTCGTTTGGATTGTTATGGTAAGTTTATTAACCATATAGTGTAAGAAAACAAAAAGACACGATAAAAGATAAATTATTTAACTTAGAGTTAAATCTAATTGATAAGGTTAAAATAATAACCTAAACTTGTACAAATACTATTGGATGAGATGATTTCGACCCATCCCCACTTTATCTTCGAAATAAGACCCTTTGGAACCATTATAAACCGAATTTTACCTTAATATAAAATAATATTTTGAGATTTTCCTAAGGTGTCCTCTCCTCCCTTATAAAAGGGCACCTCCTCCCTCTCCTCCTCACACCAATTTGAGCATTCAAGCGCAGCCAACCACTGCCAAAATCTATTCTCCACTTCCCCAGTATCATCCTAGAGGTCCTGGTTTTCTTTAAAGACCATCCTTAGTTCATTAAGTGGAGGTTAAGTGAAGGCACGTACAAAAGAGGAGGTTCGGATACATACAAAGCATATCAGACATAAGGATATAAAGAAAGGTTTTAGGTTAAAAAAAGTAATATCTTTATGGGAGATGCTGAAGAGCTTTCACCACGATTAGAAGATTATATTCCGAGTTTCCAAAGACACTAAACTATTACGATCCTTGTGTGTGTGTTTTTGTTATATACTAAGTATTACGCAAAAGTAATGTAATGTCCATGTACGTCAAGCTTCGGGTCTCTACAGTTGGTATCAGAGGAAAGGTTTAGTCAACCTTTGGAAACTAGGATGCAAAAAAGTTAGTGATATCTGTAGAGATATTTCTAAGGTATGTCTAGGGATGTCCCTAAGGATAAGTATACGTATAGGATATAGTCCTAGAACTATGGTAACGATCTTAGAATTTAACCTAAGATGTTAGATATTAAGGGTACTCCCCCTTTACTATGTTGTTTTCCCTAGAATTATTTTTGCCTCTCACACTATTCTTTTCGGGTTTTAGATGATGGATGGAACCTGAAGGAACCGTGTTGATCACTGTAATGGACAATGCAATGATTGTCCTCCTGAACACACAAGTGTTATGGGAGATGAAGTGCAAAATCTTATTGCTATACTTACACAAGCTATGAATCATTCTGGACTTCCAAATGAGTAGAGAAGGGAACAATATTCTATTGATTCCTTCATGAGGCAACGCCCACCTTCTTTCAGTGGGTCTTCTGATCCACTTGTTTCTGAACAATGGATCATTACCACTGAAAATATATTTTCAGTTCTTCAATGTTCTGAACATGATAAAGTCATCTTAGCAGTATATCATTCGGAAGGTGAAGCTGATCAATGGTGGAATCTTATCAAGAATACGAGGCCAAGAGATGAAATTGAGTCAATGGAATGGGACGAGTTCAAGAACTTGTTTTTCAGTAAGTACTTCCCTCGTATTCTTCAAAAAAAGATGGAAAAGGAGTTTCTTGAGCTGAAGCAGAAGGATGATGAATCTGTTGGTATATACGAAGCGAATTTTACAATACTTGCAAGGTATGGATTTGGAATTATCATCCAACCTAAAAGTAAAGTTGATCAATTTTTCAGTGGCTTAAAACCAAGTCTTCGAAGGGCATTAGCTATAAGATACTTCAGTAGCTATGAAGAAATTGTGCGTTGTTCTATCAAGGTAGAAATGGAAGTTGGTGTTACATATCTATCTCATGGTTTTGACAAGAAATGAAAGATGGAGTTCAAGGAGAAATCTCAGAATAATGGTGAAAAGAAGATGAATGTTTCCTTATGCACAAAGTGTGGAAAGAAGCATGGTGGAGATTGTCTTAAAGGGACTAGAAAATTTTTTAAGTGTGGAAAATAAGGTCATCGAGCAGCTGAGTGTCAAAGTAATGGAAAAAGGGTTTCTAATGATGTGAATAAAGAAAAGACTACAGAGAATGCACCACCAACACTTCAATGCTTCAAGTGCAAGGAAATGGGGCATTATGCTAATAAATTCCCTAATCCAAGGGTTAGTGACGATCGACATGAGCAACCGCTTAAGGAAAAGGACAAAGGGAAGTCACATGCGATCACCATTGGCGATGTTAAATATGAAAACAATGTGGTGGAATGATTAAGTGTTTATGTAATGGGATTCTAGAATAATGTTGTATATAGTATCGTGGAATATTGGAATATTTATGTTTTGGTCTAATTTGGTATTCAAAGTGATTGAGATATTTCTGGAAATAATATGATATGCGCATAATGAAGGGAAAACGAGAAAATGAAATGTTTGATAGTATTCATGAGCTCATGATTGATATAAGGACTAAGTGATATCATGGTTTGAGTATATAGAATTTTTAGGATTTTGGTATGTGGAAAGTGTTAACTTTTAACTGAATTCATGTTTTTACTAAGGTTCAATGGATATTCATTCTTCAAGAGAATACATGATTTAGTTATTCACATGTTTGTAATTTGACCAACAAGATATATCTTATGATATATGGGGGATAAATGATGGAATTCACGTGATTGTTATGTGACATTTCAAGTAATCGTTTTCTTTATAATATGAGCTTGGACCGAAGTATTTTAGATAAGCCTAAATATTGGAATGGATTATGTTGGACATATTCTAAGTATTGTTTAATGATAGAACTTTTTTCGACATTACTGATGGGATTTTATAGTAATGTAGTTTTATAAAAAGGACACCTGCAGGACGGGCGGAACCCCATCGCGTCGGACAAGGCTATGGGAATCGAACCCACAACCAAAGTGCGACTGGCCTTTTTCGCTTACCACTGGCCTACAGGAAGTCCCTGTTTAGTAGAAACTAGTTTTATTATATTAAGCAGTATGATATATGAAGTATAAGTCCATTTTAAGAACCATATATGATTAATCTCACTATAGATGGACTTATGTATTTTTTTTGATAACTTTTCGAACGTTTTGTTTGAGATAGATGGAATGACCGATCATTCTATCACATGATCTGGTAACACATCACGAATGAAAAATTCAACTACATTTCTTTAAGAGATGAAGTGGAAATTGTCCAAAGAACGACCAACAGTGAGACTATACCAAAATCACGAAAGTATTTCTTCTTATTCCAATTTCATCAACTTTAGGGAAATGATCTTGAAAACCAAAAATGGGCTTCTAGTGCTCTTATATCTGATGAATCAGATGGTACCTTAGATCATCATAAATTTATGGTTTTGTGATTGCTGGCTCTTCCATAGCCATGTTCTCTACCACTCTCCATCAGAACATGATGGTTAGATTTCTCTTCCATATCCATATTTTCACCTATGTGGAAACCCAGTGATTAGTTTATTTGGGTAACCTTTATGTTTCATTATTTTGTTTTTAAATATGGGTTTTGGTATTCCTTTTTACGATGTGGGTTTCTATTATAGAAAATTTTGAATAGTAAACCGTTTATAACCCCGACGAATTTCGAGGGATAAATTCATTTTAAGGGGGGTAGAATGTAACACCCCGAGATTTTATGAAAAATATTCTTTTAATTTCATTAATGTCTTGTGTTTTATGCTACACCAATATTACCTTGCGCTATACGCAACACTGTATTAGCTTGCAGTATACGCAACACTATTCTTGGATCATGTTACACACAATTTTGGTAATAGTTATTCTACGCAACATTGAGTATATATATATATATATATTCAATGTATAAATGAAATATGGTTGGTTTATGTTATACAAAACAACGAAGGATTCATGCACAACAGGCAACCCTGACTTGGCTTACATTACACGCAATCACGACCTTCCTCGATCGCGTGTGTTGTACGCAATACCGGGTTTTTCTAAACAACGATATATTATTATAATATTTTTATGAACTATCCGTTATGAATATTATTAACTAAATTTTGAATTTTATAACATTATTATTCATCATACACATTTTCTAGAACATGGTATAAGAACAAAATAAATTTTTTGGGTAAAATAAGTATGTTTCAAAAAAATACAGTTTTACCGCCTTTTGATGGCGCACCCACATTAAATATAGTTTTTGACATGTTTATAACTTCAATTTGACAAAATAAAATTCTTCTATAGAATCATGAAATAAAAATTTACTTTGGATAAATTTTTCATATTATTATGGTAACTTTCATATTTTGATGAATAGTAAAAACACGCTATATTTTAATTAAAAACAACTTTTTTCATCGCAATAATTTATATGGTTATATTATAATATTGAATGGTTTTAAAGTATAAATATAATATATTTTTACCATTTAATATAATTTATGTCATTAACATTCATCTTACCTTGAATTCGTAGGTTAAATCAATTCAATCTTTTGCAATGTTTTAAAAAAAAACTCGTTTTCTTTCGACAACGAGATTAATTTTAATTTAATTTCTGCATCTTTTGTGTATTGAATTTTGAAAAATGGATTCCATATTTGGAATCGGTGGGTCCAAATTATGTTAATAAGCTATTTTTTATTTTTGGGCCTTGTGAATAGTAACTACGGTAAATTTTATTTACTATAGTTAAAGGTAAATCGGGTAATTAAGGGTAAATATAAGATTATAAAATTACCCTAACACATGCAAAAATCCTATTGGATGGCTAAAAGTATAACCATATAACTTAAGGGTCGGATTAGATTCATTTTATGGATTTTTGTCCATGAAAATAATTTAATTATTATTAAAACCAAAGAATGTGACAACATGTCACTTTCTTACATCTTATAAGTATAATAATTTTAATTTAGTGATAAACTTCATGAAACATCGAACATTAATAGTCTCCAGAAAGATAATACAATTATCTAAATCATAGGAATTTATTTAGAATTTTTAGGGATTAAATAATTAACATTTATTATGACACAAAGATGATGCAGTAATTGTCTTATTAATTAAATATTGACATAATTGATGTTATAAATGCCCAAATAAATGTAATTTGAGACTTTTTATGACTTAAATTAATTTTATAGGTTAATATGACATGTTATTGTTGATATAAGTAACTTTTTGTGAACTTATAATTCTGTTATGAATTTCATAAAAATCATGTACCAAATAGTGTCAAAATTGACATAAATTAGTTTTTAAAACAAATATTATATTATTAATTGTTATTTAATTCCTAAAAATCTAAGGTTCTTCAAAATGACTTATATAAGGATTGATATATTAATAATAAACAACTTTGGGTTCGTTTGGATTGTTATGGTAAGTTTATTAACCATATAGTGTAAGAAAACAAAAAGACACGGTAATAGATAAATTATTTAACTTAGAGTTAAATCTAATTTATAAGGTTAAAATAATAACCTAAACTTGTCTAAATACTATTGGATGAGATTATTTCGACCCATACCCACTTTATCTTCGAAATAAGACCCTTTGGAACCATTATAAACCGAATTTGACCTTAATATAAAATAATATTTTGAGATTTTCCTAAGGTGCCCTCTCCTCCCTTATAAAAGGGCACCTCCTCCCACTCCTCCTCACACCAATTTGAGCATTCATGCACGGCCAACCCCTGCCAAAATCTCTTCTCCACTTCCCTAGTATCATCCTAGAGGTTCTGGTCTTCTTCAAAGACCATCCTTAGTTCTTTAAGTGGAGGTTAAGTGAAGGCACATCCAAAAGAGGAGGTTCAGATACGTACAAAGCATATCAGACATAAGGATATAAAGAAAGGTTTTAGGTAAAAAAAGGAATATCTTTATGGGAGATGTTGAAAGGCTTTCACCACGATTATAATATTATATTCCAAGTTTCCAAATACACTAAACTATTACGATCCTTGTGTGTGTGTTTTTGTTATATACTAAGTATTCTGCAAAAGTAATGTAATGTCCATGTACGTCAAGCTTCGGGTCTCTACAGAGTGGACCTCAATGGTCCAGTAGTTAAGTGATTTTCAATGGTCCGGTAGCCAATAAAACCTTAGTGAATCATCAAGGACAAGTGTGTCAATAGTACAAGATTATTCCTCTTTATGACTAATAATATTACTTTCAATAAGTTTAGGTATACCATAAATTTTTTATCTTTCTTTGTGGTCTTCCTTTGTGGTCTTTCTTTTTGGTATTTCCTTTGTGGTTTTGAGTCCCTACTTCATATTGTGTTACTCACCCATGTACCAGCATCACCCGCATGTGTTGTGTCTCGTGTAGGTGATCGAGGCTTCAACAAAGACCATGGTGGCCCGAGGCCAAGGGATGCTCAGTGAGACGTGACAGATGGGTGAATTTTTATGGATACAAAATAGATACCCGTAACCTACCATTCAGGTAGGGTCTCTGGTGTATGTGCATAAGAATTTATACATTCATTTATAGATTTAGGCTTCTATTTTGGACCCTTTTAACTTTTAGATTTTACTATACTGTCATTAGTTGTCTCAATGGCAGTTGTGGTTTACATTGTGTTTACATTCTGCAGTTTGAGATTTTTGTGTGCGTACAGGTTTAAAGGCAATGCCTTTTCTTTTAGTAATATTCCTACTCAGTTCTAGTCACCATCCCTTGGCCTATGGAAGATATGCTTGGGGTAGTCATAGAACGGGCCCTAGGGGACAATTCATGACATTATAAAAATGAGTACATGGGTGACATATAGAAACAAAGAAGAAAAATGTTGATTCCAATGACACATTAAATCAATGATGATAATTTTGAGAATATTAATTTAATGGGATTTTGATATATTATTGAAACATGTATCCCCATATCATAGTTAATTACATGGTGGAAAGTAGTCAAACTTATCTAAAATTTTGATGGACACCATGCTATCGTTCACATTCAATGGGAATATTGAGATGTTCCCTAAAGTTTTTTATATCACTCAATACATGGAAACATGATGAAAAATATTCATTGGAATTTATGTAATTAAGATCATAGTTAGTAATGAATGTAATTCTTTCAAAGAAGTTCTACATGTAAAATACAAGTGGTTTGAGGCCTTTAGACAATTCATATAAAATGTAAAAGGTAGTTTATTTATTCAAAAGTTTAAATGGTTTCTATATAATGATAACCTAATGGTTCATAAGGGTAATAGAAAAGATTAATAAAAGGTAAACACATGCTTTATAAGGTAATTTTTTTCACATAAGGGTCATTAAATTACCCCATAAATGGAATTTCATAAGGGTAGTGTGAAAGTTTAAAATAACATGAAGTTTTAAAACAATGATTATTGCAGAAGATAAATGAGAATGTGTTTTTAAGTGGAAGATATTTCTTGAATACTTAAATATATGTTTTGATGAGTTTTTGAATTTGTTTTAAATGTTCTATAATATCATTCTTTTTATATTCTAATAATTATATAATATTCACATGTTCCCTGAATATATATGAGATGATAAAGGAAGTAATTATAGTAGTCTCTTTAATTATACCAAGCTTTCTATGAGTCAGAAAAACCTGTTCATTTTTTCATATATGATGAGGATGTTATATTTTATTTAATTCTGAATGTGAGATGAAGATTTATAGTATCCTTTAATATTGACATTCTAGAAGTAACTGTCATCTCTGATGAAGAAATGAAAAGAAACATTCAATATTCATAAATTGTAAAATGAAATTGATGAATGTTAAGTAACCCATATTGTTCCCATTGTTCAAAATCAATTTTCAAAACCATTGATTAAAGAGAATACCTAAGTGTTCATTAGAAATAGTTTATTGAGACGATAAAATTGAGACGAACTTTCATGAAAAAATTCTTATATTTATCTGGGAAGACAAAGATCTATTTATTGTTGAAGAATATCTCATTCACGTAATGTTTTTCATTCAAATCCATGGGAGTGATCATTTTTAGGAGTTATCAGAGGAAGTTTTATATTTTTTAGTACCAATATAGATAATATCATTTAACAACTGGTGGTATTAATATTAAAAATTAATTTTATTAGAAGTTCATGATAAATTAGTGAACCTTGTTTGGGACTTACGAAAATACTTGTAATCAATTCAAATTAAGAGTGATAATAAAATTTGTTCAATTGATAATGTATAACATGAAAAGGAGTAGGATCTCCCATCAAAGCCAAAACATTAAAAATCCTATAGTTTTTTTCTTTTTTATCCTCCACTGCATACTACTAGGGGTTAATGGTGCATGAAATATCCATTTCATTATAACATTACATATTTTTGAGTAATAAGAGTAGAGAACTAGTATAATAAATTTATAACTGAATAAAATGTTGGGTACACTATTTTAATCTTTTCTATGTGTCTCTAAATAACCCCCTTATCTCTACAAAACAATTCATTGAAAATATTAACTTGTTAAAATTATATGATATTATTCATAATTCATTAAAAAATATTATTTATTTATTAACTATTAGTAAAATTTTATCAATGCATTTGAATCAAAAAAAACGTACTCAGTTAATTCAATTAATTCATTCAATGTAAATTTTAATAAAATATAAAATATGTAAAAATAAATTTAGAAATGAATATATATATATATATATGTATATATATATATATATTATTACGTAAATAATTAAATTATTACATTATCCAATATTCCATATAAAAACTCCTTAATACCATAATATATGACCAAAGGGTGAGATCAGAAATGATGGATGTCATGGGTGGTGATTCAAATAAAATCTTTCACAAAGTGATTTAAAATATTTCATAACTTTTCCCAAAAAATAATTCACTCAAGACATACATGTTGAAGATTATAATGTGAATGGTATAAGACAAACCCTATTGATGGTACCAACTTTACAATCTCATTAAATTGATCCTAATAAGAATTAATTATACTAATTAATTCAATTACTCCCCCTTTCTACATAGTTTTTATAAGAAATTTAATTGTATTTATACCCAATAATTAAATAACTATTTTATAATTATAATTTTTTAATAAAATAATATGAACTGTGAACAAATAATTTTACTTATTAGATATTCTAATGTCTAATGATTTTATAAATATTCATATAAGCCCAACATCTATATAATCTGAATGCCCACACAATCCCAATGTACATATATATGATGGTCTTGTTATATTTATTTTTTATAACCACACACACATAATTAAGATAACTCATATAATTATCCTATTTCATTTATAAATATTTTCATCTTATATTTTACATTTTTTTTATTTTTTTATTTTTTTGGCTATGTAATCCTAAACAAAGATCAAGATATGGAATATTTCTATATTGTTGTATTTCATTTTCATAGGATTTTATTTCTTTTATATTTATAATAATTATTTTTAATTTATCTATTTTTCAATGTATTTAAAAGTTATATAGGAATCATCTTAACGTTCTTCTTGAATCTCACAACCTTTAGCTATGGTGACTTTAAAATGAATAATTTTCACTAACACCAAACTGTATATCAAATCAGACATTATCAATATAGATAATCTATCAATGTTATACTACATTTATATATTATTTAACGGTATAATAATTATTGATCATTTATTATGGATGATTATGTTTTAATGGATTATTCTATGTAACATCATCATAATATGTTAGAGTAAAGAATTCCTACCAATATATAAACTCATATAGTTCAATTAAGATTCTATAGTGGAATATATTATTATATGAGAACTCATCTGGAGTATGTTCTTGATCCCAAAATCCATTGAAATCTATTAAGAATGATATTATTATACCGTCCAATATATAAATGGTTCTTTTTGATTGAATATATATTCGAGGTTAATAATATATGAAATATATTAGATATATATATAATTAATGTTAAATAATTGTACATTAATTTTATTTAATACATGGGTTTCAATCATATACAATTGAAAGTGTTGTTTTGTATGCTATGAAGGGTTTCTTTATTTATAATGTAGAAATATAATATCATGAAAAATACTCTAAAATAAGAATAAATGTTGAAATATTGTAGGCTTACCCACTACATCCTAGATAGAATTATTTCTTATAGAAGACATTGGAATTTAAATGAAGCATTATATAGAGATATTCTCCCATTTCCATACATTCATAGGAAATGGTTGCATCATCACATCATATTTTTGATATTCATGGTTTACATATTGGAATATCACTCATCGAGATTTATAAAGGAAATCTCCATCTTCCTGTATCCCTACAAGAAGTGTTTCGTAATAACTCTATAGAAAATTGTTCTTCCTAGGTGAATATAGAAGGATGGTTTATGTGCATTATAAAAAATATCATATTTCAACTATTGTGTGGATGTAATACATATAAAATGTTTTAATCAAATAAATCTATATATATTATGGTAAAACTCTTGAATAATTGAATAATCATTTAGGAAAATTCTGATTTTATACCGTACCATATTAATTTCATATAAATATTTGTAAAATAAAAAATTTGGTTATATACCCAATCCTCTTCATGGATTGGGTAGTAGGACCTTTTTCATAAATCATCATGATCTTTATTTTCTTTAGTTTGATGATAATATAATATGTAATTATAGACTTTGATAAATCTAACTATCTTCTTGTCAAATTTTTAACTCCTTAAATGTGAATATACACTATTATCTCTTATTATAAACACATACTTTATACTTTTCACCCTATATATAATTCCCATATATATTTAATAGAAAAATTATCACTACTTGCTTTTGAAAACATGTTACATAATTAATCTTAGGGTTATTTAATTATTTCATTGCATAATCTATAACCTTTACATTTTTAATGAGGAAACATCATAATCCTCTCCCGAACGAAACAACATATATCAAAAAATATTCTTGACTATAGGGTAGTGAATGAATAGGTGTTTTTCTCACCAACATATTATGTTTCAAGAATAAATATTCACTTTATTCAATTTAGGGGGACATCACTCCATTCCATGTTAACATAGATAGTATAATTAAAAATCCTACTAATGTTCCTAAAAAATGATGATAGTATCTAGCTAATCATAGAAAACTATATATCATTGTCATAATGGATAATCTAGGCCATTCATCAATCCCAAATATATATAAAGGATCCTATGATATACATTGTCTTCTAATTAAATTTATCATGAAGGATACTTTTAGTAGAAAAAATTACACTTGTTGAACATGTCAACTAATTATTCCTTACATAAGGTCTTTAGAACAACACTAAAATTATATTCATGTGAATTTTTACTGATATAAAATATGAAATATCATTAATATATGATGTTAATTTTTTTTCAAGATAATCAATGAAGACTTTATTAATCAAACACATCAAGATAGTTGTGACATTTCTAAGTACCAATAGCATAATAATGAATTCATAGTGTCAATATATTTTATGGAAGGAAATATTGGGTATATATTATCTCTGTACCCTTTTTTGATGGAATATGTATTAAGGATCTGACATTGAGAATTAAGTAGTCCCACTATTATGATAAAAAAGTCATCTATATTAGATAGATGATATTATTCTGTTATTGTGGTCTTGTTAAGTTACTAATAAGAAATTCAATGATTTATTGATCCATCCTTCTTGAAAACTATGGATGTAGAACAATACTGTAAATCACATGGGTGTATATAGTCCATTCACAAATTCAACTCAAGAAACATCATTTATTTTTTCGAATCAATTTTTCACATTCTCTAAGGACTCTATGATATATATAGAAAACTATATTTGTGTTCAATTAAAATCCCATCCTCATGTTCTAAAAGGAAGGACAAGTAATTAATTGAGAAATAGATCCATATATTTTTATTTAATTAGAATAACTTTAATTTTGAGTTCACTTCCAACCATTTGATCTATGTGTCCCTTATTATTGGGCATTAGACCCCATTTAAAATATTTTGTTTGAAATGGTAGTTCATAATCATCCTTTCATAAATAGTTGATCATGGAATGATTTGGTATAATAAATGATATATCCTTATTATATAAATTTATATGGTATTAATATATGAATATGAAATAAATTCTTAATTTTAATGAAAATTCAAGTAAATCTAGTCTTACTAGATTTTTTAGAAGTTACATTACACAACTCAAAAGTTGAGAAGAGTAATATATTATTAAAGTAACTCCATTAAATTTTAGAATATATTTTCCTTTATTAATTCATTATCTTTGATATTTTATGATTAAAAAAATAAACATAATGTAATGATACTTTAGTAATATATAAAATTAAATACAATATTAGATAGTTAAATTTTATTGATATAAAAATTGACTTTCAAAAGATGGAAAAATTCAATTAACAATAAATAATTTATTTTAGATATATTATTTGAATAGTTTTTCAAATATTCATTAATAAAAATTATTGAAAAAATTTAATTAATAATTAAAAAAATTAAATATGTACATAATATGAAATGTTTAATTAATGATAACAAATAATAGTCTAATAATTTAAGGATAAAAGAAATTTTTTTAAAGATGGATTTTATTGTTTTTATTTGATATATAATTTCTCTTATTTATAGAAGTAATATATTTGACTAGTATTTTTATACATGTATAAAAATTAATAATAAATATATAATTGATAAAATATTGGATAAAAATAATGAAAATATCATTTGTATATAAAAAATATATTTTTTTAAAAAATTATTATGTGAAATTTATTTTTATCAAAAAAAATTAATTTAATCTGTATTGAAGAATAGATTTATTTCAATTTATATTTAATATATATATTTAATTAAATTTATATTGACTTAATAGTTTATACATTTCATGTAATGGGATTAAAATCATTTTTATTCTTGAAGATACATTTTTTATAAAAAAGGGTTTATCATGATTTTTGTGTGGGTATAAAAATTAATTTATGCACCATTATAAATGAATGATAATTAAATTGATTCCATATTTTTAATTATTATGTTAATAATCGGTCATAAGATCAATTTTATTTTCAGTCGTAATGAATTGGGACCATTTAAATACCTAAGTCACAATGGTAAATGTTTAAATGGGTAGAAGGGGTTAGACTGAGGGATAAAGATTCATACATCCCAAAACATATATTTATTTTTTTATTTGTGTGTATTTATAACTCCCCTCATATAATATTCTAAATTTTTATTATTTTGTGAGACATTACGTTGAAAATAACCATATATTATTTTAAAGTCAATGGTATTTTCAAGTAAGACTCTCCTATTATTAATAAAAGGGAACTTCCACTCTGAAATTATCCACAAAAATTGATTACCTATGGTTGAAAGAGATCTAAAATAACAACATAAAAATTTCATACCAATTTCATAAAGGTAATCATATAATTAAATGACATGCCGTTGAAGGATTAATGTTTAATCCAAAGAATGATACTTGTGGAAGAGGTAATTATCTTAACTAACTTATTTCAAGATTAATTCTTCCTCCCCCACCTACAATTATATTATACACACAATAATTTTATATTATAATTTTCATGAGTTCCTATAAATTTTAATATTTTGATTTAATAATCATTATTTATGTCGTTTTCATCTAATGGAAATTGAAAATTTCTCTCATATACATAGGGAGACTAAATCCTCTATGAAGCAATAAATTACATTTTTATATGAATATATAATGGATGGTTATATTGATGTATTTAATGAACATAAATTTTATTTATTTGAAAATTTTTATTCATAAAACCAATGTAATTATCTACCTTCATTTCATTTAATCCGTTGAAAAATTAAAACGCTAGTGTGCATATGCAGACTACTAACTCAACCAAACGATGCATTTTACTTTTCATCCTCAAATTAAATATATGTTTTTAATATATTATATAATGAATAAATATGATATTTAAGAAATTATTAGGAGTATATAAATGATGAAATAATTACCATGGAACTGGGATTTAAATCAGAAAACTAAAACATGAGTGAAAATAGAATATTCAATTGGAAAATAGTTATTTCATTAAATATTTTTTAACAAATTAGAAATTGGAAATCATAAGGGAATGAAATATAGTAATTTAATAATTATTATTGTTTTCTTATCAATTTATATTAAATAAAATTTACTATACAAGATGATATAGTGTATACAAATAATTTCAATACATGTAGAAAGGCTTATTTGAAAATCAAATTTTTTAGAAATATTTTTTATGTATGAATTTAAATTTGGGATAATTGTTTTTTATTTTCCCCCAAAACCATTTAATTTTTGTTATCATCAATTAATTTCAATTATTTTCCATTTTTATTCTATTTTAACCTAATTCATTACTCAAAGTGTCCTAAATAGTGTTTTTAAGAAAATAAAACATTAATTATTCTGTATGGTTTGGAATATTTTCTCATATATCAATGTTTATTATTTAATTTCATGGATTTTATTATACTTAATAAAATTATTTGTAAGTTTATTTTCAACTATTGTTGTATTTTTCCATGGTTTTAATGGTTTGTTTTTAACATTTTCCATACACTTCAATTTTATATTTCTTTTTGATGGTGTAAAATATTTTTTAATGCTTACCGTATGACCAAATTTTCTCATTGTATTTACCATTATTAATTATGAATCTTACATTAAATGATTTAGTGAGTTTTAATGTAAAATAATATTACCATTATAATAGTAGTTTTCTAGTTTTAAAAGTTTCTAAAATAAAAAATGTTCTCTCTTGTTTTTTCAAATAACACTCAAATGATTTTACAAAATTACATTTAATCAATGTCAACATCACTTAAGAAATATTTTAATTCACTAATTATATTCCCTAATGAGACCATAATATTTCTTTATATGGTTGGAATATGATGATTATTTTCTAAGGAAGTTTCTATGACACTCATTTCTTTCCCTTAGATTAATCAACATAGCAAGAAATCATGAATCTTTTTATGATCTTGTGGCACACAGATGTATAGTAATTATTATGTTTTGTGTTGGATCTAAATTATATATCCCTCAAATGAATTAATTAATGATTTTTAGTTCATTATTATAAAATGGAAGGGTTAGTAAACCTAATCACTTATGTTTCTCTGTCAAATATGTTATGATGGTCTTGATAATTATCCTTTAATATGGGAATAATTTATTATTTCCATGTGTATTCTTAAAATTTATGTCTTATGCCTATGTTACGATCTTATGAATCCAGATGGATTATTTATTATTTTTTTCACTTATACAACTCATGAATTTTATTATGTAAAGCTTTATTTTATAACTCTGTATTTATGTTCTATGACTTGGTGGGTATTATTTTTGTATATTATGATAATGATCACTTACCCATATTATTATCTTATGCTCAATAATTATCATCGATTGTTATCTACCATGTTTACCTTCAATATTCATCTATGACCACCCTTCTAAAAGATTTTATTCTTTAGGTAATAATGGGCATTATTAACTATTATTAGTATATAATGAATGCATATGTGAAGAATTTTGTGGTCGATGTTGAATAATATCGTTAAATAAGTAGATTTTATATATATTTACCAAAAAAACCAAATCGTTTATATTCATGGGAATTTATTTTTGTGAAATATATTATATTTTCATATAAAATTATGGAATATGTTTGTATATTATACTTTTTTTCCTGATTTCTCATCCAAGCATGGTTTTCCTATTTTTTGAGATTAAGTTATGTTGTAATGATAAGATTGAACCTATGAAAGGCTATGATAGACTATAATAATATGGGGTAAATATATGTTATCGTATATTGATAAGAATGTTTCCAAACATGGGACATATTTTCATTCGTTTTAATTATCATATGATTTCACAAACTAATTATTTATGATTGATACTACACATTGTTTTTTTGGTAATACTAAATGGATGGATCGATGAAGAATCATGTTGTAAATGAATGTTATGGACAATTTAGTGGCCATCCAAATGAGAACATTATTAGAATAGTATCCTAAATGAAAAATATTGTGACTATTCTCAGCCAAATCTATTACTTTATAAATGGTAACATGAATCATGTTGAACGTAAAAATATACAAAAGGGTAAGAAATTCATTACTGATTATATTATGTAATAAATTATACCTTCTTAGTCACAAACCAGGCTGTGGTTCCTTCTAACAAGCCCCCTAACCGAACCCGTGGCACAACTCAAAGGGAATTCATGTTCTCCAAGGGATGGAAACCAGTACATGGGTATCGAGAAAAAGAATTTTTAATGGTTTATCCAAGAAAATAAATTTAAAAACAACTCACAATAGTCACTCATAAAATTTTAACAAACATTCATAATACAACTGATCAATGCAAAACATTAAAACCTGGGTTAAGTATTTTGAATTCCAACAGAAAAATATAAAAGAGTGGAGAGGATAAAATAGATGAAAAAATACTCCTTGTATATTGAGGGTTGACACCCTATTCTACTCAAAACAACACCTAAAAAAGGATCTTCTAGAACAAAGAATCACCATCACCACAATAGGGACCCCTGACTTTACATTAGTCAAAAAAATTAAAAAAAACTCAATATATTATATGGGGGCATGAGACAACTATCCAAGATGGATACCACCATACAATTCCATGAAATGGAATTAAAATAAAAATTAGCATGCTAGTTTTTTTAATAATTAGTTTAAAAAAATTAAAATAGAAATAGGTTTAGGCTATTGAAAAGGGGAAAGTAATGTAAATATAATTTAAACAGTTAGAACAAAAACTGAAGCACTATGGGAGACTCTATATGAAACTAGGCTGTTAGGGTAATATGATCCACATACCATATTGATCGAACCATAAATAATGTTTTCAGGAACAAACCTCTAGAGTGGTTTTGACACCCCATGATAATGTGTTATGTCACCTTTTAATATCCAACATCTTAGATAGATTATGCTTCACATAACAATGAGTTCAAAACCCTGATATACAATTAAATATGATAGTTGGAATAGTAATATGACACTTAGGAATAGTAATCTAGCCAACATAATAGTGACCTCACCAATTAAGGTATAAATAAAAATTTTTCTTATTATAAATGAAAATATGAAATATTTATATTATAAAAAATTAGATAAATGTTTTAAATAATGTAAATTAAGTGATGTTATTTTTGTGAAATGAAAATGTTTATTTTCAATTTTATAATTAATATAATGATTTGATGAAATATTTATTTTTCATAATATAAATTCATAAATTAAGTTTTTTTTCAAATTATTAGAAGATAATTTTATGAGACCTAATTTATTTTTTGAAAGTGTCATAAAATCGGTTATAACATTAAAAATGATACTTTTTAAAAAAATGTTCATTTTATTTAGAAAATATATTATTCATATGTAGAAAATTATTTTGGAAAAATTGAGTCCATTTATAAATTCTACACATAGAAATATGGCTACGATGAGTTTTTGGGATGTTTTTCAAATGGATGATTTTTTTGTGAATAATGAAATACAATAATTTACGAAATAAGACAAATACATGAATTATTCAGTCATTGATGATGTAGGGATAACTTATTTCCATAATCTAGAATCCTCCTTACCATTTTTATCTTTTTAGTGTAATATAAACTATTCATAGTATTATTCCAGAATATCAAACAAATGGATTATAGAATCAAAAAATACCTCTCTCTTCCACTATAAATACCACCCCTCACCACCTATTCTTATCAGACCTCTAAAGCCTTAATAAGAGCCGAAATATGGAACAATACCTACCCTAAACTCTCCCATAGTCTTAGGTCTCCTCTTTTCTCAGCTAAAATACAATTTCAAAGTTCATTAATTAGGTTCTTATGAAGAGGAATTCAAGAGGTAAAATTCCCTTCCGTTATTTTAATTTTCATTCAATTACATTTATTTTATTATAATTCCCTTACCACATATGTAAGAAAAAATCATGATAACCCCGTTATCATATATATAGCAGAATTTATTGATTTTTAAAGGATATTCAACATCAATTATTTTCTCTTCCCCTTTTTGTTCTAAAAATGAAAAGGTCATCCTTGAGGTGTCGATTTTCCACCTTTGTGGAAGATGCATTCTGATTTTCTAATATAACCTTAAAGGATGGTATTAAAACCATTTTTGGATAAATTAAACTTTAATATATGTAATTAGTATTTTTTATTGTCATGGAACAATCATATAAACATAATATTAATTTATAAGATAAAAATAGTTCGTCCGGATCAAAAAAAAAAAGAAAACATAATCTACATGGTTATCATAACTCTTTATCTAATAAATCATAAAAATATCTAGAAAAAAATATTTTATATGACCGTTAAATCTCTTAGAATATCATTAATAACATACAATTTCTATTCTTAATAACTATTGACATTTTACATGATTTTTCAAACATTTATACAAGTGAACCAATCATGAAAACCAAGGAAATGTACACCCCCAATCTGTGAAATTTAATATTATAAGTCATCAAAAAAGACATAGAATAAATTAATAAAATTTTAATAAATAAAATAAATGGTGAATAGGTTCAGAATTAAATTATTAAAGTGTCAAATTTTATTATACAACACATTAAGTACAAGTGAAGAACACATTCATACATAAGGTAAGGGTTTTCTCATATGAATTTTATTTCCATGAGATATGCCTTTCTCACCACTATTTCATGTGTGTGTTCTATGAAAACATTTCATTAATGTATCATATAATGAATCTAATTATTTTTTATTGTATTCAATGTGTCATTTTTAGAATGGTAATTTTAAGCAGAATACTAATATATTGGTTACAATGTGGTAAGGGGATTCTCGAACTCAATTTTCTTTCATTAGGTTATTCATCTATCATGAAAAAAATTAGTATTGATTTTATTTTTATATTCCAAAAGTATATATATTTTATAAAAAATATAATTTTTGGGATATAAATGTTACAATATTATTTTAAGAGAAATACAAATGCTTTTCCAAAATAATACTTCTTTAAAAAGTAAAAAAGTGTATTTCTATCAACAATTCCATGAGAACATTATTAGATTATTGTCATTTATTTCAACATACATTATTTAATTTTATGATTAATGTTTATTGATCATTTATGATATCATATACCATATGTAATTATATTTTTTATGTGCAATTTGACCGTGAATGGTCTATCTTGATTCAATTCACAATATCAATCAAAATTTTTAGTAATTGTGTTTATTGATGGTGGAATTTTATTTGAATTTTGTATGTATATGTTTCTTATATATCACCCCATTCATATGATAAATTAATTGAACTTAGTAAGTGAGGGGTTTCCCCACTATAACACCTATGTGAATTAATATCTATCATGATACAAAAATATTTAGACATGGCCGAGACCTTTCCAATTTATTTTTAGATATGTATTTGGATAAGGCCTTAACCATTAATTTATAGATTTCACAACCGAGGCATCAATAGTATATTTCATATGTCCATAATTATTTATTCGAACATTATGATACATGTAATTGATAATAAATGTGACTATTGGACATGTAGAATTACCATGATGATGTTTTATTCTTATATAATTATTTATGTGGAAATATTTAATGAGATTTTATTCCTTCCAAATAATGATCAAGATTATGTTTTATTGGAAGGTGTTTTTAGTAATTAACCATGAATTATTGATTATGTTTATGATAGCTTCATCTATATTTATTACCTTTATAAATCATCTGAGCTCACCCCTCTATTATATCTATTTTTCCCCAGAATGGGATTATGTATATTATGAATGACTTGTAGGGATTACTGATGAGTGTATGAGAGTTTTCATTTATGTTTCTATGTTTTTTCCTTTTATGTAATATTTAAAACATATTCTTTATCTAGTTTTCCATTGGGACTAAATTATTCTCTCCATTGGGATAGAAACACTTCTTCCCATGTACCAATGTATAAAAGTAAGACACTGGAACTAGGCAACAATAGTCAGGGTATATACAGTTTTTATAAAAGAAAGTTTAGTAGAAAACATGGAAAAAAATTTAGAAAACATATCATAGAGAACATAAACCTAATATAGAAAATGAGAATAAAAATATAATAAAATAATAGATGTTTAGTAAGTTAGATATTATGTGGGTATTCCTAGAAAAATATCCATGTCTGGATACTACAAGTTGATGTGTTTCAGGTACATATTTACCTTAGGGTAACAACTCCAACAAGGTGAATGAGGCATGACTCGGTGTAACCTTGTACACGACAATTAGTCATATTGTGAACTTGAATTTACACTCCTGTGGGATATTATTATTATAATTCACATTTTATTTACATACCATTATGAGGGATTTAAAAGTAAATATATTCCCAAAGAAACCATTTATATGATTATGAGATTACCTAGGAATAAATATTAAATTTATGTTAATTGTTTTTCTAGTTTGAAATTATGTGTTATGATTCATAACATAATTTAGTGTATGAAATTTTTTGAAAATGGAACAAAGTGGAAGGAATATAACCCTTAATAATGCATAAGAACAAAAGAGTAAGAAGGATCATATATTTCCTAGTCTTATGACAATATATTAAATGGATCAAGTCTCCCAAATATTATCATTTAATAATGATATAGTATCATGTTCTAAGGAGACAAATAAAGAAGTATATAAGAGTTATATATTTGGAGGGAAGAATGAGAACAAGAGTGAAACTTAGAAAAATAGATAAAAGAACTAAGGGAGATAATTATTTTCCAACATGTAATAATAGTATAAGGAAACACCCTGAGACATTCATGATGGGAATGAGGGTTTCTTACAATTGTAAATAGAAAGGACACGAGGATTGTGATTATAAATTAGTTAATGATGGTGTCCAATGCTTTAACTATAAATAGATGTAGAACTACACAAATGAAATTTTGAAGCATAAAGTGAGTATTAATTAGAAGAAGCTAAGTGATCATGGTCAGAATTATGCTATTTATATAATTGGAATTGAATTATTTAGAATCATTTGTTTATCTATCCATGAAATATATTATAAAAAATTATAGATATAATAGTTCTGAAGCATATATGGATTGTTCTACAGTACTTATTCAATAAGGATTTTAGACCATATGTTGAATTGTACCATTGAACGAGAAAAGTTATTTGGTGGTAATGTGATCATTTGGAAGAAATATGTATGAGGGACGAAAACCATTAATATATTCTTGATGTTGAGATAATAATAAATTTGGGTTTATGAAATAATAGTACTGACCATGGGGGTGGTTCGTGATTTAATGGTTATTGTCATTCTAGTATTATTAGAATTTTGGATTTAAATAATGTATTCAACAACCTGAGATTATACTTTAGGAATCATTCATATTCTATAAATATGATCAAGGTAATCATATATCTAGTATTAGATTATAAGAGATACATTATGTTGTTTTGCAGAAAATATGATGTTATGTAAATTTAATCAAAATAATTTGTCTTTGAATTTGTGTAGATATATTTTGGAGGGGTCTTGAGGTTTACTACTTATGGAATTGACTAAGGATATTATTGATTTATATAAAATTATGATTTATCATATTTTATAACATGTGAAAACTATATTGGTTTCAGTATACATTTAAAGGGTGGGTGAATAAATTTTGGATTTTGTTATTCATAAATGTGTATCAAGAATAAAAATATAACTTCAAATTCTGTATCCATATATAAGAAATGATGTGGAGATACATAGAAGAACAAAAAAAGGACGTGATCATTAAATGGGAAGGAATCATGTAAGATTTTTTTTTCTCGAGTACTTTTATAGATAGTAATTGAAACCCTCAAATATTGGAAAAATATTTTCGAACAAAAAAATCATCTATTTACTTTTCTTTATAAGATAGAAATGTTCTTTTAAATGGTAAAAATTTTATGATTTTGTGATGGTATAGATTTTAATAAACATGTTTTCTAATAGTCTCCATATAAACTTCATAGTTATATTTATATTTCATATCGATATCTTCAGAAATTTTCTCAAACGTTGAAATATTATTTGTTTGGATACCTTTGCATTTATCTTGACTTAATTTTATGAGTAATTTTTATAATCCCTTTTTATGATGTTGTTTTTCGAAAAAGGGATTTTCATGTATCAAAAGTCAATTTTTAGAATTAAAATTTATAATTTTGGTGATTCAATTTATTGAATGAGTGAATAATGTTACACCCCTAGATTTTTTGGTATGTCTATTTTAGATTCTAACATCTTTTATTGTTTTTGAATCACTGAACACGATGTTTGAAATGGTGACATACCACTAAATATGATCATAAGAACAATAATGAAAGAATTATTAATAGTAACACGACCAATAGAATAGTAACCCCACCAATAAAATTATATATTAAATTTAAGATTATTATAATTTAAATTGTGATATATTTTTATTTTGAAGAAAGAAGATAAATGGTTTAAAAATGATAGATCAAGTGTTTCAAATTGTTTGAAATATAAATGTTTTTTACAATTTTATAATTAATATAATTATTTAAATGATATTTATTTTAATAAAATAAATCAAAAAACTTATATTTTTTTCCTTAGGATTATATGATAATGTAGTGTGATGTTAGTTAATTTTTAAACGTTGAATAAAATCTTTTTTAATATTAAAATTGGTTTACTCTGAGTAAGAAAATATTTTAATTCCAAATTTTATTTTTCATATATAAAAAATTATTTTTGAAAAATTGAGCCCATTTATAAATTCAACATTTTAAAAAATTGTTAGGGTGAATTTTTGGGATTTTTATCAAATAACTGATTTGATTGTGAATAGTGAAATATAATAATTTATGAAATAAGATAAAAAAATAATTATTGAGTAATGAATGATGTATAGATGATATAATCCCATAATCATTTACTGTCATTATATGTTTAATTTATTTATTCATGGTTATCAAAACTACTCAAATTCTGGATCAAAAATAATAAACTAATTGATAAAATAATAAAAAACATCCCTCTCCTCCACTGTAAATACCACCGTTCACCACTTATTATTTTTAGAAATCAAAAACCTCAAGTACTAAACAATTTCTTCCCAAAAACTATCCCAAACCACTCCCCCACTATCGGGTGTTATTTTTCTTACCTAGAAGGCAATTTCAATGTTCTTTAAGAAGGTTCTCAAGGGGAGGAATTCAATAGGCAAGACACCATTCTGTTCTTTTAGTTTTTTTAATTTATCTTTATTTTATTAACCTATTCTTGGATAATATTTAAAACAGATATTTATAACTCCAATATATAATATTTACTTTAATTTTATTATGTTAGTCAGATATCCACCATGAATTATTTTCTCTTCCACTTTTTGTTCTAACAATGATTATATCTTATTTGAGGTATCGATTTACCACCTTCGTTGATGATGAGTTTTAATTTACTAACTCTGAATTCAAGGATGGTCATAAAACCATTTTATGGGTAATCATGATATTAATATATGTTACACACGTTTTTTAATGTTCTGTAATTAGTATATATACAAAATATTAATTAATTAGTTAAAACTAGTTCGTTGATATTGAAAAAACACCAAAACAATCATAAAAGGTTATCATTAAAACACTATCTAATGAATAATCCACATATTTGGAAACAAAATGATATATTAAACCATAAACTATCCAATATTTTCCTTAAAAACATATAATTTCCATTCTAGACAACTATTTCCATTTTACATGATCTTTCGTGCATGTAAAGTAGTGAACAAGTCATGAAATCTAAGGAAATGAACACTCTTGAATGACGAAACTGAAACATATATCTCATAAAAGAGGCTATAAATGAAAATATGAAATTATAATAAATCATATAAAAGTTGAATAGGTTTTATATTAAATTATTGATGAATCTAATTTCATTATCCATTACATTAAGTAAATGTTCATAACACATTCTGACATAAGGAATGGGTATTCTCATATCACTTTTATTTCTATGAGATATAATTTATTCACAGGGATTTCCTATATGTGATGTATTTATACTTAGCATTTATGTATAATATCATGAATCTAAGGTTACTATACACGATGCCATAGCGGAGCACTGTCGGCGATGCCAAAGCGGCAATGTCCGCAGCTCCGGCCCCCTCCTCCCTAGATGGAGGAGGGGGGAAAGGTCTTCCTCCATCTATATCAGCTGTGTCCTTATCCCCTTTCATGAACCTGGGCTTATTTCCCCCCTTTACTTATATTTCGTTTTTCCCTCAGGTCTCTGACCTTCTCAATGGCTCGCCATAGCTCGTGCTTTCTACAAAGGAGTTCAATGAGACCTCAGACCTTCCCCGGTTGACGCTTTTGTTCCGATTCAGGGGCCACTATCAATCTGTCGATGCTTTCGATCAGTTAGTTTTTGATTCGTGGGATCTCCAGGAGCGTGCAGTGGTGGGTCTATTTGATCGACGACACCTGATGGTTCACCAATCTTCTGAGGATAACCTGATAGTTTCCTTGTCCTGAGCCCCTCGTGCAATCAATGGATGCAGTTTCTCTCTTCTCCGCTGGTTGACTGAACTCTTCCTGAATCGTGATGCGACCTTGTCAATTTTTTGGGTATGCATCCCATATTTAGCTATTCCTTTCCAGAACCCCTCAATTATTAGGATGTTAGGCTATATGGTATGCATATTTCTATGTTCGAATAGTCAGACGGTGGCAGTATGTCATCTGATATCTCATCAGGTATGCATTGAGACTGACGTTTCAAATCCCCCCATAGAGTGTATGTGGATTTTGGTTGGTGAATGGTGTTTCGTTAGAGGTAAAGGGTTGCATTTCAATCCTGGCCCGGTTTCTGCCTGGGATGACACCAAATAGGGCACTCGGTTTCTACCTGTCGCCACAGGCGTAGGGTTCGGCAAGAGGTGATTGGCACAGCTGAGTGGAATGTGGTGATGGCTGAAGATGTTGAGAGCCAGAGGGTGCAGGAGTTTTACGGTAGGTATGAGCAATAAGAGATGCATGGGGGTAATCCGAATATAGTGAAATACTCAGGGGATGTTGGGGTGTACACACCAGAATTGGTACCTCCAGGTCCAAGTGTAGCGGCAGTCTTCATGAGGATAAGAGGTGACTTGGCTACCCCCCCCCCCGCAACTAGACCAGGGTGTGGGATCTAGGTATAGTGAAGTGGCTGATGGTACTCGTGACTCACCTGCTGCTCACGCTCAGGCTCCGAGGGAGGTTGCGGGAGCTGCTGAAGCATATGGATCAGCTGCTGGGGCTGAGGAAATCCAAATTCCAAGCTCTTATGCAATGGAGGTGAGGGCTAGAAGTAACATGGTCACTGTAAGGGTGTATAATTGCAAGAATAAGTCGAAGGTAGTCCAGGAGTGGGAGCATATTTCAGTAGGGGATAGCAGGTCACTGGAATCCAGGAAGGACTTCAATCTGAGGGGTTCTCTTTCCTGTAATCCCCTCAACAACCGGGTTGGGAACTTGAGTAATAGGGGTGAGCCTGAGGGTCACTCCAAGGGCTCTTATGAGACTGATTCTGAGAGTGATGGTCTATTTTTTGCGGACAATGGATTGGGAGAGTAGGGGGAAGACTTTCACAACCAAAGATGGAAGAAAAAGGAAGAAAGAGAATAGGCACCCAGGGTGCTGCATTGTTTCTAGGAAGCCGAAACCGAATGGGTGCAAAGACTAATCTTTTCTACCTAGACCGATGGAGACTCGGTCAACTAAAAAAGGGGAAACCCCAGGAGCTCTAGTCCCAATCAGTGGGGGAAGTGGATGGACAGCTAGTTTTGGTCACTGAGTTACATGAGAATGAACACTTTCAAGAGGGAGATCAGAATGGGGAGAGGTAATTACATACAAAGGTGCTGATAACAAGGATGAATGAGGATGCCTCTCTGGGTATGCAGAGGGAGGCAGGCACTGGGCCAACTAACAAGTCAGTGGTAGTGGAAGAGGTGGTGCAACTGAGTGAATTGGCCTCACCTTCCAAGGTGGGAGTGAAAGGGATGTGTGGGAAGCCAAAAGGGAAGTCTGTGATCAGGGAAGATCCCTGGGAGTTCCTTGTGCATTCAGATGAGGTGATGGCTGAGAAGGTGGTAGACATCCATGCTTCTACTGAGATTCCAAAACAGATGAAAACAAGATTGATGCAAGTTGACACGACCAAGGAATAATGTGAGTGGATTGACAAACAACACCAAATCCTAGTCAGCGGTTTCAACAACAAGAAAATTGACGAGGAGTTATTGCAAGCTTGGGAGAAGTTGGCATCCCATTTCGAAGTCATCATCAGAGATGACCCTGGGAAAGAGGTAACATCTGTCTTCTGGAAATTGATTAAGGATAGTAGGTCTACTGGTGTTAAGATGGTCATTAATAATTTTGTATTGTGCTATAGTGTTTGACGGCTAGGGAGTACTTGTTGGTTTCACACTTACTCCATAAAAGTTCTCTTATTTATAATAAAAAATATATATTTAGTGGCGGAGAGCCAACAAACTCCCCGTTTTTATGATGATCATGAATCTATTTAGTTTAATGGTATTAAATTTCTCAGTTGATGAACATTAATTTTATGGGGAATAAGATTCAACTAATTACAATTTGGTAAGGGGATTCTGAAATCCAATTTGCTTTCTTTTGGTTATTCCACTATCATACCAAATTTTAGTATAGATGATCTTATGAAATTACGAAAATATTTTTTTGGTCCTAAAAAATTATATTGTTTAATATTAATGTAAAAATTATATTTTCAAAAAATATATATAATTTTAACAACTAAATTTTCTTTTCAATGTAAAAAATGGTATTTTTCACAATAATTAATTGATTATTTTATTGGAATATGATCATTTATTTCAAAACCCCTTGTTGAGGGTTACAATTAACAGTGATTCAAATTTTATGCTATGATCATATATATCTAATTAAATGTTTTACGATCTATTTGACTGTTTATGTGATATCTGGGTACCACTCACAATATTACTCAAATGATTAGTGACTATGTTTACTAATGGGGTAATGTTATTTACATTTAGTATAAATATTTTGTTTATAATTCACCCCATTCAGATGAGGAATGCATTGGACTCAGTATTTGATGGGTGTGGCCCACTATAGTCCCTCGATGCATCAGTACATATCATTAGAAAAACATATATGGACTTGTTTAAGGCCATTTCTACTTATTTTCAGCTGTGGATCTAGTCGAGGTATTAACCATTTATTTTTATATTTCTTGTCCATATTATATGTTTCAAATTTCCATCATTAATAATTCCATCATTATTATTATCTTAATTGATAATCCAAGTGACTAATTGACTCGGATAGTACCCTTTGCGATGTTTTATTCTAATGAGTTTATTTATATGGAATTATTTAATAAGTTTATATTCATTCCATATTATGATAAATAATATATTTTATTGGAATTTGTTTTTAGTTATTCACCTTTTCATATTTTTTATTTTTATGATATTTTATTCTATATTTCATACGCTAACTGTGAATATGATCTTACTCCTTTCTTATGATTTATTTTTCCCTAGGATGTGTAGATATATTTTATTAATGACTTATAGGGATAACCTTGGTGTTTCTAAGTGTTTTCGTCGAAGTTGATATGTTTTTTCCATACAAGTTGTAATTTAAAAATTATGTCTCTATAGGGTTTTCAAAATCTACTAAACTACATGATCCTTTCATATGGGAGAATTAGTTCATAGGTACCAATATTGTAAAGCAAGGTACTGACACAGAGATAATTTGGTGAAATTCATTATAGTGGTCATATCCATTGTTCTAGAGACCCCAAATTCATCATCACCATTTATTAAGTGTTATATCATGAACCTACTATAGAGCCCAAGTAATTTCCCATCTGAACCTAACAGTAAACTAGTCCATAGTAACCCACCAATAAAACCCTAGCTTTACAATTTCTATATTCTAATTTCCAATATCATGTGAAATTCTTCTTTTATAGTCCCAATTACAATAATGGATACCATAATTGAAAAAAAACCATTTTCAAAGAGTATTTCACCACCTGAACATGAACCCACACCAAAATCCATCAAAGATACCTTTCAGAAAGCTAACACAGTTTATTAAATCCATTGGAAAACCATATCAATAATGATAAAATCATCAATAAATGTCAATTTATGGAATCACCTACCTATATATTAGAAATCACACAATACTAGTTGTAAAGCATAACCTCACCAATGAGGGATCCTATAAAGGAAAAAGGAAACCAAAACAAAAAATATTTCTACCAATGTTAATGATATTGGACCCAATCTTGGGGACAACATTGTTGGAGTAAATATTTCCCAATGGTATGATAAAAGGGTCCAATAATAGGGGAAAATAGAAGCTATGAGAAGAATAATTTTGTGTTTCCTATATATTCCAAGCCAAAAAAACCAAAAATTGGATCCCAATAGAGATCAATATGAGAGTGAGGTGTGCCTGAGGTATTGAAGGTTGAGTGTGGTGAGAATGAGGGATTTTATGTTTAAAATCTGGGAGGATAGTTTATTAATATCCAAAAAAATTGATTTGGGAGGCCGCACAGTTTTTATGCATGGTCTTCCAGACGATCCACCAACATTATGGCACCACTGTCAAAGAGGAAAGCTTGTTGTACAGTTTTCCTAGTAGGAAGTGAATTCCCATGCACCTATCCATGGAACTCAAAAATTTCCTCATTCCTTATTGTAAGATAATCCATTGATCCTAGTATGATTGTTTTCTAGGCCATGCTGCCTTGATAGTGCCACTATTTTGTGTGCACGATTTCCACTAGACATGTTCATGGTTTTTAATAACCATGTGCCACCTTCTATACAGCATGAAAACTAACCTTTATATGAATAACTCTCAGTAAATATAGATAACAAAGTTAATAGAAAATTTAAAAAAATAACACAAAAGAACACCAGAGATATTAATATTGTCCCGACCATGAAAATTTTCATCCCTAGCAAAGTCAGACGGATGTCTGTTAGAGAATAAATTAGGATACAGCTCATCCAACCAAGTCTTCCAATACCATATATCTTCTCATCATTTTCACGATTCCAAATAACATGACCTAATGGTATTCATTTCCCATGATGCACTCTCTAGATAATCCACAATCTGAACTGGTCACTCCATTGTAGAAAAATAAGATTCAATCCCATTTTCTCCTTGTTCATCATGTGGGGTGGTTCGGATTATACATCCCCAATTATGATACATAGAAAAAAACCTATATTGACATCAACATGGTAATTAAATCTTATGAGTATGACACCAAACTAATTCATTCAGTAATCTCAAAAGGTTCTACATACCTCAACATCTCTTTCCCATTATTTCAATATGATAGTTACTTGAGCGTTGGTCCACCTATATAAACACATGGTCACCAACTGAGACTTCCCAGACTCAGTGGAACCGATCAAGATAAAACATGTAGTGGATCTAGGTGGTCAACATTAACTTATTGATCAAAAAACATTATCTGATGTCTCTTATGTAAGGATTGATCTCATTAATGCTGTTTCATTAACATCCATCCAGTATATTGGTGACAGACACAACCAATCGTAAATCACCTCAAAGGGATAATTCATAAACAATGATTATAGATATTTTTATATGAAATTTCATCAAATCCCAAATGGTTATCCCATAAGAATATTAAATTTAGAACCCACACACACATATAGAGGGGGAGAGAGTATTTCTTCCAATATCTAGTTCTACTACTTTGTCTAACCATCAATTAGAGGATGTCATCCTGTAATGAGTTTATTATGTCATCCCATTTATTTTTGATGGCCATACCATAACATCGAGGTAAATTTGGGGGGGGGTCTCTATCTAAAATTATGAGGGATGGAACACCATGAAGAATCCCCATTTCCCAAACATACAACTATCCTTGTCCTACTTGGTTGAATCCTTGATAGGAATGTAATGGGATGATTGGGTCAGATAGTCCATGACAACAAAAATGGAATTATTTTCCTTGGGTGTACAAGAAATACCAAATTTTAAATCCAAAGATACCTCATCCAACATCCCTGTTGGAATTGAGAGTGGTTGAAGAAAACCTAGGGTCTTTTGGTGCTCATATTTACCCTTCTGAGATTTATTACACCAAGATACAAATTCAACTATATCCTATCTAATACCTAGCCACTATAACTAGCATCACACATCATAAAACATATTTTTGGTAATTCTATTGATGACCCATTAATATTGGTGGATGAAATACATAACCTCCTTTCATAAAGAAAACTAAACAATGAAGTGACCCTTTAAACAATGAACTCCCTCAGCTGACAATTACCCCTCACATAGAACCACCTCGTCATTAAGAAGATACATATAATGCCATCACTTCTCATCATTTGGATGCACATGAATAATTATCTATAGAAGGAATAGGGTCAACAAACAAATATCTGAGAACATGACTTTACTATGTTCCTTTGTCTATATAATCATAATGTAAAAAATCCATCAATCTACACTCTTCACTGGACTCTTTCAAGGATTTAACTAGTATCTTCCCTCTTAGAGAATTTTCTCCACATTCCCTTTTTCTAGGGTGTAGAAGAAATCAAACTGAAACTTTTGAAGGAACTCGACCAATAAATTCTTCTTTTGATTTAGATATGTATTGGGAGATTATAGACGAGGACATTATAGTCAGAGTAAATTGTGAATTTCTCCCCAAAGATATAATGATTCCATGTCTTCAAAGAATAGGTCACCACATCCATTTCTAGGTCAAGGGTTGGGTTATTATTTTCATGTGTTCAGAGTTTGGGAGATCTATGCACCACTACATGGTCCTATTATAATAATAACCACCCAGGAATTGTATCTAATACATCACAGTAGACTACAGATCCCTTTAAAGATTTATGTAATATCAAAATTGCGGTGGTGGTCAACTACCACCTGTGCTCCTCCAAAGACTCATGATAGTTTAGAGTCCATTAAAACATTACACATTTTAGGTTGTTGATGAACATTAGATATGAATGTTCACATAAATCCATGATAAACCACCTATAATACATTTCATGGAATATAAATCTTCTACTCTAAAAATCATTCCTTTTATGATCCCATGAACTCACATTTTCAATCTTATTGGGATCCATTGGGACCCCACGTTATAAAATTGCACAGCCTATAATATTTACCAACATGATATTAGAATGTGAAATTGGATATTATATCAGAAATACAGTTGTCTTAGAGAGTTCCTAGAATTATCTTCAGCTGCATTCCATGCACATACTCAGTCCTTGAGTCGATAAATATTTCACCTTAAAATAGTATGGTGAAATAATCAATGTATATATGGAACACCCAATTCATAATCTCCATGAACTTTTTTGGATAATTCATCAACCCGAATGGAACGAACAAATACTCCGTCCATACCTGATTTATAGTAATGAATTAGGTATTTATGCCTCTAAAACTCTAATGTAATGATATCTAGATAATAGGCCAATAATTGAATACAACCTTTACTCCTTGAGAAAACCAAAGTGGTCATCAATACGAGACAAGGTGTACACATTCTTAATTTTGACAATATTCAAAATTCGGTAATCGATACAAAACACGATGATTACATCAGACATTTTAGAAAATAGAACCAGGATATGCCAATTTGAGATTATCCGGAAAATGAATATTATTTATTCCAATATGCCCAACTATGTCTTTAATCCCCTCAAATTGGTGTGGTCCATATAACATGATGGAAGATATATTTCATATTCTCTAGATACCAAAGAGATGGTAATATCCAGATTACAGTATAGAGAAATCCCTTAAAATCATCTGGAAATACCTATGGATACTCATCTACCAAAATTGGCAACCCATATTTATATCCACTACCATCATCCTATAGTATGAGATAATAGATATGAAAATGTGATTTCAAAACTATGAAATGGATGTCTAGCTCACCAAAATTTGGTATCCCACTCTCTATTGAAGAATTGAGTACCCACATCAGCTTCCATGTAGCTCACTAGTTAGTGGTAACAATCTATTTTCTCCTTGAAACCCACCGTTTATTCCCTATAGAGTATCACTTAAAATATATCTATCTATTGGAGCATAAAGTCCAAATTTAATTTGATCACTGACAGAGAGAGTGCATGATTGACATCTAAATCTCTACTACCTCTTATTTACAAGTGGCATGACCAACTCTATATCATGAAGCATAATATTAGTTAGTAATTTATATAGTTCCACTAGTGGGATATAAATAATGGAGTCAAGATCACGCATGTTAAATAAAAAAATAATTTTAGGCGATGAAACATAAACAATACCTCAAAAAGTCCTAGGTCCTATATTTGATTCTTCTGGTTCCCAGTTCTTAACAAGATGGTTATTCATGTCTCTCTAAGAGTGTGAATTACTATTGAATATCATCTCTACATTATGGAAACTTTTCATTGTATAGAATTCTGGCCTACTACCTCAACCACCAAACTGAGAAGTCATGGTTCTCGAAGATTCTGACAGAACTACAGTCCTAGTTGATGATCAGGAATGTGAAAGAATCTAAAATTTGGTTAAAAATCTTAAAAACCATTATATGTTCCCCTTAATTATAAATAATAGTAATGGTCTAAGAGGAGCTGAAAAATATTTTCATACATGAATAGGGGATTCACAATAATCAGACACAACCCACCCACAACTAGTAGTTGCAGAAGAAGATGATCATGATAGATAACTAGAGCTACCACCTTCATTATTTTCCTTCCAATCATGTTTCCTTTTCGTCTCAGATGTCTCACCACTTATTCCTACCACTAATGTGACTATCCAAGAAAAATAAAATTTAACAGCATGATCATTCTCCACCATTAGGGATCAATCCACTACCTTGAAATTTGTATTTGATTTAAACATGAATTCCTGAGATCAAATGTCTAACCAGAAACCCATTTAGAACCATTGAGTCATTATATTATCATTGGATAAAAGTTCATGTTAAAATTTACCAATTCTACAATGTAGTTGGAAAACTCCAACACAGTTTGATTTCCTTGGTGGAGATCCAAACACCCCTTGGTCTTGGACAGGGCCAATAATATAGGGGAATGATTATCATTAAATAAAACCATGAAGTCCTTCATTTCCATATACTCATGATACCTAGCTTAAACCACTATGTCCCACCACCTGCGATTGAGATCTTCCATCATGAAAAAAATCTCATTTTACATTAACTACATCAAGAGTATTGAGGAAGAAAAAATCCTCTCAATCTTTTCCATCAAATACTCAGATCTAGTGGGTCTGTGCTACCCCAAAATGAGGGAGGCTTGTTTTTGAGAAAATAATATGCATTTTCCTTTTATAGACCTAGTGTTGTTCTCTTAGCATGAGTAGGTCATGAACCCTCTCCATGATCCATTTCCTAGATAGACCGAACCACCACATTCACTATTCTATTATCTAATAGTTAGAGAGAATTCTCTAGGATATCCTTGCTAATTCACTAGAAGTCTATGGGGAGTCATAATGTGACCACATTAATCAAACCCAAATAAACAACTAATACATCATCTGAAAAAATATTTACAAACAACAATATTAAAACACTTCCACGAAGAAAGATAAAACTAAAATAAAAGTAATTAGAGAGTGAATTGTTCCACCCTAGCTCAATGTCCCTAAATAGTCTTCAGCTTTTACATCACACCTAGAGAAGGATTCAAACTAAATATTTAACATTCCATGGTGACTTGAGGTTATGGATGAGTTTTTTTGGATATAAACCTCACTCAAAACTAAAATATCAACCACTGATAGTCATAACTATAATATATATAAACCTCCCAAATAACATGACCAAAAGTGGTAAATATTATATGATACCTTTTCCTCAGGAAGCAGTCTGAGTTTGCATCCAATTTGACACCAGACCTTGCCCATGTCTCATCCTGAAGGGAATTCTTGATCTCCATGGGTTGGAAAAAAGTATCTAGGAATTGAGTAACACCTTTAGGAAATTGTTGTTACATGAAATAAAACAACAAACAACTCACAATAATCACACATCACGTCATAACTATAATTCATAATAAAATTTATCAATGGATAACACTACAACCTGGGCTAATAATATTTCATTAAAAACAAAACCGAAAAAACCCAAAGGGTTTGTGATAGACTAGATGAATAAAAATTTTATATATTTTAAGGTTCAACACCTCATTCCCCCACCACTAACACCTGGCCAAAAAGGCAATTCTAGAACATTGAACCACCATCACCACAATGAGGAACATTACCATTACCTATGACAATCAATAAGATGTACATACACCTGAGGGTCAATGTAGGGTGCGATCCAATGTTCCCAATATGATACTACTAAAGGATTACAAGAAATGTAATTAAAAGGAAAATTCACTTGATATGGTTTCGAAGAATGAGTATAAAAAACAATAAATTAAAATAGGTTTGATTTATATAAAATGAGATAGATATATAAATGAAATTTAAATTATAAGAACCAAAACAAAAGTACCATTGTTGAATCCCTAATTAATTATTTTTTGGACCATAGGATCCATTCATCAATGATCAAAAAATATATAATTTTCTTTTAATTAGCCACTAGATAACATAAAATGATAGTATTAGTGGTCGAAAATTCACCATCAATATTTCATTAGTGTTGTAGCATGAACGTCCTTGAGAGACCAGCTCATTTCCCAGTTGACCCTGATAGTGTACAACCCCATAGAAACTCACCGATAATACCCAAGGTTCCCAAATACTGTATTAAAATTTACATATCATGTGAAATCCCTTCAAAAGTGTTACAATTCCTATAATTGTAGTAAAAAATTCAAAAAAACCCATTTCTAAAATGTAATTCACCAACCAACCGTGATCCCACACCAAAACCCATGGAAAACTCATTTTTAACCACCCAAAAAAATTATAAAATCCATTTTAAAAGAAATAAAAAATTAATAAAATGCATCGATTATTTTCATGGTATGGAACTATTTACCACATTCATTTTAATAACTAGAAACCTATTAGACAACCCAAATAATCTAATGAAACACCCTATAGTGGAAAAAGCACACCACAAAAATAATATTTCAAACCAAGAAAATGAGATTGTTCCTAATGAACGTCAAAACCCTTGTTTTAAAATTAATAACATAATGTAAAGAGGGAAATGGCCAAGAAGATGGGGTAAAAGAAGACAGGGGAAGATGAATTGAGAATTTATTTAAGATTCCAATACCAAAACAAAAAAATAGATCCTAAATGGGAGGAGGAGGAGGAGTGGAAGACTTCCCTAGGGAAGGGGATGTAGAGTGGGGTTAGAATGAAGAGTTATAGGGTCAACTCAAGGAGATGTAGTTTAGGAAATTAATTTTTTTAAAGAGAACGTGGGTTACACTATATTTATGCATGGTCTACCATCATGCGTGCTAACATTGAAGAACCTCTATCTAGATGGGGTACTGGACACTTGGTTTTCTTAGAAGGGGCCTATGTATGTTCTCCTATTTATTCAACGTAGAAAGTGCCACTGCCCCAAGAACATGTTTTGCCATAGAGGGCCTCATACCTGTGTGATAGGTTGTGCATCCTATATTTTACCACTATTTAGTGAGCATAGAATCCACTAGGCTGGCACATGGTTTCTACTAACTATGTTCCTAATGTTCACCTCCTTCTATCTAACCTAAAAATTTCCATTTTTTCTAATATACTCTCATATATCCATGTAGTAATTGTACGACTAAAAGTAAAAAAGGAGAAATATCTCAAAAGAACACCGTGGTTGTGAAATTCCTTCAGTGGGTCCTTTGATCTACTTAATACATTGGAATTGAACATTTCTATAGAAAATATATTTTCCATTATCGTGTGAACATACCATGAGAAGTTTATTTTTTCTATATATCATTTGGAATTTGATGATAAAAATAGTGGGAACATATGAAAAATGTTTGGAAATATAAAGAAATTTACATCCT
Source organism: Viscum album (assembly GCA_963277665.1). NCBI lineage: Eukaryota > Viridiplantae > Streptophyta > Magnoliopsida > Santalales > Viscaceae > Viscum > Viscum album. The sequence continues at coordinate 999,282,186 of OY728147.1, forward strand.
AAAATTGAAGAGAATATGAAATTATTTTTCAATATGTATTTTTTTCAATCTCTTCCCACTAAATTAGAAATATAATTCTTATAAAACAAGTACAATTATGAAGAATCCCTTTTGAACATAGAATAAAAAGTTCACTAGACCTTCATTGTATACATCCGGTTTTATCATTTATGCCAAAAAAATTGATATATTTTTTAGTGGGAAATAAAGAACCTCCCTGAAAAGAATATTTTATATAAAAAATTAACTTTTACGAAGAAATCATTAAATTATATCTAAAGGTATAAATTGGTAGTGAAATCTCTCATTATTATCATGAATTTTTGTAGAAGAATATTAAAACTATTTTATTGGGGATTCAAATAATAAAACCCATGGAAGATATAAAATTAATATTCTTTTATAAGAATTGTATTTATGAATCATGTTTGAATTTTAATTATGTAGACTAGTAAATTTTTTTCATGTGAAAAATATGTCTATTGAAAAAAATTATTTTCCAAGTCATGTAAAATGGTCGACGAAACAAATGGATAGAAAATTAACTTACAATTACACCACATAATACACCTCCATTATTTTAAACAGTATGGACATTATACCAACTGGTGCAACAATCTAGTGGTTAATGATGTAAATCAATATAAAAACCCTTTTAAACCAAAATAAAAAGGTAAAAATTATGCAAGAAAAACATTTGATGTGGTTCAAATGAATGAAGTAGTGAAAGGTACACTTATAATCCAATCAATATTTCAAAATTTGTTATTTAATTTATGTTATACACACACTTTTATATATGTAGAATTTTGAATGAGTTTCACATCACCACAAGAATTTTAATAAATTTAATTATCGATGAAAACTCATAATAGATTGATGATTGTATTAAAACAATATTATTTATCTATGATATATGATTGAGAGAATATTCTTCCTAAAAATATTTCATTTCTCACAATAATAAAATTTAAGGTTATATTTCCAATGTATAAAATATATCTACCCAGATCCCATATTTATTTATTTTGATTGGATGTTAATTTTGACATTTTTTGTCAACCTATTATTATCAATCAATGTGAAGATGAACATGAACTTATATTGGGAATTACATCCATTTTATGGGTTTAAAACTTATCCATGATGGGTATTTATCTCAAATAGTTGGAGAGAAACTCAATATTGATTATCTTACCACAGTTTATGAATATGTTATTTTTTTCCTAAATAATTTCTTAGTCTTCCCCCAAATCATGAGGTTGAGTTTTTTATAAAACCCATACCTAGTCATATATCTATTTCAAATTTTTCTTATATAATTTCCTTGATGTAGTCATTGTAATTAATGAAGAAACACTAGGATATTCTAGAAAAGGGATTCAAATAATCCAATGACTCACCATAGTGTGAACATATTGTTTTTCCAAATTAATAAAATGTGTTAATTCATCCATACATTTATTATAATGAACATTGAAAGATCGTGATCATGAATAATTAACATATAAATAATATTTTATTTGATCAAATGTGAGTATACTGGTTCATATTAGTGATTGACTATCAATATGGATATCATCTGTTAATGTTCAAGGGGAAGATATACCCAATACACTCTTCTATATAAGGTATAAACACAATGGATTTATAGTGATTCCATATGGACTTACCAATTCCCATTCAATATTCTTTGAAATAATGAATAGAGTGTCTTCAGATTACATTGATTTGTTTTTTATATACATTATAGATGATATTATCATATACTCATAGAGGATGGAAGAGTAAAGTGATTATATAGGGATTTTAATGAATCCCACGAGGAAGGATAATTTTTGTTCAAAATTTATATAATCTGAATTATAGAAACATAACGTGTCATTATTGGTTCATGTAATTAATAGAAAAGGTACACTCGTGGATCCTTACAAGACAATAGTTATTTAACAATGAGAGAAAAAAATATAGTGAATGAGATCTATAGTCACCAAGAAATTCATAGATATGATCAATTATTTTTAATAAATTTATCATTACTATCAAATAAACTAACCTAGTTCACTCGGAAGGGAGCCAAGTTCCACTGGATAGATGAATGTGATGTATATTTCTATGAGTGTAAGATAATGATGGTTAGTTTACCGCTGTTTAAACTATTATGTATTGAAGAAATAATTTTAATCAAAATGATGTATCATAGATGGGACTGATATGTATTTTATGTGAAATTTTAGTAGCAAATGTGTTAGAAAATTTTTAATATAATAAGAAATTTTTCCAACAAATGATATAGAGAAAGTCCTTCTATTTGCTTCATTATAAATACCAGGTAATTATCTCAATGGTTAATGGTTTGAAATAAATAAAATTTATAAAATATTAAAGTGTATATTCACATATAAAGACTCAAATATTAAAAAATTTATATTGATAGAGTTGATTAATTATTATCACTTCAAAACACATCACTAAATTGAGAAGGAGATCAAGGAGGATAATTTTCTATGTTGAAAGGATAATGTTATCTTATCTATGATGAGGATTGATAAAAGATTAAATTATTATTATTTCATAATTTCTGGACCATGGAATCATGAGAAAATCAGATAAGTGCTATATTTATTAAATTAATGTACAAAACAACATCCATTGAGGAATTAATTGGGGAAGAAGGAGGACACGGAGATGCAAAAGAATGTAAGGAATGTTCTAGAGTACCATCAAAACCATTATTGAATGACAAGGTTCAAGAACCAATTCAATGTCCCTTTAATATCATAATTTAAGAAGGATCTACTGGATGAAGGATATATCACAATATTTTCCATCCATACTAGAAGCAAAAAAATGTATATAGATATCAACGAAAATTTATTTTGGGAAAAAATGAAGGTTTATATTGTGGAGTTTTCATCTAGATGATTTGTATTCCAAAAATCTAAGGATGAATATTAGAAGTATAAGTGCATAATGAATCTAGTATCCATACCTATATGGAATATGGAAAATATGTCCATACATTTATTCATAGGACTGGTCAATACATCGAAAGTACAAAATTCCATTTGGTGTTTAGGTGAATTTATTATGATTTAATAACTTTTATTTTCAGTTAAATAATATTTATTTCTTTTATAATGTATAAGGATATAGATTATAGGAGTGGTAAGGATTCAAAGAGTGATACTCTCAATCATATGTGATTGAGATACAAGGATTAACTTGAAGTTCTGGAGAAGTCTTTAACAATAATTGATTGTATTTCTGATCATTATCACTGTAGATCAACCATAGAAATATTGCTAGATAGATTAGAAAATTAAAACCCTAGAAGATATAAAAATAGATTACTCTATGTTATTAAAATTTAATTGTGATCCACACTATCATATAGTTTATTTTTTGTACAAAAAACTCTCACTCAATAATTTAGATGGATAATTATGGATAATTCTATGGATAAAATGAAAATATCCAAAATTGATGGGATGGTATAAGATAAAAAAGATATTGGGAACTTAGCAATATGAGGAGGTTACAGATAAGTTTCATTCCATTTAGTAGCACATTACGGTAGATTAGAGTTGATTACAATGTTATGATTCTAAAAATTTGTGAGATCTAGTGTTTTAAGCTAGTGATAAGGTATCCTAAGGAATATCATATTGGGTTAATTTTATGAGATTTAGATTGAAGTGGAAGATTTCCCTAGATATATCTATTCTCGTGAGATTCATGGTTTTTATTGATATGGTAGTTTAACCCTTCCCATTTCCACCAAACCTCTCAATACTACTCAATGTGTTTAGTGTACTACATTTGATAAAGTGTATTACTGATCCTTCATATGTACTAAACTGAATGGTTGTATAAATCGTAAATTATCATTCTTATGAGGGACAACATGTGTAGAATTTTCACCGAAGTGTTAATATTCCACATAATAAGACCACTCACATCGATATTTTTTTTTTAGTGAAAAAAATAAATTTTATTAATATACTTGGGAAGATGAAGATTCAATGTCGCATAATTACCCTTATAATTTTCATTAGAGTAATGAAATTTGGAGGGTGGATTTTTATGGTGGGTAATAGTGTAATTTCCTAAAATTCTACAATATAATGATACATAAAGAATTTAATGTGTTTGATATCATGTGATAACCACAAAAAATTTATTTTAATCAAATAATTAATCATTAAAATTTTACATAAAAAATTATTATACAGTTAAATGAAATTGAAAAATAAATTTCCATTGTAAAAATATTAATATTCACCATAGGTAATATTTTGGATTATGTAAAGAATATACAGAATTGTTTCTAAATAATGTATTAGTATTAATTAATAATAAAATTTTAGTAATAATTATTAAAATTAATTATGTACATCTATGAATTGTTTATGTATTGAAAATGAAAATTATTATAGTATTTTTTTGTTAAAAGGTAATTTTTTTAAAAAAAATTATGGTTTAATTTGTGATTTTATTTGGAAGATAGTCTATATTGTTTATTTTAATTTGTAATATCACACCACCTTAGAGAGATAAATGGTTCATCCACTAATAGTCAATAATATTCCTCAAGAATTTATCCCCAAACACTATTTGATGATGACATAAAGCTAGGGTCTATGAGGATAATATGGGGAGACTATAACCACTTGTCAGAGTAGAAATAATAATAGAATAATAATAAACCACACATAACCAGATAACTAAACATCATATGTTAAAATAAGGAAACTGGAAATAATAATCGTAGTAGAATTATTAAATTTCAATAGGAATTATACATATTCTTGGGATCCCCTATGGGTTCATTATAAATCAAAATAATAAAAAACTAAAAATAGTCAGCTAGGGATCATCCCCAATTATTCCTACAATCATTTGGGCTCCATATTTCATACCAATAGATACATGAGAATCATAATATCATCGATATAAGGCCTTGGCTATTCCACTAAAAAAATAATGATATCTACTCATGTTACTAAATTCCATGGAAGCCTGAGTAGTGTGTGGGTAAAACTAAGAAGGCCACCACTAATGGTGTCTCTAAAATAAACTTCCCAGAATTAGATATCCTAAGAACGTGGTCATGTTGAAAATTTATTAGTTATAATATATATTATATGAAAGCATTGAATATCCACTAAATCCCTAATCTTAATATGACACATGAGTTCCGATATAAGTTTTTTGATATTAGTATATATGAACATGATCATCCATACATTTTTTAGATAGTGTTGGGGTGTCTCTGAGCTCATCACATGTACCATGTAATCCATAAAATAAAAAAACACCCATACGATTCATTCTTCCACAATATAGCTTATAAATTTACACATATTATACTGTTTAGTTATCACATAACCTCGATTATGGATGTTTAATCATCCTTGTAATAATCCGTAGATCCCTCCAAGAGAGTATTTAATAGTTATAATACACAAAAAAACATGGTTGTTTTCGAATCAAGCCCAATGGCCCAAAATGTATCATCGATCTACTTGCACTTGAGTATTCAATAGTCATAATATACCACTTTTTAGGGAATTTTCATTAAAATTATAACATACCACATCTTATGGGTATTTTTTACAATACATTGAACATTATATCCCCTGTGTGAATTTTCATTATCAATTATAACATCCCCACCCAAAATTTAATTCCCATTCCAAATACAACTTAATTTTATTGATTAATTTGGACATTCATGCCAATTAATTATAAAAACCACCTCACATTTCAAAAAATGGGGCTTACCTTTCACTCATTCATTAGAATTTTCACATCCCAGATCTATTAAAAAAAATGATGGTTTTGAAATTTCTTTTCATAATGATAAATTAAATTTTAAATGGTTTTCTATTAATACAAATATAGAACCCCATAACAAATCCAAATAAATTTTTTAAACACATTCACAACATTAGTATCCTAACTCATGGTGAAGCATTATCCACATTCTCTACTATAAATTGATATTTACAGGGTTCAAGGCATACTAAAATAGAGAGTTTATCATGATAAAACTCAAATTTTAATCCAATTTAATAATCCAATGTCAATGTCTGATATGATCGGCATATTCGAATGAAGAACACACATGGGAAAATGTTTTACTATGAGATAAAATTTATGTACCACCTAAATTGTGTTTGTAAAATCTCAGAAGTCAAGTGTCAACCTATAGTTAAAATAGAAACAAAATAAAACACAAAACCAAACAGAAATTTTGAAAATAGGGAACATTAGATAATCTATGAAGACATCGATAGGAATGTAAAATAAAACCATAAATGGAAGAAGATTATTTATATACTCACTCTATTCTTTCCATGTCAAGTGATGACACTCAGATCATACATCGAACAAGGGGTATCTCCCATGGAAGATAAGAAGAGAGGTATGGTCGAGTGAGGGATACTGCTTGTCAAAAATGGGGGGGGGGGTAAAAAGAATTTATTTATAGGGAGAATAAAAATTTATCAACTAATAAATAGTCATACAATATATCCTCATTGATTTTTAAATAGTTACCTAACAATACAAACAATCATATCCCAGGAACACTATTTCATACGGTTGCAGATTATTATTTCAAAAACCATTCACAAACCATATGCATGCCTATATATTATTTTATTATTGTCATATAATATCCCAAATCCCCTCTAATGGTTTTTAAAAACCATGAAATGATACTAATCAGGAAACATATCTTTGGAGGATAGTTATCACTAATACTACTCATAACATGCTCCCCTAATACATCTCCAAAACGTGAAATAAAAAATGTTAAATCTCCTAAAACATTTTTGTAGAATAGAGGCACCTACGATACCAAAAAAACATCGAATAAACATCCTTTATTAATCTAAAACTCTCAAATTCCAAATATGATGCATAGTTTAATAAATAACCCATCAATAAAATTGATAATTAAAATTACTTTAAAATTCACAACCCATATGAAGATGATATATTGAAACTTACCCAAAAGAGTAATTATTTTCCATGAGAATATTTGGTTCTCCTATAGTTATTTTACCCAACACACATTGGTTTTTGAGTTAGTTCCAAATGTCTGCAACCCACTTATGAATAGAAATTTCACTTTCAGAATGTTTCTCTAAATAAAGTAAAAATTTCCTCACAATCCTAAGATAATAATCATAACCAACACAAGAACATGGAATCGTTGCTCAACCATGTATATCCATTTGAAGGAATGATCTTCTCATCATCCAATTTAAATATTGGACCTTTGGGGATCCCCACATTAAGGCATAGCCTACCAAAAAAATTATGTTACATAGTGCCTTCAAATATTAAAATATATTTTCCAAGAAACGTACTACTATTTTCAAAACACACCCAGTGTCATTTCTAAATATCCCAGAACTTACAAATCAGGATAATTCTAGTCCAACACTCGTTTCCATATTTATAGTCAGATACATAAACTAATCATATGCTTGTAAACTATCTAATATAAACCCAGAAATGATAGCTCATTCCTTTTAAAGCACCATCTATCTCTTGAAAATTGACTATTGTAACAATGAGGATGTTCCCAATGCAGTTTCAGATAAACTGTGTCAAACCTCACACAAAATAAATGGTCTTCTAATACCCTGGAACCACACAGTTGTATCTGGTGACACAAACATATAATTTATTTACATTCCTTGATACCAACTGTAAAATCGTGGATAAGACCATCCTTCATTATAAAATAAAAATATAAATCTTTTTTTTCTAAAGGATCTTGTCACGAACTAGCCCGGGTACCCTACAACCTGATAACTGAGTCAAAGATGACATGGCCAGAGGGGAGTTCCTGATCCCCAGTGGTTGGAGACTAGCACCGAGCATTAAAAAATGAACGTGGGAACAAATTTTCCAAAACATTGCGGAAGACTGATAAAACACCAGTATACATGTAATTGAAACTCTATAGGGGGAAGTGTACCCAAAGTGAAATAGTTATAAACAACAGAATGTACTATTGGAAAGTTCCAAAAAATAGGATAGATATGCCATTCCCTAACTAAAACAACTCCCCATTTCGTTTATTTAGTATCTAATACACCACTATGTTGTTCTTACCCCAACCAGAACTAAGAAATAGATAATCTCCAAACACCTGTAGGCCTAGGTATGGTGTGAGGAAAACTACAAGTAGAATTTCAACAATGATTCAATAAAAATATGAAAACATTTATTTAACCAATTAAAGTGTTTTTAATTTCAAATAAAAATGTTTTTTATTTCAAAATAATATTTAATCAAATCATTATTTTCATTTCAAATGATGGAAATACAATAAACAAATGGATTAAGTAAAAATTTATTTAAAAAAGATTATATAATTTTTAATTCTTGTAAAATAGTTTACAAACATTGGAATAAATTTATATATCATATATAAACAAGAAATAAACAAGGTCCGATGCCAAAAGATATTATAGTTCCAAGATATAGGACTCAACACACAGATGGTGCCATAGAAATTCGTGTAAAAACACACCCCCTTCAATACTGGTCAAGATGACTTTATCACCATATCGTTGGGTATGTGACATACAACATTTTTCTTTTGGAACATTGTAAAGGGTAGAGTATTATCCCAAAAAATCACTAAATTAATATGACTGCATGTTCATTAATAAATAAACACCGATGGGAAAATTAATTTGAAAAAAATTTACAATAAAATTGATCCCATTTTCCCATTTCAAACATAAAAATTTTCATTTAAAATCTAAAATAGGTTTTTAATCAAAATATGGCGTTTTCCAAGATAAAAACCAAAGGATTCTACCAATACCATTTTAATATATTTCAATAAAAACCAATTTAAAATAAATTTCATGAAATTAATTTCACAATTCAAGTTCTACAATTAAATTCAATATTTTAATTCTAAACAGTATCCATCAATTTCACAATCATTCCCCAATTCAATGGAATTGAGGATTTTCCCAATTTAATTCCAAAAATAAAATACCCAAAATCAAATTCAATATTTCAGTATAATTTTAATTATATTAATTTAATTGAAACAAATTTCACATAATTGAATTCAAATCCAAAAATTGAATTAAAATCAAGCGAATTAGTGTTATAAAATTTTTCAATCATAATAGAACCTCCAACATTAAGATCATTGGATATTAATATTATAACCCTAAATGGGGTTCTTTAATGAAGAAAAAAAAGAATCTAGGTATCACAACGAAATTAAAGATATTAAACAAGGGTTATTAGATCCCAAAATCAACATGGTGATTTAAAAACCCTTCGATATAGAAGAGGGATTCTGGGAGATAGAGAAAAGAAATATGGAACAAACTATGAGAAGATCAAACATCATTTTTCAAGCATCAATTTGCTTCCAGAGGTGTTCAAAGAGGAAAAATTGGATCTTTGTATCCTCTATGGAAGTAGATAACGAATGGGAATCATGGAAGTCCATCTAGGACCTAAAAGGAGGTTTTAGGGAACATAAATTTTTTTTTGGATTAATTATCCTATATGCACGGATTTCTAGATAGAGTCTCATAGTTTTGAAAAAATGTGTGCCTTACATGTTCACCCATTTTAATGGATTTCATGGTTTCTACGAAGTGGGACACTGTTTTCCATAGCTTGTGCCATCAGTGTAAAACCCCACTATATATTTTTGCGTTGTTTCCTCCAAGACGGTGCATGGTTTAGGAAAACTATCTACTAACCATAAACAGCCCAGACACATTAAAAAATTAAAAAATTTACCCGAACCAAAATAGAATCCAAAAAAAAATTAAAAGTAGAGTTTAGGAATACATGAAAATAGTACATTAGGTTACAACATCCCCATCGTAGAAAATTTTTCCCCCCAGAAAGGATACATAGAATCTTCAATTCCAATGAGTCGAGGCCAATGGTCTCTCATCAGTACGTCCCTCTCCCACATCTCATGATTATATGGACTGTGCTTCAATAAATATTTAACAAAATATATCGTCCATCAATGAATTACCTTGGTTTCTGAATCATCTTTTTGTAATGGATGTTTAGTAATAGTTAAATCATGTTAAACCTCAAGATCACTCCATATAGAGACATTATATAGATTAGATACATACTTATAATGATGAGATACATGGAAGATGTAATGTATTAATGTTAGTGGTGGTGGATGTTCTTATTGGTAATACACTTTTACCATCTTCTAGACAACCTCGAATGGTCCCAACGAATGAGGAGAAAGTTTCCCTTTAATCCCAATACACAAATAAACCAAACGGGGTGAAACCTAAAAGAACAATAGTTCACCAACTAAGAATTCAAATGTCCTTTGATGAAGATCAGAAAAATAATTATGCAGGCCACATGTCATCAAAATCCTCAAAAAATCAACTAAATCATTTTTTTTCATTTCTGGAACCATGCTTGGTCCTTCAATGGAACATTCAACAATCTATGGCCAACACACTGGAAAAACTGAAGGCTGACCATATAAGGCATCAAAAAAGAGTCATTATGATTGTAGATTGTTAATTATTTTTGTAAGAATACTCAAACAGTCGCAAATGATCATCCCAATCCCCACAAAAGTCCAGAAAACATGTACAAATGACATCTCAAAGAATCTGTATAGATATTTTTGTTTTTACTTTCGACTAAATATGGTATTCCATTATCAAATAGACCCAATATCCTGATTCATCCCAAAGGGTTCTACAAAAGAGGGAAGTGAATTAAGAATCCCCACCAGAGACTACAGTAGATGAAACTCCATGAATCCAAAAAATCTATTTCATATAGATATTCCTCAACTCCTCAACCATGGATATAACACTAATGGGTATAAAGTGAGACGATTTTTTTAGCCTAATGTCCACAAAGAATATTAAATTCTTCTTTCTCTGTGTACGTGTAATCCTCACCACAATTTCCCTAGAGATTTCAATCCACTTCTAAGTAAAGACTGTAAGTGGCTAAAGGAATATATAAGGGTTTTGGTTCACGGTGATGACTAGTCGGTATTTATTATAGTGAGAGTAAAATAAAAAACTCTACATATTATACTTATCCACAAAAATCAAAACCGCATGTCATTGAACATATTTTTTGTTCAAGGTTCACTTATCCCTGTGAGTTATTGGAATCTACCATAACATCATTACTAATCACTAATTGTACAAAAAATAGATTTCTATAGCATAGAATTCATTTTTTAGAGAATGACCAAGGAGGAACAGTTTCCCCACCATAAAGAGAGTATATAATTCTATAGAACATTTCATCAAGCTGTTGTTCCTAAATAATCATCTCGAGAAGAGAAGATATCAAATTAACATTGTCTAATGAATCCTCATCCCTTGATTGTTAGACATTAACATTAAACTGTGAAAATGTATCCCTCAATTTCCACTATTTGGACGATTCATCCATGACCTAAGTCATAATTTTTCTACTCAATGAAACTATTAGGACATTCCCATTCCCTGGGGTATAGAAGATGTCAAAATTGAAAGACATTAAGTAAATTACCAAAAACCCTTAGATGAGATTAAAATCTTTTTGAGAAAAAGATATAACTCAAGATCTAGTGGTATAAAATCATGGTAAACCTTTCTCTATGATTTTAATACTGCCAACTCTTCTGTTTCTACAGCATAAATACATGTTCAAGGTTTTAGGCTAGATAATATTTTTCTGGTGGCCTATGCTGATGACATTCATAAGTGACAACATGATCACCTTGCATAATAACGTAGCCCAATCCTAAAACTGATGCATCATAGAAGACCAAATATCTCTTCCTAACCTCTAGAATGATTAAAAACTAGCATAGTTGTCAAAAGTCATTACATCTCATCAAATTCATTCTTATATTTTTATTCCCTAAAAAATATTACCCCCTTATGAGTTAGAGAATTCATTAGAGAATCCAAATTTGAGAAGTCCATGAAAAACTTGATATAATATCCAACTAATCCCAATGGCTTTGAGTCATGAAAATATTTTTTGGTTATTATAATCTCATAACACCATTCTATTTTTTAGGATCAACTCAAATTAGATCTTTAGGAAATAAATGTACTCTGAATTTCACTTCCCAAATCCATAAATCACATTTTGAAATCATGGTATAAATTCAGTGATTTATTAAAAATATTTGATCATTTCTCAGATGATGCACATGATCCTCCTTATACATAGAGTAAACTAGGATTTCATTTATAAAGAATACAATTAAATTATCAATATACACATGGAAAATATATTTCATTAGAGCCCAGAAAACTCTAAGAGTATTTGGTGTACAAAATTGTGTGAAATGGTACTCATTATGGACGCACCTCCTCTAAAATGAATTTTTATGAATGTCTGATACTTTGATCCTCAACTGATGGAATCCCGAGAAAAGGTAAATCATCGAGAACCATTTTTCCCATAATTAGAAGACCAAAAATATCATCAATCATTGAAAATGAATATTTTTATCCACCATTACTCTATTGAGTTGTCGGTAATCAACAGATTGTGGATGTGAACCATCATATTTCTTAGAAAAGAGAATACCCACAACCAATGGTGACATAGTTGGTCATAAAAATAAATTATCTAGAAGGTCATCCAATTGTGTCTTCAACACTTTCAATTTAAGTTAGTTATGTGCAGTAAGAGAAAATAGAAACTAGTTGAGTACTAGGCACTAAAATAATAGAAAGATATACCTCTATTACTGAAGGGAAACTAGAGATGTATGAAATAAGCACGTTGGAAAACTCAATGAAAACTCATGTTTGATCAAAACTCAACGATTCCCACTTTAAATCAAATTCAACAAAATATATCACTTCCCCGAACATAGGATAAGGTGGTCTAGATATGTTTGACCTTGGGTCTAATTCTTCATGGGAGACACAACACACAACATTGGGTGTTGGGAACGATACCCGTAGAGGATAACAATCAATCTAGGATTTATTAGATATGATTATATCCATCCCTAATATGAGGTCATGATTTTTCATTCTGAGAACCAAAAAACCCCATGAAATATTTATATCTGATTGAGTGAAATCATAAGATGGACTATAGATATAGTGATTTCTCTTTGAACCAAGGGGTGTATTAATATCAGTCATGTAAGAAAAAATCTCCATATGAAAATTTATATGATTAAAAATACCTATTTAAGTAAATGAATGAACACACCATTATAAAATAGGGATTTTACTAATGATAAATCAAATGTAATAGCACATCTCAAAGTCACTGGACTCATATCTTCTTCCTCCAGTGACTCTTCTACTATGCGTTGAAGCCTCATTCTGTATAAAAAATAGTATATCCCTTTTATCCTTAATTAATATTATTTCAACTCAATTCTAATATGTTTTGATGATCCCATTCCACTATGTGGTGTTGAGAAAACATGGAATAACTTTTCTAAGAGACTTGGGCATCCACATGAGCTACATAACTTTGGGAGACACAATGGAAAACATATTTAAATTACCCAAATTAAAACTCTAGTAACAAACCAAAATATATCTTCTTTAACACCCCAATCTTCCATGGTATGCTTCTCTTTGAATAGTATAGTAGCATGTGTTGTACGCAACTCTGAGATTCTAACACGCCGTAACCAATCAAAGTAGTCGTTATGAATAGTAATACCTACTTTTTGAAATTTTATACATTTTATCTTTAAAAATGGACTTCATTTTTGGATTTGGAATATCGAAATTGTCTTAGGATGAAATTTTGGTACTTTTCAGATAACTTTTATATTTTGATGAATAGTGAAAATTACTAAATTTTAATTAAAAACAACTTTTTTAATCAAAATAATTAATAGTGATAAATTATGAATTTGAGTTGTTTGAAAGTATATTTAGAATATATTTTTTCCATTCAATACAAATTTGTTTATTGGACATAATTTCACAATTAAACCAGACATAAACAAGTATCAATCTTTTGATAGTTAATTTATCTTAAAAACACGCTTTTTATTTTGACAGCGGGAACTAATTTTAAATTAATTTCTTCCACTTCTGTGTTTTGAATATGAAAAAATGGATTCCATATTTGAAATCATGATTTCCAAATTGTGTAAAGAGGTAACTTTTATTTTTAGACATTTTGAATAATTACTTCGGTAAATATTTTATTTACCATGGTTGAAGGGTAAATCCTAAAAATAAGTGTAAAAAATACTATTATAATAATAATAAATTACCCTAAAACGTGTCCTATCCTTATTATTGGATACATGTCCGACCATGGGCATCTTTGGGTCAATTTTGGGACCCCATGGAGCCACTTGTTGGTGATAAAGAAACTTTATATTAATTTAGTTAAAATAAATACAAAAATTACATAAGAATGTATATTTTAGAAAAAAAAAATTTACATAGAGTTATATATGTTTTATTTTAGATTAAAATTATTCATTAGAAATATAAAATTATTTCCTACATAATGGTATTTAATTTATAATTTTTAGACATTGAAAAAGATAAAATATATATGACACAATAAGGATGCAGTATTTTCCTTATTAATGAAAGAATCAAATAATTGATATTATAAATGTTAAAATAAATATAATTTGAATGATTTTATGACATAAACTAATTTTATTGGTGACAATTACATGTCAGGATTTCTTAAGTGAAATTTTTTTAATTAATAAAGCTGTTAAGACTTTAACAAAAATCAATTATTGAGTAGTGTCAAAATTGACATAAAGGAGTTTTTAAAACAAATATTATATTATTTATTTATATTCTATTCCTAAAAATCTCATGATCAGACAAATGACCAATATAATTATTTTTATATCATTAATGTACCACTTTGGGATTGCTTGGATGTATATAGTAATTTTATTAACTATATAATATAAAAATACAATGTGACATGGTAAGTGTCAAACTAATTAACTACGAGTTAAAACTAAAATATAAGGTTAATATAATGACCCAGAGATGTATAAATTCTATTTGTTGTGTGGTTTTCGATCCATCCCCACCTTAACCTTTCAATAATCTACTTTGGAGCCATTAGAAACCGAATATGAATTTATTATAAAATAATATTTCTAGATTTTCCTAAGGTGTCCCTCCTCCCCCTTATAAAAGGACACCACTTCTAACCAATTCTTCACACCTTAAAAGCCTTTTGGTTCGGCCAAACCCTACCCAAATACTCTCTCAACTTTCCTCACTTCAACATAGAGGCCTTATTTTGATTATAAAGCCAACCTAAGGAGACCTTTTGATCAAATCAAAAGGACGAACCCAAAGAAGAGGTAACGTCATCACCACCCTTTTTAAAGTTCCTTTCTTCTTCAACTTCTACATTCCTTGTTATTTCCATTCTAAAATAATAAATCGAGTACCTTCTATATACATTGATGTTATTATAATTATGTAACAAACAAATTCATTATTCTATCCATCCCTTGAATGACATGTCACCATACGTGCGTACGTACGACCTACCTTCTCCACGTTGTGGTGTAATTGTTATTCAATATACTATTATTTAAATGGGTATAATAATGATGTAAAATTCATGTAAATAATAAATATAACATGATAATTATTCTATCTATATGATATACCATCCAATTATATGTTATTCTAATATCAAAAGAATGATATTGTCGCTCGTGCGTACGTACGGATTACCATCTCCACGAACGCGATGAGATTTATTCCCCATAATATCCATTCAAGAATAAATTTTATTGGATGATAAAAAATAATATTTAAGGACTTAATATAATTCTGGATATGAGTATGATACAACCTATCCATAACAAAAACATCTTATATAAAATAAAAAGAGTAAGTTAACACCCAAAATGACGATAATACTGAGATTTTATAAACAAATCAAAGTTAAAAGATCATATATGATATCATATTACTATATATGACCATTGTATAATTCAATAACAATTATTTCACCATTATACATGAGGTTAAGCTACCATCAACCAAGGAAAAGTACAAGGTAAGGGTTTATTTCACAATCTCTTCATTATCGAAGGTTGTTTATACGTAATTATTTACTCGGACCTCTTTATCATCTGCATCCATGTTTCTTAAAAATGTATTTCAAAACATTCTTAATATTTTACATAAAATGGGTTAAATTAATTTATACCCTTGTTTGAATTTTTATAAGAATTTTATAAAGGAATCTTTTCGTTGTTTTCCAAACAACGTCTTTTTTAACCTTTTCGACAGAATTAAGGTAAGAATGTATTTTTTTAACTTATACGGTGTATGCGGCTATTTTACACCATTATAAAATCTTAAAAGATTTCCTTACAAGTTTATAAGAATATTTTCAAAGTAAATGTTTTATTTTTTAATTATGTTTATACTAAATGATTTAAAAAAAGAGATATTTCTATCAAATAGATTTGATTTCATCTATGTCAACATCCTTTGATGGATTTTAAGATTATTTGAAGTTGATTTATTATGATAAAAAACTTCCAAATTGTATTGAATGTTTTGTGATATTTTTTACTGTGGATCCGTTATTTTTATACCATTCATTGCTTATGGAGAAATTATTGACATTTCGTATGCTAGTTTTAATATGAATGTTTATGTTATGTTTAAACCTATTCATATGAGGACTGCATTTGACTTAATAAGTGACGGGTGGAGCCCGCTATATCTCCTCGATGCATCGGTAGGTCTAATGAGACAAACTAGTGTCTTGGAAGGAGGCCTTGACAAAATCTTATTTGTAGTCTTGGCATGAGGTCTTGGCTACGTGGTGATGATAGTCTGGCATTATGCATTCCGTCATTATGAAAGTGGTTATTGATATTTCATGTGATTATTCTACTAGTAGAATATCCATGTTAATAATTAAATGGAATTATTTCATTTTATATATTCCATATTATTCTGAAGTTTATGTTTAAAAGGCATTTGTTTTAGTTATACATTGCCTTTAATGTTTATGTTTATTTATGAAAGTTTCTGCTATATTGTTATCCTTACTGAGAATCAGAGCTCACACCTTTCAATGTTTTATTTTTCCCAAGATGTGAAGAAGTAATATATGAATGACCTACATGGATAATATGAGGGGATATGAAGACAAGATGTTGTTATATTAGTTTTCATTTTTATGATGTAATGTAAGACATATGAATATAATTAGTGTTTACAAGCCTACTAAACCAATCGGTATTTCAAGATTTGATCTTTATTGTGATCATACCAATGTTATGTAATAATGTACCGACTCTAGGTAACTAGGGTCGGGGCGTTATAGTTGGTATTAGAGGAAGTTTATTACAAAACTTGGAAGCTAGATTTAGATAAACTCTGATTAGATGGATATGGGTTAGATGGAAACCCCCAGTTGGCGGGTTAAAATTGAATGTGGATGGTTCTTATTTGGGGTGGGGGGATCATGAGGGGCGGTGGTGTTATTCGGGATTTCTGGGGTTCAGTGCACATTGCTTTCAGTGCCTATTATGGGCCAGGCACTTCTACAGGTGCAGAGTTTAGAGCCCTCCTTACGGGTCTCACTCCGTGCAGAAGGTGAGGTCTCCAGGTGATGGAGGTTGAATCAGATTCGGAAGTTCTAGTTAGATCTCTTCAGGGTGCATGTGACGTGGCTTGGAATCTGGTGTATGTTTTTAGAAGGTGAAATGCAGAGACCAATCAGGGCAAGTTGATCCATCATAGTGTGAGAGAATCCAACTTTGCGGATGATGCTTTGGCTCGCGGGGGCAAGCCAGAGGAGACTTTAATAGTGTATGATAGTCTTAATTATCTTCCTTACGAGTGTGTCAATGTGATCCGGAAGGACTCACTTGGTCTTCACTACATTCTCCCTCCGGGATTTGTATCCTTAGATTTTCCTGTCTTCTTAATAAAAAAATAACTTTTAGTCAGTCTGATTAGAGCACGTAGACCTAAGATGAAATTTGAGGATTAGTGTAGAAGAACTTCCTAGAATTTTTGTATTGTAGAGATTTTGTGAGTTTTCTACGAAATAAATCCCTATCTGGATACGAGCAGGTATAGGTGGCTCTGGAACAGATGTACCTAGGGGTAAAACCCGAAAACTCTGCTTTGAACTAGACTCGAACGGGAACTGGTGCATGAAAACGGGCCTTGATGCACTCTTGATTATGACACTCATGGGGGTTATGCTTAGGATAATTCTCATTTTTATTAAGAACCATTATGAAGGGATTATGAGTATATACATCCTCAATGAATTTTTTTTTATGATTATGGATTATATCTATAAACTATTCAATTTATGTTAAGTGTTTTACAAGTATGTAATTAGGTATTTTGATTCATAAACTGATCAAGTTTATGACAATGTTTAGAAATAGTGCCTAGTTGAAGAAATGGAAACCGTGTCAATGCACGCACTCCATGTAGGGATTTCCCTCCTGCTCAATATAATTATAGTGCAGCTGGTGATATAACTGGTGCTGATCAGCTTATCACCATACTGGGACAACTCACTCAGGTTATGAATAATAACCTTACCCATATGGAGCATCCTAATCCACAGCGTGGAGGATCAATGTTATATCGCTTCATCAGGAAACAAACACCAACATTCAATGAGAGTTCAAATCCCTTTGTACCTGAGCAATGGATAAATTCTTTAGAGAAAATATTCTATGCCTTGGGAGTAGTGAAAGGGAAAAAGTTATCATGGTAGTTTACCGCCTCACTGGAGATGCTGATCAATGGTGGTCAATGATACAGAACACGAATGAAGATGATGAAGTATCAGATATGGAATGGAGGGAGTTCAAAGAGATGTTCTTCGAAAAATACTTTTGTTGAGACCTTCAAGCAGATATGGAAAGGCAATTTCTGAGTCTGAGGCTGAAAGAGGATGAGAATGTCACAAAGTATGAGGCTAAATTTATAAGGTTAGCGAGGTATGCTAAAGATTATATATTTAACCCAAGAAGTAAGATTGATCATTTCATTGATGGGTTAAAACCATTTCTCCGTCGAGCATTAGTCTCACAAATGTTCTTGTCGTACGAAGATATTGTCTCATCTGCTATCAAGATAGAAAATGAATTCTCTAAGTACTATGACTTTAAAGCAAATCAATATAAGAAGAGATCTGCTAATCATTCTGGAAATGGAAATAAGGGGATGAAGGGAAAAGTTGAAAATCCATTCTGCAGTAAATGTGGGAAGAAACACCCAGTTACTTGCTTAAATGGAATGGGAGCCTGTGACAAGTGTGGTGAAAAAGGCCACCAACCTCATGATTGCAAGGGAACGAGGGTTTCTGTCAATGTGGAATTCTATAATTATATAGAGATGGGACATTATAAAAATGAATGTCCTAGGCGTCAGGGGAACTTACCTCAAGAAAGGCCATGGGATCAAGGCCAAGCTTACGCTATCACTACTATAGAGGTAGAAGCTCCGAAAGATGTGGTGGCAGGTAATATAATAGTTTCCTCAAGTCTAGAAAATGATTTATTTGATTCTGGATCATCGCATTGTTTCATATCTTCCCAGTTTTCTAAGAAAATTAGATATTTCCAATTTGATTTAACAAGAGAGTTTTTAGTCAAAACCCCTAAGGAAAGTATCTTTGCTACAAAGTTCTGGGGATCTGTTCCCATTAGGGCATATAAATGTTCTTTATCTGCTGATCTTATCATCATACCCATGAAAGAATTTGATATAATCCTCGGTATAGATTGGATTTCGGACCATGATGCGAAGATTTATTGTAAGAAGAAGGAGGTTACAATTTTTGATGATGATGATAAAGAACACCTTATCTTTAGAGTAGAATTGTCACCACCTAATTCTTATCTAGATCCACCCCTAGTAGCTCAACTAAATTTAATTATTGGGGAGGAAGAGAATGAAATAACTATGGGAGAGGAAAGGAATGTTCAAATAGAGTATTTACCTATTGTGAAAGAATATGTAGATGTGTTTCTGGAAGATTTACCAGGACATCCTCTAGAACGAGAAGTTGAATTTTCCATTGATTAAATTCCTGGATCAAGGCCTATATCAATGACCCCTTAAAGAATGGCCACTGTGGAATTAGTTGAACTAAATAAACAACTAGAGGAATTGAGTAATAAGGGATTTATTTTCCCTAGTTTTTCTCCATTGGGGGCCCCTATTCATTTTATTAAAAAGAAAGATGGATTTATGAGGTTATGTATCGAGTACATGAAGATCAATGCTATAACAATAAAGAACATGTATCCCCTACCTCGCATTGATGATTTATTTGACCAACTGCATGGAGGTCAATACTTTTCAAAGATTGACCTTCGATCAGGATACCATCAGTTGTGTGTGAATAAGGAAGACATTCCGAAGACATCATTTCGAACTAGGTACGGGCATTTCGAGTTTACATTAATGCCTTTTGGGATGACTAATGCACCCTATGTATTCATGTATCTAATGAACAATGTTTTCAAGGAATATCTTGGTGATTATGTGGTGGTCTTTATTGATGATATCTCGGTATACTCCAAATGCTACGAAGATCATGAAAATCACTTGTGTATTATCTTGAAGACTCTGAGAAAACATGAATTATATGGGAAGTTTATCAAGTGTGAATTCCGGCTTCAAGAGATTTCTTTTCTTGGCCATATTTTCTCTAATGATGGAATTTCCGTTGACCCTTCTACGCCCAAGGTAATCCAAGAATGGCCAGCACCGATGAGTATAACTGAAGTATGCAGTTTTATTGGTTTAGCAAGTTATTATCAACATTTCGTCCAGAACTTTTCCTGGTTGGCTAACCCATTAACACAGCTCACACGTAAAGGGGTTAAATTTGTTTGTACAAAAGAGTGTGAAGAATGTTTTGAAGAACTGAAGTGAAGAATAGCCAATTCTCTTATATTGAATCTACCATCAGGGAATGATGGGTTCATTATTTATAGTGATGCATCAATGAAAGGACTTGGTTGTGTCTTTATACAGAATGATAGACTTATTACTGATGCATCACGACAGCTGAAAATTAATGAGTAAAACTATCCTACTCATGATCTTGAGTTAGCTGCTGTAATCTTTGCATTGAATATATGGAGGCATTATCTCTATGGTGAGAAATGTGAGATTTATACTGATCACAAGAGTTTGATGTATATTTTCTCATAGAAAGAACTCAACATGAGAAAAAGGGGATGGCTTGAACTACTCAAGGATTATGATTGCACGATACACTACCACCAGGGAAAGGAAAATAAGGTGGAAGATTCTTTGAGTAGAAAGGATCATGGAGTTTTGAATGTGATGAGAATTGAAAGGGATCCTATTTTCATGGATCTAGTGAATATAGAGATGGGAATCACCATGGAAGGTGAAACATCAATGCTTTTTCAAATGGTTGCCAAACCATCTTTACTAGAAAGGATAAAGGGTTCTCAGACCAGTGATGATGAGTAAAAAAGGAAGATTAATGTTGTGAATGATGGGAAATTGAGTGACATTGTGTATGAAGATGGAATTTTGATGTTTGGGAAGAGACTTTGTGTTCCCAATATACCTGATCTAAAAAGAGAATTGTTGGATTATGCTTATAGTTCCAATTTCTCTATACACCCTGGGAGAACCAAAATGTATAGAGATTTGAAGGAACATTTTTGGTGGGACAACATGAAGAGGTAGATTGCTGATTTTGTGTCAAGATATATGGTTTGTCAACAAGTGAAAGCTGGAAGGCAATATCCTGGTGGAGTATTGCAACCTCTTCTCAAACCTGAGTGGAAATGGGATTATGTCACGATGGACTTTGTCATGGGACTACTAAAGACTCGTAGAAGGAATGATGCAATATGGATCATTGTTGACCGTATTACCAGGTTAGCACATTTTCATGATATAAGGGAGGATTTACCACTTGAACGTCTAGTGAGAATATATATTAATGAGGTTGTGAGACTTCATGGAGTACCCCTATTGATTGTCTCAGATCGTGATCCCCATTTTACATCAAGATTATGGAAAAGTCTTCAGAAGGCCTTGGATACTGAACTTTGTTTGAGAACTTCTTACCACCCTCAAACAGAAGGACAATCAGAACGAACTATTCAAACCGTAGAAGACATGTTGAGATCATGTTCACATGACTTTTTGGGTATGTGGGATCAATATTTAACAATGGTAGAATTTTCCTATAACAAAAGCTTCCATTAAATCATTCGGATGGCAACATAAGAAGTGTTATACGGAAAGAGATGTCGCACACCAACCTTTTGGGATGATGTTGGTGAAAGAAAACTTGTTGGCCCGAAACTAGTGGAGGAAACAATGGAAAAGGTAAAGGTAATCCAAAACCACATCAAAGCAGCTCAAAGTAGGAAGAAGAGCTATGCTGACAACCGAAGAAAGGATTTGGAATTTTAGGTGGGAGATCATGTCTTCTTGAAGGTATCTCCATGGAAGGGAGTTATATTTTTTGGAAAGAAAGGTAAATTTATTCCCAGGTACATCGGACCTTTCGAAATTCTAGAACGAATTGGGGCTGTAGCTTACCGTTTGGCAATGCCGCTAAGTCTCTCTAAAGTTCACGATGTGTTCCACGTATCACTGTTGAGAAAATACATGGCTGACCCAATGCATGTACTCACATATGAGGAATTAGAACTAGAACCCGATATATCTTATTGCAAATATCCCATCAAAATTCTTGATATGATAGAACAAGTGCTGGGAAGCCGGACGGCTTGTCTGGTAAAAGTTTTATGGATAAACTATAAGATAGAAGAGGCAATGTGGGAACCCGAGGAACTTATGATGAAGAACCACCTGAGTCTTTTTATGCAGAAATATTCTAGAAATTTCGAGGACAAAATTAGTTGAACGAGGGGAGAATGTAACACTCTAATTTCTATGGTACACTTCTATTTGAATAGTATAGTAGCGTGTGTTGTACGCAACTCTGAGATTCTAACACGCCGCAACCAATCAAAGTAACCATTATGAATAGTAATACCCACTTTTTGAAATTTTATACATTTTATTATTAAAAATGGACCTCATTTTTGGATTCGGAATAGTGAAATTATCCTAGGATGAAATTTTGGTACTTTTTGGATAACTTTTATATTTTGATGAATAGTGAAAATTACTAAATTTTAATTAAAAACAAATTTTTTAATCAAAATAATTAATAGTGATAAATTATTAATTTGAGTGGCTTTAAAGTATATTTAGAATATATTTTTACCATTTAATACAATGGTGGTCATTGGACATAATTTCACAATTATACCAGACATAAACAAGTATCAATATTTTGATAATTATTATATCTTAAAAACACGTTTTTTGTTTTGGCAGCGAGAATTAATTTTAAATTAATTTCTGCCACTTCTGTGTTTTGAATTTGGAAAAATGGATTCGATATTTGGAATTAGGATTTCCAAATTGTGTAAATAGGTAACTTTTATTTTGAGACATTCTGAATAATTACTTCGGTAAATATTTTATTTACCATGGTTAAAGGGTAACTCCGGTAAATAAGGGTAAAAAAATAATATTATAATAATAATAAATTACCCTAAAACGTATCCTAACCTTATTGGGGATACATGTTCGACCATGGCCATCTTTGGGTCGATTTTGGGACCCCATGAAGCCACTTGTTGGTGATAAGGACACATTATATTAATTAAGTTAAAATAAATAAAAAAATAACAAAAGTATATATCTTTTAGAAAAACAATTTTTACATAGGGTTATATATGTTGGATTTTAGATTATAAATTTTCATTATAAATATAAAAATATTATCCATATAATGGTATTTTGTTTATAATTTTTACACATTGAAAACGTAAAAATATATATTACACAATAATGATGCAGTATTTTCCTTATTAATGAATGAATCAAATAATTGATATTATAAGTGTTAAAATATATATAATTTGAAAGTTTTGATGAAATAAACGAATTTTATTGGTTAATATGACATGTTAGTATTGCTTAAATGATTTTGGTTTGAATTAATAAAGCTGTTAAGATTTTAAAAAAATCAATTATTGAGTAGTGTCAAAATTGACATAAACGAGTTTTTAAAACAAATATTATATTAATAATTTATATTCTATTCTTAAAATCTATGGTTAGGCCAAATGAATAATATAATTATTGGTATATCATTAATAGACCACTTTCGGATCACTTGTATGTATATAGTAATTTTATTAACTATATATATAAAAATACAAAGTGACATGGTAAGTGTCAAACTAATTAACTAAGAGTTAAAACTAAATGATAAGGTTAATATAATGACCCAAACCTATTTAAATTCTACTGGTTGAGTGGTTTTCGACCCATACCCACCTTAAACTTTAAAAAATCCACTTTGGAGCCATTAGAAACTGAATATCAATTTATTATAAAATAATATTTCTATATTTTCATAAGGTGCCCCTCCTCCCCCTTATAAAATGTCGCCACTTATAACCAATTAATCACACCTTCAAAGACTTTTGGGTCATCCAACCCCATCCCAAATACTCTACCAACTTCCCTCACTTTGACATAGAGGCCTTATTTTGATCAGAAAGCCAACCTAACGAGCCCTTTTGATCAAATCAAAAGGAAGAACCCGAAGTAGAGGTAACGTCTTCACCACCCTCTTTAAAGTTCATTTCCTTGTCAACTTCTTCATTCCTTGTTATTTCCATTCAAAAATAATAACTCAATTACATTTTATATACTGTGATGTTATTATAATTATGGAACAAACAAATTCATTATTCTATCTATCCCTTGAATGACATGTCACCAAACGTGCGTACATACGACCTACCGTCTCCACATTGTGGTGTAATTGTTATTCATTATACTATTATTTAAATGGGTATAATAATGATGTATAATTCATTCAAATAATAAATATAACATGATAATGATTCTTTCTATATTATATACCATCCAATTATATATTATTTTAATATCAAAAGAGTGATATTGTCGCTCATGCGTACGTACAGATTACCGTCTCCACGAACGCGATGAGTTTCATTCCCCATCATATCCATTAAAGAATAAATTTTATTGGACGATTAAAAATAATATTTAAGGACTTAATATCATTCTGGATATGAGTATGATACAAACTATCCATAAAAAACATGACTTGTATAAAAAAATGAGTAAGTAAACACCCAAAAAGACGATAATACTTTGATTTTATTAACAAAGCGATGTTAAAAGATCATATATGATATCATATTAATATATATGATTATTTTATGACTCAATAACAATTATTTCACCATTATACAGGAGTTTGGCCTACCATCAACCAAGGGAAAGTACAGGGTAAGGGTTTATTTCACAATCTCTTCATTATCCGAGGATGTTTATACGTAATTATTTATTGGGACCTCTTTATCATCCACATCCATGTTTCTTAAAAATGTATTTCAAAACATTCTTAATATTTTACAGAATATTGCTTAAAGTCATTTATAACCTTGTTTGACTTTTTATAAAAAGTTTATAAAGGAATCTTTCAGTCGTTTTCCAAACAAGGTCTTTTTAACCTTTTTGACAGAAATAAGTTAAGAATGTATTTTTTTAACTTATTCGGCGTATGCGACTATTTTACGCCGTTATAAATTCTTCAAAGCCTACCTTACAAGCTTATAATAATATTTTCAAAGTAGATGTTTTATTTTATAATTATGTGACTTTTAAATAATTTACAAAAAGAGATATTTCTCTCAAATAGTTTTCATTTCATCTATGTCAACATCCATTGATTGAATTTAATCTTATTTGAAGTTGATTTATTATGATACAAAAAATCCATATTGTATTGAAGGTTTTATAATATGTTTCACTGTGGATGTGTTATTTTCATACCATTAATGGTTTTAGGAGAAATTATTGACATTTCGTATTCGAGTTTTAATACGAATGTTTATGTTATGTTTAAACCTGTTCAAATGAGGAATGCATTGGACTTAATAAGTGACAGGTGAAGCCCTCTATAGCTCCTCGATGCATCGGTAGGTCTAATGAGACAAACTAGTGTCCTGGCATGAGGCCTTGAAAAAATATTATTTTTAGTCTTTACACGAGGCCTTGGCTATGTGGTGATGATAGTCTGAAATTATGCATTCCGTTATTATAAAAGTGGTTATTGATATTGAATGTGATTATTCGACTAATATAATATCCTTGTGAATTAGTAAATGGCATTATTTCATTTTATCAATGCCATATTATGCTGAAGTTGAAGTTTAAAAGGCTTTTGTTTTAGTTATACATTTCCTTGAATGTTTATGTTTATTTATGAAATTTTCCGCTATATTGTTATCCTTACTGCGTATCTGAGCTCAACCCTTTCAATGTTTTATTTTTCCCAGGATGTGAGGAAGTAATTTATGAATGACCTGCAGGGATAATATGAGGGGATATGAAGACAAGATTTTGTTGTTTTAGTTTTCATTTTTATGATATAATGTAAGAATTATGAATATATCTAGTGTTTCCATGGCTACTAAACCAATCAGTCTTTAGAGATTTGATCTTTCTTGTGATCATACCAATGTTATGTAATAATGCACCGACTATAGGTAACTGGGGTAGGGGAGTTACATATTCCAAGAACTTTTGGTAGTTCCTAATAAACCTTCTATTGATAACCACCATGAGAATCATCATTCTTTTAATTTCCATTAAAGAAACTTGCACATGCACTAGGAGAGAATGACACTCCCAACAACCCTGACATTCCTTCCAAGTCCATTTCAACCATAAAATCTCTATCCATCACATCAATTTAAGATTTTATCTTTATTATGAAATACTGAGATATAATATCATATCATATTCCCATCTTATTACTTCATGAATTCTTCTTCTTATTCAATAATATCATAGGTGTTAACAGAACAAGATTATGAAAATGGTGTGCATACATTGTCATTGTCTTATCAGCCTCCTCTTGTATGAAAATTTCCTTATGCTTGTTCAACATCATCGACACTGGATAGAACTGGTCAGTGAAAGTAACTTTGATGTCCTTCACCTCTAATCCCATAGGCTTCCTCACCTCTACCATCATGTGCCATTATATCCTACTCAATCCTTCTAGCATGGAGGTGGAACACATCTCGATTAGTTCATCAGGTATCTCTAAAAACCAAAAATAGTCCATCCTTCTCACCTACTCTTTAAAATCATAATGATCATTTAAGACTTTGAACAATGATGAGTTTTTGTGAATGAATTCTTGAGAATGAGTCCAAAAATCACCCCAATGAGGTTCCAAAACTGGACCCTAAACAAGAGTTGGTGGCGGTTATTGTCTCAATTATTGGATAGTACATACAATCACCTCTACTAGATATAATTCCACAAGAATATTTCATCACTAAGGCTCAGTATTAACTACCTACTGGATTTGATTTCCATGCCTTCTTCGAGGCATGATGCTACAAGAAACATGCAAAAAACAATGAAGGCATCGGGTTAACACTCAAATAGATCAACAAGAGAAATTAATCCTTAAATATAGATATATAATATTTTGATGAAACCCAGTCAAAAATAAAACTAGATAAAAGAGTAGAACTGATCCTCAAGATTTCATTCCAAAAACACCCCTGGTGACATCATGATTATTTCGGTGAGAGATGGCCATGAACTCAACCACAACTATCGTATATGTCTTGAAAATATTTCATAGTGCATAATAAGATCAAGGAAAAAATATAACCCTTTATGTATAATAAATGTTTTTAATGAAACAACCTAGGTACTATGGGATCATTATAGCTGATCCGGAACTGACATGGCCCGAAGGGTGCTCCCGATCCCTACAGTTTGGCGACTAGCACCTAGAATCCTACAATGTGAAAGTGGGAACAAATCATGCACAATTATTTTTGAAGAGTGATAAAAAATATTTATTTAAGTAAAATAAACTCTATATGGGGAGTTGTACCAAAAATCAAATAGGTATAAACAACCGAAATTACTACATTAGTGTACTAGAACAAAATTGGACAGATAACAAGAGCCCCAACAGATGCAAATCTTGAAGCCCGTAGATCAGTAGCTAAAACCACCCTTATATAGTTATTTACAACTACTCGAACATGAAAAAAGCGACTATACAAACAATTGATGAAATAGATAGGATATGAATTAAAATCCTAGAATCATTTCACCAATTATTCCATAATATGATTCTAATATTAAATTATCCATAGAAACAACTTTCAATTTCTAAAAAAGGTGTGGAATTTAAAAAGGTTTTTTTAGAAATCCTGATTTATTTTTCAAATGATGTAAATACTTTAAAAAATATCTAAATTCAACATTTTAAATAAAACAGATTATACAAATTATATAGAATGTAAATAAGTTTATAAACATTGGAATACAATTTTATCTCAAATATAAACATTCGAGAATCATGGTCATCTACCAAGATGTATGATAGTTTTGGGCTATAAAACTCCACAAACTCTACATGACTCATATATATATATATACACACACACCCCCTTTGAGACTAGTCAAGATATATTCTTCACAATCCCTTCAGAGATGTTACTTTTTCATTCATGTTTTTGAATGTTGTAAATCCTAAAGTATTGTCCAAACTGAGACAATATATATGACCACTTCCATGTTCTCTAATAAAAAAATTATCGGAAATTTATTTTTAAAACAGTTTAAAATTCAATTAATCCATTTCTCGAATTCCAATCCAGACAATTTCTATTTAAAAATAAAAATGGGAGTTTAATAAAAACCCCTTTTCAAAGGGAAAACACAATATTTTCTAAAAAACCATTATAATCCATTTTGAAATACACCAATTTGAAATAAATCTCATCAAATAAATCTCATCATTCTTGTCCCACAAATAAATTCAACAATTTAATTTCAAAAAAAAAAATGAATCAATTTCCCAAACATACCCCAATTCAATAGAATTGGGGGTTTCCCCAATTTCATAAGAAAAATCCAATTTCTAAAACCAAATCCCCGAATTCAATCAAATTGGTTTCTTAATAAAACTAATTACTGTAATTTCATTTAATTGAATTTAAATCAAACAATTTAATATTAATCAAAAAATATAGGGTAAAACAATTGAGCCATTGTAATAGAACCACTTACCTTCGGATCAACCGATCTTAAAACAGAAATCCAAAAGTAGAATTTTCCAATGAAACTGATGAAAATGGAATCATGGAATCCCAAATGAATCCTAGATCTGAAAAGGAGGGTGTAGATTCACAAAAAAAATGGGGATCTACAAACCCTAGAGAGGAGAGGATAGATATCTTGATATAGATAATGGGAAGAGGAAACCAATTGAGAGAAGATCTAGCATCGTTCTATAATATTTCAGTGTCCCTCAGAAGTGTTCAAAGGGGAAAGCTAATATTTAGATCCTCCAATGAAGAAGAAACTTAATAGGGGTTGTATTGGTCTATTGGGGACATAAAAAAGAGGTTGCAGGTATTTTGAAATTTATTTTTTCATTAACTAATTATGGATGCATGATTTGTTGGGCGGAACCCCAAGGGTTTAATAAATAGTGCACCTTAGTCATGTACCCCTTATAATGGGTTACATGGTTTCTCTTGTGTCAGAACACGATTTTTCAACCCATGCACCAACCATGAAATCCTTTAATTTATGTGCTTACATGATTTTCGTTGAGAGAGTGCACAGTTTGGGAAAACCATGTGACAACTGTGCATAACCCAGAAACAGTAAAAAAATCCAAAGAATTCACCCAAATAAATCCCAAACGAAACCCAACTGAAGAATGATTTAAATATGGTTTTCGGAATACATGGAAAATGTAACAAGATTTCATAGATATTTCATGGTTTATATATTTAGATTAAAAGAGAAAATATTTCTAAAAAATCCCCTGATCATTTTAAAAAATGGATACATTTTCGATTATACAACAAGAAACCTATTCCATAACCAGTAATGAACATATCACATAATTATTTTCACAGATTATATCCATCTAAAAATGTCATCTGTACTAAATTTACTCATAACCTATGGAAAATAGAAACAAAATATGGGGTGACCTTTAATTCAGAGTAAGTAAAGGAATAAAACTAAGGAAATAATTACATAAATATGGATAAAACATAATTATAGGTTTATTTAAACAATACGTATTCATAATAAACCTAAAACTCGATGCATGAAATATTCTTAATATTAATTAGAAACCTATTTAACAATAATACTGATCTCATGATGATGGAATTCATAATTTCATACAAAAAAAAACCTATATCCAAGGCCTCGTTCCACGGTAATATCTTATTATGGGAAGATGAATACAGTAAAACCCACCATGTTTTGTCTCATGAGACCTTTTGATGCATCAGAGGGATTTATAATATTGGGCCCCACCCATCAATTGAATAAGTCTTTTTCATTCGTGATAATAGTGAATTTGAATTATCTTACCATTCCCACATGAAAATATTACTGAATAAAACATTCCTATCCATAGAATAAAAAATATGACAATCAAATACATAATCTACATATGTTATTAGTTAATCATAAATAACAACTAAAATACTTTTAATCATTCCAATAAAATGGATAACATTATTGTAACCCTAAAATAGAAATAATTTATATTTTAAAAAACACATAAACAATATTACAATAATCTTTTTTATTAGAATAACAAAATAAGGAACACCAATTATTTTCCTCATGTTAGTAAAATGGAGAACATTATCCTAACCCATCTTGATGATGAATGTGGATATATAACTTTAAAATTTTCATATTTCCAATAATAATCCATATTAAAATAATATAATATGGAATACTAATGCATTGTTTCATTTTAATAAAATAAAATAAATTCTTGGCGAAAATAATCCAATATGAATTATGTAAAATGTGATTTTCACAGCATACAGTTCAATGGTAAAAATCTAATTCAATACTATAATAACATGATCATAATCTATACATATAAATAAGGAATATTGTTTTATGATAATTTAACCAAAGTAAAAAAATGAATCATTGAAGGCTATTAACATAAATGAAAACTACCATAGCAAAAATAATGCTTTGAATAGTCACACAAAATAATTAATTATGAATCTGGTTGTTTGATTATTCTTGTCGAATATCCCAAATGATAAAATTTATATATTAGAGGATAAATAATGAAATATAATCCATATTATGGTAAATAATTTTGATAATAATATGTTATGTGGAAATTTAATTTTAAGAGATATTTTAAAAAAATTAACACTAACATAACATATATATTGACATGTAGCATTCAATGGTATCTTTTGAAATGGTGACATGGAAGCTTGAATGTCATATGTTTTAAAAATAATCACCAATAAAATAATTAATAATATTTTTTATTAAATATGAAATTTCTAAAGAAGGAATGTAAAATATAATTTAATAAGGTATTTGGGTGGGATAACACATCCGTAGAAATAATACATTAATTTTGAGACAATATAACTCAAGTAAACGAGAAGTGAGTTATCAATAACCCTTATGGGAATCCAAATTTATGAAGAATAAATCTTCAAAATGGGGTTTATATTTTAAAAATTTATAATATTAGATAATACTATATAATAAAATCACTTTTCATGATATTACCACTATATACACAATAATATCAAGAGAATGATCAAATAATCATTGAGAAAAACATGAGTTACCGAAAAAAATTATGTGTGGAGTGAAACATTAGTTAAAATAAATTTAAAAAAATAATATTATTCAGATTAGTTAATCCCATGAATTTATAGGAAATAATTTCTATAACATTCAAAGGATAGTAAATAAATAAAATAAAATACAATAGTAACATAGTGCATAACAAGAAATATGTCTCAATGAATCAGAGTTGAGACCACGAAAACTCATGTGGATTGAGAAAAAAAATTTCAAACCCACTTGAATTAGTAGACCTAAAATTGACCTAAAAATACTATTATTAAAATTTAAATTATGACATGACATCCCAAAGAATAAGTATATAAAGAAAATGAAATAAATATTCTGAATTATATAATAAAAATTATCATATCAAGGGCTTTTATATTAGATTCCATACCATGGTTCTAATAATAGTTTATGAAATTGGAGACAACAATAAAAAAAATATCTAACGTAATCATATATTTAATAACATTACTCATAACTATAACCATTAAGACTCCTCATTTATAATCATTATATAAGTATTTATTTTTTATTTTTTTACAATTTTCAATACTTTTTATATGTATTAGTTATCACTTTAAGCTAGTTTCATAACTGTAATGTTGGTATATATTTTTCTTCCAAATTCCATCATTATTTGATCATGTAAGGTATTTCAAAATATCATCAATGTTATTTTATATCTCTATAATGACACATGATAGAATTTTTGGTTATGATACATGGGTTTGAAACCAATTAGAAGTGTGTTTTGATGATTTTTAATGAATGAATAGTGTTTTCTTAATCAATGTGTCAAAATTTAGTATAAACCGACCCAAACATGAACACATCATGATTAATGATTGATTATTATGAGGATTAGTTGTAACATAATTATACAATAATATTAATGATCTTATTTAGTTCCTATTGTTTCCATGTCTTGAAATACCAAAGAATTATAAAATGAATAAAATTTATATAAATTCATTACATAAAAATAAGGGATCATTTTATTCTTATTTCACACATTTTAAACAATTGAACTAATGATAATATTTTTAAATCTTATCATTAATAGGATTTCCAATTTTTTATACGAGAAACATAATGATATCATAAGAAACATATTTATCCTTTAGTCACATCCTAGTAACCAATCATTTATGTATAAGAAGAATATAAAAATTAAAATAAATGGGTTTGTAGATTCAATAGTCCACATGTACACTTGGTAAATGGTTTCTTTTTCTATAGAACAATTAAAATAATTAATATGGTTTATTTTTTTTCCAAATAATAAAAATGATATCAGTATTGTAAAACCTCAATCGTACCCAGTTCACTTCTCTTTGAATAATACAACAGTGTTTGTTGTACGCAACATTGAGTTCTAACACACCACAACCAATCAAACTAGCTGTTATGAATACTAATACCCACTTTTTGAAATTTTATAAATTTTATCTTTCAAATTTTACTTCATTTTTGGATTCAGAATATCGAAATTAGCTTAGGGTGAATTTTTGGTATTATTATGAAAACATTCAATTTTTGATGAATAATGAAAAACACTAAGTTATTGTTTAAAATCAAATTTTTTTTAAATAATTATTTATTTTATTTAAATTTATTTTAGGTCAAAATTGATACATAATACCTATATAAGTTCAACGTAATTCATTGGAGTCAGTTTATAATAATATTAGATATATATTAATTTTATTGAACATTATACCGTCTTTTTCCCACATCCAAGTAGCATTTGCAAATTTACATAAAACATAATTTTACAGCTTATGTGAGTTGAATTTTAAAACTCTGAGAGAAATTTTTGATATAATTAAGTGAAATGTTGTTCAATAAGATGAAAATAATTTCTGGTGAATAGTAACTTTTTACTTTTATTTACCACGATTAAAAGTAAATAGGGTAATTAAGGGTAAAAATGATATTATTATTAATCTAACTCATGTACTAATTCTATTTGACAAGTGTAATTCAACCAAAAAAACCATAGGAATAAAATATTATCATTTAGGTCCACTTGGATTAGATTAAGACATTTATTATTATTTAATTCAAAGAGTTAAAAGTGTTAAAATTAAAGTTTATTAACTAAAAGAAATTTCATATAGGGTTAAATATAAGATTAATTCATCTATAAATATTCGTTAGAAATCAAAAAATATTTCCTACATAATCGTATTTTATTTATATTTTTTAGACATTAAATAATTTAATTTATTTATGACACAATGATGATGCAGTAATTACCTAATTAATGAAATATTAAAATATTTCATATTATAAATATCTACAGAAATGTAATTTGAGACTTTTTATGAATTAAAATAATTTTATAGGTTAATATGACAAATTATATTTGGTTAGATGAATTTTTCTTGAAGTAATAATGTTGTTATAAATTTAGCAAAAAAAAAATACCAAATAGTGTCAAAAATGACATAAAAGAGTTTTTAAAACAAATATTATATTATTAATTGATATTCTATTTGTAAAAATCAAAGGTTCTTCCAAAAGAATTAAAAAATGATAGTAGTATCATTAATAAACAACTTGGGTTTCTTTTGGAAGTATATAGTATGTTTATTAACCATATAATATAAAAATACAAAGAGACATGGTAAATGTCAAACTATTTAACTAAGAGTTAAATCTCAAAGATAAAGTTAACATAGTAACCCAAACCTGTATAAAACCTATTGGTTGCATTTTTTTCGACCCATACCCACCTTATCCTTTAAATAATTCATTTTGGATCCATTATATATAGAAAATGATTTTATTATAAAATAATATTTCTAGCTTTTATTAAGGTTCCCCTCACCCCTCTTATAAAAGGGCACTCCCACTTATCTCTAATTCACAAATTCCAAGCCATTTGGATCAAAAAAACTCTGCCCAAATACCCTGTCAAATATCCTCAATTCATCTTAGATGAATTACTTTAGTCAGAATTCCATCCTAAGGATCCCTTTTGATCAAATCAATAGGAAGAACCCGAAGAAGAGGTAAATATTTCATCACCTCTTTCAAGTTTCTTTCTTCTTCCACTGCCTTTTTATTTGTTGTTTCCATTCTAAAATAATAACTCCAGTATCTTATATATACTGAAATGTTATTATAAATATTGTAAAACCAAATTCATTATTCTATCCATCCTTTGAATGACATGTCACCATATGTGCGTACGTACGGCTTACCGTCTCCAAATCGTGGTGTAATTGTTAGTCAATACATTATTATTTGGATGAGTATAATAATGATTTGTAATTGATGTAAATAATAAATATAACATGATAATGATTCTTTTTATATGATATACCATCCAATTATATGTTATTTTGATATCAAAAGAATGATATTGTCGCTCGTGCGTACATACAGATTACCATCTACACGAACGCAATGAGATTCATTCTCCATCGTATCCATTCAAGACTAATTTTCATTATATGATTAAAAATAATGTTTAATTACTTAATATAATTTTGAATATGAATAATATACATCCTATCCATAACAAACATTACTTACTTAACAAATCATATAAAGGAAAACGAATCAGTTAACACCCGAAAGGACAATTATACTAAAATATTATTGACAAAGCAATATTAAAAGATCATATATGACATCATATTAATGTAAATGATTCTGGTTTAATTTAATAAAAAATATTTCACCATTATATTTGAGGTTAACCTACCCTCAACCAAAGAAATTGTATATGGTAAGTGTTAATTTCACAGTCTCTTTATTATCTGAGGTTGTTTTTACATAAGTATCTTTTGGGACATCTTTATCATCCACATCCATGTTTTCTTAAAAATTTATTTGAATTTTTTTTTAATATTTATTAAAATATGGGATAATTTCATTTATACCCTTTTTTGACTTCTTATAAGATTTTTTAAAAGAATCTTTCCATCATTTTCCAAGTAAGGTACTTTATAACCTTTTCGACAAAACTATGGTAAGAATGTCTTTTTTAACTTATACGGTGGGTTGGGATATTTTCTGCCATTATAACATCAAAACAAATTCCCTTACAAGCTTATAAGAATATTTACAAATTAAATGTTTTCTTTTATTATTATATTAATTTTAAAATATTTCAAAATAGAAAGAGGTATTTCTCTAAAAAAAGGCTTTGATTTCATCCATGTCAACATCCTTTGATGGATTGTAAGCTTCTTTGAAGTTGATTTATTATGATAAAACACATCCAATTTTTATTTATGGTTTTATAATATGTTTTAATGTGGATGTGTTATTTTTAATCCATTCATGGTTTATGGATAATGTATTTTCATTTTGTATGCTTGTTTTATTATGAATGTTTATCTTATGTTTAATCCTTTTCATATGTGGAATGCATTGGACTTAGTAAGTGACGGGTGGATCTCGCTATAGCTCCTCGATGCATCAATAGGCCTCATGAGACAAAATAGTGTCTTGTAACAAGGCCTTGATAAAATCTTATTTGTAGTCTTGGTAGGAGGCCTTGACTATGTGGTTATGAAAGTCTGGCATTATGAATTCCATCATTATGAAAGTGGCTATTGATATTTCATGAGATTATTGGACTAGTAGGATATCCATGTGAATAAGTAAATGGAATTATTTGGTTTTTATCTTTTTAATACTATGCTTAAGTTCAAGTTTAAAAGGCTTTGGTTTTAGTCTTATACATTGCCTTAAATGTTTATGCTTCTTTATGAAAGTTTTCTCTATATTGTTATCCTTAATGCACATCTGAGCTCACCCCTTTCTATGTTTTATTTTTCCCAGTATGAGAAGAAGTATATCATGACTAACTTGTAGGGATAGTCTAAGGGGTCTTCGTGTTATCTATGGAAACAATTTTGTTGTTGTTTTCCATTTTATGATGTAATTTAAATCTTGTGAATGTATCTAGTACTTCCAAGGATACTAAACTATTTGGTCTTTCGAAACATGATATTTTGTGATCATGCCAATGTTATGTAATAATGCAATGACTTTAGGTATCTAGGGTTGGGGTTTTAAAGTTGGTATCCGAGAAAGTTCATTACAATCATTGGAAACTAGATTTACATAAACTCTGATTAGAGCACATAGCCCTAATATATACTTTGAGAATTAGTATAGAATAACATCCTTAAATTATGGTATTGTAGATATTTTTTGTGTTTTACAAACAATACATCCCTATCTGGATATGACTTGGTAGAGGCATCTATGGCACATATGTACCTATGGGTAAAACCCAAAAACACCACTTTGAGCAATACTCGAACGGGAACTGGTGCACAACAATGGGCCTTGCTGCACTTTTGGTTACGACACTCCCGGAGAATATTCTTAGGATAATTCTAATTTTGGTTACAAACCATTAAGAAGGGTTTGTGATTATATTATTCCTCAAAGAAAACATTTTTTGTGATTATGGATTATATCCATAGACTGATCAGTTTATGTTATTTTTTTTACATGTTTGGATTTATGTATTTTGATCCATAAACAAATCTAGTTTATGCCATTGTTTAGAAAGGGTGCCTAGTGGAAGGAATGGAAACCGTATCAATGAAATCACTCCATGTATAATTTTCCCTCCTTCTCAAGATAATTATAGTGGAGCTGGTGATACAAATGGTGTTGATCAGCTTATCACCATACTGAGACAACTCACTAAGGTTATGAATAATAATCTTACCCGTATGGAGCACCCTGATCCACAGCGTGGATGGTCAATGTCAGATCACCTCATGAGACAACAACCACCCAAATTCAATGGGAGTACAAATCCATTAGTAGCTGAGCAATGGATAAATTCATTAGAGAAAATATTCCATGCCATGGGGAGTAGTGAAAGGGAAAAAGTTGTCATGGAAGTTTACTGCCTCACTGGAGATACTGATCAATGGTGGTCATTGATTCAAAACAAAAAGGAATATGATGAAGTATCAAATATGGAATGGTGGGAGTTTAAAGAATTTTTCTTAGAAAAATACATTCCTCGTGACCATCGAGAAGATATGGAAAGGCAATTTCTAAGTCTGAGGAAAAAGGAAGATGAGAATGTCACAAAGTACGAGGCTAACATTACAAGGTTAGTGAGGAATTTTTCAGATTATATATGTAACCAGAGAAGTAAGATTGGTCATTTCATTGATGGGTTAAATCCATTTCCCTGTCAAGCATCAGTTTTACAATCCTTCTCATTATATGAAGATATTGTCTCAATTGCAATCAAGACAGAAAAATAAT
This sequence comes from Viscum album, assembly GCA_963277665.1. Classification (NCBI taxonomy): domain Eukaryota; kingdom Viridiplantae; phylum Streptophyta; class Magnoliopsida; order Santalales; family Viscaceae; genus Viscum; species Viscum album. The sequence continues at coordinate 999,320,249 of OY728147.1, forward strand.
TCTCTATGTCTTACGACTTTAAAGAAAATCAAGAGAATGAGAGATCAGCTGAACACTCTGGAAATGGAAATAATGGGAAACGTTAAAAGTTGAATATCCATCCTGTATTAAATAAGGGATGAAACACTCTGGTACATTTCTGAATGGAATCAGAGTCTGTTACAAGTGTGGTGAAAAAGGTCACCAAGATCATGATTTCAAGGGGAAGAAAGACGTTGTCAATGTTGAATGATAAAATTGTAGAGAAAGGGGGAATTATGGGAATGAATGTCCTAAGCGTCAGGGGAACTTACCTCAGAAAATACCAAGGGATCAAGGCCAAGCTAATGTTACCACTACTTCTATGGTTGGAGCTCTGATAGATGTGGTGGCAGGTAATTTAATGGTTTCATTAAGTTTTGAAAATTCTTTTTTTGGTTCTGGATCATCGCCTTGTATCAAATCTTCCCAGTTTTCTATGAAAATCAGATATTTCCAATTTCATTTAACAAACATGTTTTCAGTCAAAACTCCTAAGGGAAGTAACATTGCAATAATGTTTTGTTAATCAGTCCCCATTATAGCATATAAATGTTCTTTATCTGCTAATATCATCGTCATACCCATGATTTAATTTGATATAATCCTCAGCATGGATTGGTTTTCGGACCATGATGCAAAAAATTATTGTAATAAGAAGGAGGTTAATATTTTTGATGATGATGATAAAGAACACGTTATCTTTAATGTAGAATCGTTACCACATGATTATTATCTAGATCCACCCCCAGAAGCTCAACTAAATTCAATTATTGGGGAGGAAGAGAATGAAATAACTGTGGGTGAGGAAAGGAATGTTCAAATAGTGGATATACCTAATGTGAAAGAATATGTTGATGTGTTTCCAGAATATTTTCTTGAACATCCTCCAGATAGTGAAATTGAGTTTTCCATTGATTTAATTCCTCGTTCAAGGCCCATATCGAATACCCCTTATAGAGTGGCCATTGTATAATTAATTTAACTAAAAAAAACTAGTGGAATTGAGTAATAAGAGATTTAGTTTCCCTAGTGTTTCTCCAAGGAGAGTGTCACGACCCGTTCTCAGGGCCCGTGCCATGACTACCCCAAGCTCGCCTTCCATAGGCCAGGGGCTGGCGACTAGCACCAAAGGCGTAAATCCCAAAAAAAGGGAAGGCATTTCCTTTTATATAGTAAACAAAAACACAATAGAGTACACAAGTGATGTAAGCACTATGTAAAACTGGGTACAAGGTATGTGTTGAGAAGTAAATGGGCTAGTATACAAACCCAATTGAAATTATAGTACAACTAAAAGTAATGTAAAACAGAAATATGTAAAACAACAACACTGAGTCATCCTCCGAAAATCCCACCAGAAGGGTGGGTACATATAGTCTCCTCAGATCCTCAAGTCCGGCCGTCAGCCCCATGTACGTCCAGCCAAGGGGTCCACCTCCGGGTATCGTCCAGCTCCACAAGCCTTCACCTTGATCAGTGATGTCTGTCTTTTGAATCCAACACAATGTAGTGAGGGCATAACCTATGATGGGGAGAGTATACGATACTCAGTAGGGACCCGGAGACCCCCAAAGGTCTCTCAGAATCCACGAATGATAAACCTCAAGGAAATATACAATCATGAAGTATCAACAGACTCTACTTAGGTATTTTTCCATGCATATACCTAAGTAATCAATTACGGTTCTCCTCCAATGCTCGAGCCCAAGAACAACCAGTCCACACAAGAAAACACAACCAAGTCCACACAGGAAAACACAACCCAGTCCAAACAGGAGAGCACAACCCAGTCTACACAGGAAATGAAGTCAAACACATCATTGCTAAATATTGAATTCGAGACTCATCTCACAAAGGTATACATATTTCATATAGCATTATAGATGATCAGATATAGACACTGATTTGTCTAAGTTGTTGGCCCCACATAGGATACAAGACTTGCTAAGATGTTGGACCCACATAGGATACAATACCATCTACTCTGCTGGACCCACTCAGGATACAAGTACAAAGGACATACTGCCGGACCCACGTAGGACACAAGAACAGTAGTCATCGTTGTCGGACCCTACAGAAGATTCCAGTACAGTCATCATCGCGGTCGCACCCATGGAGGATCCAAGTACATTCGTCCTCGGTACCAAACCCACGGAGGTTCCAAGTACAGTCATCCTCACTGCCGAACCCACGAAGGATTCAAGTAAAATCATCCTCGCTACCGAACCCACGGAGGATCCAAGTACATTCGTCCTCACTGCCAAACCCACGAAAGATCCAGGTACAGTCGCCCTCACTGCCGAACCCACAGAGGATCCAGGAATAGTCGTCCTCGCAGCCGATCCCACGGAGGATCCAGGTACAGTTGTCCTCACTGCCAAACCCATGGAGGATCCAGGAACAGTCGTCCTCACTTCCAAACCCATGGAGGATCCAGATACAGTCGTCATCGTTGCAGTCGCGGCCAACTCTTGTATTAATCCAATTGAGGTTTGGATGAATCTGGAGTAAGGTCGGGTTGGTCGTCAAAACTATGTTTTAATATAATTTATTTATATGGTTATATTATCATTTTAATTGGTTTTAAAGTGTAAATAGTTTATATTTTTACCATTTAATCTAATTTTGGTCATTATAAGAAATTTCACATTTAAATTGTATATAATCAACTGTCAATCTTTTGAAAGCTAATATTTCATAAAAACACGTCTTTTGTTTTGACAGCGGGAATTAATTTTAAATTAATTTATGCCACTTATGTGTTTTGAATTTGTAGAAATTGATTCCATATTTGGAATCAGGATGTTCAAATTATGTAAATAGGTAACTATTGTTTTGAGACATTTTAAATATTTACTTCAGTAAATATATTATTTACCGTGGTTAAAGGGTAAATCAGGTAAATAAGAGTAACGAAATAATATTATAATAATATAAAATTGACCGTAAACGTGTCCTAATCATATTTTATGAGTCATTTCCGACCATGGTCATCTTTTATTCGATTTTGGGACCCCATTGAGCCACTTGGGAGTGATAATGACAATTTAGATTAATTAATTTAATGTGAAGACACAAGTGACATTAAAAAAAAATCATTTAGTAATTAATTTTTATATGGTGTTATATAAGTCCTATTTTTGTTTATAAATATTAATTGGAAAGATAAAACTATTTCCTACATCATGGTATTTTTTTTATAATTTTTAGACATCAGATACATTAAATTATTTATGACACAATAATGATGCAGTTTTTACCTCATTAATAAATGATTTAATTAAATAAGATTATAATGACTAAAATATTATCCAAAACATGTCCAATTCCGATTGGATTATTTTATTTAGATTATGAGTCATCTTATATTTGACCATAATTATTTTTGGACCATTAGAAACCGAATATCATTATATTGTAAAATAATGTTTTCAGTCTTTCCTAAAGAGCCCCTCCTCTCCCTTATAAAAAGAGACCACTTCTATGAATTTCCTCACACTGCTCAAGCCATTTGGCTCTTCCAAAATATGCCCAATTAAGCTCCCTAAATCCATATACTCCTCCTAGGAGCCTTACCTTAGTAATAAGGCACTTTAACAAGTCCTTTGGTTCAAAACAAAGTGAGTTACCCAAATTAAAGTTAACAGTTTCTCTTAAATTATTTTCTTTTATTTTGCTTCCCCAAACCCTAAACTCTTTTTATTTCCTTTATTTTGTAACAAAACAAGTATCCTAAATATACTAGGATGTTGTTATGATATTTATTATTACTACACTTACACACACCTCCATCTAATGGATTAAAAACATAACGTTTCTGTGGATGGCAAACTAACACCTCATGAAACGATGATTGTTCAATTACATCTTACCGCCTCTCATGGTGGACATTATGATGGAACTATTTTTATATATAATATATATTATGTTTATTATTTCTTTATGCGTCTTTACTTCCCAATTATATAAATACTTTATGTTTTCCATGGTGGGTAAATACGATAATCTCATTTGAGGAAGTGCGGACTACCACCCCCTCAAAGTGACGTGACTCGTTAATTCCCTGTGTGGAATGTATAAAGGATAGAGTTAATGATATTATATATGATATTATACTGGAATTATAATATACCTATGTATCATTATGTTTTAATTTCATTAAAATAAGAAATAGAAATGAAAGTAGCATTCATGCGTACGTACGGATTACCGTCTCCATGAACGGTGCATTTCATTTCATACCTGCAAATGTTATGTACTATTATAAATACATGTACATGCTGGATATATATGATATATATGATAACCAAATCATGAATACAATTCTAGATATAATGAACCTTTTACCACGTGAACAACATGTAATTATAAGTAGTCCATTTTTGACTCAAGTACCAAATATCAACAAAATGAACATTATTAACTTAAATGATTAAATAATGATTATAACATGGTAATAAGTGATATAAAAGGGATAATAAACTTGAAAAAGGTTCTTTAGAAAGTAGAAATTAACATTAGTTTATTATTCAGGAGATTAAAGAATGAACGGGTCAAGTCGGACATGAGTTAAGGGACTTCGTCTCAATCTCTTTTCATTGAGGAATTTTTAGTTTTCCTTTATACGATTTATAAAACCCTTTGAATTTTAATTCTATTCAAAAGGAATATTTTCTCCACGAAGTGTTTTAATAAATGAAAAAAAGTAATATTTCTTTAATGTAAGCGGTGACAATGACCTTTCCGCCATCCTGAGTATTATTTGATCTTTGGCTTCCTTAACAAGCCGGAATATTTTTAAAAGGAGAAATAAATACCAAAGACTCATTTTACATATTTTGGTATTGAAAATGAATTTGAGAATGGATTCATTATTTCAATATCTTGAAATGATATTTTATTATTGCAATGTGGAAATGTTATCTTTCCTTTATTCTTATGTTATGTGTTAAGATCGTTTCATGGTTCTTGGAATTATTTATATATATGGGTGGTTCTGTGATAAACCCAGTGCGGGTGAGCCCGAGATAGCTCTCCAATGCATTGGGTAACGTGACAGAGGTAAACGTGAATGTTTCTCCTAAGATATTTAGGGAATATACTGTGATGGGTATTCCAAAGTAACTCACTATGTAGTTGTGATAGCTACAATGTAAGTATGCTATGGATGTCGCAAGTTACCTTTATGATTTATGATTTCTATGTGTCTTTCAAAAATATTATGATTTCATGAGGTAAGTAAAAGAGTTCTTGTTTTGTATGTATTTATGAACAAATGTTTTCATTCACTGTTTTATAACCCCTACTGAGCCTTTTATGATCATCCCAAGTTTTGAAATGTTTTTCATAGGACATAAAGATGAATAGGGTCAAGGATGTGATCAATGAAAAATCCATGCTCTCTTTATCATGGAAATATACATGAATTTTTTTTTTCAAGAGTTTTTATTTTATGAAAAATAAATTGGATTCCGGGTAGAAGTGCCTACTTTGTAATATTTTGAGATGTAATAGTTATGTCCTAATTCCCTAAAACTATAAACCGGAAAAGATCCTCAATGTGAATTATTCATTTAATTCAATATTATGTAATGTTTAAGGCTGGGTCCTTATTGTTGGTATCATAGGATGGTTTAGATAAATTTAGGAGTTAGGATATTGTTATATTAATATCCATAAAGTAATTTATGTTAATATTGACATCATATAGAATTTCCAGATTACCATGTTGCTTTGCCTAATATATTTCATTGTTTAGAATGGTTTTCCATAGAGGAAACATGGCAGCTATGTTGGGACGACATTAGGAGGAAGAAAACCTTCCAAATCAGCAACCTGAGATGGTTGGAATCGGAACTGAATAGTTTGTTGCAGTGATGTCACAGTTGACTCAAGCTATAAATGGTGGTGGTATCCATGTACGAGATCAGCCAGATCAACCACAGAGGAACATGTCAGTAGTGGAGCATTTAATGAGGCATCATCCCCCATCATTCAGTGGATCATCTGATCCGGTGCAAGATGAAGGGTGGATTAAAGAACTGGAAATTTTTTTTGATGTCATGGGTTGTTCAGAACATCAAAAGTTTAGTCTCATTGTTTACCATTTTGAAGGTGAAGCTGATCAGTGGTGGTCAATGGTGAAAAATATCAGGGATAGTGAGGAGATTGATGCTCTTGATTGGGATGAATTCAAAGGTATGTTTCTGGAGAAATATTTTCCTAAGGTGGTTCATCTTAGGATGGAAAAACAATTCCTGGAATTGAGGCAGTATGATGACTCAGTGGATGCTTATGAAGAAAAATTCACTCGATTAGAAAGGTATGCTCTAAAGTTCATACGAGATCTTGATAGTAAAATCAACCGTTTTTACTCAGGATTAAAGTCATGGTATCGAAGGGATTTAGCTTCTCCTGAGTTCAAAAGTTATGAAAAACTTGTTCGTTGTGTGGAGAATGTGGAAATGGAGTTTTCCAATGATCAAGTTTTATTTGAAAAACAACAAAATAAGAGGTCAAGGTGGCAGGTGAAAGGAAAGAACTCTTAAAAAAAGTCTGATGGTATGAAGCTTAAGTTTACAATTTGTGAAAATTGTGGTAAAAAGCATGATGGGGATTGTATTATGAATTCTGGTAAGTGATACTAATGTGGTAAAATGGGACATAAGTCTCGTAATTGCACTAAAAAGATCATTGTAATTGTAAGACAAAATCTTATTTACAGTCAGTAAAATGTTTTAAGTGTAATAAAATTGGTCATTATGAAAATGAGTGTCCAACAAGGAAGTAAACCAAAGGAAATCATCCAGACTACAAGTAGAAAGGGGTGGAGAAATCCTTTGAAACTACTTCAGCAGATGTTGGGCCATTAAATGAAGTCGTATCAGGTACATTGATTTTTTGTTCAGATTATGCCAATGTGTTGTTTGATTCAGGGTCTACACACTCTTTCTTTTCTGAACAGTTTTATAGTAAATTGGGAATTCCATCTCAGGATATGAATACTGAACTTACGGTAAAAACACCTGGAGGAAATGTTGAGACAAAAAGAAAACATAAGAACATTCCTGTCCTTGTGTGTGGAAAGAATCTACCTGCAAACATTATTGTTTTGCCTCTAGTAGAGTTTGATGTTATATTAGGAATGGATTGGAATTCTGTTTATCATGGTAAGATTGACTGCAGAGCTAAAAAGGTTTCTTTTAAGAATGATTTTCAGTTTGTGTTCAATAATGAACCCTTTCTTTTGATAACATTTCAAGAAGTCGAAAACTGGTAAAGGATGGAAATTAATGTTACCTTGCACATATTGTTGAAAACAAAGGAACTATTTAGATTAATGATGTGCCAGTGGTAAATGAGCACTTTTATGTTTTCCCTGATGAGTTGTCTGGTATTATAACTGATCGGAAAGATGAATTTACTGTTGACTTAGTTCCTGATTCTAAGACAATTTCAAAACCCCCTTATCGAATGGCTCAAATTAAACTTTTAGTGTTAAAGAAGCAATTGCAGGAGTTATTAGATAAAGGTTTCATTCGACCTAGCACATCACCCTGGGGTGCTCCTGTCTTGTTTGTTAAAAATAAAGATGGTTCAATGAGTCTTTTCATTGATTATAGAGCATTGAATAACATCACTGTTAAGAATAAGTATCCTTTGCCTCATATCGATGATTTGTTTGATCAGCTCCAGGGAGCTCAGTATTTTTCGAAGATTGACTTGAGGTCGGGGTACCATCAGTTGAAAGTAAAAGAAGACGACATTCCAAAGACCGCTTTTCGTACTAGATATGGCCATTATTAATTTTTAGTTATGCCTTTTGGTTTAACCAATGCATCTGTTGTATTCATGGATCTTATGAATATAATTTTCCGTGAGTTCATGGATATGTATGTGGTTGTGTTCATTGATGATATTTTGGTTTATTGAAAATGTAAAGGGGAATATGAAAGCCATTTAAGGGTTGTCTTGAAAACCTTTAAAGAAAAGAGACTTTATGGAAAATTAAGCAAGTGTGAGTTTTGGTTACAACAAATTTCATTCCTTGGTCACATTGTTTTAAAAAAATGGCATAACTGTTGATCCTACAAAAACAAAAGTTATTGAAGAGTGGCCAAGACCCACAAATATAACTGATATTCATAGTTTTCTTGGTTTGGCAGGTTATTACCAAAGTTTTGTTGAAAACATTACATGGTTATCTAGTCTAATAACTAAGTTAACTTGAATAGGTGTTAAGTTCATCTGGACAAAGGAATGTGATGATTGTTTTCAGGAATTGAAAAGGAGATTGGTGAATGATCCAGTTTTGGCACTGCCTTCCAGAAATGGTGAGTTTTTTATTTACATTGATTCTTCATTGAAAGGACTGGGTTACATCCTAATGAAAAATGATCAGGTAATTTCTTATGCTTCATGTCAGTTGAAACCACATGAGTTAAATTACCCTAAACAAAATTTGGAACTAGCTGCTGTTGTTTTTGCTTTAAAATTTTGGAGACATCATTTGTATGGAGGGAAGTGTTAAATATATACTGATAAAAAAATTTTGAAGTATATATTCACTTAGAAAGAATTGAACAGGAGACAGAGGAGATGGTTGGAATTAATCAAGGAATATGATTGCACGATCCATTACCATCCAGGAAAAGAAAATAATGTGGCCGATGTTTTGAGTCAAAAATGTAATGTCTCATTAGCCATGCTACTTTTGAAACAAAATCCTTTGGTTTTTGATTTGATGAAATTTGGAATAGAAGTTGTTGGTGCAGGAAATTCTTCTGTTTTGTTTCAGGTGTCAGTGAGATCACCTCTATCAGACAGAATAAAGAAAGCACAGAAGGAAGACAGTGAGTCGCAGAAAAAAGTAGAGTTGGTTCAGAAGGGTATGTTTCCTGAATTTAACATTGATAATGATTGTGTTTTGAGGTTTGGAAAGAGATTATGTGTGCCTTGAGATTCACAGTTGAAGAATGAGTTGTTATGTGAAGCTCATAGTTCTCCGTTTTCATTTCATCCTGGAAGTACTAAGATGTACAGAGATCTTCGGGAGTATTACTAGTGGGATGGAATGAAAATAGATATTACTGATTTTACTATGAAGTGTTTGACTTGTCAGCAGGTTAAAGCAGAGCGATAGTTACCGAAAGAAATACTTCAGCCTTTACCAGTGCCAGAGTGGAAATGGAAAAATATATCCATTGACTTTGTTGTGGTATTACCAAATACATCTTGAGGTAATAATGCAATCTAGGTTATAGTTGACCGATTGACTAAATATGCTCATTTATTTCCTATTAGAGATACTTTGTCTCTAGATGAACTTTCTCGGTTGTATATTAAAGAGATAGTCAGGTTGCATAGAGTTCTCCTTTTTATTGTATCTGATCATGATCCCAAGTTCACTTATAACTTTTGGAAAGGCCTTTAGAAGTCATTGGGTTCTGAATTAAACATTAGTACAACTTTTCATCCTCAATCAGATGGGCAGTCAGAATGAACAATTCAGACCTTGGAGGATATGTTACGTGTTTTCTCAATGGACTACCAGGGAAGTTGGGACCATAATCTTTCTTTGGTTGAATTTTCTTATAATAACAGTTTTCATTTCAGTATACAGATGGCTCCATTTGAGGCATTGTATGGAAAGCGTTGTCGAACTCCAACTTTTTGGGATGAAGTAGGTGAAAGAAAGCTGATGGGACCAAAATTTGTAGAAGAGATGGTAGATAATGTTTAGTTGATTTAGAAGCACATGAGAACAGATCAGAGTAGACAGAAAAGTTATACGGATAACTGGAGGAAGGATCATTCTTTTGAGGTAGGTGATCATGTCTTTCTAAAAGTTTCTCCTTGGAAAAGTGTGATGCGTATAGGTAGGAAGGGAAAGTTGAGTCTGAGGTTCATTGGACCTTATGAAATTTTGGAGCAAGTTGTATCAGTTGAGTACAATGTAGCTTTACCTCCATGTTTATCCCAGGTACACAATGTTTTTCATGTTTCGATGTTGAGAAAGTATATGTCAGATCCATCTCATGTTTTGAGCCCAGAGGTAGTTCAGTTGGAAGAGAATATCTCTTATGAAGAACAACCAATCCAGATTCTGGACCATAGAGAGCAAGTGTTGTGGAATAAGGTAATTCACCAGGTAATGGTTTTGTCGAAAAACCATATGGTTGAAGAGGCAACGTGGGAATCTGAAAATCCTATGAGGGATAAATACCCCCACTTATTTGGATAAGTGGACAAAAAATTCCGAGGATGCAATTTCCAAAAAGGGGGGAAGGATGTAACATCCCAGGTAAATGAGGAATAAGAGATTTTCATATTTATTAATATTTGTGAATTAAATATTAATTTTAGCTTAAATGGGTTGCTATGTTCGATAGCGTACCCGATATGCAACACCAGGTTTCTTTGGAATCTTACGTTGCACACTAATAATATAATATTGTTATTTTAAATGGTAGTTAAATCCTAACCATTGTATTGGCTAGAATGATCAAAACTAACTATAATATCATTATACATGTATTTATATTTATCCAATAAAAGTTAGAGTCCTAATATATGAATGAATCTAATATTAAGCATAATTTACATTAGAAGGCCGATTTACCACCTTTTAATGGAGAACCCTTTTAAAATATAGTTTTGGCCACATTAATAAATTATATATGACCAAATAAAATCCTTCATTATAATTAGGACATCAGAATTTACTTTGGGTAATTTTTTGGTATTTTTCTGATAAAGTTAATTTTTTCAAGGAATAGTGAAAATATTGTAGTTTAATCCAAAACAATGTTTTAATATAATTTATTTATATGGTTAGATTATCCTTTTAATTGGTTTTAAAGTGTAAATAGATTATATTTTTACCATTTAATCTAATGTTGGTCATTAGAAGAAATTTCACATTTAAACTGTATACAATCAACTTTCAATCTTTTGATAGTTAATATTTCTTAAAAACACGCCTTTTGTTTTGACAGCGGGAATTAATTTTAAATTAATTTCTGCCACTTCTGTGTTTTGAATTTGGAAAAATGGATTCCATATTTGGAATCATGAGGTTCAAATTGTGTAATTAGGTAATTTTATTTTTAGACATTTTAAATATTTACTTCAGTAAATATTTTATTTACCATGGTTAAAGGGTAAATCAGGTAAATAAGGGTAAATAAATAATATTATAATAATATAAAATTACCCTTAAGTGTGTCATAATCCTATTGGATGAGTCATTTCCGACCATTGGAATCTTTGGGTAGATTATGGGACCCCATTGAGCCACTTGGGAGTGATAATGACAATTTAGATTAATTAATTTAATGTGAAGACAAAAGTGAAATTAACAAAAATCGTTTAGTACATAATTTTTATATGGTGTTATATAAGTCCTATTTTTGACTATAAATATTCATTGGAATTCTAAAAATATTTCCTACATCATGGTATTTTTTCTTATAATTTTCAGAAATTAAATAAATTAAATTATTTATGACACAATAATGATGTAGTTTTTATCTCATTAATAAATTATTTAATTAAAAAATATTATAATGATTAAAATATTATCCAAAACATGTCCAATTCTGATTGGATTATCTTATTTCTATTATTAGTCATCTTATCTTCGACCATAATTATTTTTGGACCATTAGAAACCGAATATCATTATATTATAAAATCATATTTTCACTCTTTCCAAAAGAGCCCCTCCTCTCCCTTATAGATAGAGACCACTTCTATGCAATTCCTCACACCTCTCAAGCCATTTGGCTCATCCAAACTCTTCCCAATTAAGCTGCCTACATCCCTCTCCTCCTCCTAGAATCCTTACCTTAGGAAAAAGGCACTTCAAGAAGTCCTTTGGTTCAAACCAAAGTTAGTTAACCAAATTAAAGGTAAAAATTTCTCTTAAATTGTTTTCATTTATTTTTCTTCTCCAATCCCTAAACCCTTTTTATTTATTTATTTTGTAACAAAAATAGTATACATAATATACTAGGATGTTGTTATGATATGTATTCGAACTACACTTACACACACCTCCATCTAATGGATTAAGAACATAATGTTTCTGTGGAGGGAAAACTAACGCCTCACGAAATGATGATTGTTCAATTACATCTTACCGCCTCTAATGGTGGCCATTATGAGGGAACTGTATTTATATATGATATATATTATGTTTATGATTTCTTTATTCTTCTTTAGTTCCCAATTATATCAAACCATTATGGTTTCCATGGTGGGTAAATACGATAATCTAATTTGAGGAAGTGTGGACTACCGCCCCCTCAATGTGATGTGACTCGTTAATGCCCTATGTTGAATGTATAAAGGACAGAGTTAATGATAGTATATATGATATTATACTGGAATTATAATATACATATGTATCATTATGTTTTAATTCTATTAATATAAGAAATAGAATTGAAAGTAGCGTTCATGCGTACGTAGAGCTTACCGTCTCCATGAACGGTGCATTTCATTTCGTACCTCCAAATGTTATGTACTATTATAAATACATGTACATGATAGATATATATGATATATATGATACCCAAATCCTGAATATCATTCTGGATATAATGAACCTTTTACCACGTGAAGAACATGTAATTATAAGAAGCCCATTTTTGACTCAATTACCAAGTATCGACAAAATGAACGTTATTAACTTAAATGATTACATAATGATTATAACATAGTAATAAGTGATATAAATGGAATAATAAACATGAAAAAGGTTCTTAAGCAAGTAGAAATTAACTTTAGTTTATTATTCAGGAGATTAAAGAACGAACGAGAAAAGTCGGACATGAGGTAAGGGACTTCGTCTCAATCTCCTTTCATTGAGGCATTTTTAGTATTCCCTTATATGATGTATAAAACCCTTTACCTTTTACGTCTATTCAAAAGGAATATTTTCTCTACGAAGCATTTTACTAAACGACAAAAAGAAATGTTTCTTTAATGTAAGTGGTGACAATGACCTTTCCGCCGCTGCGAGTATTATTTGATATTTGGCTTCATTAACAAGTCCGAATGATTTTAAAAGGAAAAATAAATACCAAATACTCTTTTTATGTATTTTGGTATTGAAAATGATTTTGAGAATGGATTAATTATTTCAATATCATGAAATGATATTTTATTATTGCAATGTAGAAATGTTATATTTCCTTTATCCTTATGTTATGTGTTAAGATCATGTTATGGTTCTTGGCATTATTTACATATACAGGTGGTTCCGTGATAAACCTAGGGCGGGTGAGGCCGAGATAGATCTCCAATGCATTGGGTAACGTGATGGAGGTAAACGTGAATGTTTATCCTAAGAGATTTAGGGAATATACTGTGTTGGGTATTCCAATGTAACTCCCTATGTAGCTGTGAGAGCAACAATGTAAGTATGGTATGGATGCCGCAAGTTACCTTTATGATTTATGATTTCAATGTGTCTTTCATAAATCTTATGATTTCATGAGGTAAGTAAAAGAGTTCATGTTTTGTATGTATTTATGAACAAATGTTTTCATTCACTGTTTTATAACCCTTACTGATCCTTTTATGCTCATCCCATGTTTTGAAATGTTTTTCACAGGACATAAAGATGAATAGGGTCAAGGATGGGATCAAGGAAAAGCCATGCCATCTTTAAAATGGAATTAGACATGACTTTTTTTTCAAGAGTTTTAATTTTATGAAAAAAAGTGGATTCTGGGTAGAAGTGCCTACTTTGTAATATTTTGAGATGTAATAGTTATGTCCTAATTCCCGAAAACTCTAAACTTGAAAAGACCCTCAATGTGAATTATTCATTTAATTCAATATTATATAATGTTCAAGGTTAGGTCCTTATAAAGGAAATCTGTGTTCGATGTCGTTCGACATTTCTCGCGACTCGTTGACCTCTAGATCATTTCCCCCAACAGTTTTCGCATTCTCTGTTCTTCATTGAAGGATAACGTTGACAACGCTTTGCGAGAGATTTCTCAGAGATCCCCCCATTCTTTTGCAAACGGATGGATTAAATAAAAAGAAACAATCTCTACGTTTAGCTCATTAATATGGTTTATTAATGAACCATAATAAAATAACCATTAATTAGGTGAGTGTAGAGGTTTCACAACAAAAGAAACCGATCTTTTAATGCCTTATTTAATGACCATCATTACACTGTGGTTTTTCCAACTGTCGCTCAATGGTCAAAGGAAGAATAAAATAACTCATATAGTTATTCTAATATTTTTCCAAAAAGTCCAAAATTTATCTTTTTCGTCAGAATATTGCCAACCGAAGTTAAGAATCTCCTAAGAGAATCTCAGCGCTGCGAGTTCATCAGTGCCCTCAGATTTTAAATCCAAGCACCGTTTCAAAAGTTAGAAAAACCCGCTCATTCGTTCACTGAACATACCCGAGATGAAATTCGAAAATTGATTTCGGGAACAACGGGCCTCGGAATCAAGTGCCGTCAGAAGCCACAAACTCGAAATATTCCAAAATAAAAACTCCCTTGAAATTTCTCGGTCGTTACATTACCCCCACCCCAGGGATTTACATCCCTGTAAAGCTATAACACAAACTATGGAAACTAAAGGAGGTACAGAGCATGCATCTGAGCCTTCTGCCCCCAAGTGCTCCCCTGGAAGTTCCCATGCTGCCAACGAAAGCGCACAAGAGGAATCGACCATCCTCATAGGACCCGCTCCTGTCGATCCCCAACCTCTACTGGAACCCCGTGAAGGTCGCCCCATCATCGATGTCCAGCTCCCCATGGTATATGAGGATGGATAGGTCGTGCACACATCTCCTCAGCTAAGATCTGTGGATGACATCTTGCACCCAGTGCATCTGAGGTGGAAAGGCCAGATGAAACGCGAAGATAACATGCTACCGTGGACAAAACACAGCAGACCCCATCGAGGTGAGACCCGTAATAAGACATGGGCGTCACTCTCAAACTCCAGTGGTCTCGTCCTCTATCAGCATAGGACTTCTGACTTCTCTGTGCGGTCTTCATCCACTCCTGGATGATCTGCACCTTCTCCATCATAGCCCGAACCATAACTAGTTCTACATGTGCTAATTCCTTCATTATCCACAAAGGATATCTGCAATGTGGCCAGCTGCTGTCTCGCTACTCCTAACAGATGAATGATCGATCTCCTACTAAGAGAATCTTCTACAATGATCCCCTCCCCAGGAGTATAAACTATCTCAAAGTCATAGTCCTAGAGGAATTCATGCCATCACCGCTGTCTCAGGTTCATGTCCTTCTGAGAGAAGATACACCTGAGACTATTGAGTTGGAGAAAACTGTAAACTGTTCACTTAATGAACAACGTGTGAGACTTTCCAATTGTAAGAACTCATCTCCACCCTTCTTTGTCTATATTCTACCCAAGAGTTGATGAGATTTTATTTCTGCCAAAAAGAGAAATCTGGTCTGACCCCCTGGAGGAACCACGTTCTTTTCCTAATACAGTCAATCATGACATGAACGGTGCAATTTCATGCCATAGACGATGTCGTAAGGCCTCAATGCTACTACTAAGAGATCCAACCGTTACTCTCTCTTCCAAGGGTTGAGTCACACTGTCGGCATCAGTGCATGGTTACTGGGTCTCCTCCAGTTGGAATCTCACAAGTGAGGGTCAAGTCAATGGTTTTAACCGGAACCTCTTAGTTTCAACCACATAAAAATTATAGGGAGGCAAACTCCACAAGAACTTGTGTCTATTATTACTATAGATCAATGTAAAAAGACACAAAGCATCCAAAAATAATGAAATTAACCAAGCTAGAAGCAACATGAACAAAAGTCTACATGCCTGGAGCTAGTCCCTCTCCTGCCCGTCTACTCCAGGAGCTCTATGTTCATCGGCCTCAACTGCCTGAAGCTGAGCTCTCCCCTATCCAGTTGTTCCCTGAGGTCGGGGTGGTCCTCCTGGTGGTGGTGGTTGTAGCGCCTCGAAATGTCGTCCACCACCTACTGCTTGGCCAGCCCCTCTACCATGTCTGCCTACTCCCGGCGGACCACCACAGTCTAACCTCTGCCTGGGAGGTCCGCCTACCGCATTCTGCTCATTTGCAGGGCGAGTCAGGCAGTCTTTAGCCATGTGACCCTGCTTGCCGCATGCATAGCACTGCCTGCTCCTCGTATGGATGGCTATGTGTTGTGCGCCCCGCATAGCCGAACCTGTATCCTAAGGTCGCTCATCTGAAAGCCTGGTCCGGTTGGACCTCTGCATCCAATGTCTACTACTGGCTGCAGAAACTCCGCTACGTGTCGTCCTGCAGAGGGTCTCGCCGCTGGTGACTGCTCAGCGAGAAAACTCTCCACTAGAAGGTCTCTCTCCAGCACACCCGCTTGCGTTAGGATGTTGAGGGAGATCATCGAATCTCTGATCTCATGCCTCAGTCCCTGCTCAAAGGTCCAGGCCTAGAAGAATGGGTCCCGTACCATATCCGTGGAGTAGTGCGAGAGGTTGGTAAATCTCGCCGAGTACTGGGCTACTGTCATGCTGCCCTGTTGCAGCTGTAGTAACTCCGGGATGCACACCGCACCGAGGATGGCTGGAACAAAATCCGAGTGGAAGAGACTCTCGATGTCTGTCCAAAGTAGAGATGCCTCATCGTGCACCTGGAGCATCAGGCTCCACCTTATCCCCACTACTGCGTGCAGGAGACTCGCGGAAAGGATCACCATAAGGTCTTATGGTGTCCCTACTAATCTAAAGACTCTGATGATAGCCTCCATCCAATTCTTGGCTGCCTGATGATCCATCTCTTTGCGGAATCTAGGCAGCCTCTACCATTGAAACTCGTGCAATGCACTCAGGCGGTGTGCACTCTCTACTGTTGGGGCTGGTCGTATCGGTGGCCCAGCAGGTAGTGGTACTACTGGTGCCTCCGCTCTAGTGGTGCCCTGCACCGAAGCCTCATCGCTCTGTAGGCTTCCATCCCGCGCGTAACTAGGAACCCTGGCTGGCTACCTTTACGGGGCCAACATGAAAATAAATAGGTGAAGCATGGACAAACAGTGTACCTGGTGAGCTGACACAAAGTAATCACAAAGAAATTTTTTGAAAGGAAACACACACACAATCAGTGTTCTCGTGCACTGAGTCGGAAATCAGAGGTTAGGGTCCTGGTGTATGGATACGTCGGCCACCGCACCAACACTAGACTCCCTAGACTGAAGACCACACTCAATACTCTTAACGCTATTGCTTCATAGAAAGGAAAGATCAGAGTCATGAGTTCTATGGTAGAACCGACTCCTCTGATACCAATTTGTCCTGACCCATTCTCAGGGCCCGTTCCGTGACTACCCTAATCCCTCCTTCCATAGGACTGGGGTCGGCGAATAGCACCAAAGGCATAAATCCTGAAAAGGGAAGGCATCGACTTTTATATAGTTAACAAAAAAACAACATAGTACACAAGTGAAGTAAGCACTAAGTAAAATTGGGTACAAGGTAAGTGCTGAAAAGTAAATGGGACAGTATACAAACCCAACTGAAAGTATAGTACAACTAAAAATAAAGTACAATAGAAATAAGTAAAACTGCAACACCGAGTCATCCTCTGGAAATACCACCTAAATGGTGGGTACAGATAGTCTCCTCATCTCCTCGGGTCCTGTCGTCTGCCCCGTGTACTTCCTGCCAATGGGTCCACCTCCAGGTACCATCCAGCTCCACAAGCCTCCACCTCGATCAGTGTTGTCCGTCGTCTGAATCCAACAAAATGTAGTACGGGCATAGCCCGTGCAGGGGTGAGTATACGATACATAGTAGGGACCCCAAGACACCCAAAGGTCTCTCCGAATCCATGAAAGATAAACCACAAAGGAAAGAGAAAATCACAAAGTATCAACCAACTCTAGTTAGGTATTTTCCCATACATATACCAAAGTCATAAATTATAGTTTGCCTCCAACTCTCGAGCCCAAGCACAACCGGACCACACATGAAAACACAAACCAATCCACACAAGAAAACACAACCCATTCCACACAAGAAAGCACAACCCATTCCAAACAGGAAAGCAAGTCAAACACATCGTTGATAAATATTGAAGTCAAGACTCAACTCACACAGGTATACATCTTTCGTATAGAATTAGAGATGATCAGATGTAGACACTGTTTCATCTAATTTGTTGGACCCACATAGGATACAAGACTAGCATAGCTGTCAGACCCACATAGGATACAAGACCAACTACTCTATCGGACCCACTCAGGATACAAGTACAGAGGTCATACTGCCTGACCCACGTAGGATACAAGAACAATAGTCATCGCTGTCGGACCCTACGGAGGATCCCAGTACAGTCGTCATCGCTGTCGAACTCACGGAGGATCCAAGTACAGTCGTCCTCTCTGTCGAACCCATGGAGGATCCATGTACATTCTTCCTCGCTGCTGAACCCACGAAGGATCCAAGTACAGTCGTCCTCACTGCCAAACCCACGGAGGATCCAGGTACAATCGTCCTCACTGCTGAACCCATGGAGGATCCAGGTACAGTCTTCCTCGCTGCCGAACCCATAGAAGATCCAGGTACTGTCGTCCTCACTGCCGAACCCATGGAGGATCCATGTATAGTCGTCATCATTGCAGTCGCAGCCAGCTCTAGGGTTCCCGCACATGGCACGCTCGATTCAGGGAGGGTCTACTCCACGGGCCAAGAGGGTTGATACATCAAATGTCACAAAGTCCATATTTGATGTATCCCAAAGTTTTTTCTCGTCAATAGGAACTCAATGCGATAGACGGTGCGTCAATCGGACGCCCAGTTTGAGAGTTATTGGCTTTTCCGTTTCATGGTCCCGGTTGTATTTTAAGATAAAACCAACTGGACCATACTCTAACTGCATCCAAACCTCAAGAGAGGTTAGCCAAATGGACCGTCTCATCAAGAGAAATTCAACTCCATTGACTGAATATCAAATGGATGTCCAGTCCTTATGTTATAAGCATTTCCGCACCAAGGGCCTGGTTGGTTTCGGGTGCGAACCAACCCATCCATCCCCAATCTTTTCCGAAACCTTCAGTGTAATATACTGAAATGACCATCTCGATCCAAGAATTACTACGCAACTGATGGTGTATCGATCAGAGGTTCGTAGCTCAAGTAATGGACAAAAGACCAAAAATGGTCCGAAGTGGGGGGTCTGGGCCTGATCCGACCCGGTCTAACCCCCCCTGGGTCGACCTGAACCAGGTCGACCCAACCCGGGTCCGGGTCCAGACTGGTAGGGCGTGGCTCGGTCCTCATGACCCGCTCCGGCCTACCCGGGGGGGGGGGGGTGCGCTGGCTCGGCCAGCGAGCCGAGCGGGGGGGGGGGGGGGGTGCACAACCCCCGCTTTCCGCAGACGCGGCTCCAGGCTGGTGTCGCCGCTCCCCTATATCCCGCCTAGCCGTGGGATCCCGCCCACCCCGCCACGGATTATGCCACGGTGGGATTCTACTAGCGCCGCTGGGGGCTTTCGTGGGCCACCGGAGTCATTCCGGTGGTCCGATTTTGCACCCGTCTGCGCCTGTGGTCGCCTCAGTACACGTACATCCCTACGAAGGCCTCCAATCGCCATTCCGGTCCTGCTTCGTCGTCGCAAAAAATTCCACACATCAAGAACAATCTAGCGGTGGGTTCAGACTTGTTCGTTATTCCGTACCCAACGCGTTAGTGGTTCAAAACATCACCCAACAATTCCACAGCATTCCGAGGGTATAGATCACATAATGAAATATACAAAATCCCCTACAATTTCCCCAAAAACAAATATTATGAACCCGAAAATAAAAAAATTCATGGATCAACTTGATATCGAGTTTATCCGCGTTCTTTGTTTTTGGAGGGAAAAATCATGGGAATATAATCACGCTCAAATTAAACCCCTACCTGAATTCAGTGAAATCCAATGTAGATGAAGGAAGGAATTCTACGTTCGATGTTGTTTGACGTTAATCACCGCTCGTCGACTTCCGGATCGTTTCCCCCAATAGTTGTCACATTCTCCATTCTTCGTTGAAGGATGATGTTGACAGCGCTTTGCCAGAGATTTCCCCATGATCCCACCATTCATTCGCTAACAGATTGATTAAATAAAAATAAACAATCTCCATGTTTAGCTCATTAATATGGTTTATTAATGAACCATAATAAAAGAACATTTAATTAGGTGAGTGTTGCATTTTCACAAGAAAAGAAATAGATCATTAAATTCCTTATTTAATGACTATCATTACACAATGGTTTTTCCAACTGTCGTTCAACGGTCGAAGGAAGAATAAAATAACTCATAAAGCTATTTTATTATTTTTCTGAAAAGTCCAAAATTTAACCTTTTCATCAGACTCTTGCCAGCCGAAGTTACACTTCACCTAAGTGAATATCAGTGATGCGAGTTCATCAGTGCCCTCAGATTTCAATTCCAAGCATAGGTTCAAAAGATAGAAAAACCCGCTCGTTCGTTCACTAAACGTACCCAATCTACACTTCAGAAATTGATTTCGGGCACACCGGGCCTTAGAATCAAGTTCCATTAGAATCCATAGACTCGTAAAATTCCAAATAAATTAAAAAAAATTCCTTTAAATTTCCGGGTCTTTACAGGGATCCCCTGTCCTTTTTTAAGTAGAATGATGGATCTATGAGGTTGTACACTGACTATTGAGAGATAAATGCTATAACAATAAAGAACAAGTATCCCTTACCTCACATTGATGATTTATTCAACCAAATTCATAGAGATCAACACTTTTCAAAGATTGAAATTCGATATGGATATCATCAGTTGTTCTTGAATATAAATACATTCCGAAGACAGCATTTCGAAGCAAGTATAGGCATTACGAGTTTACAGTAATGCCTTTTGGATTGACTAATGCACCCTCTGTCTTCATGGATCTAATGAATATAGTTTCAAGGAATATCTTCATGACTTTGTAGTGGTATTTATTGATGATATATTGTTATACTACAAAAGCTACGAAGATTGTGAAAATCACTTGCGCTTTATCTCGAAGGCTCTTAGAAGACATGAAATATATGGGAAGTTTAGCAAGTGTAAATTCTGGCTTCAATAGATTTCATTTCTTGTCCATATCATCTCTAATGATGGAATCACCATTGATACTTCTAAGACAAGAGAAATCCAAGAATTTCCATCACCAACCAGTATAACCGAGGTACACCGTTTTATTGGTTTAGGAGGTTATTATCGACCTTTCGTCCAGAATTTTTCCCGATTAGATAACCCATAAACCATGCTCACACGTAAAGGGGTGAATTTTTTTTGAACAAAATAATGTGAAGAATGTTTTGAATATTTGAAGTGAAGATTAGTAAATACTCCAATATTGACTCTACCATCGAGGAATGATGGGTTTAGTATTTATAGTGATGCTTCAAAGAAAGAACTTGGTTGCGTACCTAGGAATAATGATAGGGTTATTGCCAATGCATCATGAAAACTAAAAATTGATTGTAAAAACTATACTTCTCATGATATTGAGTTATCAGTTGTAATCTTTGCTTGGATGATATGGATACATTATCACTATGGTGAAAAATGTGATATATAAACTAATCACAAGAGTTTGAAGTATATTTTCTCACATAAATAACTCAACATGAGGCCAAGGTGATGTCTTGAAATACTCAAGGATTATGATTACATGATACAATACAACCCAGGTAAGGAAAATAAGGAGGAAAATTCTTTTTGTAGAAAAGATCATGGAGTTTTTAACAATATGAGAGTTGGAAGGGATCCTATATACATGAATCTAGTAAATATGGATATGGGAATCACCATGGAAGGTGAAACATCAATATGTTTTCAAATGTTTGCCAAAAAATCTTAACTAGAAACGATAAAGAGTTATCAGAATGGTGATGAAGAGGTTCAAAAGAATATTAAAGCTGTGAATGATGAGAGATTGTGTGAATTTGTGTGTGACTATGGAATTTTGAAATTTTGGAAGAGACTTTGTGTTCCTGATATACCTGATCTAAAAAGGGAATTGTTGGATGATGATCATATTTCCAATTTCTCTATACACCCTGGTAGCACTAAGATGTATAGAGATTTTAAAGAACATTTTTTGTGGGACAACATGAAGAAGGATATTGGGGATTTTGTGTCAAGATGTATTGTATGTCAACAAGTGAAAGTTGTAAGGAAATATCATAGAGGATTCATGAAACCTCATACCATAACTGAGAGGAAATGGGATAATATTATGATGAACATTGTCATGGGACTACCAAAGACTCCTTGAAAGAATAATGCAATATTGGTAATTGTTTATCATCTTACCAAGTCATCACATTTTCTTTCTATGAGTGAAGATTTTCTACTTGAAAGTCTAGCAAGACTATATATTAATAAAGTTGTGATACTTCACGGAGTAACCCTATCGATTGTTTCTGATCGTGATCCACGATTTACATCAGGATTCTGGAAAAGTATTCAGAAAAACGTAGATACTGAACTTTGTTTGAACAATTCTTACCTCCCTCAAACTGATGGACAATCAGAACGGACTATTAAAACCTTATTAGATATGTTGAGATCATGCGCACTTGACTTTCAAGGTATGTGGGATCAATATTTACCTATGGAAGAATTTTCCTATAACAATAGCTTCCATTAAAGTATTCAGATGGCACCTTATGAAGCGTTATATGGAAAGAGATGTCGCACACCAACCTGTTGGGATGATGTTGGTGAGAGAAAACCCGTAGGCCTAGAATTGGTGGAGGAAATGATGGAAAAGTTGAAGGAAATCCATAACCACATCATAGCATCTCAAATAGGCAGAAGAGATATGCTGATAACCGAAGGAAGGATTTGGAATTTTAGGTAGGAGATCATGTTTTCTTGAAGGTATCTTCATGGAAGGGTGTTATAGGTTTTTGTAAGAAGGGTAAATTGAGTCCTAGGTAAATCAGATATTTTGAAATTCTAAAACGAATTTGGGTTGTAGCTTACCATTTGGAAATGCCGCCAAGTCTCTCCAAAGTTCACGATGTATTCCACATGTCATTGTTCAGAAAATACATGCCTGACTCAACACACGTACTTACCTATGAGGAATTAGAACTGGAACCCGATCTGTCTTATTTCGAAGACCCTATCATGGTTCTTTCATATACGAGAACAAGTGTTGGGAGACCTGAGGACTCTTCTGGTAAAAGTTCTATGGTGAAACCATAAGATAGAAGAGGCAACGTGGGATCCCGAGAAATTTATGATGAAGAAGCACTCGAGTCTTTTAATGATGTAAAATTCTATAAATTTCGAGCAAGAAATTATTTGAATGAGGGGAGAATGTAACACCCCAAGCTTCCACGATATGCTTCTCTTTGAATAATACAATAGCATGTGTTGTATGCAACTTCGAGTTCTAACACACCATAACCAATCAAACAACCCATTATGAATAGTAATACTAACTTTTCAAAATTTTATAAATTTTATCTTTCAATATGGACTTCATTTTTGGATTTCGAATATCGAAATTATCTTTGGGTTAATTTTTGGTATTTTTCTGAAAACATTCAATTTTTGATGAATACTGAAAAACACTGAGTTAATGTTTAAAATCGACTTTTTATTTAAATAATTATTTATTTTATTTAAATTTATTTTAGGTCAAAATAGATACACAATACCTATATATGTTCAATGTAATTCATTCGAGTCAATTTATAATAATTTTAGATGTCTAAATTTTTTTTGAACATTTTACCGTCTTTTGCCAACCTCTAAGAAGCATTAGCATGTTTACATAAAACATAATTTTACAGCTTTTGTGAGTTGAATTTAAAAAATATGAGAGAAATGGTTGATATCAGTACGTAAAATGTGGTTCACTAAGATAAAAATATTTTTTTTATAGTAACTTTTTACTTTTATTTACCATGGTTAAAAGTAAATACGGCAATTAAGGGTAAAAATGATATTATTATTACACAAACACATGTCCTAATTCATTTAGATAAATTTAATTCGACCAAAAACAAACATAGGGATAAAATATGATCATTTAGGTCCACATAGATTAGATTAGGAAATTTATTATTATTTAATTCAAAGAAGAGTTAAAAGTGTTAAATTTAATGTTTAATAACTAAAACATTTTTAAAATAGGGATACACATAAGATAAATTATAATTTAAATATTCATTATAAATATAAAATTATTTCCTACATAATGTTATTTTATTAATATTTTTTATACATTAAATAATTTAATTTATTTATCACACAATGATGATGCAGTAATTACCTAATTAATGAAATATTAAAATATTTGATATTATAAATATCCAAATTAATGTAATTTTAGAATTTTAATGAATTACACAAATTTTCTAAGTTAATATGATATATTAGGGCTGGATAGATGAATTTTTTTCATACTAATAATGTTGTTATGAATTTAGCAAAAACAAATCACCAAATAGTGTCCAAATTGACAAAAAAAGAGTTTTTAAAACAAATATTATATTATTAATTGATATTCTATTCCTAAAAATATATGGTTCAGAAAAAAGACTTATATAATGACAGGTGTATCATTAATTAACTACTTGGGGTTTGGTTGGAAGTATATATTATGTATATTTACCACATAATATAAAAATACAGAGAGACATGGTAAATGTCAAACCATTTAACTAATTGTTAAATATAAACGACATGGTTAACATAGTGACCCAAACCTATCTAAAACATATTGGTTGTGGGATTTTTAACCCATCCCCACCATAGATTATATATAATTAATTTTGGAGCAATTATAAACAGAATATTATTTTATTATAAAATAATATTGTTAGCTTTTCCTAAGGTGCCCCTCACCCAAGAGATGAGCCCATATGGGGCTCTGTGCGTTAGGTATTCTTCTCATCGCTGCATCCTTCATCAAGGGCTGTCCCAGCACTTCCTTCTTCTTTCTTGGTGGGTTCGTGGAAGTGGATCCTCGGCCGTGGGGCATCAGTGACTTCGGGGACTCAGTCGTCTTACACCGCGGATGTCCTCTTCTTCCCCAAATCCTTCTTCGATGGATTGGGTTTCTCAAGGCCATGCGAGTGTGGGTTTTCTTCCAAGAATCAGCTTCAGTGCCTTGAGTCTACTGTTGCATCTCTTGTGGGTGCGTTGCATGGTTCGTTGCAGCCTCTGCGTGCAACTGGGATGGCGGCGATGGGATATTCTTACGAATGTTCTTCATTCCGGCATCTGGTGATGGATTTCCATTTTAGTTTTTTTAGGTCATTCTTGGTTTGGAATGTTACTACATTTGTGAGGTGGTGACAGTTTTTTTATTCGTGATTTGTCTGATGTTTTGATGTTGGTTCTTTGGAAAATTTCTTCACATCTGGGCTCTCAAGTTCTCGGTTAGTGTTTCCTCATACATCGGTGACATTTTTTTAGTTTTATTTCTGTGATTTTGTTCAATGATATTCTGATCTAGTCTTGGGTCATTCGTTTCTGATTTTGGTGGTGGCTGTTTGATATCTTGATGGCGTGGTAAACTTTAAAGAGGAAGGATCTTCTATGATGGTGGTTTAATGAAGAGGGTGATGGTTTTTTCGGTATGATGTTATGAAGATGAAACATATGAGGGGTGATGTTTTTCGATGGTGTTTAAAGTGATGATGATGTGGTTTGATGGTCGTGGAGTGGCTCGAGGGGCCACGCGTTTCAAGAATCTGTGTCCCGTGGCGTACTGGTGTGGCTGATGCTAATTTTCAATTATGAATCAAGTGGATTTCTATTTGAATTTGGTGATCTGGTAATTTGGTGTATGTCCTGGTTCCTTCTCACCGATAAAGGTTATTTCAATAATCAAATAAAAATATAATTTTCAGTCAGTCTAAGGTTCCCCTCACCCCTCTTATAAAAGGGCACCCCCTTCTCGCTAATTCAAACCATCAAAACCATTTGGGTTGACCAACCTCATCCCAATACCCTCTCAACTATCCTCCCTTCATCCTAGAGGCATTCCTTTTGTCATAAATCCATACTAAGGAGCCCTTTTGAACAAATCAAAAGGAAGATCCTGAATATGTGGTAAATATTTCATCACCTCTTTCAAGTTCTTTTATTCTTTCACTTCCTCTTTCTATGTTGTTTCCATTATAAAATAATAATTCCAGTCTCTTCTATATACATTGATGTAATTATAAATATGGTACAACCAAATTTATTATTCTATCCATCCTTTGAATTACATGTCACCATATGTGTGTACGTACGACTTAGCGTCTCCACGTCATGGTGTAATTATTATTCAATACATTATTATTTGGATAGGTATAATAATGATGTGTAATTGATGTAAATAATAAATATAACATGATAATGATTCTGTATACATGTTATACCATCCAATTATATATTATTTTAATATCAAAAGAATGATATTATTGCTCGTGCGTATGTACCGATTACTGTCTCCGTGAAGATGTTGAGATTCATTCCCCATTATATCAATTCAAGAAAAATTTTCATTACATAAGAAAAAATAATGATTAATGACTTAATATCATTCTGAATATGAATAAGATACATCTTATCCATAACAAACCTTACTTACATAACAAATCATATAATGGAAACCAATCAGTTAACACCCAAAATGACGATAATACACAAATATTATTACCAAATCAATTTTAGAAGATCATATATGATATCATATTAATGTATATGATTCTTGTATAATTTAATAACAATTATTTCACCATTATATAGGACGTAAACCATCCCTTAACAAAGGAATAGTACAAGGTAAGTGTTAATTTCACAATGTCT
Source organism: Viscum album (assembly GCA_963277665.1). Classification (NCBI taxonomy): domain Eukaryota; kingdom Viridiplantae; phylum Streptophyta; class Magnoliopsida; order Santalales; family Viscaceae; genus Viscum; species Viscum album. The sequence goes on from OY728147.1 coordinate 999,347,130, forward strand.
TTATTATCTGAGGTTATTTTTACGTAAGAATCTACTAGGACATCTTTATCATCCACATCCGTGTTTTCATAAAAATGTATTTCAAAACATTTTTACTATTTACTAGACTATGGGATAAAGTCATTTATACCCATTTTTTATTTTTTATAATATTTTTTTAAAGCAATCATTCATATGTTTTCCAAACAAGGTACTTTATATCCTTTTCGACAAAACTAAGGTAAGAATGTTTTTTTTAACTTATACGGCAGGTGCGGAAATTTTATACCATTATAACATCATAAAAGCTTCCCTTACATTCTTATAATAATATTTACAAAGTAAAGGTTTTATTTTATAATTATATGAATTTTGAAAGATTTCAAAATAGAAAGAGATATTTCTCTAAAAAACGCTTTCATTTAATCTATGTCAACATCCTTTGATGGATTTTATGTATATTTGAGGTTTATTTATTATGATACAAAATTTCAATATTGTATTGAAGGGTTTGTAATGTGTTTGACTATAAATGTGTTATTTTTACACCATTCAAGGTTTATGGACAATGTATTGACATTTTGTATGCTAGTTTTAATACGATTGTTTTGGTTATGTTTACATATTTTCATATGAGGAATACATTGGGCATAGTAAGTGACAGGTGGAGCCCGCTATAGCCCCTCGATGCATCCGTATGTCTCATTAAACAAACTAGTGTCTTGTCACAATTCCTTGACAAAATCTTATTTATAGTCTTGGCACAAGGCCTTGACTATGTGGTTATGAATGTCTGGCATTATGCATTCCATCGTTATGAAAGTGGATATTGATATTGCATGTGATTATTCGACTAGTAGAATATCGATGTGAATAAGTAAATGAAATTATTTAACTTTTATATTTACCATATCATGATGAATTTAAGATTTAAAAGGCTTCTGTTTTAGTCTTATAAATTTCCTTAAATGTTTATTCTTATTTATGAATGTTCCCGCCATATTTTTATCTTTACTGAGCATCTGATCTCACCCCATTCTATGTTTTATTTTTACAGGATGTGAAGAAGTATATTATGACTAACCTATAGGGATAGTCTATGGTATCTCATTTTTTCTATGGAAACAATGTTGTTGTAGTTTTCCATTTTATGATGTAATGTAAACCTTATGAATATATCTAGTACTTCCAAGGCTACTAAACTAATCAGTCTTTCCAGACTTGATCTTTTGTGATCATACCAATGTTATGTAATAATGCACCAAATTTGGGTAACTAGGGTCGGGTGTTACAAGTATCAAAAATAATTAAATATTAATTTTTTATTCCTTCCATTTAATTTGGTGATGGAATAACAAACACCTTTCATTACAGAGGCAGTAGTGTGTACAATGAAAGAGTTACATTACTGTATATATAAATAGAAAATGGAAAAAGGTGATTAATGATTTTCGACATAAGATGAAAAAAATAATTATACAACCATTAATTATATCATTAAATTTTTATTTTAAAATAATAATTGGAAAAAATATATATAAACAAATAATTCATGTAAGAACAATTTCTCAAGATCATCGCATTGAGATTTTCTTAAAAGATCTATTGGATGTTTATAAAATAGGATCAGATCTTGAGATCAGATTCTCAAGGGGAAGAAATATTATTCTAGGGGATGGGAAAATGGTTTTTTTATAAGGAAAATAATTTTTTTATTTCCTTGATGGGGTGGTGATATGCCCCTTTTATAAGTGTTGATAATGACATATATGTAAATATTTCAACTTTATATAAATGGAGCTCATACTAAACATGTCAAGATGATTCAAAATTGAGAAATAATTGAGTTTGAAATATATAATATTGATAAAAACATTCTAAATAAATTAATGGATTGTTTATGTAATTTTTTAGTCCCTTTACCTCTTGAAATATCACTTCTACTCGTTTAGTTTTACTATAGTAGCTAGTTTTTACCCAAGTTAACATAATATGTAAGAAGAAAATAATGTTATCCTTCTCAAATAATTCAAAAATATTGATTCATGATATGAAATATATTTGACTTGATTCAATTTATAATTTTTTTTTAAAATTTCATATAAAAATAATAGTTTAAAGTTTATTTAAAGCAAATTTTTTGAAAATATTACTTATGTTCTAAAATATAAAATATATTATTTTAAATTTAAAACTACATATTTAGAATTATTATGTTACCTATAAAATATCTATTTGGTCTTATAAAACGGTTTATTGAGTTATCAATTATTATATACTAATAATCTTATAAAGTACATGTTATTTCTAAAAAAGTTATTTTATATAATTCACCAAAAAATAATTATTTTTTGAAAAATCCATAAAATACACCTTAAGAATATATTTAAATTATCAGAATAAAAATGTTATTTATTTTTCTCAAATTAAGTTTTTAAATCGTTATAATTTTTATAAATAATATCCTGAAAAATATTAGAAAAGTATTTTTATTAGAAATTAGAATTTTAAGAAATTAACTACTCATTATTTTATTTCTTATAAATTATTAATTAATTTTTTGGTAATCTATTTTCAATTTTATAAATATTTTTAATTATTACCTACCTATAATTTACTTAGTTTCTTAAAATATAATTTCAATATTAGCATATATATTTTTATACATGATATTATTTTTATAGTTTCTTTAGGTTACCTTATTAAATTTCATTCATATTAAAAGTATCAATTATTTTATTCATTTAAATATTTCATAATGAAGATATGAATAATACTTAATATTAATTCAATGTATAGTTTATTATAGTATAAATATATCATAGGTTAATTGAACATCTATTTTTGAGTATAGAGCAAGATATTGATCTCATTTTTCTTATTTAAATATATTTATTTATTATGATCTAGGGTTGTTCCAGGTCAAAACCCCCCCATCAAAACCTTGAAGAGAACTCCCAACATCAGCCATCGATGCAACTTTAATCATTTCTAACATGTCACACTTGTCTCAAGAGGTTTCTCACGGTCGTCTTTAGTACACATCATGGTCCGACCTTAAAATTTTAATGAGGTTCTATAATATCCAAACAGACCTCTCAATGTGTTCACTATGCTGTAACCTAAGAACCAAGACACCTCCACTCATAACTACATGTAATCTAACCATACCATCCCAATCCCAAATCACCCACATTAAATATGATCATTATCACATTTAATAGCTTTTGGAATTATAAATGGAATACATATCACATTGAAATAACACACACACCAGTATTATTTGTTATAATGATTGTGAAAATACTAGAATTTTACCATATGAACATTTCCTCCCATGACTGACACAACACTCCCCACATAAAGCATATTATCATCACCATTATCATGATCCAAAACATTTTTCTCACAACCAAAATCCCATTTATCATAGAAAAAAATGGTTTCATTTGCAAACCTCAATCTCACCAAAGAACAATTCCATCCATTGAATAATAACGACATCTGACTCATGAAACACCATTACTGGTACTCTCTAAATTTCATCCAAGGTGATAGTCACACCCTCCATAGTGTATGTTAGACTCTCTACTAAATAAATTTACATAATCTCATAGATCACTAATCTCAAAAGGCCATGTTTGAAAAGTGTTTCATTGATCCTGAGCCATACTCAATATCCTACAAAAAGATAACCAGAATTGATCTATTTAATCGATCATGTCACCACACATATATCAAACCCCATATCATCCAAATTATGTTGGGGCCCTTGCATTTATCCTTTCCATCCATTGGTATCTATTCCTTCCACTTATCCTCAATTCCATTACCCATTGTATCACACATGGTTGTTCTCTAACCCTAAGACAAGATAGGCAGTATGCCCATGAGAAATAATTGGATTAATTTCTAAAAATTTCTGAGAGGGAACTATCATACCACCTGATCACACACCCCGAATCACATTCTCATGAATCAAGTCATATCAATAAAACAATGTCACGTTTCAATCACTAATTGTGAATATATATAGGTTAGTATTTTATGATTTGGAGTAACCCCAATACTAATCTTCAAAAATAGAACATCCCTTAAACCATTTTCCAACACATGACCACATTCCACCTCAATTAATTCCAAAACTAAAAATTTGAAACCACAGTCATCAAAACTATAGGAAGAATTATCCATACCTAATTAGGAAACGAACTCATATACCCAATCCCAAAATTCCAAATATTGATTCCAAGAATTGGATCCATTTGTGTTTTATGAATTAATGACATCAGTGATGTTTCTTCCATAATTATGAACACTTGGCACATCTCACATATATTTATACAATCCCAAAACATCACATAATTTTTTTAAATTGTGGGTTCTCACCCTATCACTACCCAATTCAATCAATTCATAGATGTCACAATTCTTAATATTTTTTAAAAAATAAAAATCATCATCCAATGAGTCATTCATTATCTTTCCAAGGATCACACACCTATATAATAAATAAAACAAAATCCATGAATATAACTTCCCCGAATCTATAGGAATCTTATAAAACTGTGAAAAACAACACCAAAATCCTTCAATTTCCCATCTTATATCATGATAATCCATCCATTTAGTCATCACATACCAACCAACAATCCACTTAGTTACCCAACCACTGGTTCCCAAAATAATTCCAATAATGATAGGTCTTGGAATCCATTTGACTCTACCCTTTAAAAAATATCATTTACACAAGATACCAGTACATTGGGTGCTCCAACATAACTATACTAGATCGTGGAATAACTAACCACACAAACCAAGATATAATCCTATTCCCCACACAACTATGTTATGCATCAAGATTTCGTCATCCGCTCTAACATGGGTCTCCATTGAATGTCACTTGGTAATGACTCACTAAACAAAGACTCTCTTAATGGAAACATGGTTCTACCACCCAACCCCTAACATGAGGTAACAATACCTCCAAAACTCACAAGATCATACTTTTCCCAATATCAAGTTCACATGACATTCAATGTTTTTTTATAAAACACAGGGTTCCCATAAAACAGGTTCTTTCTCATGCCCCACAAACACTCAATAGGATTATGAAAAAAACATAATTCCCCTATAAATCAATAGTAAAAATTAATTACATTACTTTAATTATATTTTCATTATTATACAAGTTTTACATTACATATTTTAATCGGATTCACATTCATTTAAATTAATTCAAGAATCACATTTCAAATGTCGATGTTTTGTTTATTCAGGAATTATTAAATTTCTAATGATTCCATTGATCAATGAAATTGGGTTAATTCATGTAATATGGGGGGAAAACCATTATGAGATGATTACTGGAACATTATATAATCAATACTATCTCTAATCTAGTAATATAGGCCTTTATGGAGTGAAATAAATATTATAATTTGTCATGTAGGATGGAACCATAGTCGTGGCTGGAAACCACCAAAATACAATGATGTATACACATTAAATATCAACCCCATTACTGGGGATATAATATATTAAATAAAAATATATAAATCAAACCAATATAATTAGGTAAAAAGAAAAATAATATTACATGTATCAAAAGGTGATTACGATTACAAGTAGCAGGAAAAAGTTATCGAAAACCAATTCCACTAGCATGAAGGATGTCAAGTGAATACCAAAATTATTGAAATGATCCCTAAATTAACCCATGCTATATTTAAATTTCTTTAAAATAGTTTAAATCTAATAATTCATGACATAAAAATCAATAACATTAACTAAGGTGAAAATCAAATTTGACTGTGTCCTGTGAAATCCAAGAACAATAAGGCTTATCCCAAGAAACATGGGTTTACCCCAATGTGTTGGTTGATAACTCCTATGAATATGCTCTTTAAAAATACATGATACATTTATAATATCACATCTACCATTCAAAAAAATCATTCCCAATGAAAAAGAAAACCAATAATGCCACATTGTTACATCTCAGTATACTGAACCACTAAATGGTGCCTAGACCAGCAATCATTATTGTACCTCATGAATTCATCCCCATATGTTAGATATGTTGAGTATAAATTAGGGTGTATGGGGAAGATTTGGAGAGACCAAAACCACTTTTAAAATTAAACAAAATAGTATAATTATAATGTCTAAAATATAACCAGTGGAGTGAATACTAAAAATTAAGATAGTGAATTTTAAAATAATAACTCATGTATCAAAATTCCATAACAATGGGTATTAAATTTGTAATGACATAAATTTTTATAAAAAGAATTTATCCCTTATTATAGAAATTTCACATAGTATAAATCACATTAAATTACTTAGATACCATAATAATATCATTTTAAATGAGTAACTATTGAAATAAAAATAATTTCTAGATGTTAATGAACCAATACCAAGGAAATAATATATTTATATTTGGAATAGTAATATGGCCCTTATGAATACTAAAGTGGACTAGTGAATAATATCCTCACCCATGAGGGTATAAATTAAATGTTTCATCTTATAAATAAAAATATGGTATAATTATATCATAGTATATGTAAATTAATGTTTTAAACATTATTAATTAAGTGTTGGTATTTTTATAAGTCAAAATATTTAATTACAATTGTATGATTAATTTAATAATTTAAAATAAAATTTATTTTCATAAAATGTATTCATAATTTAATATTTATGTGTATTATTATTTTAAGATATTTTTATGAGGCCTTAAGTAATATTTCAAAGTGTTATAAAATTAGTTATAATTTTAAAAAAATTTATTTTCTATGTAAATGAGGATTTTAATTAAAAATTACATTACACATATTTAGAAAATTTTCTTTCAAAAATTGTGCTCATTTTCGGATTATAAATGTTGAAAAATTATTATGGGTAATTTGTGAGATTTTTTTTGAAATACTTGAATTTTCTGAATAGTAAAATATGGTAATTTAGGGTATAAATACAATATATATAAAATAAAATATTCCCTGAGTAATCCCTGATGTATGTACCAAAATATAGAATTATCCTTCATTATTTTTATATTTATTGTTGTAATACTCTAACAATTCATAGTCTTTAAAAAAAATAACAAGCTAATGATTAAAATAATGGGAAAACACCCCTCTCCTCCATTGTAAATTCCACCCTCACTCCCTCTTCTCTTCACACATATAATGAATTGTGCCTTGACATTATTTTTCCGAGTACTCTTACCTAGTCCCATCCTCATATCATTTTGTTATTAGTATCTTAAAAATACCAAAACCTCTTTCCAATTGAGGTTCATACAGAGTAAAGATACAAGAGGTAAATCTTCTCTCTTTTTCATTTAAATTTATTTCGATTTCAAATATTTTCTTATTATATCCTCAGATACCTTACTAAAAATGTCATGATATCTCCAATACCTTAAATATAATGGAATTATATTATATCAATGTAATATATATCATAAAAATCCTCCATAAAACTCTTTTATTGTAAAAATGAAACTCTCACCCATGATGTGTCAATTTACCAACATCGTAGACAATGAATATTAATATCCTTAAAAACATCAAGTCTGTTAATAAAACCATTATTTTTTTTATTAAAAATAAATATGTATTATAAAACCCTATTTATGTTCTTGAACTAAATTTTATTCATAAAAAATGATAAAAAAAACAAGTTTGTTGTCATCAACAAATCACCAAAAACTAACCTAAAACGACCATCATAATTTTTTTTTATAATGATTCATACTCAAGGTATATAAAAAATTAATTATAATATCATTTAATCTTCTTCAATATCATTAGTAACTTATAATAACACTATTTATCCACAAAACATTCATTCATGAATACAAGTGCACCGATCGAGAAAACCATGAAAATGAATTCTCCTGAACGATAAAATTAAACTCTATAACACATCAGAACACCAATAAAATATCATAATAAAACAATAATGAATAATATTCAAGTATAAAAGGTTTTATAATTGTTCATTATTTAATATAATATTATTATATAGTATATTAACATGAAGGAATCATTTAGACAAAAGGTGACCGGAATTCTCAAACCCGACTGTATTTATTTAGGTTTTCCATATTTCACCCCATTTTCAGTGTGGATGTTAATTAAATAAAATTTATTCATCATTATATTAACTTTTATTGGGTACAAATTATTACTATATAATATTATGAAAAAACTCATAGTTTTCTAAATAAACTCTTCTTTCAAAAAAAAACACACTTCTCGAGATTGTTTCTTCTTCACTCAATGATGATAATTCTTATATCATGTATGTTATTCCAAATTTAATTTGGGAACCCAATGTTTGTGAATTTATTATTTATGAAATTAATTCCATTCCATTACAAGGGTTATTTTATGTACAATATTGATATAAGTTCTATGATTCATGCATGATTATATAAATGTTATGATGTGATGGGTGTGCCCAGAATTATATTGTGAAATGTATATTACACGATATGATGGGTGCACTCAGAAATATATAGTGTTCCAATGAATTGGGTAATGTGAAGAACCTCATGATATAATATTAAATATGCATGAACTTTATTCTAGATTTGTTCACAACTATGTTTGGTTGTTAACCACTTAGACATGATGTTTCATTTATATGCATTGCCTAATTTCAAGCCTTTTCAAAATGCTACCTCTCATGATTATTATATTATATATATGTTATCATTATTCTCTCCAAATGTAATATTTTTTCATTTTCTTATTTATCTATTTACTAGTATTTTACCTCATACTTTTTTATGTGTATCACCTAGTGATTACAGGTACTATGAAGAGTTCAATGGATAATAAAGAACTAATGAAGAAGGAATTAAATAAATATTTATGATTTATTTTTTAATTGTTAGGTGTGGTTCTATTTATCCCAAGACACTAAACCTTATGATCCTCATTATGTAATGATTTTATCCTATTTGTATTTAAATTGATGTTATAATAATGTATGAAAATTAGGGTTGTTGCAGTTGGTATCAATGGAATGTTTAGTTAATTTGGGAATTTGGATTAGAGAATCTTATTGAAAACCCACAATAATTTAGCACCCAGGAAGGTTCATTTTATAAATTTCAAACCATATAGATTCCCCAAGATATAACTTTGGACTTAATTCCATAATGTGATAAAATGTAAATGTATGAGTTGTAGTAGTATATTTTGTTCAAAACATTTTGATTATCAAAAATGATGGGAACCCGGTGAAAATAATCCAACGACCTGTGTGGGAAACAGCAAAGTGATTTCCAGAATGATATTCCCAATGCTTTGGTAGGTGGAGTTCAAAATATTAGGGTAATTATTACCGATATATATATCAGGTTTTGAAAAATAACTTGAATGATGTGGAATATCCTCATTCACCTAAGAGGGATAAAATGGATATCAAATGTTTTATAAAGCTACAACCACTAACGATTAGTCGGTCTTCAGATCCACATGTTAAAGAATAGTCGGTCAACACAATGGAGAATATATTTTCATTGCATTACTATTTTGGTACAGAGAATGTGACGCTTTCCATTTATCACCTAGATGGAGAGACCGACCAATGGTGGGCATTGATTAAGAACACCAAGCCAAGGGATGAAATTGAAGATACAGAGTGGGAATAATTTAAGATAATGTTTGTTCATATGTATTTCTCTCGAACACTTCATGTAAATATGGAGAGAGAATTCATAAAGCTCGAGAAAAAGGATGTAGAACCAGTTACAGATTACGAATAAAATTTTTCAAGGCATTAAATGTATGCATTAGGCTGTGTTATCAATAATTATAGAAAATGTTATTGAATATTTAGTGGTTTAAAACCACGCCATTGAAAGGATATTTCAATTCAAGACATTGGGAGTAATGAAAAAGTTGTTAGATGTGCTATCAAAGTGGATATATAGTTTAGAGAATTTTCCCATTGATATGGTAATAAGAAAAAAAGATATATTTTCATTCTAGAGGTTGTAATGGGAAAGATAGAATGAAAACTCAACCACTAATATGTCAAATATTTATGAATAATCATCATGGGAACTACCTCAAAGGGATGGGGAAATGCTCAAGTGTGGGGAAGAAGGCCACTGATATCATAAAAGTAAAAAAGACATGAGGATACAAGAAAATGTGCTAGTGGAAAGAAGAGCAACACCCATGGATCAATGATAAAATTTTAGGGAGAAAGGGAAATATGAAATTCAGTGCACAAAACCTTGTGTCCATTAGGGTAATTAGAATAAAAAACCACCAAAGACAACCGATCAATTAAAGCCTTATGCCATCACAACTGATGAAGTGGAGGAAGGAAAAGAAATAATATATGGTACACTTTTTATTCACTCAGATATAGAAAAGGCCTTATTTAATTATGGTTATACAGATTCCATTATATCTTTTATGTTTTCTATAACTATTGTATCAAATCCATGAAACCATGAAGTAGATATATTTGTAAAAAAACATAGTGGTACAATCATTGTAAACCATGTTTTGGACTCATCTCCTATTGGAATATGTGGGAAGAGAATTCCAGTGAATCTCAAAATACATCCCTATGTGGAATTCGATATTATACATGGGATGGATTGGCTCTCATTATATAGAGCACATATCAACTATGTGGAAAATGGAAATACCTTTTCATATTCCCAACCATGCCATTTTCCTCTACAAATGAAAGGAAGATCATGAATCTCCTTTGGTAAATCCTTCAATTGGGGGGGTGTTTATTCCCTTTGATGAAGAATACCTCACTCAAATGGTTAAATCAAAGGAAGTTATTATCCTAGGGGAAATTCCCATCATGGGGTAATACATTGATGTATTTCTTAAAGAGTTATCCATACATCCCCAAGCCTAGATGCCGAGTTCTCATTATAACCCATACCTGGAGCTACTCCTATATCAATGTATCCTTATAGGATGGATCCTATCTTAGTTGAGTTAAAGAAGTAGCTGTAAGGTCATTTTTTTAAAGGGTTCATATGTCATAGTTCACAACCATAGGGTGCAACAGTGCTATTTCCAAGAAGAAGGATAGATCAATGGGGTTGTGTATAGATTATCGAGAACTGAACCAGATCACTGTAAATAAAAATAATCCTCTTCAATGCATTGATGAATTTTCCGATATATTATGTGGAGCCCAATATTCTCAAAGTTGGATCTTTTCTATGGATATCATTAGGTAATAGCGAGGAAGGAATATATTCATTATACAACCTTCTATAAATGTTTTTGGAACTATAAGATTCTGGTGAATCCCTTCGAACATACAAATTCCCCTGTGATCTCCAAAATTTGATGAATAGATAATTTATACATTACTATGACAAATTTTTGGTAGTTTTTATCGATGATATTATCATCTACATGAAGATCAAGAATGAGTACGATGAACATATAAGGCTCATGTTGGTGACATTAAAGATGGATAATTTTCACACCATGTTCTACAAGTTATTATTTTGGATGTAGTAGGTCAATGTTTTGGGACATGTGACTAGAAGTGATGGAATTTCAAAGGACCCTTCATAAACATAATAAGTTGTTGAATAGATTATACCCTCTACTGTCATCAAAATATTATGTTTTCTTGGTTTAGCAGGGTACTAGTGATGTTTTGTGAGAAATTTCTCATGATTTTCATGGTCTCTAACTTAGTTCATAAGGATATGTGTAAAGTATGTCTATATGGAAGAATGTAAGGGAAGCTTCATGATGATAAGGAGATGTATTTTCACTACAACTATACTAAACTTACCGAAAAGTGTAGAATGTTTTGGGATATACTTTGATGCTACCATGAATGTATTGGGTTTTGTACTCAAGAAATATGATAACGTGATAACGTCAGACCCATGAAAATTGAAAATCCACGTGCAGAACAGCGGAACGTATGATCTAGAAGTTGAGACTATGATTTACAGCTTGAAAATCTAGTGGGACTACATTTATAGTGAGAAGTATGACATATATATGGATCACAAGGTCCTTATGTATATATTCAAATAAAATGAGATCAACATGATTCAAATGATATGGTTAGAGATAATAAAAAAATATGATTTCTCTATTCACTCTCATCTTGGTAAGGAAAATAAGGTAGCTGATGCTCTTAGTAGAAATAAACTTATTAATCTATCGATGTTGTACATTGGGAAAGTACATATATTCATGGATATAAGAAGGATGGATTTAAAAATAATAATGGTATGAAATACATAATACCTTGAAATAATTATTTCCCAACCATCTTTCAGAGAAATGATTCAGGAGGCACAACCGGATGATCTAAAGTTACAAAATAAGGAGAATGTAGTAAAGGATGGGAAGTTGAAAGAGTTCCATATCGATGATGATGTTGTGATTTGGATTGGAAAAATTCTCTGTGTGATTTCATCACCAAGTATAATAAAGGATCTATTGGACAATGCATATATCATATCATTTTCAATCAATCCATGGAGTATCAAGATGTATCTTGATCCTAGAGAACACTTATGGTGGGACAACATGAAGAAGAAGATTTCATAGTATACCTCAATCTGTTTGATATGGAATCAAGTTAAAGATGTGGGATAGAAGTCCAAATAGATGATATAACCATTACCTATACCCATTTGTAAATGTGAGACTATCACTATTAACTTTGTGAGGGGTCTCCCAAATACATCCAAAGGAAATAAAGTGGTATGGGTTTTGGTGGACCGACTCAACCAAGGCTTCCAACATTATCGCTACTCAAAAGGAAATTTCACTTGAAAAATCATGATAATATATATGTAATGGAATTAGTGAGACTTCATGCGGTTCCACAATAGATTTCCTCTGATCATGATACCATGTTCACATCTATGTTCTAGAGGATTCTTCAAAATGATTTTAGTAATGAAATAAATTTCAACACAACCTATCACCCTTAAACTAACGGCCAATATGAAATAACTATTTAGATGCTTGATGATATAATAATTGAATTCTCTTTAGAATTAATAGGTGGATGAGATAAATATCTCCCATTGTTTGATTTCTCAAATATCAATTGCTTCCAATGAAGTATTCATATAGCTCTATATAAATCTATGTATGGACCATGATGAAGAAATCCATCCTGTTGGGATGATGTTGGTGAAAATTAGTGAATTGGACATGATCTTGTACAAGAAATGGTAGATAATTTCAAATCCATCACAAATTATGTTCACTTCCTGGTTTGAAACTAATGCAGCATATCCAGAAGCACAGATTATAACCTATATAGAATTTCCCAATAATTTTTTGATTCACTGGCTTTAATGTAAATGGTAACACAAAAAAGGATTTTCTATTGGTATGTTTCATTATGTTCCTCATACCATTGGTGAACTACATTATATATGAATTTCTCTCACTGAGGTTTCCTGACCTACTATATATGTTGATATATCGACTATAAATCATACATATTTGAAAAAATTTAAATAATCCTATTAATTTATAGGTTTACATATTAATGATTCAGAGTTTGTAGATGACTTCATATATTGTTCATTTTTGGATTTTGGGGGTCGACTATATAGAGTATTTTTCATCTATTGTCCTCAAACACTATTTCTCAACCACAAGATATGTGGAGTAAAATTTGGAAACTAATATCAGAGTTTATTTTATATTTTCATAGAATAATATTACGGATTAAAGGTATGAAATTTCTAAATTTCAATTTTAAATAAAATATAATTTATATAATGAAAATTATATCTTTATGCATGTCTTCTTTATGATTCAAATTTTACACTTTATATAACTTATTGAAAGTGAGTTCATAAAAAGAAAATGTAATCTCATGTTTATATATGTTAATTATTTGGATAAGTAAAACCATATTATATGAATATTTGGGTACCTAAAATCATATTCTACAAATATTTATTAATTGATTTATGCATTTCACATTGACATAAACTATTTAAATTCGGTTTGGGAAGCCGGTTGATAAAAAATCATTCATTTTTTTAATGTTTTTGTATGAAAAAAATTTCCATTTGTACAGATAAACATTCATTAATAATATATTTGTTACACTACTATTATAAATTTTTTATTCAATATTATGTCACTATGTCAACTAACAAGATTTAACTGTACCGAATTTACATCTCATTGACATTTAATTACAATAGTATGCACTTCTAGAAACTGATAAAATCCTTTATTCCAATGGTAGATCACTCAGAAAATATCCTCCAATCCATTTTTCTCATTTATCAACCGGTCTTATTAGAAACTTGTTAATTGCAGCTGAATGAAATTGTGATTGGGATGCTCTTCATGTAGAATTCTAAGTATTGATTAGAAAATTCCCCTGTGGAAAAAAAATTCAACAATATTCATTAAGAATATTTCACACTAAGTGGTGGATTAATTGTTGTCCATGGTTATGGAGGTAATGGAATATCATTTTTATGGAACACTTTAACATCAAAACTATGTTCAGAAGGACAAATAGTACATACAGTTGCTTCAAGTGGTATAGAATCATAACTGTTACCAGGCGGGAGAACAATGCATTCCCAATTTGGTATCCCAATTACCGTGAATGAAGTATCCACATGAAAAATTCAATGGGGATTTGAGTTATCAAAGCTGATATGATAAAAAAGAATAATTATATTGGATGAGGTGCTGATGATTCACTAATAATTATTTGAAGCTCTTTATCACACATTTGATGGATTTTTTATTAACACATTCTATAGATGGAGCTTAGTTACCTTTTGAGGACAAATATATTGTCCTTGGTGGTGATTTTTGACAAATATTTCATGTAGTACATCATGGTACAAGAGCTCACATCAAAATTGAAATTATCAAAACAACATATATTAAGCATCATTTTATTGTTATGACACTGAAATAACATAAGGATAAATTCATCAGAAGTAAGTAGTGATTCTCATGAAATATAATATTTTTCAAAATAGATTCTTAACATAGGGGATGTGATATTTGGAAGGAGAAATGACGATGGGGATGATATTGAAATTCTAAAATAACATTTAATATAAACTTTTATTAGTCCACTGGATGCAAATTTTCATCTTGCATACTAATCTTTACCATCAAATTAAAAAGACATGGAGTATTTAAAAGTAATGACTATTTTACTATCGAGGCGACAAGCTATGAAATAAGTTAATGAATACCTTATTTCATTGATTTTAGGAGAAGAAAAGTTTTATTTGAGTTCAAAATTAGATCGTAAATCCATTTTGGATATTGACACACTAAAAAATATATTTTCTCTAGAAATTTTTAATGGGATTAGTATCTATGGGTGTCTAAATCATAAATCATCCTTAAATGTAGGGGTTCCAGTTAGGTTGTCATGAACTGTTGAAAATTCATTTGGACTTTTCAATGGAATGCATTTGGTCATCAAATGTTGGTAAATCATTGTATTGGAGCTAAAATTATAATGGAAACTCAACCAGGTCATATGGATTTCATATCAAGGAACAATATGACACTTTTAGAGTGAAATTTGTCCTTTCAAAATTCAATGAAGATAATATCCTTTTACCATATCATATGAAAAAAATTTAATAAAAGTCAGGGAAAATATATATCATTAATTCAAATTATATTACTCCAGCCTATCTTTGGTCATGGTAAACATTTTGTTGCTATTTATAGAGTTAAAAAACCAAAAAGGATTAATTTTTGTGATATATTATAATGATAATGTAGTTTAGAGTTGAACAACAAATATTGAATAAAAAGAAATTTTACAAAACATGCAGTATGTAACACCCCGAGATTTTATGAAAAATATTATTTTTAATTTCATTAATGTCTTGTGTTTTATTCTACACTAAAAGGATCTTGAACAACACACATCATTGACTTGACTTGCATTACACGAAATCACACCTTCCTCGATAGCGTGTGTAGTACGCAATAACGAGTTTCACTAAACAACAATATGCTATTAAAATATTATTAAAACTAGCCGTTATGAATAGTAATAACAACTTTTTGAAATTTTGTAAATTTTATTTTTCAAAATGGACTTCATTTTTGGATTCGGAATATCAAAATTAGCTTTGGGTGAAATTTTGGTACTTCTCTGATAACTTTCATATTTTGATGAATAGTGAAAATTACTAAATTTTAATTAAAAACTTTTTTAATCGAATTAATTAATAGTGATAAATTATTAATTTGAGTGGTTTTGAAGTATATTTAGAATATATTTTTATAATTTAATACAATGTTGGTCATTGGATGTAATTTCACATTTAAACCAGACATAAACAAGTGTCAATCTTTTAATAGTTATTATCTCTTAAAAACACGCTATTTATTTTGACGACGGGAATTAATTTTTAAAATAGTTAATTTAACTGATATGTTTTGAATTTGGTAAAATAAACATGATTTTGGAAGTCATAATATCAAATATAGCTTAGGCCTATTTTTTGGTATTTTTCTGGAAACTTTCATTTTTTTGATGAATAGTCAAACCACTAAGTGGTAGTTAAAAAACTGAATTTTTTCATAAAAAATAATTCTACCACTTCTGTGAGTGGAATTTTAAAAATATGAGAGACACGGTTGATGTCAGTAAGTAAAATGTGGTTCAATGAGATGAAAATAATTTTTGGTGAATTGTAACTTTTTACTTTTATTTACCACGGTTAAAAGTAAATAAGGTAATTAAGGGTAAAAATGTTCTTATTATTACCCTAACACGTGTCCTAATTCTATTGGATAAGTGTAATTCGACCAAAAACAACCTTATGAATATAATATGACCATTTAGGCCCACTTGTATTATATTAGGACATTTATTATCAATTTACTTAATGAAGGGTTAAAATAGTTAAAATCAATGTTTAATAAGTAAATAATTTTAATATAGGGTTATACATTAGATAAATTCGACTATAAATATTCATTAGAAAGATAAAATGATTTCCAACATAATGGTATTTTATTTATAATTTTTAGACTTAAGATAAATTAATTTATTTATGACACAATGATGATGCAGTAATTATCTTATGAATGAAATATTGACATAATTGATGTTATAAATACAAAAATAAATGTAATTTGAGACTTTTTATGAATTAAAATAATTTTATATGTTAATATGACATGTTATTATTGATTTAATTAAATTTATTCGAACTAACCATTCTATTATGATTTTCACGAAAATCAATTACTAAATTGTGTCAAAATTGAATAAAATAGTTTTTAAAACAAATATTATATTATTAATTGTTATTTTATTCATAATAATCTAAGGTTCAGACAAATGACTTAGATAAGGTTATATATATTTATAATAAACAACTTGGGGTTCTTTTGTCTTGTTATAGTATGTTTATTAACCTTATAGTGCAAGAACACAAGAAGACATGGTAAAAGAAAAATTATTTAACTTAATGTTAAATCTAAATGATAAGGTTAAAATAGAAACCTAAACTTGTATAAATTCTATTGGATAAGAGGATTTCGCCCCATTCCTACTTTATCTTCGAAATAAATCAATTTGGAGCTATTTAAAACCGAATTTGGCTTTATAATAAAATATTATTTTTTGTTATTCCAAAGATGCCCTTCTCCTCCCTTATAAAAGGGCACCTCCTCCATCTCTTCCTCACAGCACTTTGAGACTTCAAACTCATCCAACCCCTGCCTAATTATCTTCTCCACTTCCCTAGAAACATCCTAGACGTCCTGGTCTTCTTCAAAGACCAATTTTAGTGCCCTAAGTGGAGGACTCAAAGAGGCGCTTCAATGAAGAGGTAATGTCCGTTACCGATTCTTTCAACTTTATTTCTTCTTCCACTTCTTCTTCTTAGGTTGTTTCATTATGAATTAATAACATCAGTGTCACTCATATACTGATATGTTATTATAATTATGAAACAACCCTATTTCACCATCTATCCATCCTACGGAAAACGAAATCATTGCGCGTGCGTACGTACGGAATACCATCTCCTAGCCATGGTGTAATCTATTTTCCACCGCTACCTTACTTGGATGGGTATAATGGTGTAAATAATTTCTATATATGATAATTTTAAGGTGATATTGATTTTTAAATAGTATACATACATTCCAATACAATTCCACGATCATGAGAACGATATCATCGCTCGTGCGTACGTACGGACTACCATCTGCACGACGCGATGAGATTCATTCTCAACGTTAACCATTCATAAATGATTATAAATTATATATAATAAGTAATCATGAAATATATGACATAATAATGATACTTTATTTATGTGTATATATATGTATATCATCTACTTAATACCATTCAACTCAAAAAGGAAACGAAAACAGCGTTCATGTGTATGTACGGCCTACCATCTCAATGAACGGTGTATTTCTTTCCATTTACTTATTTATTATATATATTTATATTCTGAATATATATTATATATAAATCATGTTTTATATTCTGGAATTAAGTAATCGTGATCTAAGTAATCATATGAATAATTACAATTCAAAACTCGGACGACAAATGAAACGATTTTACCCAAAACGCTCTTTAACATGGAAGTTACAAACGAACGGGTAATATAAAGTCATAAGTGAACCATATATGATATCATAACAATGAGTATGATTTTGGAATAAGTCAATGACAATATTTAAATCATTATATAAGAGGTTGGGACACTTACAAAGCAAATCGGACCTAAGGTAAGGGAAATATCACAATCTCATTTTTATCCAAGATTGTTTATACTTTGGAATTTACTTGGGTGTATTTTGTCATCCACATCCATGTTTCCTCAATATGTAATATTATTTCCATCCACCTAAAAAAAATTTTAAATCCAATTTTACCTTTCAGCGAGTTTTTAGTAAAAGATATGAAGGGAATATTTTGTCGTTTTTCTTACGAGGTACTTTTTGACTTTTCTGACAAAAGTATGAGAAGAATGTTTTTTTATCTTATACGGCATGAATGGATTTTTAAAACTATATTTCCAAGAATCTTTTTTTACAAGATTTCAAGTTTATTTTTAATCAACTTCTTTTAGTTTATAAATGTATGACATGTTAAGAAAGGAAAATTGTTTTTGAAGTAGAAATGATATTTTCCTCAGGAATGGAGTTCAAGTGTTTTATCAAAATTATTTTCTATCTAAGATAATAAAGGGTTATGTTTTTATCCCTATTATTACATTGATTTGATTATGTTGTTATGGAAATATTTTTATGAATTCCTCTATCTTATATGAATTGTTTTATGATGTCATGATGTTTAAGATTCCCATTTTTATAACATGGGTTATTCTATGATGTATGGTTTACGATTTTGTGGCACACATAAGAATGGTATCATTATGAGATGGGTGAGACCTATATCTCCCTCCAATGCATTGGGTAAAGATTTTATATCTCATGTGATAGATATGGCTGGAACGGAAGGTTAAACCGGTTCAGTGAAACAGGACTGAAATGAGGAGTGAACTCGGTTCAGGAATGGACTTTGTCCACTAAGATAGTCTTGAAAATGAGTCTTGACTAATAAGAAATGATTCTCTATGATTATGTGTGTATGCCTCAAAGTTTCATGTTTTATGTTATGATTATTGGGATTACATTTCACTACTATGATTTATCCCATGTTATGATATTATGATCTCTTTTGCAGGTTAAGATTTCCAAAATGTTATGTTCTTATGTATATGATGTGATTGATATTTATTTTGTTTACCCTTACTGAGCATTTGATCTCACCCTTTTATGTTTTCTTTTCCCCAGGATATAAAGAAAGGTTTTAGGTAAAAAAGGAAGATCTTTATGGGAGATGTTGAAGATCTTTCACCGCGATTAGAAGATTATATTCCGAGTTTCCAAAGACACTAAACTATTATGGTCCTTGTGTGTGTGTTTTTGTTATATAATGAGTATTCCGCAAAAGTAATGTAATGTCCATGAACGTTAAGCTTCGGGTATCAATAGTTGGTATCTGAGGAAAGGTTTAGTAAACCTTTGGAAACTAGGATGTGAGAACTTTACTGAGATCCCAAGAGATATTTCTAGGGTATGTCTTGGGATGTCCCTAAGGTTATGTATAAGTATAGTTTATAGTACTAGAATTACGTTAACCTAAGATGTTAGATATTGAAGGTACTCCCCCTTTATTATGTTGTTTTCCCTAGCGTGATTTTTTCCTCTCACACTATTCTTTTTGGGTTTTAGACGATGGATGGAACCCGAAGGAACCGTGTTGGTCAATGTAATGGACAATGCAATGATTTTCTTCCTGAACAAACAAATGTTATGGGAGATGGAGTGAAAAATATTATTGCTATACTTACACAAGCTATGAATCATTATGAACATCCAAATGAGCAAAGGAAGGAGTAACATTCTATTGAATGTTTCATGAGGCAGCGCCCACCTTCATTCAGAGGGTCTACTGATCCATTAGTTGCTGAACAATGGGTTAGTACTACTGAAAAGATATTTTCAGTTTCTCAATGTTCTGAACATGATAAAGACATCTTAGCAGTGTATCGTTTGGAAGGTGATGCTGATCAATGGTGGAATCTTATTAATAATACAAGGCAAAGGGATGAAATTGAGTCTATGGAATGGGACGATTTCAAGAACATATTTTTCAACAAGTACATCCCTTGTATTCTCCGAAAAAAGATGGAGAATGAGTTTCTTAAACTAAAACCAAAGGATGATGAATCTGTTGGTACCTATGAAGCAAATTTTACAAGACTTTCAAGGTACGCTTCTGGTATTATTATCCAACCTGAGAGTAAGATCGATTGATTCTTCAGTGGCTTAAAACCAAATCTTCGAAAGGCATTAGCTATAAGAGACTTCAGTAGCTATGAAGAAATTGTGCATTGTGCTATCAATGTAGAAATGGATGTTGGTGTTACTTATCCATCTCAAAGTTTTGACAAGAAACGAAAGATGGAGTTCAAGGAGAAATCTTATAATAATGGTGAAAAGAAGATGAATGTTTCTGAATGCTCAAAGTGTGGAATGAAGCTTAGTGGAGATTGTCTTAAAGTGACTAGAAAATGTTTTAAGTGTGGAAAAGAAGTTCATCGAGCAGCTGAGTGTCAAAGTAATGGAAAAAGGGTTTCTAATGATGTGAATAAAGAAAAGACTACAGAGAACGAACCACCAACACTTCAATGCATCAAGTGCAAGGAAATGGGGCATTATGCTAATAAATACTCTAATCCAAGGGTTAGTGATGATCGACATGAGAAACCACTTAAGGCAAAGGACAAAGAGAAGTCACATGCGATCACTATTGGCGATTTTGAATATGACAACGATGTGGTGGAATGATTAAGTGTTTATGTAATGGGATTCCAAAATAATGTTGTATATAGTATCATGGAATATTGGAATATTCATGTATTGGTCTATTGTGGTTTTCAATGGTACCGGTAACCATGGAATGTGATTGTGATATTTTTGAAAAAAAAAGATGATATGCGCATAATGAAGGGAAAACGAGAAAATGAAATGTTTGACCATATTCATGAGCTCATGATTGATATAAGGACTAAGTGATATCATGGTTTTAGTATATAGAATTTAGGGGATTTGGGTATGTAGAAAGTGTTAACTTTTAACTGCATTCATGTTTTCACCAAGGTTTAATGGGTATTCATTTTTCAAGAGTATACATGATTAAGGTATTCACATAACTGGAATGTGACCAACAAGATATATGGGGGATAAATGTTGGTATTCACATGCTTGGTTGATGACATTTCAAGTAATCGTTTTCTTTATACTATGAGCTTGGACCGAAGTATTTTAGATAATCCTAATGATTGTAATGGATTATGTTGACCATAAGTTAGTATGGTTTAAGGATAGAACTTTTTTTTGATATTATTTATGTGATTTTATAGTAATTTAGTTTTAGAAAAAGGACAACCTACAGGATGGGCGACAACCCATCACGTCGGACAAGGCTATGGGAATCGAACCCACAACCGAAGTGCAACTGTCTTTTATCAACTACCACTGGCCTACATGAAGTCCCTGTTTAGTAGAAACTAGTTTTATTATATTAAGCAGTATGATATATGATGTATAAGTCCATTTTAGGAACCATATATGATTAATCTCACTATAGATGGACTTATGTAAGTTTTGATAACTTTTCTAACCTTTTGTTTGAGACAGATGGAATGACCCATCATTCTATCACATGGTCTGCTAACACATCATGAATGAAAAATTAAACATCATTTATTTAAGAGATTAAGTGGAAATTTTCCAAAGAACGACCAACGGTGAGACTATACCAAAATCACGAATGTATTTCTTCTAATTCCAATTTTATCAACTTTAGGGAAATGATATTGAAAACCAAAAATGTTTCCCTAGTGCTCTTATATTTGATGAATTAGATGGTACCTTAGATCGTCATAAATTTATGGCCTTGTGATTTCCAGCTTTTCCATAGCCATGTTCTCTACCACTCTCCATCAGAACTTGATGGTTAGATTTTTCTTCGATATCCATATTTTCACCTATGTTCCCCTATGTGGAAACCCAGTGATGAGTTAATTTGGGTAACCGTTACATTTCATACATTAGTTTTTAAATCCATGTTTGGTATTCCTTTTTACGATGTGGGTTTCTATTAATGAAAATTTCGAGTAGTAAACCATTTATAAACCCGAAGAATTTCGAGGGCGAAATTCATTTTAAGGGGGGTAGAATGTAACACCCCTAGATTTTATGAAAAATATTCTTTTTAATTTCATTAATGTCTTGTGTTGTACTCTACACTAAAAGGAGCATGCACAACACGCATCCTTGAATTGCCTTGCATTACACGCAATCACGACCTTCCTCGATAGCGTGTGTAGTACGCAATAACGAGTTTCACTAAACAACAATATGATATTAAAATATTATTAAAACTAGCCGTTATGAATAGTAATAACCACTTTTTGAAATTTTGTAAATTTTATTTTTCAAAATGGACTTTATTTTTGGATTCGGAATATCAAAATTAGCATTGGGTGAAATTTTGGTACTTTTCGAATAACTTTCATATTATGATGAATAGTGAAAATTACTAAATTTAAATTAAAAACAACTTTTTTAATCGAAATAATTAATAGTGATAAATTATTAACATGAGTGGTTTTAAAGTATATTTAGAATATATTTTTACAATTTTATACAATGTTGGTCATTGGATGTAATTTCACATTTAAACTAGACATAAACAAGTGTCAATCTTTTGATAGTTATTATCTCTTAAAAACACGCTATTTGTTTTTACGACGGGAATTAATTTTTAAATTAGTTAATGGAACTGATATGTTTTGAATTTGGTAAAATAAACATCATTTTTTATGTCATAATATCAAATATAGCTTAGGCCTAATTTTTGGTATTTTTCTGGAAACATTCATTTTTTTGATAAATAGTGAAACCACTAAGTGGTAGTTAAAAAACTGAATTTTTTCATAAAACTTAATTTTACCACTTCTATGAGTGGAATTTCAAAAATCCAGGAGACACGGTTTATGTCAGTAAGTAAAATGTGATTCAATGAGATGAAAATAATTTTGGTGAATATTAACTTTTTACTTTTATTTACCAAGGTTAAAAGTAAATAAGGTAATTAATGGTAAAAATGATATTATTATTACCCTAAAACGTGTACTAATTCTATTGGATAAGTGTAATATGACCAAAAACAACCTTAGGAATAGAATATGACCATTTAGGCCCACTTGGATTAGATTAAGACATTTATTATCAATTTACTTGAAGAAGGGTTAAAATAGTTAAAATCAAAGTTTAATAAGTAAATAATTATTAATATAGGGTTATGCATAAGATAAATTCGACTATAAATATTCATTATAAAGAAAAAAATATTTCCAACATAATGGTAGTTTATTTATAATTTTTAGACTTAAGAAAATTTAACTTATTTATGACACAATGATGATGCAGTAATTATCTTATTAATGAAATATTGACATAATTGATGTTATAAATAGCCAAATAAATGTAATTGGAGACTTTTTATGAATTACAATACTTTTATATGTTAATATGACATGTTATTATTGATTTAAATATATTTTTTAGAACTAATAATTCTGTTATGATTTTCAAAAAAATCAATTACTAAATAGTGTCAAAATTGACATAAAATAGTTTTTTTTAAAATATTATATTATTAATTGTTATTGTATTCCTAAAAATCTAAGGTTCGGCCAAATAACTTAGATAAGGTTATATATATTAATAATAAACAACTTTCGGTTCGTTTGGCTTTTTATAGTAAGTTTATTAACCTTATAGTGTAAGAACACAAGAAGACACGGTAAAAGTAAAATTATTTAACATAATGTTAAATCTAAATTATAAGGTAAAAATAGGAACCTAAACTTGTCTAAATTCTATTGGATGAGAGTATTTCGACCCATCCCCACCTTATATTCTAAATAAATCAATTTGGAGCTATTTAAAACCTAATTTGGCTTTATAATAAAATAATATTTTTAGTTATTCCAGAGATGCCCCTCTCCTCCCTTATAAAAGGAAACCTCCTCCCTCTCTTCCTCAAACCACTTTTAGCCTTAAATCTCTTACAATACATACCAAATTATCTTCTAAACTTCCCTAGAAACATCCTAGACGTCCTGGTCTTCTACAAAAGAACAATTTTAGTTCCCTAGGAGGAGGACTTAAAGAGGCACTTCAAAGAAGAGGTAATGTCTGTTACCGATTCTTTCAACGTTATTTCTTCTTCAACTTCTTCTTCTTAGGTTGTTTAATTATAAAGTAACAATATCAGTATCACTCATATAATGATATGTTATTATAATTATGAAACAACCCTATTTCACCGTCTATCCATCCTACGGAAAACGAAATCACCGCGTGTGCGTACATACAGAATACCGTCTCCCCGCCGTGGTGTAATCTATTTTCCACCACCACCTTACTTGGATGGGTATAATGGTGTAAATAATAAATATATATGATTATTGTAAAGTGATATTGATTCTGAAATAGTATACATACACTCTAATACAATTCCACGGTCATGAGAATGATATAATCGCTCGTGCGTACGTATAGACTACCGTCTCCACGACGCGATGAGATTCATTCTCCATGTTATCCATTCATGAATGATTATAAAGTATATATAATATGTAATCATGAAATATATGACATAATAATGATACTGTATTTATGTGTATATATATGTATGTCATCTTCTTAATTCCATTCAACTCAATAAGGAAACGAAAACAGCGTTCATGTGTACGTATGGCCTACCGTCTCCATGAATGGTGTATTTCTTTCCATTTACTGATCTATTATATATATGTATACTATGAATTTATATTATATATAAATCATGTTTTATATTCTAGAATTACGTAATCATGATATAAGTAATCATATGAATAATTACAAGTCAAAACACGGACGACAAATGAAACGATTTTACCCAAAACGCTCTTTAACATGGAATTTACAAAATAACGGGTAATATAAAGTCATAAGTGAACCATATATGATATCATAACAATGAGTATGATTATGGAATAAGTCAATGACATTATTTAAATCATTATACAGGAGGTTCGGACACTTAAGAAGCAAATCAGACCTAAGGTAAGGGAAATATCACAATCTCATTTTTATCCGAGATTGTTTATACTTTGGAATTTACTGGGGTGTATTTTGTCATCCAAATCCATGTTTCCTCAGTATGTAATATTATTTCCATCCACCTAAATTTTTTTTAAATCCAATTTTACCCTTCTTTGAGTTTTAGTAAAACATATGAAAGGAATCTTTTGTCGTTTTTCGTATGAGGTACTTTTGAATTTTCGGACAAAAGTACGAGAAGAATGTTTTTTTTAACTTATACGACATGAATGGATTTTTAAAACAATATTTCCAAGAATCTTCCTTTACAAGTTTTCATGTTTATTTTTAATCAACTTATTTTAGTTTAAAATTGTATGACAAGTTAAGAAAGGAAAAGTGTTTTTGAAGTAGAAAGGATATTTTCCTCAAGAATGGAGTTCAAGTGTTTTATCAAAATTATTTCCCATCTAAGATAATAAAGGGTTCTGTTTTTATCCCTATTATTACATTGATTTGATTATGTTGTGATGGAAATATTTTTATTAATTCCTTTATCTTATATGAATTATTTTATGATGTCATGATGTTTAAGATTCCCATTTTTATTACATGGGCTATGTTATGATGTATGGCTTATGATTTTGTGGCACACATAAGAATGGTATCATTATGAGATGGGTGGGACCTATATCTCCCTCCAATGCATTGGGTAAAGATTTTATATCTCATGAGATAGACATGGCTGGAACGGATGGTTAAACCGGTTCAGTGAAACAGGACTGAAACGAGGAGTGAACTTGGTTTAGAAATGGACTTTGTCCACTAAGATAGTCTTGGAAATGAGTCTGGACTAATAAGAGATGATTCTCTATGATTATGTGTGTATGCCACAAAGTTTCATATTTTATGTTATGATTATTGGGATTACATTACACTACTATGATTTATCCCATGTTATGATATTATGATTTCTTTTGAAGGTTCAGATTTCCAAAATGTTATGCTCTTACGAATTTGATGTGATTGATATTTCTTTTGTTTACCCTTACTGAGCATTTGAGCTCACCCTTTTATGTTTTCATTTCCCCAGGATATAAAGAAAGGTTTTAGGTAAAAAAAGGAAGATCTTTATGGGAGATGTTGAAAATCATTCACCACGACTAGAAGATTATATTCCGAGTTTCCACAGACACTAAACTATTACGGTCCTTGTGTGTGTGTTTTTGTTATGTACTAAGTATTCCGAAAAAGTAATGTAATGTCGATGTACGTTAAGCTTCGGGTCTCTACACAGTAGGTATAATTACTATTCTACTATGGATAAATATTTTTGCATATTTATATCGTAGTTTCATTACATTGGGACTTGTTTTCATTGAAAATTTATGCTTCAATGCACAATTAGAGCTTTCATTAGATTCACATACAATATGTGAAATGGAACGTTCCTTCACTGAGTTAAAGAAACTTAAAACTAATGATGAAGATACATTAAAAATTCAAGTTTGTCTAATTCAACTATAGAAAAATATCATCAAAATTTAATGATGACATAGTTTCTATTGAAATACTTCTTTCAGATGAAAATGTAAGTCTATTTTAATTAGTATTTTTTTGAAAATATCTCATTAGTAGTGAATCTTCTTTATAATTAATAAATTACTTAACTATGTTGTTCACTTCTAATATTTCAATTTTTTTTATAGGTTATTCAAGGTAGTGTATATAATTATATTGTAATCTTTTTCATTATTAATAATAAAATGATTACCGATTTAGATTGTAGAAAATAACGATTCAAGTAACTATTACTGGTTGAAATCTTATTTCAATGTAGAAACTTTTTCTTCATGAAGGTGTCTATTATGAAATTTGAAAATTTTCTAATCAGTTAGAATAAAGGAAAATATTTAGCAACTCATCACAATTGTAGTATAACATTTAATTGGAGCACACATATCAAACTTCTCGATGCACCTTTTCCTATGTTTGTATTCAACATTACATCTTTTGAAGATATCAAAGATAGAATTGTTCAAGAAAATTTCTTTATAGGTATTCCATTATCTTTTTATAAAATTTTTATAGTACTATATGAAATCACTTAAATTATATATTAACTTTAATAGCATTACATATTATTGTTCTTTATTCCCCAATTATAAGATTATTAGTACTCATTAACATATTACAATAAATATATATTCTTATACTATAAAAATCTAATCAATTCATCTAAAAATATAAACAAAAATTCAAATTAAACTTTTGATGAATATAGATTTATGCATTATCTATTTTTGTATAATTTAGATTAAGTCCTTCTCTTTTAAATTCACTATTACAACATAATAGTGGAACTCTACATCCTATTGTCATATTTTTAATATTTGAACACTAAAACAATGTTATTCTCTATTCCAGTTACATAATTATATCAATAATCATTCATAAGTTCAATTAAAATTATGAAATGTTATGTAATACCCAATTTTTTTTCTAGAACCTAACGAAATAAAACAAATCACCACAATACATTATAAAATTTTAAATTCATGCCTCCTTTAATGAGAAATTCAAATATGTACATAATATTTAACTTTAGTATTACATTATATTATTTTTGATATATGGAAACTGATTAATGTATAAGTTAACCAAAAAATTATATTAACACATATTATTTAATATAATTTTTTTATATATATTTTCACTATTTGGAAGAGATTTTGTTATCCTGGTTCATCAATATGATTCCCTAAAACATTAGGAAAACTACAATATAAGTATATAGATTGCCTTGCTGGATTCCAGGTAATGCTCACTAAATAATTTAATAATCTAAATTATGTTACTCATACAATTTTCTAATAAATTACAATTCATATTTATCTATTACATTGGAGAATCCATGAGTTATATATTGTGAGATGAATAGGCTGATTACTGTAGTTCACTTATGAAAAATGAAACAACAACTAATATTTTAGTTCTTCAACTTCTCCATGCAAAACAGTAGTCCAATATTATTTCACATAAAACACTTAATACATATTACTAGAATTACTATGATATATGTCTATGTATTACAATTATCATTGAAATTATATTTTGAATTTTGAAAAAATTATTACAACTTCGAGTTTCAATGCCACCAAGATACTATTGATTCTATATTTTCCAATAGTAAACTCTCATGATAATAGGTTCTCCAACTATATACTCTTATCGAGGTTTCGTTCATTATTATTTAATATTTTTTCTTAGTTAGGAAATTTTGTAATTATATGTTATTAATATTATTGTATTTATTGAATTGCCTATGGTATTTTCATGAAATAAAATTAATACAAAATAACTGTTAAGTTACAAAAATATTGGTTAGGATATTAACTTTAAATACATTATAGTATGATGAGAACTCTAATTAAATAATACCAAGCAATAAATGTAAATATTTTTGGTCCATGCGGCTACTCTTGATAGATATATCCTTATTTGACAAACCAGAGAGTCATTATGGAGATTACTACATGTACCGAGGTAAGGTATGTAATTAGATATAATGTGAATTATTCTCTCTATAGACATCTATATACAATTTTTCCTAATATTTTAACTCGAAATAAATTGTCAATTAATTACAGCATACAAAATGTACCATGTTATGCACTAATATAAAAAATAAAAGTCATTACAACATTTATTAGGAGTCCTGTATTTCTTGAAAAAATAAGGTTGGCTTCCTCAATGAAAAGGATAGCTGTCAAAATTGGTGTGTACTTACACTATTAACTATACTAAGGTAATACTTTTTATTACATAATCATGTTAATGTAAAGGTGTTCTATTAATTTTAGTAATGTTATTTTTTTAATTTTATCATTAACATTATTTTTGTGTATATAATCTCTCAAAAAATACATTTTTTCATTACATTTTATTAAAATAATTAAAATTAAATTGTATAATAATAAAAGATGTAAAACTTCCATAGAATGTTTACGAATACATGCAATTCTATAAGGTTTATGCTA
This sequence comes from Viscum album, assembly GCA_963277665.1. Classification (NCBI taxonomy): domain Eukaryota; kingdom Viridiplantae; phylum Streptophyta; class Magnoliopsida; order Santalales; family Viscaceae; genus Viscum; species Viscum album. The sequence goes on from OY728147.1 coordinate 999,376,861, forward strand.
AATAATTGAAATATTTTTTTTGATACCTTCTACATCTACTGTTCAGTGACAATACTAAATGTATGTCTGTTGTACTCTTTGTAAAAAAATTTGTTTAATTTGTACCAAAATAAGCATTCTAGGTAAGAAACTATCTTATTCATGTAAGGTAATAGTAAATGTATATATTTTAATCAATCCATTTTTGTGTTTCGTCTTATCCAAAATTGATTAATGTAGGCAAATGATGAGTTTGTTTTTATAGGTGAGTTGAATGTATTCAAATGTAATGAAGTCTTCATGAATTTTTCGGTTTCATATTATAGTATTAAAATAGACATCAATTTTGTGATGAAAATTCATTTAAGGTACTATTTCAACGAATGTTGTAAGTGGGATAATGGTTCACAATAGTCAACCACATGAAAATGAGGTATTGTTTGAATTATTTTTTAGCTGTTTTTATTTCATTCAAATCATAAAACCATGTTAAATATATACATTATTAAATAATAAATGATTACAAAGATCACCTTATATTTTTTTTCCATTTATATTTATACATTATTTAACATAAATATAAAATTCCTTAATTAGTTAATCTTGTAAATTCAATGTTCATTTGTAGGCTATAGACCAAATTAGACGTACAATCATCAAAAATAAACATGATAAAATTGTTGACTTGTGTCCTTGAACTACTACTTCGGTATGACATTATAATATCTACTAAAATTTTATGTTACTGAAATTTCAATATGTTTGGGATTAATGATGGTTTTCTTTTCAACAGGGATCATATATTATAGAGATATTTTATAGATCAATTAACTTATGATACTAAATATTATATGAAGAAGAATATTATATATGAATTTTAACATGTTAACAAACCCAGAAGAGGAAGTGATGAAACAAATTTAGATGGTTCTAGTATAGAAAACAGTGATCATCAAATTGGCCCGCCATCATGTTGCATTACAAAGAAGATGAAATATGACAATATATACAAAATGTGCCATTGAGGTAATATATATTTAATAATCTTCCTATAATATCAGTTTCATATGGAACCATTTATATATTTCAAAGTGGCCATATGAAATATTAATTTTTCCTCTCATACTCTACAAATAGTTGATGTTTTTCGATGAGATGTCAATAAAATTTTTAATGGTTTTTTTCTTATAATTTATCACAATATGGTGGATAATTGTCTTCGAAAGCGGTACTTTGTACCCACTTGGTAGCATATAAGAGATTACTAATTTCATCATATCTATATTAGATAATATAAATTTTGTGATTATGTTCATTCGATAGTGTATTTATTCCTATATAGTCTTGGTCCATTGGTTTGAAAAATTTAAATATTCATATGAATAATTTTATGTGTTATTCATTTCAAAAATCTACATTAACATAATGATTTAGGTAAATTAATAAGCATTTTTACAGAATTAAGAGAACCAATCAATAATAAACACAATATTCATATAGTGTTTACTGCAGCCTCTATGGGACTGTTAACATTCCATTTTCCATTTTGTCATGTGTTGTTTAGCATACACGTGCAGTGTTTCATACTACTATTTTAGAGTTCTTGTACAGTTTATTGAAGTTATTTTTAGTAGTAAGATGTTAAAATTATTTTTCATGACCTTAAAGATGCAATGTGCATAGTCTTATAATACTATAAATATTATATGATAGTTTCATATAATTCAAATAAACTTGTTGTTTAGATTCATTTTCATTTCTATTAAAAATTTATCAATGTATAAAAATGTGAACCATATTTTTCTTGAGTATTATATTTTCATTTAGACTTCTGGATAATTATATAACTATGCTTTTTGGAAATATTATCATAGGTCTGACATTTGCATTTTTGGAAGTTGGACTAAATAATTTTCCAGTGCAATATGAAGATAGATGGTCAGTTGTGGTTGCTATTGAAAACACTTCTTTGGGTTTTTAATCTGTTTGAATTTTTTTAACTATATATATGCTATTTGACATGTACTATTGATAATAGGATTTCATGTTATTGAAATACCAATTTCAAATTTACAGTTAAATTTGTATTCTTGATTAGTGAATCCCTAGATATATCAGGTTCTTCATTCTTGGAAATATTCAATCTAACATTTGATGTGATATTATTTAAAAAAAATATCTTTTTCCTATTATATTATTGGATGTTAACTATTTTGGTTTTATTTTTTCTTGGTTATCATTCTTCCATGATTATCATCACTTTCCACATGATTAAGAACCTGGACAAGAGGCTATCATTTAGTTTTCATATAGAGATATTCAGGTACATAATAAATTTGGTCACATGATTCATAGCCTATTTGATGCCCTATTTCCCATACAAGTACAAATGGCACGCATGTTTTAGGAGGACATTTTTTATGTTCTTATTATTACTTCAATGGGGATCCTATCACTCATGTGTAAATTTTTTCACATTCAAATACAAGTATTATTTATATCTTTATGGTTAATTCCAATAATTTATTTTTTATATTCATTTCAAATGCATGATCGATCGTTTATTCTAGATATTTTTCATTAAATAAATTAACATTAATAACTTTAGTTACATTATACTTTATATTTTCAAGTGTTTTCTAATTTTGGAAATGTATATATATACTTCTCATCTCGCTGTGAAAATAATTTTTTGGATAGTTTTATGGTTATAATCCCATTAAATTAATGATTTTGAAATGTATATTTATACTTTACCTTGAAATTCTATGGTATTTTATTATTTTTGATGTTTCATTTTATTTTATTTATTCATTTATTTTGATATTCTTTTCAGACTTCCCGAAGGGTAGGATTATGTTATTGAATATGGTAACCTTTATAAGGGTACATGAGACATGAATACATTGTTTAATCTAGGTTTAGTGATGTCGAAGAGGTTGTTATTTGAGTTTTATAAACATGCTATATTGTGAATAGTGTCCTGGAATAAGCTAAAACTAAAAAAATTTATTTGCAGTTTGAATCTGTAAGTGTAGTATCATTTAACCACCATGTAATTTCCACATCATTTTTAAAAAAAGAGATTATTTCAAAACCCATAGTTCAGATATTTTCATTTTTCTATCCTACCCTCCACAATATTCTCAAAGATCACATCTTCATCACAAATTTTATTTATTAATTTGTTCCAAAACATCTACTAAATCTCAATGATCTATTTAGATATTAAAATATCATTTTCTAGGAAATGAAAATAGCAATAAAATAAATTTAGAAAAAAATGTTCACATGTTTTCTATAAAATTAAAATTCATTCTATAACCAAACAAACCTTTATTATCTTTATTACTGTAACTTGGGAAAGGTATTCTATTTGAAATTTTTACGATGTAAGTATGTAAATTTTGCTACATTTTTTGGTATATTGTATATCATGGTTTCCTTGATGATGTTCATACACTTATGTTATTTTATTCCAAACAGGTTCACAAATAATTGGATTGTGCTTTTGAAATGATAGGTCATGTTGTGCTTGGTGGAAGGAATGTTTTTACTCAAATAGTGGGTCATTCTGATATAATTGAATTGTATTTTTCTTCCATGTATAATTATTATGTAGTTATAATTTTTTATATTGTGGTAGTGAAAGTTTTTAATGATGGTAATTAATGACATTATGTATGAGGAGTCTTCATTGGGGGTAACTTTGATAAAAGATACGTTGGAAGGAGAAAAACAAGGGGTTGATATGGACAACATCCCAGGCTTGTGGTTTCTCTTCATCATGTAGAACTTTTCAATGCACTTGTATTTAATTTGGATTTACATCATTCAATGTTTAATGGACTTTCATATACATATTTGTACATTTAATTACAATGTATTATGATTTTATTGAATTGGTTTCCTTCTTCAATAGCTATATATTTCATCAACCAAATTTCTTTTCAACTATTATAATTTAATATGATTGGTCAGGATTTTGTGGGTGTTGTTAATCCAGTGGGCATTGATATCAATCTTACTGCTAGAAATGAGTTATTTTTTGTTCGTCTATAGTTTTTCTTTTATCTAGGACCAAGGAAGGAGGAACCTTTGTAAACCTCTACTATGTAGGTAGGTGAGATTTTTAATATCACTTCATGACATGTAATTGGGTTGGTAAAAATGTTTTTGTCAATTCTGTTGGGTTTTGGGAGTTCCACAGGCTGGTTGTGGTTGTTATTATGTCTCGTGAAATGCAAAGGGTCAATAATAGTTTAATTACAATTTTATTAATAATTTATTAATTTAAAATAAAAATTATTTTTATAAAATGTATTCATAAATTAATATTTTAATGCTTTATGATTTTAAGATAATTTTATTAGTGACCATAAGTAATTTTTTTAAAGCACTATGAAATACGTTATAAATTTAAAATTTGTATTTCCATGAAAATGGGGATTTTAATTAAAAATTAAATTACTGACATTTAGATACATTTTTTTTTCTAAAATTCAGTTCGTTTTTAAATACTACATGTTGAAAAATTATTAGGGTGATTTTTTTGATTTTTCTGAAATACTTGAATTTTAAGTGAATAGTAAAATATGGTAATTTACGGTAGAAATATATTATATATTAAATACACTATTACATGATCCATATTTGATGTAGGAACAAAAATATAGAAATATTATTTTTTATTTTAATTTAATGGTGATTTTTCTCTAACTATTCATAGTCTTGAAATAGTTTAACATACTAATGATAATAATATTGGGAAACACCCCTCTCCCCCTATAAAGACCACCACTCACCCCCTCTTCTCCATAGAATTATAAAGAATTGAGGTTTTACTATATTCTTCCCAGTACTCTTCCCTAGTCCCATCCCCACGTCCTAGAGATCTTGGACTCATCATTAGACCAAAACCATTTCCCAAAGGAGGATATCAAGTAGTGGAGGTTCAAGAGGTAAATCCTCTCTCTTTTTCATTAAAATTGCATTTAATTTCTTTTATTTTATTATTACCTCATCACCTACCTTAATCTAAATGGAATTATAACTCCAGTACCATAAAGATACTGTAATTATATACTGTTAATGGAATATCCTTCATAAAACTCTTCCCTTTCAAAATTTTATTATAAAATGAAATTGTCCCCTATGATGTATCAATTTAGAAAAATCATGGGCGATGCAAATACAATTCCAAAAAAGAATTCAAGGATGATATGAAAACCATTAAGTTTTTTCAAACTTATTTGAATATATATGATAAAACCCTATTTATTTTCATTAACTATCATTTATACATAACATTACATGACAAAACAAAATGATTTCGTTGTGATTGGAAAACCGCCAAAAAACAACCTAAAATGATCATCATTAATTTTTATCAAATGATTCATCATATTGGTATATATATTCCAATACTTTATAACATAATTTAAGCTTATAAAATATCATGAATAACATATAAAAACACTTTTGGGTATTTATCCATAGGAACATCCATTCATGAATACAAGGGAATCGACCATGAATACCATGAAAATGAATACTCCCGAATGATGAAATTTAACTCTATAAATCATCCAGATCCAAATAAAAGAACTTTATAAAACCATAATGAATCATATTCTTTTATAAAAGGTTCATTAATTGTTAATTAATGAGTATAATGTGATTATATAGGATATTAACATGACAGATTCTTTTTGACAAAAGGTAAGTGTATTTCTCAAACCCAACTCTCTTTCATTAGGTTTTCCCTCTGTCACCCCATTTTCAGTATATATATTACTTAAATATCATTTATTAATAATTATCATACTTTTTATGGGATATAAATGTTTACTAATTTAGATTCTGGAAAACAAATTTTTTTTCTAAAAGAATTATTCCTTAAAAAACACTCTTCTCGAGATTGTTTCTTCTTCATTCAAAGTTGATGATTCTTAAATCAAATATGTTATTCCCTATTTAAGTTGGAAAGCCAAGTATTTTTAATATATTATTTATGAAATGAAACCCATTACTTTACATGGATTATTTTATGACCAAGATTGATATATGTTCTATGTTGCATGCATGATAATGTAAATGTTATGATGTGATGGGTGTGCCTGGAATTATATAGCAAAAAGTAAATGATAAGATGGGAAGGGTGTTACTAGAATTATATAGTGATCTAATGCATTGGTTAATGTGATGAACCTCATAATAAAAATTGAAATATGTATGAATATTAATCTAGATTTTTTACAACTATGTGTGGTAGTTAACCACTAAGACATGTTGTAATAGTTTTATGAATTTCCACATTGCAATCATTTCTAAAATTAAACCTCTAATGATAATTATCTTATGTCTATGTTATCATTATTCTGAAGCCATGTTATATTGTTTCATGTTACCATTTATATTCTTAATGTGATTTTCTATCATCCTATTTTTTTGATGTATATTCTCACCTGATTACATGTACTATGGATAATTCAAGAGGCAATACGAATACAGAGAAGAAGGAATTTAATAACTTTTTATGTTTTATTTTTTAAATGTTATGTATTTCCCTAATTAGACCAAGATTCTAATCATTTAGAACATTACTATGTAATTATATTATGTTTTCTGTCATTAAATTGATTAAATAGTAATGTTGGAAAAGAAAGGTCACTATAGATTGTATCAGAGGACAGTTTAGTTAATCTGGGAATTAGGATTAATGAATCCTAAAGATAACCCTTAGTATGAGTCTATGTATAATTAATCACACATGAATCATTGGTTAGAAAATTTAAAACATAGTTATCCCACAAGATATGCCTTTATACATATTTTCACAAAGGAATAACTTGTATATTCACAACATGTTGAATTATTTTTTCTTCAAACCTTTTCTAATTTAGAAAATTCTACAAATTAGGAGAAACCCGACAAACTACTCATGTGAGGGACAATGTAATGATTTCCCAGCATACATCCCCAATTATTTGGTTGTAGGAGTTAAAAATTTTAGGGTGATACGTAAAAATCTATCTCATGCTATGAACAATAACCTGAATAATGTGGAACATCATTTTTCACCTAAGAGGGACAAACTAGCTATCAAATGTTTTATACTGAAACAATCAATGATGTTTAGTGGGTATTCCTATCAACTAGTCTTAGAATAGTGGGTCAACTCAATGGAGAAGATCTATTTTGTGCATTCCTATTTTTTGATGGATAAAGAGACTCTAGCAGTTTATCATCTAGATGGAGAGGTATACCAATGGTGGGAGTTGATTAAGAACACCAGGCTGAGGGAAGAAATGGAAGAGATTAATTGGGAAGACAATAATAAGTATTTTCCTAACACTCATCATATATAGATGAAGAAAGTATTTTTAGATCTGGAGAAAAATGATGTAGAATCGTTCATGGATTATGAGAAAATTTTTGAAATGTTTTCAAGGAATTATTTGGGTTTTTTTATCAATAATGGTAGAAAAATTGGTAGATAATTTAGTGGTTTAAAACCAATCCTTAGAAAGGCTCTTGCTATTTGAGACTTTGGGAGTAATGAAGAAGTTGTTCGATGTTCTGTCCAAGTGGATATGGGGTTTATAGAATGGTCCCATGGCTATGGGGATAAGAAAAAAAGATAGTGTTTAATGCTAGAGGATCTATTGAGAACGGTGGAATGAAAACTCAACAACACACATGTTAAAAATTCAGGAAGAAGCATCATGGGAACTACTTCAAAGGGACGGGGAAATGCTTTAAGTGTGGGACAGAAGGCCCCCAAACTCACAAATGTAAATGGGAGATGACGATGCAACAAAATTTGGTGGAGGAAAGGATGGAAAAACCAATGGATCAATGCTACAACTATAGGTAGAAAGGGAACTATGCAATCCACACACTAATCCTAGAGTTCTTAAGGGTAATCAACATTAAAATTTACCAAAGAGAAAGGATCAAGGAAAGGATTATGCCATCACTACTGCTGATGTAGGGGATGACGAAATATTCATACAAGGTACACTTTTTAATAACCCAATAATAAAAAAAAGTCTTATTTTATTCTAGTTATATGAATTCCTTTGTATCATGAATGTTTTTAAGTACTATTGAATAGAATCCCCAAAACCTTGAAGTAGAGATGTCCATTAAAACACCAAGGGGTGAAATCATTGCAACCTAATTGTTGGAATATTTTTTTATAGGTGTATGTGGGATGATTCTTCTAGAAAATATGGTAATACTTACCTTAGTAGAATACTACACTATACTAGGTATGGATTCGCTCTCATTATTTCGAGAAGACCTCAACTATTAGGAATGGGAAATATATTTTCATATTTCCTACCCTCTTGTTATCCTCTACAAATGAAACAATGATTATGAATCTGCTTTTGTAAATCCAACAATAGTGTGAGGGTTGATTCCCTATAAAGAATCATACCTTTCTCAGACAATTGAGTCAAAGGAAGTTACCAACCTAGGGGAAATTCCCATCGTGAGTGAATACAATGATGTATTTCCTAATGAGTTACCCGAACTTCCCTTGAATTTTGTGGTAGGGTTCTTTATATAACTCATACTTGCAGCTACTCATATCTCAAATTTTCAATATAGTATGGATACTATAAAACTATAGAAGTTAAAAAAATAGATTCATGATCATTTGGACAAAAAATTTATACGCCCTAGTGAATCACCATAGTGAGTGCCTGTACTGTTTGTCAAGAATAAAAACAGATCAATGTGTTTTTTTATCGACTAATAGGAACTCAACAAGATCACCATAAAAATATGTATCCTCTTATAGGGATTGATGATGTGTACGATCAGTCATGAGGATCTCTGTACTTCTCAAAGTTGGATATCTGTTTTGGATATCATTAGCGAGAGGTAATGAATGAATATATTTAGAATACTGCCTTCCACTAAATGTATTTGAACAATGAGTTTTTGGTGATTCCATTCAGACTTACTAATTCCCGTTTGATCTTCATGGAAGAGTGAATAGTGTCTTTATACATAATCTAGTCCAATTTTTGGTAGGGCTTATCAATGATATTCTCATCTACTCCAATATCGAGGGGGAACTTGAAGAACACTTATTGCTATTGTTGGAGACATTATAAAAGGAGATGTTGCACACCATGTTCAGTAAGTGTGAATTTTGGAAGTAGCCATTTTCATTCATGGGACATGTGATCATATATGAGGAAATTTCTATGGATCCTTCAAGAAAAATGAAATTGAGGAATAGACAAGAACCTCTAGTATAATAGAAATCCATAGTTTTATAGGATTAGTAGTTCACTATCAACATTTTCTGAGAAATATTTCTTGATTTTCAATCTCACTAACTATGTTAATAATAAAATGGTCAAAGAATGTATGGATGAAATAATGGGAGGAATGATTCAAGCGGCTAATGAGGAGGCTTATCACTATAATTAAACTCACATTACCGAAAAGTGGAGAAAAGTTTGTGATATAGTGATAATCCATGAATGGTTTGGGTTGTGTACTAATTAAAAATGATATTATGATAGCCTAATCCTCATGACAGTTGATGATCCATGAATAAAACCACTTGACTCATTATCTGGATCTAGAAGTTGTGATATATGCCTTGAAAATCTGGTTTCACTGCATCTAAAGTGAGAAGTGTGACATATATACCGATCACAAGAGCCTAATGTATATATTCACAAAAAAGGATATCAAAATCCATCAAATTATATGGTTAGAGATAATCCAGGACTATGATTTCTCTATTCACAATCTTCCTGGAAAGACAAACAAGGTAGTTGATGCTCTTAGTAGAAAAAAACCTACTACTCTATCGATGTTTTAGATTGAGAAATTACTTTTCTTCATGGATATAGAAAGGATGAATTTCCAAATCATAATGGTAGGGAATACATCCTACCATACCAAAATTATTACCTAACCATATATCTAAGAGAATATTAGGGATGCATAAAGGGACGATCCAGATATACAAAATAAGGAAAATACCAAAAAAGATAGGATGTTTGAAGAGTTCAACATTGATGATGATGGCGTGATTTAGTTTAGAACCATGGTATGTGTGCATTCATCACATTGGATAAAGAAGAAGCTACTGTACAATGCACATAACACAACCTTTTCTATCCATATCGGGAGTACAAATACATACCATGATCTCTAAGAACACTTCAAGTGGGATGACAAGAACATGGTGATTGCAGAGTATATCTTAAGAAGTTTGACATGTCATCAAGCTAAATCCATGTGACATAAGTTCAATGGGATGATGAAACCATGGACTGTACCCTTATAGAAATGAGAGAATTTCACTATAGATTTTTTCATGGGTCTCCTGAATACATTCGAAGAAAAATAATAAATATGGGTTGTACTGGACAAACTCACCCCGACTACCCGCATTATCACTATTTGGGAAGATCTCTCACTTGAACAACATGCCAATATATATGTGAAAAAAGTAATGAGACTTCATGTTATTCCACTCAAAATTTACTTTTATCTTGATCACCGGTTCACATTTATGTTCTCGGGGAGTCTTCCAAATGCTTTAAGTACTGAATTAAATTTCATCACGGCCTATCACCCGTAAATTTATGGCCAATCTGATGGGACTATTCAGATTCTCAAAGATATGATAAGAGCCTTATGTTTGGAATTAAAATCTGGATGGGATAATCATCTCTCATTGGTTGAGTTATAAAATATTAATAAATTCCACTCAAGTATATATATAGCTCTATATGAGTCTCTATATGGAATGTGATTTAGAACACCATCCTATTGGGATAAAGTTGGTGAAAGAAATATACATGGACCAGATCTTGAGAAAGTGATGATTGAGATGGTTCAATCCATCCAAAAATATTTAAAATCTACTTAGAGTCATAAAAAGTGTAATGGTTAAATCCATCAAAGTGACTTGGTTTTCGAAGTTAGAGATAATGTCTTCCTTCGAATATCACCATGGAAGAGTGTAATGCAGTTTTAAACGAAAGGGAAGCTAAACCCAAAGTATTTTGGCCACTTTAAGATATTCAATCACATTGAAGTGGGAGTTTATCAGCATGTAATTCTACTTAATATCACTCAATTTCAGGATGTGTTCTACATATCACTCATGTGGAAGAACATACATGATCTCTATCATTTACATGAATTAGTGGTGGTATTGTTTCAATATTGTATATCTTTTGAGGAACATCCTTGTAATGAATATAGACCAAAGAGGTAATCTTCTACTTAAGAAGACAACACAACTAGTAACTGTGTTGTGGAGGAACTAGAAGCATGAAAAAAAAACATGGGAACTAGAGGAGGGGATGATGGAGAAGTATCCACACCAGTTAATGTAAAATGAAATTTTGAGGGTGAAATTTCAAAATGGGGGAATAGTGTAATGAAAAAAAAAATTATCAAAGGAATTTAACCCTTATTATAGGTATATAACATAGTGTATATCACATAAAATCACATAGATAACATAATAAAAACTATATAAATGTATAATTAATAAAATAAAAAGTATTTCTAGAAGTTAAGGAACCAATAATGCTGAAATAGTATCATGACATTAGGAATATAAATATTAACCTTATGAATAGTAAATTGTCCATATAATCGTAGCTTCACCACTGAAATTATAAATAAAAATCATCAATCATATAAATTAAATAATAGTTTAATTATATCATAGTCTATATAAATGTCTGTTTTTGAAATTATTATTTTATTGTCAGTATATTCATATGTTATAAATATTAAATTATAATTTTATGATTAAATTAATAATTTTAATGAAAATTTATTTCGATAAAATTTATTGATAAATTAATATATTAATATATTATTATTTTATTAAAATTTTATGAGAACTTAATTAATTTATCAAAGTGTTATAAAGAGAGTAATAATTTTAAAAGTTTTATTTTCCAAGTAAATGATGATTTTAATTAAAAATTAAATTAATCATTTATAGAAATTTATTTCCATAAAATGGAGTCCATTTTTGGGCTCTACTTGTTGAAAAATGTTTAGGATTACTTTTTTTTATTTTTCTAAAATACTTAAATTAGAGATGAACAATGAAATACGCCAATTTAAAATTTAAATTTATTATATATTAAATACAATATTACATGAGTCATGGTTGATGTAAGAACCAAAATATATAACTCTCCTCCATTATTTTAATATCTATTATGATAATTTTCAAACAATTCATAGTCTTGAGCAAAATAATAAACTAATGATAAACATAATGGAAAAACACCCATCTCGTCTAGTATGAATACCTCCCCTGAAACCCTCTTATCCTCACACATCTCAATAATTAATCCTTGAATATATTCTTCCCAATACTCTTCTCTATCCCCATACAAAATCTCTTCCCAAAGGAGGATCTCAACGTGTGGAGATTAAATAAGTAAATCATCCCACTTTTTTATTTAAATTAAATTTAATTTAATTTATATTTATATTCACTCCACACCTACCTTCAGAAAAATTGAATGATAACTCAATTACCATAAATAAACTATAATTACATGATTTTAATAGAAAATCTCACATTAAACTCGTCCCTCTCACTATTTTATTATAAAAATGTAATCATCGCTAGTGATGTGTCAATTTACTAACATCTAGGCGATACACTTTCATTTTCCTTAAACTACATAAATTATGTTAGGAAAACCCTTAAATTTTTTTAAAAATATTTTAATATGTATGATAAAATCTATTTATGTTTTTTAACTAACATTTATACATAATACTAATGATCAATCAAAACGAATTTGTTGTGATAAAAAACAACAACAAAATTTACCTTAAATGATCATCAATAAATTTTATCAAATGATTAATAAAAATTGTATATAACTATATTATTTATATGATCATTTAATCTTCTATAATACCATTAATAATAGAAAATATCAATTATGGATATTTATACACATTAACATCCATTTATGAATACAAATGAACATATTGTAAAAACCATGAAAATGAATGTTCCCAATTGATGAAATTAGACACTATAACTCATACAAAGGCCCCTAAAAAATAAAAAAACAAATGAATCATATTCATATATAAAAGGGTCTGTAACATTTAGTGAAGGAATTTCATCTGATTATGTAGGATATTAATGTGAAGGAGTCTTTTGAAAAACAAATTAAGGAAAATTATCAAACCTGACTCTCTTTCTTTGGGATTTCATTCTTTCACCCCATTTTCAGTATGGATATATCATAAATATCATTTATTCATCATTATATTACGTTTTCTAGGATATAAAAGCTTAATAATTGAGATTATGTCAAACACAATGATTTCCCAAATAACAATTCTTTCAAAAAGAGACACTTCTCGATATTGTTTCTTCTTCACTCAAAGTTGTTGATTCTTATATATAGTAAGTTATTAACCCATTAATTTGAGAACCCAATATTTTTGAATATATTCATTATGAAATGAAACCTATTCTTTTGTAGGTTTTATTTTATATACAAGAGTGATATATGTTCTATGTGTCATTATTGATAATGTAAATGTTATGATATGACAGGTACAACAGAAGATATACAGTGAAAAGTAATTGATATGATGTGAAGGGTCACTCAAAATTATATAGAACTCCAATGCATTGGGTAATATTAATAACATCTTGTGATAAATTGAATTATGTGGGACCATGAATCTTACTTTTTCACAACTATGTGTGGTAGATAACAACTATGACATGATGTTTCATTTTTATACATTTCCATATTTCAATCCTTTTTATAATGTATCCTCAATTGATTATGATATTTTGTATATATTATCATTATTCTATCCCCTTGTTATATTTTATGATGTAATTATTTATCCTATTAATGGGGTTTTATCTCACACCATTTTAGATTTATATCCTCCAGTGATTACATGTACTAATGCGAATTAAAGGTCCAATAAAAAGGTAGAGAATAAGGAATTAAATTAATGTTTATGTTTTGTTTTGTTAATGTTATGCATGGTTATAATTTTTCCAAGACCATAAAACTATTTATTCTCATTACATAACGATTTTATATTGTTTTTCTTTATATTTATGTAATTGTAATTTGAGAAAAATAGGTTCCTTATAAAATAAATTCCATGGATCCCCCACGGGTGGATCATATACAAGGATAATAAAATTATATAACACAACACAAATAATGCATAGTGTTAGATAATAATGATTCAAAACAAGTCCCGCATCCATTCACACACTATCATGCATATCAAATTATCATCATCACCAAGACTTGACAATACCTATGACCAAACATTGATATATTTACAATAAACCAGGTGTCATGGGACCTAAAGAAAGGTATGAATAAGACTCAATAGGCTACCACCAATGACATCCATAAAATAAATGGTATAAAATAAAGGTGCAGTCATACATGATCAAGAAAATACATTAATTATTATAAAAATATTATCTGAAAATATTAAATAATAACTAATTACAAATTTTTCTATGACACATGAGGATGGCTATACCATTGTAGATCTCTATATATGTAACAGTTGTTGACCATACCTACTAGATCTAGTGTTGGGTGTCTCTTATCACATCACATCGACTGTTCCAACCATAACAACCAAAACAACACATATGGTGTGTTCTTCCATAAATTATCACAATCTGACACTCAATGAGTATTCCTAAATTATCATTTACAAAAAAAATTGTGTGTTTTTTCATCAGTTGAATAATATAACATGGTTTTATAGACATCCCTCTTAGAGAGTATTAAACAGTTATCACAAACCACCCCTTTCATGACCCGACCCTACTGGTCTCGAGCCACAACTACCCCAAGCCCACCTCTATAGGCCAGGGGCTGGCGAAAAGCGCCAAAGGCATAAAAATATAGGGGAGGCCTACGCCTATGTACCTGTACACACACACATCCCACTCAATGCAGAAGTGTATAGTAAAAAGAAAACCAAAGGACAAACAACTATAACCCAACCACAGTCTTGCATCGACTTCTAAATAGAAAAAAATCTAATGTACTGACAAGATGCTAAACAGAAAAGGTTAAAAACATGAGCCCAACTAGAAAAGTGCCAAAACTCAGCAACAGGTAAAAAAAAGTAAACAGCTGGTGAGTCTCACACCTGAATGACCAATTATGACCATCGAACACAGCTCAAGCTCATGTGTCCTCTACAATCCTCCATAGTCTCAATCAATCTGTCTGTCTTCTGAAAGGACACACTAAGTTCGGGCAAAGCCCAAGTAGGGGTGAGTATAAGGATACTCATTAGGATGCCCCAAAAGATTGAGGGAGCAACAAAAAAGGTACTAAACAGTAAACAATATGCCAAACAAAGTAAGAGTACAATAGAGGGAGTGCATCTTAACCCAAAAAAATAGAGGTAGTATACTTTTCCCAACCAAGAAAAGCTAGACATGGAAAGCACGTGGCTTACCCCACATGACTTCGCCCCTCCTAGAAAGAGAGTAACTGGACCCATGTAGTGGGAACAAAAGTTGGGTGTATATATATATTCTCAATAAAATACATTAATGAGTGCGTAAGAGGATCTCCATCTCCAAGATTAGTCCAAGATAAGCCTCCAATAGTTCTAAGGGTTGCCATCACTGATGCCCAATAGTCCCGCACGTCAAAGCTGCCTCATCGCTAAACCGTACCACCAAAATTCCCACTATGGTAATCACCGAAAAAATCCACTAACTAGCCTCGTCGAAAGAAGATGATTCTGAAAGAAGTCGTCGGGTAACCCACTCCCTAGCCCAACTAGAGGGTACACCCCAAAAGGTCATCGGGTGACCCACTGCCCAGCCCTGCTGGAGGGTAAACCCTAAAAGGTTGTCGGGTAACCCACTGCCTAGACCAACTAAAGGGTAAAACCTAAAGTCAATGGGTAACCCACTGCCCATCCCCGATGGAGGGTAAAACATAAGGTCAATGGGTAACCCACTACCCAACCCTGCTAGAGGGTAAACCCAGAACTGGTCCAATAACACCGCGCTGCCCGCGCCATCACTGGGTGTTGCTAAAATCACAAACATGAGTTGGGTCAGAGTGCGTCAATGAATCCTCCAACCATTTTACTTTCATGTTTACACATTTAACGAGATCTCTAAAGTGGCTCTGCACGCCCAAACCGATTACACCGTTGCAATCCTTGCGAAAAAACAAGCGAGATAGACTACATAATCACTGGAAACGGACTCCCGACGAAAATGTTATTCAACACCACTTTATTCCAATACAACATCTTGTGCGGACCACCCCTCAGTCTCAAAGAAGGTTGGGTGAACTGTGCCACCATGATGCTGTCAGAAAAACACGCCAAAATGACTACTCAATCACCCCAACCAGACATCTGATGAAAAAGTCACCAAAACCCTACTCACATCTTATAAGACGGCCCATGGGGCCCACACCTCAACTCCGACTTCAATGCCTGAAACCACCCTGGACCACTTCTTCTTGACGTCGGGGTCACAACGCCGCCAACAGCGCCTTAAACAGAATCTGGATGTGTTCACGCCATCCGAAATAAGAATCCTGGTGAAAAATTTAACGAGCATGTCACCCCACTGATTAATCGTCTCGTGAACAGAAAAAGTCCCCAAGACCATCTCAGAATATCCATCTCGGACCAATGTTTGCACTGCCACTAACGAAACGCCAAACAAACACTCGTAGTGGAAGTTACAGATGTCTGAAGACAAGGGGAGAACCACTTTGGGCTGGACTGGCTCGATCCGGCCAGTCCACCTAGCCTGGGCCGGCCCGCGGCTCACCCGCGCGGCCTGACCGCTGACCCCCGGTCCAGCCTATACCGACTGACCCTCGTGTCCGGTCGTTGTCTCGCGTTGAGACCCGCCAAAGTCCAGTCTCGATCTCCCTCACGGGGTTGCGCGTCGTGACCCCTAGTCCACCCTCGCCGATTACCATCGCCCGCCGCCACCTAGAGCATGCTGCGTCGCGTGAAGCCGCCACCGCCTAGAGCCCACCATGCCACGCGTAGCTGCTACATCCGAGGATCCCACCACCACAGTGAGTAGCCTGTCGCCATGACACCATCCCTGAAACCACCACCACATCTGGGAGCCCACCGGAAACAAAGAGAAATGGCTGGAAAACATACCGGGGCCACTTCGGAAGCCCCGGGACTCAAAAAAATTTGATCTGAGAGGATTGTTGGGAAGCTAAAATTGATCCCTATGAAAACATGGCCCTCTCTAAAGAATTGGAAATCAATTTGATGTAAGAAATTTAATTCATAGATGATGCAAAAATCAAAAACGAAAAATGTAACCTCATCCCTCGTTGGGCGTAGCCCGTAGCTTCACAAACGGTCCGTCGGAGCGCCGCGCTGGCTTGGAGAGGTGGAGGAGAGGAGAGGAGCTTTTTGAGAGGGATCTCACAAGGAGAAATGGAGGGGATGAAGAAGGGTGGGGTTGGATGTGATTAAATAGAAAAACACTTAACCCCCTGCCAGTAGGCCCAGTACCCAAACTTTCGGCGGGGTCGGGGTTAAGCCGCCTCTAGATTAAAATCTATGTTCTGAACGCAATGGTAGTCTCAGAATTTTAATCTGAGCCTCCATTCAGAAGTTAAAATTTCCACGTCCGAGGCCGCTAAATTACGAAAACACCCCTAGTGGCGTTTTCCACAGAAGCTCCACGCCCATGAAAGTTACACCCCCCATAGGGTAAACAACACGTTCCAGACTCAATGGTTCCCTCAGTTTTCCCATCCGAGCATCCGTTGAGGATTTATTCTATTTATTTTGCGTGTCTAGTGTGAACGCACTTAAAATTCAATTCCGGCCACACCGGGGCTCGGAATGACACACTGTTTGAATGCTCTGCTCTGAAATAACATCAAGAAAATTTCAAAGTCATACAGGCTCAAAACCCAGGTTCTTACAACCCCCACATGGTTTTTTCTAATAAAGTCTATTACCAATAAATTTTAAAGACCTCCCTCTTTTGATGTATTCAATAGTTTAATAGAACGCCTTATATGAAATTTTATTTAAAATTATCACATTCTATCTCCTATCTATGTTTTCCAAAATACTTATAATATTATTTCCACTATTATTGTTTTCCATATCAATTAACACATCTATATTCTTAATGGTGTTCTCATAAAAATGAAACATAACTTCCCTTATGGGTATTTCCATTCAACCTTGGTGATTTATAAACACACATCAATTTTGAAAAATATTGCCTCAATAATTACACATTCGTTACCCATTTAAAATTACAAATCCAATGAAAATATCATTGGTTTGGAATTTCAATTTCACAAGAATTGATTTTTTTCGAATTTTTTTTAACCGTACCAATAATGATCCCTTACAGAATAAAATTACTTTTTATGAACACAATCACCACTTTTTGAAACCCACTAATGGTTAACCATTTAACATGGTGTTTCGATAAGAATTCATATTTATAATAATTATAGTATAATAAAAGAAGGAATTTGACATGAAAAAAAATAATTTTTAAATATTTTATTAATTTGAGTTCAAATAATAACATGGATTAGTTGAACATAAAAATAGAACATTTATAATCAAGGTAAAATATGGGTTAAAAGTATGGGACCACCTAAATCAAGCAATGAAGTCACACACATCATATATAGGCCATCATTTTGGCCTAAATTTGATGAAAGCACAAAAATTATAAAAGATCCTTACAATATGTCATATTAGTGAAATAAAGAATAAATCATGTATAATGAAAAATAAAATAATAAAATTAGTGATATGAGTCATAGTATCACTAGATGTAATCTAATGTAACAAATAAGACATCAACCAGACACTAAAGAGAGAATATCATCAAAGGAAGTGGAGAATTGATGAAGGTTCAGGTCTAAAATAATAATAAGAAAAAATATAGGGAATTGGGTGAAACACAATTATTGGAGGAGGAAAAAAGATATTATTTATCCACTATAAAGTAGGCACATGGTTTTCTGAACCATGGAACAACCATGAATACCTCACTATTTAAGGCTCATCACATTGCATGATTACTGTGTGTTATTTCAAAAAAAAATTAAAAAAATAACCATTAGTTTGTGTTTATATTCATATGTCACATGGTCTCACATATCCCCTATCATTTTTTTTAAAAATTCATGTGACAATAAAAATTAGGCAGCACATTTGGGGGAATGGTAGACACTATCAGTAAGCCCCCTCTTGTAATTAACAAAACTGATATATCATTCCCTAAATCTCTTAGAAATTATAATAATTAAAATTTCACCTAATTAGCCTCAAATTCCTTGAATTTTTTTTATTATTCTCCAATACATGAAGTTCTTTTTTTACACTCAATTTTAAAAATGACCCATCAACAAAATTGAAATGTAAAATTTCATTTAGAATTAACAACAAATATTGAAAAATGATCCAATAATATTAAAACTATTGGATTTTCTTTTTTATACATATATAAATAATATCAATCAATCATAAAATTCTTATCAGTTAGTTATAAGTGAAGAAAAAATAATTTTAATGATAAACATGGAAATTTTCAAAAAATTGGTTTTATTATGTGGAATGATTTTTTATATTAAAATTTAAATTTATTATTCATTTTGATTGGTTTAATGAATTTTATTTATTATATCATTAACAAAATAAATGATAATTAATTTAATAGTTTATACAAGGAATGTAATGAGTATAAAATCACATTTATATTTTAGGATACATTTTATTTATAACAAACACAATCACTTTTCTTCCTAAATTCTAGAATTAATGTCTACCAACATTTTAAATTTCATCTAATAAAATTGATATCATATATTTAATTATAATATTTTTTTAATTATAGTTTAATTTTTATTAAAATTGAATATTTTTCATGGTAAAAGTTATATCATGTTGATAAATGATAAAAGGGTACATGGGGGGTTAAACTGAAGGATAAGGACTCAGAAATTATATAAAACAAGTCTTTATTTGATTTGATGATCATATTTATGTCACCGAACATGTTAAAATTTATTTTCCATTGATTATATTTCATTTTACAATGAGAAATGAATTTATATAATTTAAAGTATTGGGTATTTTCAAGGGTTAACTCCCCTCACCTATAAAATTGGGAATCCTCTCTCCAATACTCAGTATACATTGAGAACAATAAGTCAACCAATATATACCAAAATCACTTCCAAAATTTAATACACACATCCATGAGGTCTTATTATCCCTAATTGACTGATTTAATATGTCATAGTTCCTCACCCAATGGTGGACACCCAAGGAAGGGGAAATTTTTTTAACCAAGTTCTTTCAGGTTTATTAATTATTCAAAATTTTATAAATAAATTTTATTAACCCCATAGTTCCAAAATTACTATCATAAATATAATAATATTTTATTTTTTACATAATAATCAATATTTGACTCCTTTTCATCTAGTAGAATGAGAAAAGTTAGTCATGTGTATGTGTAGAAAATATCCTCAACAAAGTGATGTATTTCATTTTTCATTAAGGACTCTTATTAAAAGATATATAAATAGAATTTAAATTTGTAATTATATTTAACAAAAAAGTTCTGTGTCCATAAGGATAAATTACTCTTTACCTTTATTTATTTTCATCCATTGAAAAATTAAATAAATCTCTTCCATGTATGTATAGACAACAAACTCTATGAGGTGACATATTTAATGTTTTATAATTTCTTAACATGGAGGGTTCTAAATGTATAAATAATGAAAAATATGATAATTATGGAATTATTGAAATTATGGATATTGGGAAACCATGAACAAGATGTAATCACCATAATATATTATCTAAAAATTCCTGAAAAATAGAATAGTTAACACCAATATACTCTTTTTAATGAAGAACTCAAAATAAATGGTTAATAAGAAATATTATGGGAATGATATATATTAATATAATTATAAATATGGTTCATTTATAAGTTTATAATAAATCTAAATTTATTATACAAGATTTTAGAAAATGTATGAATAATTTTGGGACATGATGTAGGGTTTCAGTTTAAAATATCATTTTTATAATGATAGTTTCTCTTTAAATTTTAATTCTATGAAATTTTATATAAATTATATTCAAAACACACTATATTTTGGTCTCAAACATTTATTTCATGGGTTTTTAGGGTTACTATCTTTTTTCACCATATTGGTACTCAACACAATCAAAATAATATTTTTATAATCCGAACATATTAATTCATTAAGGTCAGGAATATTTTCTTCCATAACCATGTTATTTAGATTTATTATATAGTTTTTTCATATAAACATAAATGATTGTTTAATATAATTTTGAAATATAAATTTGTTTTAAAATGATTTTAAAAGTGACCCATTTAATGTATTGTGAATTATTTAATTCTGACTTCCTTTATAAAATTGTTGAATGATTGTTCTTTAAAACATTTAAAACATGAAGTCATTTTACCGTCATCATGAATGATATTAATTATAAATATTATTTTATATCCTCCCATGGTTTTTAGATAAAATACTAAACAGATTATTCTGGTATTTTTATTTGTTTTTAAAAGTTATGAAATGGAAAAAAATTTATCTATTTCAATGAATATTTGTAATGCTTTAATAAAATTACTTATCTTCAATCTGAACATAATATGTTCATTATTATTCAAAACATAGGTTACTCTCTCACTGTAAAATTTATATTATTTTGTATATGACTTATGATGATTATTTCCAAATGATGTTTTTATGAAACTCATTTCATTCCCATGGAATAATAAAGCTATAATGAAATCATGAAGTTCTATATGATCTAGTTGCACACATATATATGGTTCCAATTATGTTATTGTTGGTATTATAATTATATATCTCTAAATTCATTGAATAAATCTTTCTATCTCATGATACAATGATAATTGGAATGAAGAGTGAACATTATCAACAATGGGATTCTGTCCACTATCTTTATGGGAATATAGAGTAAACTCAATCCACTACGGGACTATATATAGTACGTAATGATGGTTATGGAATTCATCCTTTACTATGGAAGTTATTATTTTTTATATGAAAAAAATGTATTCCCTATTCTTATGATATAATATCATGGATCTAAATTAATTATTAATGATTCCCCACTAATCTTACTCATGTAATTATTTAGGATAAATCCTTAAACAAGTACTCATTATTTATTATATATTACTTTTTCAGTATGTTTTTTAAGTTTTGATCATGTTTTTATAACCTCATTATTATCGTATTCTCACTTATGATCTTCGATTATTATCTCCCTTTTTTACCATTACTGAGCATCTAATCCCACCCTTTCTAATGTTTCCATTTCCCTAGGTTATAAAGAATGGTATTATGTTTGAGAAAAAATTGAGGGTTCTAGGTTTGATTATTGTTATGATAGATGTTAATGATTTTTGAAATATAATATTATTATGTATGTAGGATCAAATTTCATTATACTATTCAGTTCATGGGAATGTATTATTGTGAGATGGATTATGTTTTCATTAAAAATGATAAAATATGTATGTATTTTATTTTTGGATATAATCAACAAATTTAATCATAAAATGCCTAGATTTTTCTATGATAGTTGGAATTAAAATTTTTATGATATTAATTAATATTATTATTCACATTTTAAGATAGAAAGGATTTCATATAAATATTATTCACTCGGTTTGGCATACTAGCACTCACATTCCCTACTCTCCACCCTAGATGTTGTTTTGTTAGATCCCATTTTGATTGACCATATCACAGTTAAGTGTAATTCAATCAATAATGTGATGGGACTCTGATGGGGAAAGCGGTCATAGGTGGCACAAGTGCTTTGGTATCGACCAATTCATTTCATTTTCTCATCTTTTTTGGTGATGGAGTCTGGGAAGGGTTCCATTCTATCACTTACCCTTGATATTGATCCCCCCCAAACACAGGATTATCCTACTCCTACATCAGATCATGAATAACTTAAAGAAGCTTTGGTGGTTTATTTGGTTGAAACATTCCTTTAGAGACTGGAGTAATACTCTAGCAGCCTCATTTTTTGGTAGTACGGAGGTGAATAATTTACCATCAATATTGATTTTCAAAACATTTTGTAAAACATGGTTAAACTAGGACTGCCAACTATTTGAATTACAATTCCCATTCCCCTATATGGTATTTCTTCTTTGATTATATGATCCACTTATCACTTTATCACTACACCATTAATACAAGAATCATGGTTCTGATCAGACATACTTATTGAATTCATTCCCAATAATTTAACATTACCTTACATATAGACCTAACCCAAATGGATATGTAGAGCCTTTATATAGATCCTTAATGAGAATTGCGAAATTTCCATCAAATGGGTGCACTGAACTGTTAACATAATTTTAACCACATATGAGAGATAATTTCATATATGAAAAATAATTTCAAATGAATGAATTGTACCTAAAATAATCTAATTTTTATGACTATATTTAAAATAAAATAATAAAACCAAAATAGGTACCATGTTTAATAAATAAAAACATGTTAATAAAATAAATTAAAAATAACCATATGAATATAAAAGTACAATCTTATAATGTTTTACTACATGCCACCTTAATTTTGGCCTATGATAAGTTCAATTCAATGAAGGTTCAATTATGTTTAGTTTTATTAGACTTATTAATATAATAAGTTGAAAAAACAACACCCTACTATAATACCAACATGTTTAAACTGGGTATAAATAGTATATATTTTACATCATAATTATAATTTAAACATTACATCTTGAATGTAAACATTACTAACACATGTTTTCCCATGTAGAATACAAAGATATATTTTATAATTTTGGATCTCAGAGTCCTTAAAATTCGTAAAATAGTTATTGAGATTCACACATCCCCAAATATTTTTTATTTTTATTTTTCCATTATTAATGGTATGGGATAGTTTTCATTCAAAAATAATTTTTTTAAATCCGTACTCAAATTATTTTTAAATACATAAAATATTAATTAAATAAATAGAATATATTCTTGTGTACATGAACATCGATATATACTACATTAATATGTATAGGGAAATTATTACTTCTAGATTATCTTGGTAATGGGTGGTTTTATCGAGTAGATTTAAATTTTTTCCCAGTTCTAGGTACATGAGTTAGACATTTTAATTGGTTTTATGTTTCAAATTAATTTTCTTTTATTATTTATCTAAACCATATTTTCATAATAATTATTTATTGGGAGAAGATAATCTTTATCTTTAATTAACACTGATTAATTCAGAGGATAATTGTTGTGATAAAGTGTAGCTTCATATGAGGAGGCCGAATAGAGGCTGATCCAGATGCGACAATCATAGAGCCCAGATCATCATAATGAAACCCTGAAGCTTGATTAACTCACCTAAAAGTACATATTTTTTATATTTGTAATTAATATTTTTTTCAAGTCATTTTCCATTTTTTATTATGAATTTTGACTAATAGTTGATTTCATAAGGCTAGTATTGGGGTTATTTAACCTTAAATTTGGTTGATTTTGGTGGTTGACAGTGTTCATGTGCATACCATATATGTTAAAAAGTTGAATAAAGTTCCCAAATTATGTGTTTTATTTAAATACACTCCATTTAGGACCTTTATATACAAGAATTTCTATTTGGGTTCACACATAGCTAGACACTACTTGTTAAGAACCTTGAATGTACTTTTTCATTATAGGTCTGCATACATGACATGACTTAAGAATTTTACCTAACACGGTACCCCTATTCCTGACATGAAATTTATTCCTTACGGCACATTATGTATTTTGGAAATAATTTTTGGTATATGTATAGGTACACACCAATTGTGGGATGTTTGGAGTATATAAAATTTCATATATGGTACACACTATCAACCTTCCCTAAAAAGAGGATATTCACATTTTATCTCCATAAAACTATATTTGGACGAGTATTTACTCT
This sequence comes from Viscum album, assembly GCA_963277665.1. Taxonomy (NCBI): domain Eukaryota; kingdom Viridiplantae; phylum Streptophyta; class Magnoliopsida; order Santalales; family Viscaceae; genus Viscum; species Viscum album. Next base: position 999,401,913 of record OY728147.1, read on the forward strand.
ATATTGAGTTTAATTATATGTAGTATATGATTATGGGTTCCTCCAATCTATAAGAGACCATTGGATAGATGACTTAGGGACAATATTAGATCATTTACCTATATTAATATTGAAGTGATCTGAGTGATTATGAAGAGAATGTTTATGGATGATGATCCACCAATATGTATAATGTGAATGGAGCACGAGATCATGAAATTTATTCCGAGAATGGTAATCAATGGTAGTTCATATGTAATGCTGGGATCTATATTAGAGGATGAGAGAGTGATATAGATAATATTTCTGGCTAATTTTAGTGGTTCTCTCTATGTAATTAGATTACCCAGAGGTACTTATAGGTGGACATGGAACTGAAGAAGACACACTCCTTCCCATGAAATAGGAGGTAGAGTTGGTTAATATGGTCTTGGTTGGTATATGGGAAGATAATAATACTCTCCCATTAGGATATAGAATTTATATACATTTTTATTATATATTTCAAATGTTATATCTCTCTCCCAACTAGCATACCATGGCCTTCTATATGAGATAAAAATGAGAATTATAGAAGTATTTTGTGTCGAATATCTCATGGAACCATATGATTTGATGACTATGAGATGAGGAAGGTATGAATATAGTATTTGGATACTCCCCTAGTATTTCATCATGAAACAACAGATTGGAGATCTGTTATATTGACATAGTTGGTACAAACCAATAGATATGGGGTGCGTGACCATCATGTTAGGTAACGAGTTATCAAATATTCAAAAATTAGGTTTAAATTATTTATATATATACTAAGAATATACCCTCTTTTTTATGACCATTTATGTTGATTAATGATTCCATTATTAGTGGCATGTACCCCATCCTCGAACAACTTCTATTTCCGAGAGGCATGAGTCCTTTAATACGTTTGTGAATGGGGACATGACGATCATTGGGGTTGAGTAAAAAGGATAATTTAAAATCGTAATGTTGGTATTTCCCTTTTCAGATTTATATACTCTTATGAGCCATGAATTCCATTATTATAACATTATATTAGAGGTATGATGGTGTTGGTATCCATGTTTTGTATAGGTTTGTGTTTTTACGGACTTAGGATTTACAGTCATCGCTTTATTCCCCTTCACTATGCTGCACTAGTGGAGTGGAGTTGAGTCAAAGGGGTCTCTTATTATGGTTTCATGGTTCACCGGTTTTTATCATGGTTAGCTTATAAGAACCCCATTTATATCCAAGAATGGATGATTATTTTTATCACATATTTTATGATTTGTAAGAGAGATCCTTTATGGAATGAGGTGTATGTTTGACATATGTAGGGCTAACAACCCCATCGATGGTAACACCATTATAGAGGTGAAGGTAACCCATGGCTTGATATAATAGGGTTTTAGGGACCAGTGAGTGAGATGTTCATATATGGATTTTATAGAAGTGAAAATATTCTTGGACCAATTATGTTACAATGAGACTTTATCAATTCCCTATAGTTTGGGTGAGTGGTGTATTTTATGAAAGTGGAGTATCAACTAGTTTAGTAATCCCCCATTCATAATGAGATATTTGTCAATAAAGTATTATGGATTAAATTAGTGACATGGGTTTCTTTAACACTTTGTGGTACGATGTAGATCATTCATTCATGTTTCATATTATTAGGGAATTATTTACCCCTGATCTATGTGGTGTATTAGTAGTGGATGAAGATGGATGTATTTTTTCCATTGGGATATGATCTTGGAATTTTTTCCCTTGAGGTATGAGATTCATTATTGGAGTTCACATTCCCTGTAATAATTATCCATTCATGGTAATACCTAGTATTTTTCCTTGAGATAGTGTCTAGGACATATTAGGAAGTGATGTTATAAATTCTTCAGTGGCTTCAGTTTTACAATTTCATTAGATGGATGGATGGACGGTTTGGACCTTTTTTGTATACTGAACATTAGTATTATTTATTAATATGTATTTATGGTCTTGTATATATTATATCTATAATATCACTTCCATAATATTTTCTAAAACAACTATTGTGTTTGTGAATACACCATACATGTCGAGGGAATTATTTGTCTGTGTGAAGCTACTGGAGGTAGTAGAGATATAGATTTGTGGTGATAATGATATTTTTATATGGTTGTGTTTAGGATGTAGTGGTGAAATTTTTTTATCCCTTAATTCCCAATATATCATGGTTGGATGGAACTCGTGGATATTAGAGACTTTATTTTTCACCTCTCAATTTAGGATTTAAAATGTTTGTCTTTGGGATTCTTAGAAGACTTATACATACATATTTTCATTTCAATTCATTTTTTATCCTACTTGGTTATGGGAACTTCTTATTGGTTGGTGATGTATATATACTATATGTTTTGCAGGATAAGGAATACCGCATGTGTATTATTTATTATTTTTGCAAGTCACCAAATGTTGGCCTATTGAAGGTACGAATGGTGTGACATGCTCAGCATACCTCCAGCCCTAGGGAGGACTTAGTTCATCTATTCATGTCATAAACACACTATCCTTGGACATGATTTTTTATTTTCAATAGAGATTACCAATATATAGGTAGTATTTCATATTATATCCTAAAAATATCCTATAAAATTCTCCACAAATTAATTCTCCATAGACATATTCTTTTCGGTAATTCCCTAGGTAAATAAGAAACAAAAATGGTTATCTCAAAAGCTTTATAATGGAAAATATTATTAGGGATCCATAAAGTGTTTGATCATAAAAATGTGAAAAAATATGAATGATGAATCAATTACTGTTTAATATTATCTTGTGATCATAATAATTAATCATATGAAATTTTTGAACAACATAGATGACGACATGGGAAAATAAAACAACAAAAGGATCATCATTGGATCAGAACATAGATACCATGTTTTGGGAACAGGTGAAAGTATTTATAATCTATTAAAAAATATCATATAAATATGACACAAAAATTATCCAAGATAACATAACTAATGTGACAATGTTTACCACCAACACTAAGATAATAAAAAAGATAAGAAACCACTACCTAAATCCCCTTACATTTTTGTTTAGGCATCAATACCAACATCTCGTTGTGGACTGATAATCACTTCTCATATCCTATAATATCATTATAATATATAAAACAATAACAATTTCATTGGAGGGATATATAAATCATACAAATCAGTGAAATAAAAAATTTAAACATGTGCGACACATGAACATGATGATACATTATATCATTAAAACCCACAATATTAAGGTGGGTTATATATCATTTACAACTACTATCGAAAAAATGAAATCAGAAACTGGATATGTGGACATGAAATATTCAATCTCATAAAATATATATATCACAATATAATATAGTGATCCTAAAAATAAATATATAGAGATAAATATTATAGTTATAGATAGTGGTAAATGAATAAAAAAATAATATCGTATTCTTAGTGATTTTGTGACGTTATTGTAAAAATGATGTTATACATCAGATGTAAATTAATTTTCAAGAGTTGAATAGAATTTTTTTAGAAATATTTTAAATAGAAACCCCAATAATAGACTCATGATAAAAAAATAATGTTCATGCAATGAAATTTGGAGTGGCTGATACAAAACATTATTTAAGTTGGAAAATAAATTTTTAACATGTTTTTCAAGATGTTTTATAGAAACTAACATTGATAAAACGGGTATAAAATTTAATTTTAAATATGTAAGAATTAAAAAATTAAATTTATAGAAGATAATTTATAATTTTATTCAAAAAATAATGTAATACATATTTGGTAACATTGAATATATATATCATATATAAATAGCTAATAGTGGGGATGGATATTATGATTAACAACATCACATTTTTATGAATAATGTCATCCACAAAAGAAGAATATATTGACATGAAAACATATTTTACATAGATAAAATTAGAAAATTCCATATGAAAAAGAGAAATATATGTATATAAAAACCATAAAATAAAATACTTAACGAAGAAAAATTATGGCCCATTAAATTAGAAATTTTGCAAACAAAACCCTTTGCTTGGTTTCCATCATGGTCAGAAATTATATAAACTCTAAAGTACTAAATTTAGTTATATTATTTATATATAGCATAATAATATTTAATATTTTTACTTTTTATGCATTATTTATAATTTTTTACTACCGATTTATTAATAATTATATATTAAAATAAATATTGGTTCATTAATTTTCCATTTTTCTATGCTATCTTCGACATAAGGGTTTTAGTACTCGATAATTTATCATTTTAAAGATACTATAGAATGGTAATTTATTCTATATTTATTTATTTGGTATTATAATTAAGTTCAATGGTTATTTGGAAGATGTTATGGTGATATTCCATAAAGGAATCTTAGAATATAATTTTTGTGAATTATGATTCAATAAAAAAATTATTAATCAAAACGAATCTATATATTACCATTTAATATAAATTAAATAATAATATATTCATCATTAAATCCTAATATTAATACATTTTATGTTTTATTAATCATTCATGATATAAACGTTATGGAATCTTTCATGTTTTTGGTAGAACTAACATAAGAAAAAACAAATTCTTACTAATGAATGAATAAAAAAAATTATTATATTTCTACCGAGGCATAGTTATATACTAATAATAGTTTCAAAATAATTTTATTAAAATGAGGAAACATATTGAATAGGTAGATGAATATGATAATGAAATTTGAATAGGGAGAGGCTGACCATTAGTTGATGACTTCAATTTTTTTGGACAAAATTATTGAATTAAAGGTTATAGGACTCCTTTATTTAATTTAAGGTTAAAATATTTGAGAGGGTCATGTTATAGAATTTATTTGGTCTATTATTCAATTATAAATTAATGTAAATTTTTTTTTCAGGATGGCAGTATATGGGTTATTTTATTGGAGAGCATGAGTGACATTTTCACAAAGACACATTCCTTACAAACTATGAAATGTAATTTCCCATAGAATGTGGATCCATAATAGAAAAATAATGGATAAATTATGAGTCTAGTTTTATCATTCAACAATCCACATATTTATTTATAATTTATTTTTATTATTTTACGACATTATGAAGAATTTTAACCATTTTAACTCATTTTATAATTACCATGGTAACGTAATTTTTAAATAAATAACATATTTTTATTTCTAAAATTGAAATAGGACATAATAAATAATTTTTAAGTTTTTATTCAAAATAGTATATCCTTTTAATTGATTTAATTTTTAAAGTTAATGAAAATAATTTTAAATTAAGAAATCTTGATGCCTAAAAAACAACTTATTGTGGAATAAAATATCAAAAATACAAATGAAGTCATTAATATTCCATAAAATGTATCAATAATTATATGAATATTATTTAATTTATTATATATATATTATCAAATTAAATTAATTAAAATAACCCTTTAGTAGAAAAAAAATTTTACACAAAAAATTTATATACAAATAATTATACTAAAATTATCTCTTTTTAATAATAGAGGATATTATACATATTTCATTAAAATGGGTCATTTATTTTATTTGATTTTTTAATTTATATTAATAAATTTATACAAAAGAGATAAGATAATTTTATTAAATAGATTATTAAAATATATATTTAAAAAAGGTGAAATGTATTAAAATACAACTAAAAATGGGAAAATGTATAAAATTTGTAACATCAATAATACTTTTCTAATATCATCTTTACCTTTTCATATAGAGACCCTTAATATGTCTATATAATACCTTTGAGGGATAAAATTAGTTTTGGAAGTCACATGTTGTGATTTAGTTAGCATGGAATTTTTAGTGGTTTCTACATTCATAAAATCTCCCATACACAATTTCACTCAAGTTCCAATTGTTGATGTTTATAATAGACTTGGTCATAGGAAAATGATATTGGTGAAACCTCTATTCAATGATCAGACTAATTATCTTATTAAATAAGACTTTTATTACCCGATTCAACTAAATTATATTTTTAAATAGATTATATCGGTAGTTAGTTATATTTTCACACTAAATTTCAACAAAAATATTTTAATTATGACATTTTAAAAAAATTATTTTTTTGATAAATATAAAATTTAAACCATTATTTTTTTTAATATTAAATTTTTTAATGAATATCAATAAAACACTAATATATATATAATCATAATGAATGTATAAGATCAAAAACCATATATGTAATTTTCATATTACATTCTTATATATAACAATACAAACATCATGAAAACCACAAATTTAATTCACTAATTTCACTTATAAATATGATTATAATATTTATAATGTGAATTATTAGTTCATAATTTATCATCTACAATACAATCCTCAATAAAGATATTGATAATTACTATTTAAATTTTTATTTATTTTTATTTACATTGGTTTTATTCTTTTTTATTTTTTCAAATTATGTTTTATTTAACTATATCATAATGTATTTCATTTTATGGTGTGATTTAATACATTAATTAAATAAGGCAATTTTTATTTTATCTTAATGTTTCTTATAAGACACATTTTCTTGGATTTAAAATATATTTTCCACTATAAGATTGGGATGTAAAATTTTGATGTATTGGAGTACATTGGTGATGTTTCATATTAGTTGGAAGTATATTTTCATATGGACAATGTCTATGAAATTCTTTAGGGGCTTCAAATTTTATGGATCTTCTTGATGACTCTAATTTCATTTATTTGTGTTAATTATATATTAAGATGGATACGATGTCCATGTATTGGCATGTTAGTAATCATGACCAATATAGAAAGAAGTTTTATAAGAATGTTATCACTTATGTTTATGAACTTTAGAGACATAGTGAGTTAGAGAAGGGTATATTAGAACATTATCTATAAAAGAAAAATCTAGAAACTAAGTTGTTTTATGATTAATTAATGTTGATAATGGATATATTATGATATATTATTATTTTTTTGATTTGACTATTATTCCATGTGGTATGATGTTTTTGATTTTCTTTCCTAATTGAGATATCCATATATATTATTAATCTCATTGGATGATGGATTCAGGTTCATTTCCTTCTCATCTTGGGTTTGGATTTTACTCTCAAGGATGATAGTCATTTGAGAGGTTTCTAATGTAAGTCCCCTAAATTTCAAGAAAATATGAAATTTTGGGGTGTTGAGGGGTCCGTTACTAGTTGGTCATAATCCAGTGTTTTATAGGGAAAATTTTGTCTAAAATTCATGATTTTATATTACAATGTTCTAGGTCTATGGAGACTTTCATTATGATTTTTTGGTCTGTGATAGGAGGTTGGCTGGGTTTTCAATTTTTAGTTCGTTTCATTGATTTTTGGAAATATGTTCCTTTTCAAAACAATTGATTTAGTATTATAAATGAAACATTGTGAACAGATATATGAATTTTACTATCGATCCTTGGATTTCAAAATTCCTTGTCTCTTACATTTTAATTATCTTCGTATCATGGTGCATTGGTTTCATTGTTAATTATTTTAGGTTCCATCAAGATTATTGGAGAACGTCATGATTATCAATGTGATTCAAATGGATTTCAAAATCGATGATTGATAAATAATATTTTACCATGATTCAATTTTTTATCATTGACTAAAAGTGTCATTTTTCCTGATAAATGTAGACAATTCATAGGAGGTTCAATAATTGATTCTCAAATATTTTTCACATTTCACAACAATGAATTACATCATTGAATGGTTTATTGATTCTTGAAGTAAATTTGAAACTATTATTGAACTTATTTATTTCCCCCATGTATCATACAACCATAACTATTAAATAGAAACATTCATGGAAATTATAGTCTCATCTGATTGATCTTTACAATTCCTTTTTATACAATGATGTCTTTTCAACATAGTGTATTTATTTTACTCTTATCTTTTTCACATCTTAGGATTGTCATTTTTAATTTCATTATTAATTTGATAGTATGGATATATAGGTTTCAGGTTCTTTTGATATGGTTTTAGTGATATTTCATTCTGGGATGATAACATTATGATTTTTGGTTTCATTGTAATGATTATTCATTGTTTTTTCATTGTTCTCATGGTAACTTTTTCATAGAGATAATTGATGCCTCATTTCTAGGTTAGGGAATAAAATAGTCCCAAATTATATACCATGTGTAAGTATGTGATTATCATGGTTTAGTTTTAAGTAAGAAAATTGTTAGATTCGACCTAATGAAACTATTACGAATAAAAATAATAATTTAAAGGGAGGATCACAAACATATGAATTCTTGATAATAATTATGATATTGATTTTATGATGTTTCATACATTGTGTGGTATGTTAATTTTATGTTTACCATTTCATTATTATATTTATAATTCTTGTAACCGTATAATCAGTAATGTGAATAATAAATTTTAAATATTGAATAATGATTTTTTAATTGTACATACTCTCTCATAAGATTGTTTAATACAATAAGAGAAATCGATTCTTATAGTTTTCAAATGCATTTGGCTACTAAGACAACAATATAACAAAATATATTTTTTCTTATGTCATGTTTTTTAGTGTTTAAGAATTCCCTTAGTTGTTTAATTACTAAAATAAGATAAAAGAATATATTTAATTATAAACAAATATTATGGTCAAATTTTTGGGTTGTTCATTCCTTATTATTGATTGTATAGTTAAATCCATAGTTTATATTTATTGATTTTTATTATGGTTGGAACTGTTATTTTTTTCCATAGTATCAGGTATTTCAATTCCCTTTTTATGATTTAAAATAAATATAGTTTTTATTGGTAGCTATGGCGATGATTGGGTTATTTATGAAGTTTTAGGGGTGGGGAATGTTGGTGATTAAAATGGGATAATTATGTTATTATTGAAATGTCACGTGAATGATGTTGTAGTAGTTATACGAAGTTAAACGCTATTTTCCCTCTAATTTCATATTTATATTATTTTATTTCCTTTCTATTTATCGAAATAGCCAAGTCCTAGAATATTTTGATAAAAAGAATGGTAATTAATTAATAAATGAATTAAAAGTAATTGGAAATAATTATTTTTTTATTTTTAATGGATTGATGATTATATTAAAAATGAAATATTATCGTATGAAAATATTTATGTTTTAGAGTATTCATAATGTTCAAATGGTTTAAATTACTTTTAATGTTATAGTTAATTAGATATTTAAAATAGTAATTTTAGAGTTTGATATTTTAATAATAACAATTCAGAAGAAGAAATAAATGATTGAGTTTGTTTTATATACTTTGGTGTGATTTTATATTATTATTATGGTTATAGTGTGTGGCTATGTTGTGCACTATATTTATTTCTAGTCAATGTTTTAGTTTTACATAGTTTCACATATTTTATTTAAGAGCTACTAGGTATCCATTTTATTTTTTTTTATTATGCTCCACCACTTCTGTTAGATAACATGGCATGTTCACATATAAGTCCATGGGTTGAGGGTGTGATCCCATCATCTAGGTTTTAGATGATGTAAATGGATAATTACACCCCCTATTTTACTATTACATATATACATGGTATGATATCTAAAAAATATGGGGTATGATTGATTAAAGTCATGGTATGTATACTCAAATGAGCAATAATGGCATGTGGTTATGATTTACGTGTATATGAAAGATATGATAGCTTTAGTTTAATGTGTATATGTTAATATTGTATATAATGGATTATGTTATTGCAATGTGTATTTATGTATGGTCTATAATGGATTATGGGATCGTGTAAAAATATAGGGTTGGTAGTGGATCTCATTTACATTATATTTTGATGATGTCATTTTGGTGATATAGTTGTTCCATGTAATTGGGGAATTGAATATACTGATGATGATATGATGATTGAATGAATTATTAAAGGGATTTAAGATCTTGGGATTATTACATTAGGTTCTTGTATGAATGGTTTTTGTTTAATTTCTATGTATAAATAATTTATATATGTCAATTATTTTTATATTTATTTCCTTATTTGAACATAATATTTTATGAGCGTGCCTCAGTGAGGAAGGTAACATTACTAAATTAGTTTTGGTAATGGGTTATCTATACTTTTTATTCACCGAGGATTCAATATGAATTATCCAAAATTTGATGATATTTTTAATGAGGGTCTTTTATAGTATATCAATATTCTCATTGATAGATCTGTTTTTTAATTAAATCTACAACATATTGGAATAATTTATTTCCCAAAAAATCATTATTTCATGGGTAATTTTCATAATTATTGGTCTTAGGAATAGATTGGAAATATTTTATAAATGGATCAAATATTGATAATTAATTTCAATTCTCTATTCTATAATAATATTATAAATACAAACACTAAAGCATTGATCATAGTGATTTTCAAGCAGGCATATGTTTTTGATTATCTCAAAGGTACTCAATTTAGTTGTGGGATCCATTTGAAATTTATGCTAGAAATTTTTTTAATGTATAGTATCTATGTAGGGTAAATATAAAAATTAAAAAGGAATGAACTCTTCATCACTCTTGTAGAGTCCATGTCTTTTTTAAATTTGATGTTCCAAAATTTTATAGAGTTCCTGGATTTATGAAATACTGAGTTCCATCCTATTTATTTTTCTATTGTAGTGTTATTCCTTTTGGATATTTCATTACAGGGTGTTAAAGTAGTGTTACCATGAACACCATGTGAATTCATATTAAGTTGATGGAATAGAAGAGTCCATCATAGAGTACACTTCTATGCACAGAGAGTCGGAGGAGTGTAATTTGGAAATGTAACTAACATAGAGATAGCATAAAATCTATGTTAAAACATGTATAGTTAAGTGAATTTTGTATAAATTTGATTCCACACTAAGAGAACACTCTCTTTGTGAAATTATAATATCTACATGAGAAGTCAAGGAATTCTACATCAATGAAATCTAAATCTCATAAGTTCAATGTCAGCATTTATGCAAACCAATCACCTACTTTGTATCTTCTTGAATCGGGTGCCACTCCTTGGTGCGGAAAGATGGGTAGTTACATGACCTCCAGCACGCCTCCCCATACACCAGAGGCTACAAACTAGTATAAAGGGTCAAATATACAACATGAGAGAATATACCTTGACATGAGATTAACTGTAAATTACCCATATCTCTAATGTAGAATCCCTGGTAATTATTAATGAAAATGTCATATAACTTTTTCGTTTTGGGAGGAAACATGTCATTCATTACACACCCCATCATCCAGTAACATATTAGAATCTTGGGCAGTGAGATCCCCCAGTTCCCGATGCAATGGCCCTACATGGCTGATCTAGGTAACCCACTAACCATGGTGAATATAATTATACTGTTTAGGATAAGTAAAAGTCTCTATCCTATGATAACAAAAAAAAATGTATTCTCATTGAACAAATAATCGATCCATACCCACAATAATTTCAAATACTAACATATGCAGAATGTAATGCTCCCATAAAAAAAGATACTCCCTAAAATCGAAAGAACACCCTTTTCACAAATAGATGTCCCTTGATCATAATCCCAAAGGTTTATTGATCTTCATAATCCCATTAAAAATATCTAATTATAGACTCAAACCATTCAAAATTTGTGAAGATATAAAATAATAAAAGGAAATGGAATCTTATAAGGCACTACATAGTGTTGAATCGATAAGAACTGTACCTCTAACTATAAATGGTCCAATTTATCTATCAAAAAGTGTAGGCTAAACTATATGTAACTATCCTTCTCATATTTCATGTGATGTAGTCTATGTCCCATTAACTATGCCACTATGCTAATATGGGTACTATTTCCCAGATGAAACTCATCAACTTATACAACCTCCATGGCTAGTAGAACTCAGACTGATAGACTAATATGAGGGTTAGGACACCCTTCCGTAGATCTGATTCTTCCTAGGTACTTCATGATTTCCCAACATCCTTGGGTAGCTGCAAAACATCTGTAGCTTTCCCATCCTTCAACAATATCAGAACTCTATTTGTGGTATGGTTCAATGCCAACAAAGGTGACCTAACCCACCACACTAGTGGAGGAGTACTTGGGTAATATCTTGAGTAACAGATTCCTCCCCCTCTCCACTCTAGTTTTCACTAATCTAATTGAAATTATCCTAGTGACACATCCAACTCTCACAATACATACCTCTTTATCGTCTAACAGAAACCACATATCCTCCACTGGATTCATTTTTCAGGTTCCCCTTAGTTTTTTGATTCAGATCCACTATCTTAGTAAACTTGTTTTAAAAAATATGTTATTGTATGATATAATATCATATTTAAGAAAATAATAAAATAAATTTTCATAGCTATCTCATCTATTTCCATTTTTTGAGAATTGATTTGTATTTAATTAAATTGACCAACATAGTACATCAAAGAAATACTCCCCTAGGTTAGTCTCATAAAATCTATACCCTGTCATGTCTCAATGTTTCTAGATAGAAATTATTCATGAAATTACCATATAATTCCTTCAATACAATGTTTTATAGCATTCCATCCGATTTATAGATATCCCACCACTTATTTGATGATCCTTGAAACATATAAGTTATCAGTTTAAATGTTTTATTAGTAGGAGTCTTTAAGTTGTCAAGAATATTTTTTATTGGCTCAATCCAGAAATAAGATACCTATAGTCCATCCTCTATGATGAAAGCCAGGGGGTTCTAAAATTGAAACTCCCATGTAATGTTTGATAAAATCTTCACAACCTGTAATTGGTATCTTTCAATAAAATGCATTAACCATGGAATTTTCTCATGAAACAATTCTATGAATTCCTGACGATGCTCTATTGGTGCCTTAGGATGCACTTCGGTTGGATCATCTCCAGCTATAATCTCATGTCATCCTCTCAAAAATAATCCTAATGGAGTATTAAATCTAAAATTCCAAACACACATATTATTAAATGTTAGACTACTGTAACAAGTTGCAAACCAATCCATATAAAGTCATCTCCCAAACCATTTCACATAGTCAAAACCGAGGAACTATCACTACCCTTAACCATCATATATCTATTTCATGTTTACTAAAGGGAAAAAGCATTCTTGTTTTCTAGAATCACATTAGACGCCAATTTTCTACATTTTTTAGAGTTTTAAAATTTTCAATTTATATTATGATACTTTTCCATCAAAATATACACCATCAAGAAAACTAGTCCCACAAAACCATTGACCCCCAAAACTTCTTTTCCATGTGTCCTAAAATTGATGCATATCATAATAATTCATGAGTCCCTAGAATTATTCATTAATACTAAAAAAAATTTCCCTACTAGGAAATGAGTCAAATATTAGAAAATCCTAGAAAAAATAATCACATCATACAACAGGTGCTTCACTCAAGGTTGAGATAACATCAAACTGTAACAACACACAATAATACCAACAATCCCTCATTGAACATCATTTTCACCATATATAAGGGGTAGTTACTCCAATAAACGAGATCATGTAAAAGGACATAATATTCCTAGTATCCTATCTGCCTTTCTAAAATACTCTGAAAAAATAATGAAAAAAAACTCCTTTGATACCACCTTTGAACACCTTGACCTAAGTGCCACACATCGGTGCCCCTAAGCCAATTAGTTACAAGACCACAAGGGTTCCTCTTCATAGGACAGTGGCTACCAACTAGAAGTGATGGTAAAATATATAACATGGGGAGACTATACCCTCTTTATTAAAGTTTCACAATAGTGGAAATAAATAACAATAACCAATTGATATAACCAATAATCAGATAAAACTAATAGCATAAGATGATGGAAATATAAATACAATATCCAAACCAAAAATATAGATATTTCATGCCAAATATGAGTAATGTGTAAAATAAAAAACCAAAATAAATACATACGGAAACTACCATGTGGGTTGTGACAACATTTATAATTCCTTCATCCATTCTCCATCCATAACAAGCCATCTAACATGGGGTTATTTCCCTTATCCTACCGTCAAAACATTAACACTATTCGGGAATGGATCAAGAATCCCAAGTAGTGTGTGAGTGTAACTTAGTAGACCACCTTAAATAGTGTCTAAAGTAATGTCATGTTAGTAAAAATGTATGAAATTATATAAATAAAAATGTACACTGCCTGATGTAAATAGATTTAAAATTTCATTGATCATGAATTAACCACATAATTTCTTATGTTCATGAAGACACCCAACCCATCAATACCTACTTTGTCCAATTTATGTGATTGAAATATACCTAGGGGATCACACCTATCACATAGGGAATCTAAATTCATTATCACATAGCCTTTCATTATCCATTTAATTTCATTTCAAATCTCCTCCATTGAGAACCATTGTACAATTCCAATCTAATGGTTGTAGAACATTGTGTTTAGAACTTTATGGGTATTTAAAGCTTCAGTCCATATCAGACACTCGATAGGTATTCAAATCATTATTCCATATTCCATAAAATAATAATTACATGTACACATTTGAGTCTATAATGTCATGGATGGCACCACATGGGTATTTAGAGCATCAGCCCATGTCCCAAATCCCATTTCCCAATCATTCACATTTATCACATATATCACACTCAACAAGGTTTATCAACAATAACCCTAATATAAAAATTTCACATCATGGTATACCCCTTAAACTATCAAATCAATCATAATTATTTACTTTAATCATTATGAATAATATTAAAAACTCACCATTAGAGCATCTATCAAAATTTTATCAAAACCCATTAACTCTTCAAGGTTATTCCAAACATTTCTCAATTATAATTATCAAAAAATTAAATATTTCAAAAATTAAACCGTTACCAAATCCCATTAACCCATAAATTTCATGATGAAAATTCATCCAATTTCAAGTCCCCCTTGTTTCACATAATTCATCAACATATGGAAATTCAATTTTATAAATTCAATGTGTAATAAAATTTCCCAATCATGGAAATTATAATTTCAGAATTAAATACATATAATTTAATCATGATGATGAGATTTTTAATTTAGACCACCAAACTCATGAAAATTGATGGATTCCCTCCAATGGAAATCCACAAATTGAAACAGAATGTTCATCACATAATGAAAAATTGAATTTTGATCCAAAATCTAGATCCAAGATAAAACATTTTATATCGAAGAAAACATATATCAAACCACAAACCAACCGAGAGGAATCATTCCATTTTCATCAAGAAAAATAGATGAGTTATTGAGACATCTAATTGGGAAGTGATAACTCATTGGGAGAGGTGCAGATCTGTCGAACTGAACATTATTTCAGGAAGATTAGTGTTTGAAATTCCTTCCATTTTTCCAAAGAGTTTCAAAAATAAAAGGAAAAAGATTACAGAATAGTGGGGCTAAATCTAGGTAAAAATAAGGGTGCAAGATTTTTAAAATAATTTTTCAAGATATGAATTTTCACATTCCCAGTTTCATGGGTTTGGGTGCATAATTTTCCGAATCGTGCTCTGTAACCATGCACGTCACTTAGGGATTGCATAGTTACCACAAATATCTAACACAGTTTTAAAAACCATGACACAACTGTTGAATCCCCTCTATCTGGGGTTGAAAATAATTAATGCGGTAGGAAAAACAGTTTGGGAAAACGGTGCACCAACAATACACTTCCCAAAAACCCTTCCAAAACTCTCCAAATTCACCCAAAAGATCTCCAATGTAAACCCAAATATTATGAAAAAATATATGGTAAAAAAGTTCCTAAGAATGTTCTTGAGACATATCTATAAAAAGTTAGGATCTTACATACTTTCATGTGGAATACGTGATATAATAAAATTAGATGAATGTAGATAATTCTGATTCATACATAATGAAAAAATATGCCGTACTAATTTCCCATAGATTCAAAACCATTATTTTAACAATGAAAAATGAGGAACATAGAAGAAAATATTATGTATAAGGAAATATGATATAATGAATAAAATGGTTAATTATTAAATATTTCAAAATTGAAATGATGTCAGATGTTTGGTGATGGTCAAAGAAAAATGAACATGAGGATGTTTTAAAAGGAGGACTCCTCGAGTTGGATGACAGATTGGCCACTACATAGATATTATATTTTAAATTATACTAAAATTATATTTTATTTTATATTTTCCTTTTATTTAGATCCCATTGTAATATTTCAAGATGGATATTTATTAAATATTTTCTCTCATATCTTTGTTTCTCTCTATATCTCTCACTTTTCTCCCACTATTTTCTCATTGTGTTCTTTGAACACTCAAAATGGTGAGTGACTATCACATGAAATATCCAAAGGGATTAATCCATATGATAAAAAAATTTATTCATATTCTATGTATAAATAATATTGTTTTGGATGATTCATGTATTTCTAGTAGTGATATGAGCCCCCATACGCTAAATGTTTATATGAAGTTACTTTTTTCTTCTATGCTATTATTCTTCGATGGGGGAGGTGGATTATTAATATAAATGGAGAATACAATGTGAAAGATATAATCAAAACTATGGAATAAGATAATTTTCATCTATACATTGGATGGTTTCCATTATGTATATTTGAGGAGGTTTATGAGACAATTAGGGTTCACCATATATAATTTTTTTAAAGAATTTCCTTTCATTTTAACTAAATTCATTGTATATGAATTTTTCATTGCATGTTTAATTTATTTTTTTCATCCTATGAATCAACCCTCCAAATTTATAAGTCTTTAAATAAATTGATAAAACTAAAAATATAATAAATTAATTAGGTATAATTATTGATTGGCTAAGACCACTTGTCAAGAGAGACAACCTTGGTCACCAACTATAAAACACTTGGATAATAGAAAAAATATTTTTCACACCCTTAAAAGGTGTGATAGTTACTAATATATATATATGTATTGTAAAATCTCAAGAATTAAAAAAAGTCTATGTTCCATAGAGTACATGATACACTACATCAAGATTAAATGAGCAATTAAATATTATTATTTAAACGTTATTATTATCACATAGTCATTAGAATGGAGGTAATGTATATTACTAAATTAATTATTAAAATGTGGTTTAAATATGTATATTCAAGTAATTATTTTTTGAACAATTGATTATAAATGAATGAAAAATCTTTTTAATGATAAAAAGGAATATTTTTCAAAAAACTATCTAAATGTGAAAAACTGTGGTTTATAACAATAAATTAAAAAATAAATATTATTGGATTAAAATAAATAAAAATATAATTAATAAATTAAATATAATATTTAACATTCATTTTATATGTTTTCTAGACATCTTATAAGAAAAATTTCAATTTTATGCATTAATGGACTACTTTTCAAAAAATACATTTTTACCGCCTTTTAATGTTGATGACATTTGAAATTGGGTTTTGGTCATTTTTAAAAAATATATTTGAAACAATAATCTTATTATTTATAATAATCATATAAATACTTACTTTGGTTGAATTTTTAGTATTTTTCTAAGAACTTTATTTTTTAATGAATAGTAAATAATACAAAAATATTAGCTCAAAAATACAAATTCGAAAAATTTATTATTAGTGTAAAATAATTACCTAGTGTTTTAAATAATAATAAAATAATTTATTTAAAATTTAATCCAATTTATTTTATCAGAATAAATTTCACATTAAAATTGGATATAAAAACTTGTTGAACTTTTGAACATTTCTACTTTAAAAACTCGTTTTCACGATTCATCAAGGGGATTAAATTTAATTTTAATTTTGAGAGTTGGGTGTTTTAATTTGGAAAAAATCATTCAATATTTTTAATAATAGGTTATAAATTATGTAAATTAGTCCCTTTTAAATTTTGACAATATGGATAGTAACTTTAGTAATAATTTTTATTACCACAATTATGGATAAATATGGAAATTAGAGTTAAAAAATATATTATTTATAAAATAAAATTGCCCTAAAAATTGTCTTAATATAATTTTATAGGTTGATTCCAAAAAATATATTGCTTGTTCCGATTATTAGACCATTGGGTTCCACCTGGAACACCATAATGCATTTATAATATAGTATTCAAAGTGAATACAAATTTTTTCCCACCATTTTTTTATAAAGTAAGGTATTTTTAATAGGTGAATATGACAAGGATATTTTAGACATTAAATATTATATTAAAATTTAAAATTTTTATTTACATCATGTAAATTTATTTATTATTTTTAGTAAAAAAAATAAACATTTAAAATGGTGGCATATTAATGATATAGTAATTCATTAATTAATGAAAAATCAAATAAATGATGCTATAAATATTAAAATAAATATAATATGACATAATTTATTCCATTAACTAATTTTATGGATGAATTTTATATTTCATATATGAGTTAATTTATTTTTTTAGTAAATGAACTTCTTATGATACTTTTAAAAAGCCAAGAAGTGAATATTGTAAAAATTGACTATAATGATATTTTAAAATATAAAATATTTTATTAAATAAAAAAAATTGTTAGAATTAAAATATTCAAGTAAATAATTATTATATTCCATAAAACATCATAAATTACTCATTTAGTGGTATTTTTTCATTTTATAGAAAATATATTGACACTCAAAGTGTAAATTACATGATATTATGGTATGGATTAATAAGTGATAACACAAAAACTACCGATTCCAAATATAGAAACAACATATCTAATTTTAAATATATTAATTTTATTTGACCCAAAATCATTTTATATTTGAAATAAATCACTTCAGACCAATTTTTTTAATATAAAATTAATTTATATTAAATTAATATTTGTAATATTTCAAAAAGTTCCCCTCCCATTTCTTATAAAAGAGATCCCATTTTTTTAAATTATACACACCCCCAAGCCAATTTAAATAAAAAAATACCTTTCCAAATTCCTTTATATAATACCTTCCCATATGTTTGATGCCTTATTTTATGAATTACATCCTCCTTAGATGTGTGAATGTGTTCATCAAAGGAGATTATCCAGAGAGAAGGTATTGTTTTTATTTAGGTGTTTCTATTTTAATTATTCTTCCACTTCATTGAAATATTATTCAACCATGATAATATAACAACTATAGTATCCTAAATATAAATATATTTTATTATTTTAATATCCTCACCTAAATACATATCCTCTTCCATTATATGAGAAAACAATTAATCGTTTCTATGTATGTGTGAACTATAACCTCAAAGAACAGATATAATTCATTTTTTCAAAAACAACTAACAAGACATGTTATAATGTCATAATTAATGATAATATATGAAATTAATTAAATATAAATCATTTTAAGTGAATAATAAATAAATTTTATTTCTTAATTTCCATTCACGTAAAAATGATAATGTCGTTCGTCAGTATGTGTGAACTATCACATCCAATAAGCGATGTGATTGTTTTTTAACCATCACAACCCTTGGGTAATATATATAAGTAAATTTAGATGATTAATATTATATTTATTATGTCATTATATTTTTATAAATATAAAATAATACTTTCATTATTTTTATAATACTCAATGAATAATTGAAATGTTACTCATGTGTACGTACGACTTACCGTCTCCATGATTGTATGTAGATAAATCATTATAAAAAATTAATGGTTTGATTTGAAAGTATAATTAAATATTAAAATTTATTATTATTTCAAGAATATTATTATAGAGATATTTCACTAATGAAAACTATTATTATTTACTTCATACAAAATTCATTTTGGACTCAAGTATCGAATATCGTCAAAATGTACGATACGAACTTCAATAATTAAGTAAATATTATAACATGTAAATTAGTGATATAAAAGGAGTAATAAGGATTAATAAAATTTTCAAGAAGTTAAATAATTAACCTATGTTTATTATTTAGTAAGATAACGATATTACATGACCAATTAAACGCAGGGTAAAATAATTTCATTACACTTTTTATTTCCGTGAGATACATGCTATATTCACCACTCTCTTAATTTTAATATAGTATACAATGACCTAGCATATATTATATCATTAATTTAATTTATTTATTGTTATTAATTTATTATTGGTGTAACTATTTTATATAGTTCACGATTCTAATGTTACTCTAGTTATAAGGGATTTCATCTCAACCTCCTTTCATTGAGTCATTTCTTGATGATATGAACCTTTATTCTTTTATAAGGTTTATATACAGCTAATATGACATTTCATGTCCATATTTTTACTATAATTAATTTAAATAACTAGTTTGGAAATTTTATAATTTCATGGAGATTATAATTTTAATGTTCAAAGTGTTGTTGGACACTTTGAATGTTTAAATATTTAATTCTAAAATATTTTTCTCCATGTAAAAATTCTAGATATTATTTTACATATTTATTTATGTTGATATAATATTATTATATAAAAAAATTTATAACTATTTTCAATTTCATTATATTGTTTTTAAAAAATAATATTTTTATGTTTTTTGGTATGAAATGATTGACTTTCATTAAAAAATGTCTTTAATATCCACTCTTTCAACTATTTTTACAAAACCCAAAATGAATGTATCTTATCATATACATCATGAATGTAAATTTTCACTTTCATGTTTATTTAATTTTGTATTCATAATTTACAAGGTTACTACATTATTTTAAAATAATTTGTCTTCATTTATGAGTGAGTGAATTTTTAAAAATAAAAGAATATTTTGAAGTAGAAATGTTATTTTTCCATAGTTCTTGTTTTATGTGTTATCATTATGTCATGGTTATTTGGAATAGTTTATGAAGATGGGTGGATATATGATAAACCAAAGGTGGGTGAGACCATGTTAGCTTTCCAACTCATTATGTAAAGAGACAAAGTTAAATTGAAGGGTTTCTCCTATGATATTTATGAAATATAAAGCGGTGTGTATTCCAAATTTAACCATTAAGGTTACTACATATTTATCCATGAAAGCTACGTTGTAAAAGAGATATTGATGCCACATGTTTCCTTTATAATTTATTTTTTCTATGGAGTTTTATTTGAATATTATGATCCATCAATTAAGATTAATAGTATATGTTTTATGGGTGAATTATATAATTTTGTGAAAACAATTTAATGAGTTTAAAATATTCATGTACAAATGATTTATTTCATTATTTTATGTCCCATAATGAGGTTTTTGTTATAATATATTTTTTAAAATAAATTTATAGGTATTGAGATTGTAAAGGGAAAAGAAAATGTCATTTTGAAAAAATTGAGAATTTTTCTTGAAAAGAATCAATTTTTTATGGGTTTACCTTGGTGAAAAATGTATATTGAGTTTAATTATCCAATTGTAATATATGGATTTCAATTGAAATAGATTTTCCCAATTTTATAAAACACCAAATTGAAAAGAACATTGATGGTTAATTCTATATAAAAACTACTAGAATAAGTTATGTTTATGGTAGAGTCTTTACAGATGGTTTTATTAGAAGGTTTGGAAACATTGTAGATTTTGATGTATTTTTAAGAATTATGGATATCATAAGGGGTTTATAATTTTGAGATTTATCATAAATTAAATATCTTAAAATCCCATTTTAGGGATTATGTTATACAAATTTATATTGAATAATGGTATTTTTGGAGACATGAATTTTTTAGGTAATTATGGGTTATTACACTTTGGTATAAAAGATAAAAGATATAATACAATCTTTTTCTTTAAAATATGTTATTTATTTTTTAAGACATTATAATATTTTTGATAATTTAATATGAATAATATTGTTTTGTAAAAAGTAATAACCATTGGATGGGTGACAACCCGTCTTGTTTAGAAAGGATATCGAATCATCAAAAGAAGGGCATCAAGGGTGAATCTCCTACCATTTCCTTATGAGAAGTCTCTATTAGTATGGATTTTATTCATTAGTTTAATGATTTGAGGGATAAAAAATAATTTCATATTGCTGTCATATTATTTATCAGATATATTTTGGTGGGAATGGAAAATGAGTTGGTGATTAATATATTAATGATATTTCAGAAGACAACTTATATTTAGTGAATCTTATGATATATGTTAATATAATATTGTTTTATTTTATTTTAAGAATAAATTTTTAATTATATATTGAATGAATTTATGATTTTATTGTGTAATTTGCGTGAATACAGTTATTTATTGAAATAATTATCTTATCTTGGATATTATCTAATTTAGGAAGTTACATTTTTCGTATGAAGCATTAAATGTGAATCTCGTTATTTAGAAATAAATGTTAAAATATATCTTGGAAGAATATGGGACCAAATCCTTTATTTTTTTTAAATCTTGGTTAGATTAATTTGATGAATTTTTAAGGAAAATTATTTGTTGAATGTTTTTGTAGAACTTTGTTTATTACATTTTAATTTTTGAAATTGAACTAGTTTTACATCATATATAGTTTATTGTTTTGGTTGAATGATCTTATCCTGTACTATCCATTTTGGTTTTGGTTAATGTGAATGTTAATAGAAATCAATATTTAATATTATTTTGATTATGAGATTATCTAGAATATTATTCTAGTGATTCAGGAGTGAAATATTAACCTTTAATACTCATTATTTGGAGAAAAAATGGTTCTGTGGTCGATTTTGATTACTTGATGAAACTCTGCATTTCATGTAAGTATATTTCCTTATAATAAAAGTGCAAGTAATAAAATAATACCTCAAATCAAGTAAAATTATCTTAACACAAAGACATTATCTTTTTTACTTCCCTTACTAATAAATCAATGAAATTCTAACCTGTTATAGATTTATGGTTTTGTGGTTGTTAACATTATCTTGATCAGGATTTATATCACTCTCACTACTGGAAATACACTATTTCCCAACGGTTGTGAACCGTTGGGAAAGCCCCTCAAACCGTTGGTATCTAATATACCAACGGTTCTCTGAACCGTGGGGAAGTAGGCCGTGGGGAAAACCTTTCCCAACGGTTTACTGGGAACCGTTGGGGTAGGGTGACAGAAGGCACTCTATCCCAACCGTTTGGTGAACCGTTGGGATAGTTTTTCCCAACGGTTTCTCCCAAACCGTTGGGAAAAACCACATGGGATCCCTCTTTCCCAACGGTTTAGAACCGTTGGGAAAAGAGCTCTTTACCAACGGTTTAATAAACCGTTGGTAAAAACTTATTTAGAATTATATGCCAACGGTTTAAAACCGTTGGCATACCCTATGCTGCAAATTGCAGCCCCCTGCAATTTGGCAGCCCCTCTCCCCTGTACATCAATCACCTCTCATCTCATAAGGCCTCATTTTCACCTCATTTTCGATCCAACAGGCCTCATTTTCACCTCATTTTCGATCCAACTATTGTACCTGTAATAAAATAAAACATACATATACAATTACGAACAAATTCATACACATTTAACATATAATGGATCCTGAAACTATACACATCCATAATTAAATTACAATTCATAAACATACATAATTCATATAGAATTCAATTTAAAATTTAGATGACAATTATATCTGGAATCCGATTGAGACGGGGATGATTGGTACACGTCACATATGACCCATGGATCGTTCTCCTAATGTTTCAATGGAAACCGAATTCGTTTGGTTGGTTTTGCGTATGCCAGTTCTTTTCACTTATAATCCTACCCATTTTAAACAAAACAGACACAGTTAGAGCGGTGTTGGCCACACCGCACCTCGGATTGAGGCGGGGATGATTCGTACACCTCACATATGACCCATGGATCGTTCTTCTAACGTTTCAGCGGAAATCGAATGCGTTTGGTCGGTTTTCCGTATGTACTTAAAATGATGTCCATTTTAATCAAAAGAGAGCCACTTAGACTGATCCCGGCCACACCGCGACTCGGATTGAGCCCGAGTGGGCTCGTACATGTCACATATGACTGATGGATCGTTGTGATAAATTATCAACAGATTCGGAATGCATTTGGTCGGTTTTGCGTATGTCAGTTGTTCTTTTCACTTATAATCCTGTCCATTTTAAACAAAAGATACACAGTTAGAACGGTGTCGGCCACACCGCTCCTCGGATTGAGGCGGGATTGACTCGTACACGTCACATACGACCCATGGATCCTTGTGCTAAAGTATCGACACAGTCCGAATGTCTTTGGTCGGTTTTTCGTATGTCACTTGATGATTTTCACTTAAAATGACGTCTTTTTGAAACAAAAGACTGACGCTTTGAGTGGTGTCGGCCACACCGTGTCTCCGATTGTGGTGAGGTTGATTCGTACACGTCACATATGACCCATGGATCGTTCTCCTAAAGTTTCGACGGAAACCGAATCCGTTTGGTCGTTTTTCCGTATTTACTTAAAATGGTGTTCATTTTAAACAAAAGAGAGCCACTTAGACTTATCCCGGCCACACCGCGACTCGGATTCATCCCGGGTTGGCTTGTATACGTCACATATGACCCATGGATTGTTGGCATAAATTATCAACAGATTCGGAATGCGTTTGGTCGGTTTTCCGTATGCCAGTTGATGCTTTTCACTTAAAATGACGTCCTTTTGAAACAATAGACGGACACTTTGAGTGGTTCCAGTCACACCGCGTCTCCGGATTGACCTAAAACCACCTGGAAACATTCTAATTATTATTTTTGACGTGTACGCGCAGACGGCACGTCAATCGGACGTGCGGTTTGCGCGGTACGACTCAATATTCGTGTTTTAAGTGATGCTCGCGCTTCGTAAACGCGCGTGAGGGGGGTCCAAACGGGCCGAACGATTTCAGAATGACCTGAAATCAGACGACAAATACGGGTGACTGATTTATGAAGTGGTCGAGCAGACGGCACGTCAATCGGACGTGCCGTGTGCCCGCGGTGATCGACAACGCAGTTCTGGTGTCATAAACGGTCAAAACGGGCGTCCAACGGTCAAATTCAAAGCGGACGACCTCAGATTGACCTGAAACCACCGGGAAACATTCTAATTATTATTCGTGACGTGTACGCGCAGACGGCACGTCAATCGGACGTGCGGTTTGCGCGGTACGGCTCAATATTCGTGTTTTAAGTGATTCGCGCGCTTCGTAAACGAGCGTGAGGGGGGTCCAAACGGGCCGAACGATTTCAAAATGACCTGAAATCAGACGACAAATACGAGTGACTGATTTATGAAGTGGTCGAGCAGACGGAACGTCAATCGGACGTGTCGTGTGCCCGCGGTGACCGACAACGCAGTTCTGGTGTCATAAACGGCCAAAACGGGCGTCCAACGGTCAAATTCATAGCGACCGACCTCGGATTGACCTGAAACCACCGGGAAACATTCTAATTATTATTCGTGATGTGTACGCACAGACGGCACGTCAATCGGACGTGCGGTTTGCGCGGTACGGCTCAATATTTGTGTTTTAAGTGATGCTCGCGCTTCGTAAACGCGCGTGAGGGGGGTCCAAACGGGCCGAACGATTTCAGAATGACCTGAAATCAGACGACAAATACGGGTGACTGATTTATGAAGTGGTCGAGCAGACGGCACGTCAATCGGATGTGCCGTGTGCCCGCGGTGACCGACAACGCAGTTCTGGTGTCATAAACTGCCAAAACGGGCGTCCAACGGTCAAATTCAAAGCGGACGACCTCGGATTGACCTGAAACCACCGGGAAACATTCTAATTATTATTCGTGACGTGTACGCGCAGACGGCACGTCAATCGGACGTGCGGTTTGCGCGGTACGGCTCAATATTCGTGTTTTAAGTGATGCGCGCGCTTCGTAAACGCGCGTGAGGGGGGTCCAAACGGGCCGAACGATTTCAGAATGGCCTGAAATCAGACGAAAAATACGGGACAGTGATTTATGAAGTGGTCGAGTAGACGGCACGTCAATCGGACGTGCTGTGTGCCCGTGGTGACCGACAACGCAGTTCTGGTGTCATAAACGGCCAAAACGGGCATCCAACGGTCAAATTCATAGCGGACGACCTCGGATTGACCTGAAACCACCGGGAAACATTCTAATTATTATCCGTGACGTGTACGCGCAGACGGAACGTCAATCGGACGTGCGGTTTGCGCGGTACGGCTCAATATTCGTGTTTTAAGTGATGCTCGCGCTTCGTAAACGCGCGTGAGGGGGATCCAAACGGGCCGAACGAAGTCGGAATGGCCTGAAATCAGACGAAAAATACGGGTGACTGATTTATGAAGTGGTCGAGCAGACGGCACGTCAATCGGACGTGCCGTGTGCCCGCGGTGACCGACAATGCAGTTCTGGTGTCATAAACGGCCAAAACGGGCGTCCAACGGTCAAATTCAAAGCGGCCGACCTCGGATTGACCTAAAACCACAGGGAAACATTCTAATTATTATTCGTGACGTGTACGCGCAGACGGCACGTCAATCGGACGTACGGTTTGTGCGGTACGGCTCAATATTCGTGTTTTAAGTGATGCTCGCGCTTCGTAAACGCGCGTGAGGGGGGTCCAAACGGGCCGAACGATTTCAGAATGGCCTGAAATCAGACGAAAAATATGGGTGACTGATTTATGAAGTGTTCGAGCAGACGACGCATCAATCGGACGTGTCGTGTGCCCGCGGTGACCGACAACGCAGTTCTGGTGTCATAAACGGCCAAAACGGGCGTCCAACGGTCAAATTCATAGCGGCCGACCTCGGATTGACCTGAAACCACCGGGAAACATTCTAATTATTATTCGTGATGTGTACGCGCAGACGGAACGTCAATCGGACGTGCGGTTTGCGCGGTACGGCTCAATATTCGTGTTTTAAGTGATGCTCGGGCTTCGTAAACGCGCGTGAGGGGGGTCAAAACGGGCCGAACGATTTCAGAATGACCTGAAATCAGACGACAAATACGGGTGACTGATTTATGAAGTGGTCAAGCAGACGGCACGTCAATCGGACGTGCCGTGTGCCCGCGGTGACCAACAACGCAGTTCTGGTGTCATAAACGGCCAAAACGGGCGTCCAACGGTCAAATTCAAAGCGGACGACCTCGGATTGACCTGAAACCACCGGGAAACATTCTAATTATTATTCGTGACGTGTACGCGCAGACGTCACGTCAATCGGACGTGCGGTTTGCGCGGTACGGCTCAATATTCGTGTTTTAAGTGATGCGCGCGCTTCGTAAACGCGCGTGAGGGGGGTCCAAACGGGCCGAACGATTTCAGAATGGCCTGAAATCAGACGACAAATATGGGAAAGTGATTTATGAAGTGGTCGAGCAGACGGCACGTCAATCGGACGTGCCGTGTGCCCGCGGTGACCGACAACGCAGTTTTGGTGTCATAAACGGCCAAAACGGGCGTCCAACGGTCAAATTCATAGCGTCCGACCTCGGATTGACCTGAAACCACCGGGAAACATTCTAATTATTATTCGTGACGTGTACGCGCAGACGGCACGTCAATCGGACGTGCGGTTTACGCGGTACGGCTCAATATTTGTGTTTTAAGTGATGCTCGTGCTTCGTAAACGCGCGTGAGGGGGGTCCAAACGGGCCGAACGAAGTCGGAATGGCCTGAAATCAGACGACAAATACGGGTGACTGATTTATGAAGTGGTCGAGCCGACGGCACGTCAATCGGACGTGCCGTGTGCCCGCGGTGACCGACAACTCAGTTCTGGTGTCATAAACGGCCAAAACGGGCATCCAACGGTCAAATTCATAGCGGCCGACCTCGGATTGACCTGAAACCACCGGGAAACATTCTAATTATTATTCTTGACGTGTACGCGCAGACGGCACGTCAATCGGACGTACGGTTTGCGCGGTACGGCTCAATATTCGTGTTTTAAGTGATGCTCGCGGTTCGTAAACGCGCGTGAGGGGGGTCCAAACGGGCCGAACGATTTCCGAATGGCCTGAAATCAGACGAAAAATACGGGTGACTGATTTATGAAGTGGTCGAGTAGACGACGCATCAATCGGACGTGCCGTGTGCCCGCGGTGACCGACAACGCAGTTCTGGTGTCATAAACGGCCAAAACGGGCGTCCAACGGTCAAATTCATAGCGGCCGACCTCGGATTGACCTGAAACCACCGGGAAACATTCTAATTATTATTCGTGACGTGTACGCGCAGACGGCACGTCAATCGGACGTGCGGTTTGCGCGGTACGGCTCAATATTCGTGTTTTAAGTGATGCTCGCGCTTCGTAAACGCGCGTGAGGGGGGTCCAAACGGGCCGAACGAAGTCGGAATGGCCTGAAATCAGACGAAAAATACAGGTGACTGATTTATGAAGTGGTCGAGAAGACGGCACGTCAATCGGACGTGCCGTGTGCCCGCGGTGACCGACAACGCAGTTCTGGTGTCATAAACGGCCAAAACGGGCGTCCAACGGTCAAATTCAAAGCGGACGACCTCGGATTGACCTGAAACCACCGGGAAACATTCTAATTATTATTCGTGACGTGTACGCGCAGACGGAACGTCAATCGGACGTGCGGTTTGCGCGGTACGGCTCAATATTCGTGTTTTTAGTGATGCGCGCGCTTCGTAAACGCGCGTGAGGGGGGTCCAAACGGGCCGAACGATTTCAAAATGGCCTGAAATCAGACGACAAATACGGGACAGTGATTTATGAAGTGGTCGAGCAGACGGCGCATCAATCGGACGTGCCGTGTGCCCGCGGTGACCGACAACGCAATTCTGGTGTCATAAACGGCCAAAACGGGCGTCCAACGGTCAAATTCATAGCGGCCGACCTCAGATTGACCTGAAACCACCGGGAAACATTCTATTTATTATTCGTGACGTGTACGCGAAGACGGCACGTCAATCGGACGTGCGGTTTGCGCGGTACGACTCAATATTCGTGTTTTTAGTGATGCGCGCGCTTCGTAAACGCGCGTGAGGGGGGTCCAAATGGGCCGAACGATTTCAGAATGGCCTGAAATCAGACGAAAAATACGGGTGACTGATTTATGAAGTGTTCGAGCAGACGGAACATCAATCGGACGTGTCGTGTGCCCGCGGTGACCGACAACGCAGTTCTGGTGTCATAAACGGCCAAAACGGGCGTCCAACGGTCAAATTCATAGCGGCCGACCTCGGATTGAGGCAGGGTTGACTCGTACACATTTAAAATGACCCATGTATCGTTTTCTTAAAGTATCAACACAATCCGAATGCGTTTGGTCGGTTTTCCGTATGCCAGTTGATGTTTTTCACTTAAAATGATGTCCTTTGGAAACAAAAGGCATACACTTTGAGTTGTTCCGACCACACCGCGCCTCGGATTGAGGCGGGGATGACTCGTACACATCACATATGACCCATGGATCGTTGTCCTAAAGCATCAACACATTTCGAATGCGTTTGGTCAGTTTTTCGTATGTCACTTTTTGTTTTCACTTAAAATCTTATGGAAATTCATATAGAATATTTTTATATCATATTTAGTATGGATTAGATTTTAGTTGATCGTGCTATGAAACATTTCAGAGCTAATGAAATTAAGGAAGGTGGAGGGGCTGTCCGGGGGGCTGTCCGGGGGGGCTGTCCGGTGGGTGTCCGGGGGGCTGTCCGGGGACCAAGGAGGAGGGTGGGGGGGCTGTGCGGGGTCTGTCCGGGGGGGCTGTCCGGTGGGTGTCCGGGGGGCTGTCCGGGGACCAAGGAGGAGGGTGGGGGGTTGTGCGGGGTCTGTCCGGGGGGTGTTTGGGGGTTGTTCAGGGGGTTGTCCGGGGTTGTTTAGGGGGCTGTCCGGTGGTTGTTCAGGGGGTTGTCCGGGGTTGTTTAGGGGGCTGTCCGGGGACCAAGGAGGAGGGTTGGGGGCTGTACGGGGGGCTGTCCAGGGGGCTGTCCAGGGGGCTGTCCAGGGGGCTGTCTGCGGGGCTGTCCGGGGGGTGTTTGGGGGGTGTTCGAGGTCCAAGGGGGAGGGGGGGGGGGGTGTCCAGGGTCCAAGAATGAGGGGGGATGTCCAGGGAGTTCTCAAACACACAACCACTAAAAGACAACAACATCCATAAAAACAGACAATATATAAAAATAACTCAACTCCAATACTATACTACGAGTCTAGATAAAACCAACAACTAGAATAGATTAAACATCAAATATCAAGTCAAAAATGTAACAGATCAATATTTCCCACATCAGCATCACCATCTCCATCATCATCATCATCATCGCCCTCGTCATCATCCTCCTCATCGTCCTCACCCTCCACAGCGCCTTCCTCCTCGCCTTCGCCCTCCTCCTCGCCCTCCTCATCTCCCTCCTCTTCCGCATCAGACTTCTCGCCATCATCATCTTCAAGCTGGACATCGGCCTGACCACCACTGGAACTGCCACCTGGTGCACCATATATAGAATGTATCGATGACATGTATTCATCAATCGCTGGGCTGGCCTCTGCTGGAAGTGTTGGACGTAGAACTTCAATAAATTTCATAAATGCACTGTTTGCCCTAGCAGACTGTTCTGCCGTCTCTGTGGCCCTTTTCTCAGCCTGTTCTGCATGTGCCCTAACTTGCTGCAGCTCGGTGGCACTACAACTCGTACCTGAGGCAGGCCAATACCTCGTCGGGGCTATC
This sequence comes from Viscum album, assembly GCA_963277665.1. Lineage (NCBI taxonomy): Eukaryota > Viridiplantae > Streptophyta > Magnoliopsida > Santalales > Viscaceae > Viscum > Viscum album. The sequence goes on from OY728147.1 coordinate 999,432,538, forward strand.
CTAGGTCGGCAGCGTACTCTGCCAGAATGATCCTCTCCCAACACCTGATGTAAGTGATCAGATGGCCCAAAATTGTCTGCTTCTTGGGCATCGAGGGCCTCTAAAGCATCCTTTTACAAATATAAATATATTATTAAGTTACGAAATAGATATTAAAATATTAAATCAACAGATTAAAACTTACAATCTGCTGCTGAGTCGCTTCGTTGACAGCACGTCCATCCTTTTTTCGTCTACTCGAGCAAAACAGTTTTGCTCGAGGCACACGTCCTTCAATATTTTGTACTTTCCACTACAATGACATTGAAAACAAAATTTCTATAAAGGCTTCAGCAAATAATTAAATAATTGAAGAAACAAAAGAAAATGTAAGTCGTAAAGAAAACTTATAAAGAATTGTCATACCTGCTGCCTCTCATGATCCGGCATCGTCGTGCGTCCTAGTGTATGGAGGTATTTTTTTGCATCAATGTTTTTTTTATTTTTTCCAGATGATTCCTAAATAAAATTCGATAATGCAAAGGATAATATTAATGTAAAACTTGGAAGTTATTATTTAAATACCTCAAATGTAATTCATACCTTAAACTGGGTACTCATCCAATGAGTAATCATATGACGATACTGCTCTATAGGACAATCATCCACGACTGGTACCGCCTCTAACTCAGTGCCAACTCTAGCACGCCAGCCAATATACAGCTCATGCTTGTAGGCTCTCCAAAGCTCGCCTAAATCCTTTAGACGTTCTAGTCGTGCACCCTCACCATCAGGAAAATTAAATCGAAGCTGAAATGAAAATATTAATTTATATAAATACAAAAAAAATTCATGGCATTAAATACAACAGATTTTTTTACCCATATCTCTGCCCAAGCTCTATCTTTGTCCTCATGTGGAAAATGTCTCCACGACAGCGGGCTGACGGGAATGATGTCGGAGTATTTGGAAAGCGTCGCCATAAAACTCCGACATTGTTACCCTTTTTTCTCAACCATCTGATTGTCTTCATTATATTCCACTATAACCTGTGTGCGACGGTTCCACACCGAACGCATGCGTGTACGGCCCCGCCCTCGCCCTCTGTCAGTAGATGTATCCGTCATGAAAGAAAAACAAATATTTTATCAAAACATGTTATAATGAAAATAAATATTATTATAAAAATTTGTTAGGGTTTTATAAATATACATGTGCTAGTCTGATCAATGAGTGGCGCTGGATCCACAGAACCTGATGGAACACCCTCTGGTGGAACAGGAGTCGAAGACGATGGAATATAAAAGCTCGGAGAGACAGAAGTAGAAGGAAAAGAAGATGGAACAACTGTATGACCTGGTGACTGGGGAGTGGGAATCATCATGGGATGTGAAAATGATGGGGCAGAAGATGCAGAAGGTAGCGAAAACATGGGAGGTCTAAATATCTCGTGTGTCCCTAACGACACACCGGGATCAGAATGTGGGAAGGCTGAAATGTCAGTGGGAGGGGCAGGGTCTAGTCGGGCACGCGCAGCTCTATATCCACCTCTGGTACGAACCCTCCTCGTACCACCGGCCTGAGTACTAGGACCAGTACAAGGCTCCTCGTCGAATAACTGTCGACGTAATGGTGGATCCTACAAAAAAGTTTACAAAAAAAATTAATCACATGACATTATATATTCTGTAAATATATATATATATATATATTTGAAATAAAGTACTCACTGTAGGCACTAATGGTGGAATTCCCATCGCCTCCATCCGACGATTGTTCTCCGCCATTTTTTTTCTTCGTCTCTCTTCAATTGGCTTCATTTCCTGCGTTGGAAAACAAATATGTAATTAATTAGAAAAAGAAAATTAATGTGTAAACCAAAAAACTAAATATATGAGGGAATGAGGGGATTCATTGGTAATTTAGCTATCAATTGTTTTAGAAGAGCTTGAATGAATTTAATAAAACATACAAGTTGTAATGTTCACCAAGTTAAAAATATTGTTTGATTTGGTTTGAATACAGTTCTATTCCAAATTAGAAAATGCAATTCAAATAAAATAGCAACCAATAAACATTGAAAATTCACATAACGGTCAAGTCAGCTAAAACATATTTGTGATCAATACTAAATAAATATGAATATTACCAACCTTAACAACCCAACTCGAGGTAAACCAAAAGAATTGAGAACATGGATGAATGATTCTATATATTTCCAACCACAACTTCAGGTTCACAATCAACTCTGACAATTGAGCTATTGGAGTCATCAAAAGAAATAAATGGATTGGTTCCAATGGAAATAGGGACAGTGTCAATTCCATCATCAGCATCATCAAAAATATGTCTTGGAATTACTTCAACTATGACACCAAATTCAGGTTGAAGTTGATCATTGACATAAAAAACTTGTTTAGCCATTGATGCCAACACATATGGTTCTTCGGTTGCAAGAGTGCGGGTCATATTAATTACTCGAAATCCACAATCATCAATAAATGTGCCATGTCTCGTCATCGAATCAAACCAATGGCATTTCATCATTGTGACTCGTCCATGAGAGTAATAATCTAATATTATTATTTTCTCAACGACTCCATAATAACCCACATTTTCAAGTCGCGGTCTACTATCTGATACACTGGCATAACAATCTGTTGTGGCAGTAACCATAATACCATCATGTTGTGTTCTCATGTTTTTGGCTCGTTCAGTGACAATAAATCTGTACCCATTGATAACAATTGATTTACAGTCACGAACCACGGTATTAGGACCAAAAGCCAAAGCTCTTATTTCCTCAGAGACAGAGTCAGCAGATAAACTCAATACCTTCAATATAAATGACAGTTAAACTTAAGTAAATATTGAAATAATTAATTTAAACAGTTATATTTTTACCTTCAATTTTAACCAAGCATAAAACTCTTTGCTATGCAAAGTCTCTCTCCTTCTCAAAGATAAAGAACGATGCTTCCTATTTATCATTGTTTTATGTTCCCTGTAGATAAAAAAATATGAATAGTTTAACAGATATATATGTAAGATATACATATTCAATTTTGTTACCTGATATAGTCATCGAACAAATCACAGTTGAACAAAACTGTGCGATGTGCCATCTCCCGCTCTTCATGGCTTAATGTCTTCAATGTATATGATCCAGGAATTCCTCCTGTTTGAGGAAGTGATGGAAAACTGGGTTCAATTTGCTCATATTGTTCTTCTTCATTTCTCATTGGTCTGTTCATTCTTGTAGTAAGATCAGACAAATACATTGAACAGAAATCCATACATTCTTGAGCTAAGTAACCGTTCACGATAGAACCTTCGGGATGATTCTTGTTTCGAACATATGAATTTAATGTGAACATATTTCTTTCAGTTGGATACATCCAACGAAAAGAAACAGGTCCTCCGAGAAGTATTTCAGTTGGAATATGGACAGTCAGATGCAGCATGCATGTGAAAAATGATGGGGGAAATATTTTCTCCAACTCACACAAAATTAATGGGGCATCTGTCAACATTTTTTGCAAGAAAGACTTGGAAAACTTCTTAGCACAAATATCTCTAAACAAATGGCACAACCGAATAACACCCACCCTTAAATTATTGGACAAAAGATGACGGATTTCTATTGGAAGCAACTCATGCAGTAGAACGTGATAATCATGAGTCTTCAAAGATTTTAGCTTCAACTCTCTTCTGTTGACCCGTTTAGATATGTTGCTTGAATAGCCATCAGGAACTCTAATAGTCTCTAATACTTCCAAAAATTGTTTTTTTTTCAGTAGGTGTCATCACATAAGAAGCACATGTAAGTTGCCATTCATTTTCACTGATATGCACAGGATGCAATTCTGGTCTGATGCCCCAATCCACCAAGTCACGACGAGATCGTAAATCATCTTTTGTCTTCCCCTTGACATTTAGAAGAACTGAAAGCAACATTTCACATATATTCTTTTCAATATGCATTACGTCTAAGCAATGACGTAGCAAATTGGTTGACCAATAAGGCAAATCTAAAAAGATACTCCTCTTCCTCCAATTGTAACAGGTTTCTGTGGAAACATTCTTTCTCTTTCCAGATTTCATTTGACCCTTCCCGAACGAAAAACTGAAATCTTTCAATTCATTAAGCACATCAGTTCCAGACATACGCTGAGGTGGATCATCGGTCTCTATAGTATTATCAAATCTTCGACGATTCATTCTATATGGATGATCATTTGGCAAAAATCGTCGATGTCCCATAAAACTGAAACTACAACGATGTTTCAGTCTTCTGGATCGTGTATTCTTCATACAAACTGGACATGACAGTTTCCCCTTTGTGCTCCATCCATACATCATTGCATAAGCCGGAAAATCATTGATTGTCCACATAAGCGCAGCGCGCATCTGAAATATGTCTTTCGAACATGCATCGTATGTGCGCACACCCACATCCCAAAGAAGCTTCAACTCTTTTATTAAAGGTTGCATGTATACATCAATATCAATGCCGGGATCAGAAGGACCAGATATGAGTATACTCATGAAAGTGAATGATTTTTTCATACACAACCATGGGGGAAGATTATAAATGTGCATAAAAACGGGCCATGTGCTGTGCGAAGTAAGCATCTGCCCAAACGGATTAAAACCGTCGCATGAAAGACCCAACCTCACATTACGCACGTCAGCTGCAAAATCAGGATGTCGAGCATCAAATCTCTTCCATGCAAATCCATCTGCAGGATGAACCAACTCATCATCAGTCTTCTTTCTCTCGGTATCATGCCATCTCATTTTTATTGATATGTCATCAGACATAAAAAGATTCTGGAGTCTGGGGATCAATGGAAAGTGCCACATTACATTCCGTGGAACGCGGGATGGTGTTCCATCAGATTTTGACTTCCAGCGGGATGTGCCACATTTTATACATTCATTTCGTTCAGCGGTTTCCTCCCAGAATAAACTGCAATCTTTCGGGAAGCATGAATTTTGTTTCTTGAAAATCCAAGTTCCTCAACTAACTTCCATGACATATAGTGGTTTAAGGGAATATCTGCATCATCTGGAAGTAAATCCTTCAAGAGGGTAAGAATGTAATCGATTGCTGTATTAGAAATCCCATACATAGTTTTCCCATGAAATAATCGGATTAAAAATTCCAGCTTTTTCATTTTATCGCATTGTCGATATACTGGAGTCGTGGCAGCATCATTCAATTTTTTCACCCTATCAATATCATCATTTTCACTAGATACATCAGCTGTCCTCATATCGAAGTCTTCTTGAGTCGAAATCCTTTCTTTTTCATGATGACGAATAAACGGAAACCGATCATCTAACAAATTCTCCATTCCAGTCTTTTCATTTCGATCATCACCAATTTGAGATTTCGTTTTCTCCCCATTGTGATACCACAGAAAGTAGTTTGCTTGAAACCCATTTTTGGTTATGTGGTAGCTGACTTCTTCACGGCTCAACCAAGGTCTACCAACCCAATTGGAACATGGGCAGTGTATGCGAACACTATATGAAGCATTGTGAAATGCAAAATCTATAAAGCTCTCCAAATTGTTTTGAAAATCGTCTGAGATCCGATCGGTTTCATACATCCAACTTCTGTCCATTCTGTAAAAAGAATTTATATAAGTCATTTTGTCATAAACAATTCAATAGGCATTAACTATAATAGAAAATACATTTAAGTAAACGATAAAGGAAGAAAATAATCAAGGTATCAACTACACATGTCAAAAAAACATACAAATGTGTTGTTGAAAAAAATGTAAAACCAACAAGAACTTAATGTGTTATATCACATAACAGCATGACTCATCCCATAACCATATTAGTAGGGTATCATGAACATGAATAACATCAACCTTGTTCCATCCTCCTACCCTACATGACCCCAACCACATGCCACATCTTATTATAGCCTTATCACATCAGACCTCACCGAAAAACACTAGGGAAATCATAATACATCTCACCTGAAGACACATGGACAATCACATCGCATCTTGCCTAAAAACACATGGTCAATCACTTTTGCAGGAAGAGTAGGGAAGACATGGTAGCTATCCAAACATATAACCACCATCCTAGATATTAGAAAAAATACTCATAACTCAAAACCTCTGATCGTTGGTAAGATTAACCAACTCTGGTTGGGAATGTGTAGAAATAACATAAAAATACATGATATATAGATAGCACAAAATACTCAACCTATGGGTTCACATTAACTACATAATCACACACTTCACTACTACCATAAAACACATAAACCACACCACCACCACACAAGACGCATAGCATTGGAATATAATTCTACATTCAATAAGTCTATCTATGGAATTATCATAAGAATCCATGTATCAATTGGAATACAATTCTACATTCAATAAGTCTATCTATGGAATTATCATAAGAATCCATGTATCAATTGGAATATAATTCTACATTCAATAAGTCTATCTATGGAATCCCTCCCTTGGATCCATGTATCACCCATGGCTTAATCAATATTCAAAGAAATGAGTCTATCCGTGGAATTCCACTGTGAATCCATTTATCACATAAAGCGTATAAGTTAATAGAAACAAGATTATATACCTGGCATCCTAATAGAATCCATGTATCACTATTTACTATTAATCATTTAATGAATTCCATTTCATTTAAACAATTCATTAAACATACCAAGGTCAAAAACTAAGGTATTTAATACAACTCACCTCAAAATGGCGACTCAATCAAATAATAACCTGAAAAGAATGAAGCTTCATTTACTCATGTTGTAATGACATGATAATGAGATTCCCTTGCTTAATCAATCAATTCCATATCATGGTCTCAACATAACTCATAATGGCTAGCAATTCAATGAAAATTCAAGCACTCACATGGGAATTTTTAATAGAACACTCCTAACAAGACTATAAAGATATCACATGCATTAGTTATAATATATCTAACATGGTAACATAAAATATAAGATAAATTCAACCCAATTTCATAGATTCATAGCATAGTCTCTACTTTACTCACATTGGCAAGGCAATACAATTAAAACATGTGTTAAAAAATAATTGGCATTCATGTGTTAAAAGGGGAATGCAAACCATAAAATACCCTTAATTAATTTAATTTACAATTCAATTCAGAAATCGAACAATCAATTCGATTTATATATCCTTTCACAAATGACATCCCATGTTCAAGGGGTAAAATCCAAAAAGGAATTTTCAAGAAAACTCACCCTTAGGCTGGTCCGGCCGGCAGTAGCACCAAAATCACCTAAACTGATGGGAAAAATGAAAATAGGTTTAAATACTATCCAAACATTTGAATAAATTTTCAGTTAAGAAGAAGAATAACCTGAATAAGAGCTGGAAAATTGAAGGCCGGCAGTACCTCCAAAATCGCCTAAATCGGCTGCTGCTCCCGTTTTAGGGTTGTGTATCGCGAATGGGGGAGAGAACAGGCGGCTGGGAATTTGGGGAGGACCTTTGCCAACGGTACTTAAAAACCGTTGGCATATGTATATCTATCCCAACGGTTCTACAGAACCGTTGGGAAAAACCTGCAAAAACCTCATCTATGCCAACGGTTCTCATGAACCGTTGGTAAAAAACCATCTATCCCAATGGTTCTCATGAACCGTTGGGAAAAAGCTCCCTGGAAACCTCTATGCCAACGGTTCTAATAAACCGTTGGTAAAAATCTCCTTCCCCAACGGTTTCATAGAACCGTTGGTATCTAACCGTGGGGAAAGGCCATCATTCCAGTAGTGTCTCTATCAGAACATGAAGGTTATTTTTCTCTTCCATATCAATATTTTCATATCTATATCCCTTTAATTTGTTATCTTAGGTGATCATCAAACCTCACATTCATTATTTTAAATTTGAAGATCCATTTATCCTTTTCTCGATGTAGGATTTAAATAAATTAATTTTGAAAATTCAAACCTATAGTTTTTAATCCGAAATTTAAATTTCAAGGACACAATTAATCAATGAACATCCGATGTTATATAAAAAAAATTAAATTCTGTGTTTGATATCGTACATGATAGGCTACATCAATTTTAAATGAACAATTAAATATTATTATATAAATTTTAGTATTACAACGTAGTCGTTAGAATGGAATGAGTTAATAGTATTAATCGAACTATAAAAATACAATTTACAAATTTTTTATAATTAATTCTTTGGTGAAAAATTAATTATAAATGAATGTAAAAACCTTTTCAATATAAAAAATATTTAAATGTGTAAAAATATGGTTTATAACAATAAAAACAAATATATATATTATTGGATTATATTATTGAAATATATATGTTTTATATTCAATATAATTTTTAACATTCATATTATGTGTTTTTTACATGATATGTGAACAATGTCACTTTTGGGCATAAAATTAGAATTTTTTTAAAATATAATTACCACCTTTGGATGAATAGCCCATTTTGAATATTTAATTCACATTTATAAAATATATATTTTTAAAATAAACCTTTTATTTATAATAGTAATATCAAAATTTTCGTTGGTTGAATTTTTAGTATTTTTTTATGAACGCTTATCTTTTAATTAATGGTGAATAATATAAAATTGTTAGTTCAAAACTAATGTTTCATTAAATATAATTACAATGATAAAATTTTTTTTGATAGAAATAACGTATAAAAAATTCTGTTCTTTTTATTTAATCCAATTTTGGTTATTGGAATAAATTTTATATTGAAATTAGAAATAAAAACATGGTGAACTTTTGAACATTTTTTACATTAAAAGCACTGTTTCATAATCTGTCATTGATATTAAATTTAAATTAATTATTGAGAATTATGTGTTTATTATTTTTTAAAATTTATTAAATACAATGAATCATAAGTTCTATTTTATTTTAAAAATTCATTTTTATTTCTCTAGATTTTTAATATTAACATTACTTATATTTTGTATTACCACGTTTAAAGGTAAATAGGGTAATTAATGAGAAAAATTATATTATATATATTATAAAATAACCATAAAACTTGTAAAAATATAATTATATGATAATTATTAGACCAAAATAATAATTGGATCAATTTTATGACCACTTATAACCACTTGGATCATATTAAATCATTTACTGTATTATATTCGAAGAGAAGAATTTTTTTCACCACCCTATTTTTATCAAGTAATGTATTTTTAATATGGGTATATACATGGGATTATTTCAACTAAAAGTATATTTAGAAATATAAATTGTTTACCCACATCATGGGAATTGTTTTATAATTTTTATGAAATAAATAATTAACATATACGGTGACACAATGATGATGTAGTAATTTTTAAATTAATAAAAAATTCAAATAAATAATATATAAATATTAAAATAATTATAATTATACTTAATTCAATCCATAAATGAATTTTATGGATTAATTTTACATGATAGGGATTATATAATTTATTTTTTATAATGATTTTACTTTTTTATGATACTATAAAAATTCTAGGAGTGAATAGTGTCCAATTTCAGAATGATGGTGTTTTAAAAAAAAAATATTTCATTAAATGATATATAATTCTTTTAAAAAAATATAATTTCTAAAAAAATGATCAGAATAAGTCATAAAATATCATTAGTGACTCATTTAATGGTCTTACAGTATTTTATAACAATTACATTAACCATCGATGTGTAAATTACATGATATCACAGTAGGAATTAATAAAGGTTAATACCAAAAGATAAGGATAATAAATAGTAAAAATTTAATATAATTTATATTTTATGAAAATTATTCAACCCAAAATAATCATATATTCTATATAAATCACTTTGGGTCCATTTAAATTTGAATTGTAAAATATATTGAATTAATATTTTCAAGATTTCCTAGAGGGCCCCTCCCCTATCCAAAAAATGGTAACCCATTCTTATCAATTATAGACACTTGAAAAAACTTGGTTTGGCCAATATAATTAAAATAAATTCCTAGAAAATATATTTAAATTATAGAGTCGTTATTTTATTTAGAACACAATCCTTAGTGGTGATAACGTTTTAATCCAAGCAAAACATCTAATGGGAAGGTATCATTTTTACTCATGTTTTCTATTTTATTTATTCTTCTTATTCATTAAAATATATTTCAAGCATGATGATATAATAACTCCAGTACCCTAAATATACTGATATTTTATTATCTCAATATCATCGCTGAAATAAATCTCATCTTCCATCAAATGGGAAAATAATCAATCCTTCGTGCATTTGTGTGAACTATCACCTCCACAAACCGATATAATTCATTTTTCATCACCATCTCTAAATGCTGGTTATAATGATGGAAGTAAAGTTTATATATTATATTAATGAAATATTTATCATATAATATAATAATATATCAATTAATTTCTTTATTTAAATTCTCCTAAAAATGATAATGTTGTTCCAGCAAATGCATGTGAACTATCACCTCCACAAAGCGATGTGATTCGTTTTTAATCACCACATGAAATGGATAGAATATATAATTAAATTTAAATGGATAATATGACATATATTATATTTATATATATATTTTTAAGAAACAAGAATACTCACATTCTTTCTATAATGATCAATAAAAATGAAAATGTTTCCATGCATACGTACGAGTTATTGTCTCTATGATTGTAACATAGTTAAATTTTCCAAAATTTAATTTATGGGTTTAGTTAAAAGTATAATTGATGAATAAATTGGATTATTATTTCACAAATACTATTCTTGAGATGATCTAATAATTAACCCCATTGAATATTGACATCATACCAAATTCATATAAGACTCACGTATATAATATCGACAAAATGATTGATATGAACATAAATATTTAAGTTATTATTATAAAAATATAATAAGTGATACAAAAGGAATAATAAAATTTAAAAAATTTCTCAAGAATTTAAATAATAATCATATTTCTATTATTTTGTAAGATAACAATTTAACATGATGAATCAAACTCATGTTATGTGAAATTAAACGATTTTTTTATTTCTATGTTATACATGACATATTTACCACTCCCTTTATTTCTTTGGTGTTTATATAGACCTAAGAAATTTTATATACATAATTTAATTTACTTAATAGTATTAAACTATTTCTATTTTGTTATTCTATTTGGGGTTCCCTATTCTAACTTTGCTCGAGTTTTAAGGGATTTTATCTTAATAACCTTTTGTTGATTCATTACATGATGATATGAAAATATTTATATTATAAGGTTCATTTAGATGTACTATGGAATTTAATATCAACATTTTATCTATAATAATGATAATTAATATTTTTTTAATATATTATTTCATGCATATTATAATTTATGTGTTCAATGTGGTATGAGACATATTGAATGTTTAAATATTTAATTATTGAATATTTTCATCCATGTAAACATTAATGATATTATTTAACATAATGATTTTTATGGATTTAAAAGTATTATAATATAAATTTTATCTCCGTTTTGAATTTCTTTAAATGTTATCAAAAAGGAAACTTATTATGTTCTTGTTAAGTGTTGACCTCACCTGTTTTGATAATCTCAATCATGTATTCTTGTGTTGAAAATCCCAATTATGTTTTCATTCTCTATGATATTCTTAAGTATCATTGATCTATACTTTAATTCTTTCAAATCTGTGATCAAACCAATAATAATTTTTAAAATAGTCTTTGGAATATGTTAATCCTCTTTTATCCATGTTCATACAAGTTATAAATTGATTCTAACTCAATCGGATGTGTTCTACATAAAAAAGATAAGTAATCTGCCTATAGCTACTGATAAAGAGCTACCGGTAACCAGTCTACCGATAGACTTAGTCTACCGACAGACAGCTACCGATAGACTTAACACAGAGCTACCGATGTGCTTATAAATGTAAGCTACTGACTTACAGACATCTACTGATACAAACATAGAGCTACCGGTGTAAGTATAAATACCTACCGATGGAATAAGAGTCACCGATGGACGGAGCTACTGACAGACTCACAGCTACTGATACCGACGCATGGAGCTACCGACGCATGGAGCTACCGACGAATGGAGCTACCGATAAACAAAGTCACCGATACAAGCATGTACCAACCGATGCATAGAGCCACCGATAGAGTCAAAGCAACTAATGAAATTGAGCTACCGATGTTCAAGCTACCGATGTCCAAGCTACCGATGCTGATTATCTACCGATCACTCGACTCACTGTTTGAATTTCTTTATTTCCTATATTTAATCTATCTAACGGCCATATCATGTACATTTTAATGATTTGTCAAATATCTGATATAGGTTGTCGGATGTCAGGAACCCGTACCTCGTACCTGCTGAAAAGAAATCTTTTCTGTCCCCTATTGGGAGATAAATACGAGAAGACTACGCTGCCCAAAGAGAGACGACAACAAGAAGCGAACTAGAGAAGTGCGTGGTGGATGATATATACCAAAAGACACAAGAAGAGAAAAACGAGTTCCATCAAGAAAACAGAGAAGCTCATAGACAATCAAGCATACTCGAGAAGTGTTCTGTGTATACAAGAAGAACAATGAAGAACTTCAACTACTACATTGTCACTGTCTGTAAACCTGGAGCATACGACACTCTGTTTCTCAAACAGAAACGAGAAGAGGACTCAGACTCACTTCTGATCGAATCAAAAGGAGTCCAGAGCTACACTGAAATCACCAGAACCACTTCTAAACTCTACATCTCTTGTTCTGTGATTTATTATCATTCATTTCGAGCAGTGTGTGTTATCTGCTGTATCTAACACATACACTGTCTCCTGTACTTAAACTGGAGGATTTGTAAATCCTTACCAAACTCTTCCATTCTTTCTTTCCCACGAATAACAGTGGTAGAGGTCGTGTGTGACCTGGACAGCTGGTTGCTGTTGTACTGTTTCCCATGAAGAACAGTGGTAGAGGTCTCGGACCTGGACAGTTGTAAACTGTTGAACCCCGATCCAGGGTGTGGATCATTTTTATATAAACTTTTGAGAGGACTAAGTCTCGGCTTGAGACTGAACCTCTTGGTTACATTGTTGTGCCATCTCTTTCAAAGTTTTATTCCGCTTCTAATCACTTTAAAACCAATACTGTTTTTAAAGTTACTTTGATAATTAAATTAGCAAGTGTTTATGTTAAGTGTAGATCAGTAAGTTAGTTTCAAAAGATAATCACACACTCCTGTGTTGATTAACTGGGAATTAATCAATCCCTTGAGAATCTGACAGAACCTCTACTTTAATATAAATTCACTACAGTTTAATTTACTATTTTATTTGGGGGTCTTTAAGACAGTGCTTTTAAATACAGAAATTTTAATTGGTACTCAATTCACCCCCCTCTTGAGTAAGCCACTCCGACCAACACTTGGTATCAAAGGGATTGAAAATACTTTATAACCGTACTCTGCTTTTGAACTGTGATTTTAGTTGTATTTTAAAGTTCTTAAAATTTCTGTTATATCTAAATTTTTATCTCTTTAAAATTTTCTCATCATGGACAATAGACTTGAGGGTGCTGCTACTAACCGGCCACCTTTCTTCAATGGAACTAATTATGCTCAGTGGAAACTGAAAATGAAAATTCATCTAGAAAGCATAGGTTTTGATATTTGGACTGCTATTGAATCAGAATACAAAATTCCCACTACTGCTAGATCTACTTGGGATGAACCTATAAAGACTGCTTACAATAACAACTGTAAAGCTATGAATGCCTTGTACTATGCTCTAGGAGATGAAGAGTTTAATAGAATTTCTTCTTGTAAAACTGCATTTGAAATTTGGGATACCTTAGCTGTCTCTCATGAAGGAACAACGAATGTTAAAGAAATGAGATTGAACACTTATACTATCAAGTATGATAATTTTAAAATGAATCCTGACGAACCCATTTCTGACATGTATCTCAGGTTCAATGAAATTGTCAATACAATGATCTCGCTGGGAAAGGATGTCTCATCGAAGGAACAAATTATGAAAATTTTGAGATGTCTGCCTGATAGATGGAGAGGCACATCTGTCTCAATCAGAGAATCATGTGACATTGCTGCTCTACCTATCAAGGAACTAATTGGAAAGCTGATTATGTATGAAGAATAGCTTAAAGTGAATAATGAGGAAGAAAATGAACCTCCAAGAAAGTCTGTCGCTTTCAAATCTTCAACTTCAAAGAATAAGGACAAAGAAAAGCTTCAAGCTGTAGTTGAAAGTTCAAGCTGTGAAGACAGTGAAAGTGATTCTGACAGTGATGCTGAGATGGCTCACATTGCTAGATGATTTAAGAAATTTTATAGGAAAAAGAAGTTCTTCAGAAAAACAAATTATAAGGGTAAGTATGATCACCAAGGTAAATGGAAAAAGGATTGGAAGAAGAATGACAAAGCAGATGATGTTGTCTTCTATGAGTGCAAGAGAAAAGGACACATTAAATCCGACTGTCCAAAGCTGAAGTATAAAAAGAAATATGAATATAAGGACAATAAGTTTAAGAAAGCCATGAAGGCTACTTGGAGTGCTTCATAAGACAGCACAAGTGAATCTGAATCTTCAGACTCTGAAAGGAATCGAGCCAACATGTGTTTTATGACAAACACTTCTCAGGTAACTGCTGAAACTCCTTCTTTAAATTATTATTACTCTAGAGATAATGCAGAATCTGACTCTGATTCTGGAACAATGTCTAAAAATGAATTGTTTGAGTACTGTGATATGCTGGAAGAGACATGTAATGAACTTAAGGATAAATACAAGTCATTAAAGAAACAGCATGCTCTCACCACTACAGTTAAAACCGAACTCACTATTGAAAAAGAGAAAAATGCTCAACTGTTAAAAGAAAACACTGAACTGAAACTATCCAATGAGCAACTCAAGAAATACTTAGAGAAGTTCACCAATGAAAAAAATACACTAACATAGATGCTAGGAAAGCAAATAGCATCTAAATATACTACTGGTATAGGATACCAACCTGGACAAAGGAAAATTTCCAAAACTAGATTCATTTCTAAATCTGGACAGAATGAAGGTAATTCTGGAACTTCATATTCCTCAACCAGTTGTATACATAGCTATGGATCTAATAAAGTTTATCTTTCAAAGCATATCAATTCTACAAATTGTATGAGACCCATTAGACAAATATGGGTACCTAAAGTGTTATTGGCTAACCTATCTGGACCCAAGAAAATCTGGGTACCAAAATCATCTCCCATCTAAATCTGTTTTGTAGGGAACTTGCTTAAAGAGCTCCTGTAAAGAGACCTGGTATTTGGACAGTGGATGTTCAAGACATATGTCAGGAGACTTCTCTTGTTTTAAGAGTTTAATAAAAGTTGATGGAGGCTTTGTCACCTTTGGTGATAATTGAAGAGGAAAAATCATCGGCCTAGGCCAGATTGGTAACACTGATTCAATTTTGATCTCTAATGTTTTATTTGTTGATGGCCTTAAATACTATTTATTAAGTATTTCTCAGTTATGTGATGATGGTTTTCATGTTAAATTTGAAAATCATTCTTGCAAAGTTTTTAATTCTAAGAATGTTTTGGTATTTTTTGCCTTAAGAAATGAAAATGTTTATGCTGTTAATCTGAATTATTTAGCTAAGCAGAATATTACTTTTTTGAATGATTTTCATAAAGAATCTTGGCTATGGCACAGAAGATTGGGACATTGCAACATTCACTCACTTAGAAAACTCTCTAGAAAAAACCTAGTTAGAGACCTACCTAAATTAGAATTCCCAAATGATAGAGTGTGTAACCCCTTTCAAAAGGGAAAACAACACAAAGTTTCTTTTAAATCAAAGAAAGAAGTTTTGACTTCTCAACCACTTGAATTGGTTCACATGGATTTGTTTGGACCATCAAGAGTTTCTAGTTTAAATGGGAAGCACTATGTTTATGTTCTTGTAGATGACTTTTCTAGATATACTTGGGTATATTTTCTAGCTCACAAAATTGAAGCCTGTTCTTCTTTTGTTAAATAATCTAAATCTGTAGAGAACCTTAGTGGACTTAAGATTAAAACTTTGAGGAGTGATCATGGTTGTGAGTTTAAAAATCAAGATTTTGAATCTTATTGCTCACACAATGGCTATACTCATAACTTTTCTGCCCCTAGAACACCCCAACAAAATGGTGTAGTAGAAAGAAGAAACTGAACCCTTCAAGAAATTCCTAGAACCATGCTCAATGAATATGACCTGCCTATTTATTTTTGGGCTGAAGCTGTAAATACAGCTTGTTATGTCATTAATAGAGTCTTAATCAGACCTGTTCTTAAGAAAACCCCTTATGAATTGTGGATCAATAGAAAGCCTAAGGTTAATTACTTTAAAGTTTTTGGTTGCAAAGTATTTATTCTGAATACTAAATATAATCTGGATAAGTTTGCTTCCAAAAGTGATGAAGGAATTTTTCTGGGTTACTCTATTTCAAGTAAAGCCTATAGAGTATTCAATAAGAAAACCAAATGTGTGGAAGAATCTGTTCACATCAAATTCGATGAAACTGATCCACATGAGCCTAAAACCTCTCCTGAGAATCTTGAAGAAGATTTTTCTATTCTAGACCTTAATGATAAATCTAAAGAACCTGTTATAAAAGTATCCAGTTCTGGACTTTTTCCAGAATCTGCTTCTGTTGAACCCAAACCTATAGATGAACCTGAAATTTCTAGTCCAACCTTTACCAGATCAACGAGGATTCTAAAGAATCATCCTTTAGAAGCTGTTGTTGGTAATCTTGATAGAGGAACACAAACTAGAGCTTCTCTAAGAAACCAGGTTGAACATCAAGCCTTTCTTTCACAGCTAGAACCCAAAAATATCAATGATGCTATCAATGATGAATTTTGGGTAATAGCTATGCAGGAAGAATTAAATCAGTTTGAAAGAAACAAAGTCTGGGAATTAGTTGACAGACCTAAGGACACTTTGACAATAGGAACAAAATGGGTTTTTAGAAATAAAGTAGATGAATCTGGAAATATAGTTAGAAACAAAGCTAGACTAGTTGCACAAAGATATAGTCAAGAAGAAGGTATAGACTATGAGGAAACTTTTTCACCTGTAGCTAGACTAGAAGCCATTAGGATCTTACTTGCATATGCTGCACATCTGGATTTCAAGTTATATCAAATGGATGTGAAAAGTGCATTTCTAAATGGTTTTATAATTGAAGATGTTTTTGTAGAACAACCACCTGGATTTACTAACCCCCATTTTCCAAATCAAGTTTTTAAACTTTCTAAAGCTTTATATGGCTTAAAACAAGCTCCAAGAGCTTGGTATGATAGACTTAGCAATTTCCTTATTTCAAAAGGTTTTACTAAAGGGATTGCTGATCCAACTCTTTTCATTAAAAGAATTTCTAAAGATGTTTTAGTTGTACAAATATATGTTGATGATATTATTTTTGGATGTTCTAAACACTCTTTATGTACTGATTTTTCAAAAAGTATGCAAAATGAATTTGAAATGAGCTTAATGGGAGAGCTTAAGTACTTTCTTGGATTTCAAGTATTTAAAAATGAAGATGGTATTATTTTGAATCAAAGTAAATATACAAAGGATCTTTTAAAACGTTTTGGTCTGGATAGTATCAAGGAAAGTGAAACTCCTATGAGTACTACCTGTAAATTGGATGCAGATGAAACTGGGAAACCAGTTGATCAAACAAATTACAGAGGTATGATTAGTAGTTTACTTTATCTTACTGCTAGTCGACCTGATATTATGTTTAGTGTGTGTATGTGTGCTAGATTTCAAGCTAATCCAAAAGAATCTCATTTGCTTGCTGTTAAAAGAATTTTTAAATATCTCAAACACACGGTTAACTTAGGTTTGTTTTACCCAAAAGGACAATCCTTTGAGTTAATGAGTTATTCAGATGCTGACTTTGCTGGTTGTAAGTTAGATAGAAAAAGCACATCAGGAACATGTCATTTGCTTGGAAAATCTTTAGTTTCTTGGTGTAGTAAGAAACATAACTCAGTTGCATTATCTACTACCGAAGCATAATATATAGCTGCTGGTAGTTGCTGTGCACAAATTCTGTGGATGAAACACACTCTTTTGGACTATGGATATTTTTTTAAACATGTTTCAATCAAGTGTGATAACACCAGTGCAATAAACGTCTCTAAGAATCCTGTATCTCACTCTATAACCAAACACATAGATGTAAGACACCATTTCCTAAGAGATCACTATCAAAAAGGTGATATTTCTCTTGAATTTATCGGCACTGAACATCAATTGGCTGATATTTTCACTAAACCTTTATGTTCGGATAGGCCAAGTTACATAAGACACGAATTGGGAATGTTTAATCACTGATGTGAAAATTCTCACCGATGTGAAAATCCTCACCGATGTACAACTCTCACCGATTTGTTTTTCTCACCGATGATTAACTCACACTGATGCAAGGTTTTAAAACTTCTGTCTACCGCCAAGAATACAAATTGTTTTATTTTATTTTATTACTCTATTTTAGTTGTTTATTTGGAATTCCTAAATGATAAAACTAAGTCTAAGCCACTTCTTACCTCACCGAGCTCAAAATCTATCACCTTCGAACCTTAGCTCCCAAATCAGCCAAGAACCCTAAACCCGCGATGGCAAAAACTAATCTTCCTACCGTCAGAGATGAAATAGTAGAACCAAACGCTAAGAAGCAAAAGACACAGCATAAAGCCAGTGTTAGTGAAGTCAGAACTAGATCGGGAAGGCGAACAGTGAATCCTCACTTGCAGAATAGAGACATAGTAATCGAGAAGGAACTGTGCGTGGAATGGATACTGCCTAGAAAATCATTAGTACTCGAGATTCTGGAGGACCAAAAATGTGTGTATTGTTTCTCGAATAACAATGGCCCATACTACCCGAAGTTGGTAAAACAGTTCTACGAGTTTGTAACCTTCGAGAAATCTGAAAATGAGATTTGGGTAAGCTCTTTTGTAAATGGAAAAGAGATGTCTTTTTCTTCAGTAGAGTGGGCTGAAAGTTTGAAAGTACCACATGAAGGTGTCTCTGGGTATGTATCAAGAGCAATGACACCTATCAGTGACATCTTTGATTATGAAACCGCCTTACAAGAGCTGACTGGTAATGGGAATCAAAGGCAAGTGGTTGCTGCTGAAATGGATGGAGAGAATCCACTGCTCTTCAAGTTTGTTCAGCATGTGTTGATACCGAGGAGAGGAGATTTTGCAAATCTGAGATATCAAGATATCTATCTTCTTCATTTGCTATGACATGGTGTAAAAATCAATCTGTGCAGATTGTTAATGCTTCAAATGGAAGACATGATTAGACCAAAGTCAAAGACTAATGCTTTGTTCTTTGCCAAGATGATTTCAGTAATGATAAAAGTGAAAGGAATAGCTGAGTCTCAGGATGAGATAGTTGTTGTCGAGAATAATTTCTGCATCACCTCGACTGTTTGCAAGTACATGAAAATTAACTGGAACCCATGGAAGGGAGAATGGGTCAGTGAGATCAGAAGATATATGATAGGTTTAATCCTGTGGATCATCCCTCAAGACCAAAGGATGAGAGAGATCCGAGTCTGAGACCTGATGAAGAGGAACCTGTTTATAGTGATGAAACAGAAGAAGAAGAAGAAGAAACTCCCATGGATGTTGGAGGAGATCCAGACTTTCCCCCAAGTCCTGTTGCAGAATTGGTTTATTCTAGGAAAGGAAAGGTATAGGTAATTTTGTCTACTTATGAGGAAGACCAGTCTGTACCTCACCAAGAAGAAGAGGAAAAGAAAAATGTATCTGAATCGCATGCTTCTGGTAGTTTAAGTATGAGCCCTTTGATTGGAAGATCAGCTATGCCGACTGTTGAAGTAGAACAAGATACAGAAGAAGCTGTACCTGTATCAGAAGATCTTCTAGATGCTGCACCTGTGGAACTTGTAGTAGAAGATTCTGATGAAGAGAATCCAGCACTGAATGCTATTGTGATACATGAGAATTCACCCATTGAGGGGGAGCATCAATCTGTTCTTGGAAATGTTACAGTAGCTGTTGAGCTTGGAGTCTGGGTAGAAGACCCAGGGTTTATAGTCTGTGGATTGGATTATCCGGATTCAGATAATGAGATGTCTGTGAATAGACCGAAGACCAATTATGATCTTGCTTCTGAGTTGTTTCCAGATGATGTGGTCATATTTCATGATATGAATAAGCAGAAAGAGGACCTCAAATCCAGTTTTGTTGAAGAAGTGGAGTTAATGGAAACCTCTCTTGCATCCTCAATTAATTCAATAATGACTGATTCTGTAGTTAGTTTGGCCTCAGCAAGAGGATCTGCTGCAGTTGTCTCAAATGATTTTGTCTCTAAGTCTGATCTTGAATCCATGAAGAATGAGCTGAAAGAATCATTCAGTGTATCAGTTGCTGAGCTGAAGCAAAGCTTTTATGAAGAAATGAAAATGTTAGAGAGATCCTTCGAGCTATCTCTGACTTGTAATTTATCTTCTTTTGTGTCTGAGCTTATGGAAGAAGTGAAAGAGTGCCAGACTCAGTCTTCTAGAATCGAAGCAGATCTGGAAGCTCTCAAGACAACAGTTGTTGCTTTGGACTCTTATATGAGCTCCAAGTCTCAAGCTGACAGGGACCTAGCTTATGTGAAGAGTGTAGTTAGCCAGTTTGTCTCGGTGTTTGAAAGTTTCAAAACCTCAGTGAAGGATCATGTTCAATTGCAAGACTCTCAAGTTCAAAGCCTAATCAGTGGTTTGTCTAAGAGTTTCAAAGAAACTGTTTCCTTCTCTCTTGGCCCTCTCACATCCAAACTATCAGTTGACCTGAATCAAGTTTGAGCAATGTTGAAGGAGGAGATTAGTTCTATTTCAACCAGTGGCTCTGTGGACTCATCAGAGTTGAGCCGAGTGGTGCTTTCTACAAGAGATTCTGCCAGAGAAATAATGAAGATTGTTCAAGATTATATGAGAGAAGCCTCTGCCTCTCAGGAATCCATAAAGAGCAAAGTGGACTACTACTTCACCAAAATTTTCACCATGCATCAACTCGAACACCACTTCAAGCTGATGTTGGAAAACATGAAGCTACCTCCAGTCACTCAAGCTTTCAGAGAACAAGTGAGCAAGCTAAGAGAACTGACTCCTGCCTTAGATAAATTCATGGAGAACAAAGATGATTTCATCTCTGCTATGGAAAGAGGAGGAGGAATTATTATGGATTTTAGAAATCTGTTGCTTCCCTTCTTGCATGTTGATGCCAGACCAGTCATCATACCTCCTGCTTTGCCTGCTTCTGCCTCAGCTGCTTCCATAGTCCAGCTGACTCCTGCACAAGCTATTCGAAGCCTCACACCAATGATCACCCAAATCTCTTCAACCTACAAGCCTGACTCTGTGTCAGTGGCCCAGCCTCCTTTGATCTTTTCTGGCATTCCAAAACCTTCACTTGCATCCTCACCACCCGAGCCTTCTTCTGATCCCAAAGGGAAATCTCACGTGGAAGATGAGGACTGATCTAGTGGCCAGTATTTTTGATAGGAATTCATTTGTATTCTATTTTTGTACTTTTTGACTACTCTAATACAGAAGATATCCTTTTACTTCTCATGTTTTATTTG
Source organism: Viscum album (assembly GCA_963277665.1). NCBI lineage: Eukaryota > Viridiplantae > Streptophyta > Magnoliopsida > Santalales > Viscaceae > Viscum > Viscum album. The sequence goes on from OY728147.1 coordinate 999,454,219, forward strand.
TCTCCTATTCATGCTTTCCCACATTTTGATTATCACAAAGGGGGAGAAACATTTTATGAGAGAATAAGGGGGAGAACAATATGAGAGAATGAGAAATATTTTCAATGGAGCAAAATAAGGAATAAGGGGAGACACATTACCCTTTTTTCATTTATACCTCTGATACCTTATGTCTATTTAGTACCTTATGATTGTTACCTCTGATAACTTATGTCTATATCATACTATTTCTATTATCTCTGATGCTGTTTTCTCTGAGAAAATTGAATTCAATATTATACTCTTTACTATTATATTTTCACTATGTTAAATGCCCATATCATAAATTGTGATTATCAAAAAGGGGGAGATTATTGACCTCACCTGTTTTGATAGTCTCAATCATGTATTCTTGTGTTGAAAATCCCAATTATGTTTTCATTCTCTATGATATTCTTATGTATCATTGATCTATACTTTAATTCTTTCAAATATGTGATCAAACCAATAATAATTTTTAAAATAGTCTTTGGAATATGTTAATCCTCTTTTATCTATGTTCATACAAGTTATAAATTGATTCTAACTCAATCGGATGTGTTCTGCATAAAACAGATAAGTAATCTGCCTATAGCTACTGATAAAGAGCTACCGGTAACCAGTCTACCGATAGACTTAGTCTACCGACAGACAGTTACCGATAGACTTAACACAGAGCTACCGATGTGCTTATAAATGTAAGCTACTGACTTACAGACAGCTACCGATACAAACATAGAGCTACCAGTGTAAGTATAAATAGCTACCGATGGAATAAGAGTCACCGATGGACGAAGCTACTGACAGACTCACAGCTTCTGATACCGACGCATGGAGCTACCGACGCATGGAGCTACCGACGAATGGAGCTTCCAATAAACAAAGTCACCGATACAAGCATGTACCAACCGACGCATAGAGCCACCGATAGAGTCAAAGCAACTAATGAAATTGAGCTACCGATGTTCAAGCTACTGATGTCCAAGCTACCGATGCTGATTATCTACCGATCACTCGACTCACTGTTTGAATTTCTTTATTTCCTATATTTAATCTATCTAACGGTCAGATCATGTACATTTTAATGATTTGTCAAATATCTGATAAAGGTTGTCGGATTTCAGGAACCCGTACCTCGTACCTGCTAAAAAGAAATCTTTTCTGTCCCCTGTTGGGAGATAAATACGAGAAGACTACGCTGCCCAAAGAGAGACGACAACAAGAAGCGAACTAGAGAAGTGCATTGTGGATGATATATACCAAAAGACACAAGAAGAGAAAAACGAGTTCCATCAAGAACACAGAGAAGCTCATAGACAATCAAGCATACTCGAGAAGTGTTCTGTGTATACAAGAAGAACACTGAAGAACTTCAACTACTACATTGTCACTGTCTATAAACCTGGAGCATACGGCACTCTGTTTCTCAAACAGAAACGAGAAGAGGACTCAGACTCACTTCTGATCGAATCAAAAGGAGTCCAGAGCTACATTGACATCACCAGAACCACTTCTAAACTCTACATCTCTTGTTCTGTGATTTATTATCATTCATTTCGAGCAGTGTGTGTTATCTGCTGTATCTAACACATACACTGTCTCCTGTACTTAAACTGGAGGATTTGTAAATCCTTACCAAACTCTTCCATTCTTTCTTTCCCACGAATAACAGCGGTAGAGGTCGTGTGTGACATGGACAGCTAGTTATTGTTGTACTGTTTCCCACGAAGAACAGTGGTAGAGGTCTTGGACCTGGACAGTTGTAAACTGTTGAACCCCGATCCAGGGTGTGGATCATTTTTATATAAACTTTTGAGAGGACTAAGTCTCGGCTTGAGACTGAACCTCTTGGTTACATTGTTGTTCCATCTATTTCAATGTTTTATTCCGCTTCTAATCACTTTAAAACCAATACTGTTTTTAAAGTTACTTTGATAATTAAATTAGCAAGTGTTTATGTTAAGTGTAGATCATTAAGTTAGTTTCAAAAGATAATCACACACTCCTGTGTTGATTAACTGGGAATTAATCAATCCATTGAGAATCTGACAGAACCTCTACTTTAATATAAATTCACTACAGTTTAATTTACTATTTTATTTGGGGGTCTTTAAGATAGTGCTTTTAAATACAGAAATTTTAATTGGTACTCAATTCACCCCCCTCTTGAGTAAACCACTCCGACCAACATTAAGGAACGTTTTACATTCTTTTAAAACCCTCTTTAAAATTTACTCATTCACCTATTTTTACAAAATCCAAAACGAATATTTTTTTAAAAATATTTCATTAACTGAATTTATCTATTTTATTTCACTATAATATTTTGATTCTTCCTTTACAAGTTTAAAATTTTATTTTCAAAGAATTTGTTTTCATTTTTTAGTGTGTAACTCTGTCAAAATAAAATGGGATTTTAAAGTGGAAATGTTATTTTTCATTTGTACTTGTTTTATATGTAATTATTTTCTATGAATATTGTTAATTGATTAATAATATAGGTGGTTCCATGATAAATTAATGGAGGGTGAACCCATGTTAGATCTCCAATGCATTGGGTAATGAGAAAGATTTAAATGGAAGGGCTTCCCCTAAGATATTTATGGAATATACGACAGTGGGTATTCCAAATGTAACCATGAAGGTTACTACCTATATAGAAATTAAAGATACAATGGAATAGGTATATTTATTTAAAAATTAAACATTATTTTTTTTTCTATGGAGCCTTATAGTAATATTATTATTTCAATAGCTAATATAGATAGTTTATGTTTTATGGGATAAATGTATAATTTTGTGAAATTGTTTTCATGAGTATAAAATATTCATGGAACCATGGTTTATTCAATTATTTTATATCCCCCAATCTGATTTTTGTGATCATTTCATGTTTTAAATTTTTTTAAAGGTTTAATGATTTTTAAGGGGAAATAAGATGCCATGATGAAATAATGGTACCCATGTCCTGAAAAAAGTCATTTCTTAATGGGTTTCCCTCAGTGAAAAATGGATTCCGAGCTTAAGTATCTAATTGTAATGTATGGTTTTTCTTTTAAAGATTTTTTCCTAGTTCTCTAAAACTCTCAACTAAAAAGTTCCTTGAATTTGAATTCTAGTTAAAAACCACTATAAGATGTTATATTTATGGTTGGTTACTTATATATATATATTCAGATCAATATGATATGAATGGGGAATGAGAAATACATTTATAGCTTATAGTGGTTTTAAGAGGTATTTAGAGACTAATGAGTTACTGTTATAGTTTTATATATTGAATATGTAACTATTTGAGTTTTTATTATGTTAGATATTCCAAGAATGTTATTATGGTTTATATAATTATATCATGGTGTTTATTGGTGGATATTTTATATTTTTGGGCATTAAGAGGGTATTTCCTCCCATGTGTGTGTTTCCTATACCCACAATTATACTCACATGTGTTATCTTGGGGTTTTTAATACAATTTCCATTTCTTTTTCTTCATCCTTATGGTGTAAAATGTTATTTTGAATACAAAAACTCATGATTTTCATTTTTATTCATATTATAACTTGTTTACTTATTACAGTAACATATTTTTTCATATGGTGGTTTGGATGGTTCTGTGTTGTGCTGAAACAGTTATTAGTTTCATTATTGTTGTCACTTGTTTATTTATGAGGTAGGCTGGCTGGTCATGTAGTCATTTTGAACTATCACTTGTTATATTCATTTGGTCACTTGTTTGTTCATACGATTGGTTTATCAGCCATGTAGTCTATTAATACTTTCACTTTGTTCCTTCTTATAGTCAGACATATTGTTCAGGAAGTTGATTGATTATTAATGTATAAGGTTGGAATAACCACTTGTTCCCTTCGTATTTTGACCCTTTTTTCAATCATAATTTCATTCACCTGGGAGGTATGTTGGTATAATAAGTTTAGTTTTAATCCAAATTTCCCAAATTTATTGTGTTCCCCAATATTTCACAAAATTCGTTAATATGATTGTTTATCATAAACATGGTCAAAGATATTTATTTTATTAAATTTTATGTGTTTTTTATGAGGATAATTATATACATGAATTTCCATCATGAGAAATGTTGTCAATGGGTTTTTTTCTCTTGGAATTTAATGAGATCCACATTAATTATCAATTGAAATCATATATTTAATATGAAATCCTGATGATTTTATATCCTTAATTCCAAAATAAAGATACATCCTTAATTATCTCCATCTTTCATTCACTTAATAAGGGAGGATCTAGAGCCTTTACTTTGGATTCATGGAACATTACTCACATTTTTTCATGTTTTTCCTATGGTGATTATATCCTATGAATGCAACCCCATTTTGGGGCATTTAATCCTATGAAGTTTCATTCTTCCATGAAGTGGATCCTTAATCAATATAATAGTTATAAATGAGTGAGGTAGAAATATTATTTTCATATGGTAATACTGTATTCTCTAGAATAATAAAGATAATGAATTTATTTAATTGAAATTGAATGAGTTGGGGAATAAATCACATGCTTTATAGTCATTTGTAGTTGTTTTTTCAGATATAATGCCTGACTGATTGAAAATATTTAAAGATATGGTTTTCTAGGGTTCTCATTTGAGGTCATCTATGTGTTTTTGATTCCATAATTGTGTGATTTTTTATCACAATGAATAAATTGGATACCACATATATATAGTTAATAATTTTGTTGCACATGAAATCTATGGTATATGTGATAATTCCCTTAACTAGTAAGGTCATTTTTTTAATACACCATTCCAAAATTTTATCTATGAGATATGAAACATGTTATCATTAGTTATAATGTATGGTTGTGGTATGTAGTGGTGTAATGTAAGAGGTTGGAAATTTTTGGTTCATTGGTGTAAGTAAGATGTGTTGTGGTAGTTGTTAGGAAGTAATGGAATTTAATGTTTATATTTTTACTAAAATATAATATGTTCATGATAACTTATGGTGTATGATAATAAAAAAATATGTAATTTTTTTTAGATTGAAATGAATATAAAAAAGGGGTCTTATATCGTGTTTTGATTGTGTGGTATTATGCATTCAGTGGTCATTGTGAAAGTGGCTGTAGTTTTTCAGCTTTGTGGGGATGTTTAAAATTGTGTTCATGATCTTATTGTAAATTCAAAGGTTATGATTTTGTGTCCCAATAACTATACATTGTATGTTCCTTGTGATTTCTAAACCACCCAACCTAAATTGAGCTCTTTTTATTAACAACCCAATGATTGGGGGGTGTTTTCCCTAATAGACTAGGGGAGAGGATTGATGGATGAATACTTAATTTTACTTTCTCTCTATTCTAAAATGTTTAATTTTCATGTAATGTTATTTATTTTAAGACAAATGTTCACTGGTAATGGTTTTTTTATAGAAAACAAGTGTAGCTATGGTGGTGGTAATTAATGGTAGGAATAGGAAATGAGGAAGATGTATATAATGTCCATTATCCCCTCATACTTAATTTATGAGATGTGATGTGATTTACCATGTGTCTTCTGGAGGGATGTAATGTGATGGCCCAGGTTACAATTGGGAAGATGTGATGTTATGGCCAAGTTTTCTTCCAAAAACAATTATATGGAAGTGATGGTTGTGTCATGACGTACATCATTGGGTTTGATAGTTGAAAACCAGTGGGAATGTGGTTCATCGTACACTTTATCGATATAATAATTATTTTATTACTAAAATTTGATGCATTAATTGGTTGTAATGAATTCGTGAGGATGTGGTTGGCTAGTTGTCAATCTTATGTGTTGTTAGTCTTATTATTTTCTTGATTTGTGCATTTGTACACTTTTTTATGAGTTCGTGATATAAGTTGAGTGTGATCATACAGAGTACACTTGTATGATCACCGTATTTTATTAATACTATTTTTTATGATTACAATAAGAAAATGTAGATCATGTGGGACATTATTAGCATAAACACTGGTGAAATTTTAATATCGTTGCGTAAGGATGTTGTTTTGGGTATTTATTTTGCTCCTCTTGTTTTTATTTACGTTAAACATGAACCGTGGAATTTTTATTGTTTCATTTATTTAATATTTACTTTTTAATGTCCCGTTATGGTTTTTTTATTCTCTTGAGAAGATACAATATAGAGAAAAATTAATTTGATATGATAGAATATTATACCCTCAGTGTTAGTCAGCAACCTGAGACCTACTAGGTGGGGGATATAGGGTTCAATATCTATCTTCCTTTATTGTCAAAAAACCAGGGGCACCATTGAGGGGATGGGTCCTAATAGAGGGGTATTAAGGGTTTTGGTTGAGATATATGTACGTTTTCAAACTGAAATCCATTAAAACAGTTCCTGAGTCGGTGGGCCACTTGGTCTCAAGTGCACTACCCTATATGCCAGAGGTTACCAACAAGAAACAAGGGTCCATGTTACAAGCTGGAGAGACTATATCATCATATCAATATAGAAAATTACTAATAATAAAAAAATATAAATAGTGGGAAAATAATATAACAGATAAAAATGTTAAAACAGATTCCATAAATTTGTACAGAATAAAAAGAAACATCTAATTAGTAATAATATTTTAAATATATATTCTACGTCATATACAAAATGATTTTATATCATGCTGATTTAAAAAAAGAGGAGAAAAAGTATTCTAAATACATGCATATACCACATTCAATAAAAATGAAAAAGTGTAAAAATATATCTTCACTAGAATAATAATTATATACTCATTCTTCTACTCCAAATATCTATTATATAAGAAAAACAGATCAAGAATATGTGATAGGATGCTCTCCCTTATCCACACCTTCAGTCACGAAGTCTTCTCGGGTACCAAAGGATTCCCGAGTATGATGTGAGATAAACTCAGTAAGATACCCCCAATGAAAACTCAAATAATATAGTTATTATATATAGAATGATTGTGTATACATAAATGGAATAATAAGTAATGTCAAAAATAAATACTAGTCATATTAGGATCTTACAGGATACATGGAGGACTATACCATCTAATATATGTTGAAATGTGTCTGATCTCAGCAATGATGTGCATCAATATATACTATTAATTATATATAACATGTATACATGCATATACATTAGATATTTTATGACATATACAATCATATACATGGATTCTAGATGCTAGCTGACCTGGGGTGTAACGTAGGCATCTATGGCTAGTCTAACGATCCAAGGGATCTAGCAAGGGTATTTTCCAATAATCTATATGGAATGTGACACATTATACTCACCACTTGATATAGCATGGTTAGTCACAATTGTCAAAATGTGAGTCTAAAAACTATGGAACATCAGGCCCATCGTCCATATAACGGTAAACAATGTTTGATCGAATTCCAACCACCTAATATAAGGGAGTTTGAAGCACCAGACTCAACAAATCCAATAACAATTTTCAATGACCAATAACCATGGGTTAATAATATTATTCATAAGTAATTAACTATTATACTTTAATAATAATTTATCATAATCTACCCATCGGTGTCCCAATTTATATAATTTATATATATTAATATTCAAATTGTAGCTTGAACTTTCCACCCAATTCCATTTAATTAAATTATAAATTTAATTTATAAATCAATGGAAAATCAAAGAAAATATATCCCAATTAGGAGGTGGTTGAGATTATAAAAATTTTCATTATATAGGGAATACAATTTATCACATATAGAGTGATGTATATAAATAAGGTATACATTTTCTAAATAATTAATAATACTTTAAGGGGTATCATAATTGGATTCATTTTATTTTTCAAGATGAAAGATAGTTTAAAATAAAATGTGGTAAATTCTCTCTTGGGGAACAAATATGTTTTTAACCAACTCTAATAAATTTAAGAAATATTACTAGACCACCTACCTTATGTTTTTGTATTACCACACATCTAGTAATAACTTTTGAATTGATTAAGTATTGAATAGATCATAAATTTGAAAAAATACAACAAAAACACGAAATATGATCTCACACCAATATTGGAAAAAAAATACAGAAATTAACAACAGAAATAAAGAATTAGAGTTGAGAGATTAATTCTTGATATCCAATTTAATAGAAGGAGCTCTGATAAGAATATTGATGGAAGATAATGAGAGAAATATAGTTTAAGTGTGGGTGGTGCTCTATTATGTTGAGCCTTAATTATGTGGGAGGAGAAAGACACCTTTCCAAAATAAGTGAATTTCTCTCCATTGGAGTTATCATTTATTTTAATGTTTACATATCGTGTAATGCTCATGTTTTACCCTACCTAGGTAAAAACATATTCACACAATGCAACATGTCAGTGCCGGATACACATCGTGTGTTTCCTCTATAGCTAGATTCCAGCCCCACTAAATCATATCATCCAAAAAAATGATCCACTGTATGGTGTAGTGTCTTGGATTAATTAAAAAAGGAATTTTAATAAGGTATTAATTGAAATTAAAATAAAACATAACATGCTGAAAAGAAGGGTCGTTATAAGATATGATGGTGTTGAGAGTTAAGAAATATTATGATTTCATGGGTTGGTAGGGAAATGGTGTTTGATGATCTGGGTGTGGTATATAGGCTAGGGAATAGTAGCTAGGGAAAATTATTTTATCCCTCCACCTCTCCCCATTATACAATGATAGGACTCTGAGTCTACTGAACACCAATGTGTTGTGGTTCCACTTGTAGGGAAGTGACCAAGGAGAGCCACATGCATCATGATTTATTCTCTTATTATTTGAAAAATATGGTTTTTATAATATAAAATGTGATACAAGAATCATAATTTTAAAACAAAAATATTTTATGAAATATTTTTTGGAATAAATTAAATTTCATTGATATCTTTTGTTAAATGGAACAAAATGTTTTAATGAACTTTGAAAAAATATTAATATTATTATTTAGAAAATACATTTATTAGCAAGTATTTAAAATTTATGGAATCAATAGGAATGAAATAATTGGAAATATTATCTATAATTTATTTATATAAATAAATCATATTTACAAAAATACTTAATTTTTGGTAAAATCGTTCTATGTTTTGAATATACTATTTTATAAAATAACGTTTCTATTTTTTTTAAATAATTGGTAAATTTATTTTTGACACATTTAGAAAACTAATTTGATGATATAATTATAATTTTATAAATCACTATTATAAAATTATCTTTCAATTTTTTTTTATTTTTCTGAAATTATTTTTTTGATGAATATATAATATATTTGTTTTTGTTTAAAACATATTTTTCATTTAGGGAATTTGAAATGATATTTTTGGTTTTAAAATGGGTTTCAAAGTAAAATTAGTTATATTATATTTAATTAAATATAATTTATTACATTGGAATCATTTTCATTTTAAATTTTTAATATTAAATATTTTTTTACATTTGAATATTTTCACTTTGTAAAAAAGATTTCTCATCGCTTCTCCATGATTAATTTTAAATTACAATTTCCATTTCAATAATTGATTTTGAAATAATGGATTCATTACTTATAATAATCATAACATATATAATCTAAAATGTTCAACATAATTTTTTACCACAACTAATAGAAAAAATCGTAAAAAAAATATTTACTAAGGTTTAGGTAAAATGGGTTTAGTATGTGATAAATTTAAATAATATGTGTTGAAAATGTGACAAAACATCTCAAAACCCCTTTTTGCTATATTGGGACCCTATATTATATAATTTCTGATAACGGTCAATTAGACATCCTATTAGTATTTGAAATATGTAAGTACACCTTCTTATTAAAAAAACAGAAGTGTACAAGTCACCTCACTTATTAAAGGCACCCAATTATTCATTAACTATCCCATATAGAAAAAAAATTCATCTAATAAAAAACCAAATATATTACTTAAATACATCCTATAATCATAGTTGTTTTATTTTGGTCATAAATCCAACATATGGAGTCTTTTGATGCGCACCTAAATTGGTTATCCAAAGAAGAGGTAACATTCTTCAATGAGAATTTTTAATTTATTTCTTCCTCCACCTCCCCCATTTCTAATTAAAACATTATTATATAATAAAATCAATATCTTATATAAATTTAAATGTTTTTAGGTTTTGTTATTGAACTAAAACCATCTCTACTTCTATCCAATGGGATATAAAAGTATCATTTTTGTGTATGGCGGACTACCACCCCAAAAAACAATGTTATTCATTTTCTGTGACCACTTATCACATATGGAAATAATGATGAAATAAATAGATTTATATAATATTTATTATATTTTAATAAAATTTTATTTTTTTATCACATATACCTCAACAATTTTAATTTTATGGAAATACATTAATGTTGATTAGGTGTATGGAAGACTACCACCTCACAAAGCAATGTCATTCATTTATTATATACATGGAATTTAATTAGTATGGTTTTAATTAAAATATTTAATAAATTGGAATTAAATATTATTATTTAATGTCAATAAATCATTTACCATTATTTCATTCAATCCTTTCAGAAAGAAGAAACAATGTTCATGAGTCTGTATGGCCTAACATCTCCATTAATGATGTATTACATTTTCAACTACTAAATTTATAGATTACTATAAATAAACATGTACTAAAAATATGTGATATTTATATAACTATAAAAAATATTGATATAATGAAACCTTTTTCAATTTAATATTACAAAAAAAAAATCAATACATACAAAAAAACTTTATTGCTGGAAACATTATTTTAATACATAATTATTATAAATTGGGTAATAAATAGTCATAATTAAATAATATATGGCATTATATAAATGTATGGTTATTTATTAGATTTATAAAAAAATTATATTAAATATATAAGAGGTTTTAACATTTACAAAGGATTTGACAAATTCTGTCAAGGGAATTTTGTCTCAATTTTTCTTCTTTGAGACATATGTTATGTTATGAACCTATCTTATATTAGGAGGTTTATATTAAACCCCTTTGACATGAAATATCATGAATTAATTTTATATCATGATGTAAAATATTTCATTTAAATTTATTTTCACATGGGTATTATGATTCAAATTTAAAAATGTGGTAAGTGCTTTATGTTACAACCTATTTGTTCATTAGGATTACTTGTGATTATGCTTCCAATTATAGAATACTATGAACTATCTTTCATGAAACTAATTTATATTTTTATCCTATTTTTATATCTATATGATAAATATATTCACTTTATTTTCTACTATTAATATAGTCATGAAATCAAAGGAACTTTTTTGACAATCATCTATATTTCTCTCTTTGGTAGAAGACACTTTTTATTAAAAAAACTGGGATTCTAAAAATGTTTCCTATTTTCTGAACATTATCCAAATTAATTATTATCCAAATTATTACCCATATTTCACATTATAAAATATTATTTGATACTAATTTTCCTATTTTTTAAACCGGGCTCTTGTGGAATTTATAGAAAATGTGAATGAAGTCTTTATTTTAACATGTATGTCATAAATGGAAATATATTCATGTATATAACACTATTTTCACTGAATATTTATTTATAAGTAATAAATTTTTCTCTTAATGAAATTGATTTACTCAATGTTTTATGGATTTATTAATTTATAAAATATTATTTTAAATGAACAGATGTTTTTTGGAATCACGTTCCAAATGACTTGTATTTAAAAATAATTTTCCATATGAAATAACAAAATTTTTTGTCAATTATGCAATAATATGGATATAAATTGATGATAACATTTTTAATCATTTACAGAATGAATTTTATTTTTTACAATAATATGTTTATGGAACAACTTTCTCTTCCTAAAATTATACCACTATAAACTGCTTATGAAATAAACATCTTTTTGAATGGGCTATGCTTTTATTAAATGATGAAATGATTATAAAGCCTATTTATTTTACAAACATCTTTTTATAATGAAATTTTTATGAAACACATTTCATTTCAGGTGTTTTTAAATAATTAAACATTTATGATATTTTGTAACAGATATTTATTAATATCATTATGTGAATAGTGGGAACTATATCTCCATATGATACATTGTATAAGTATTGATTTCTCATGAGATAAAAAGGACTGGAATAGAGATTCAACCAATTTTAGTAGAAAAATATGTCGACTATGATATTATTGTAAGATATCATTGACTAATAAAATGGTTTTGGGTGGGAACCCAATCCACTATGATAGAATTGGAAATAAACCATGAACTAGCAAGGAAATGTTCTTTTATGGTAATATGTATGACACAAATCTATGTTTTGTACCACTGTTATGATCACAATGTTCATGTTCATTGATTCTGTTATGATTCATGTCTTATGAAATTCTAATATTTATTACATGACTCATTTTTATGATCTATTATTTTTAGGGTATTATTCTCAAAAGTTATTCTTATGTTCTCATACCCCTATTCTCACGATATTTGGTTATCACCCTTGTTTACCCATATTGAGCATCCTAGATCATCATTTTTTTGTTTCTATTCCCTAGGTTATAATGAAAGGTATGAAGTATGATATGCCTAATAAGGGTTCTAGTTATTAAAAAAATAGGTGGATATTATTTAGATCAATTATTGATAAGTTATATATGTTTCCATGATTCTAAATTAACTATACATTTACATTTTATAGGTGTGTGTTTGTGTGGTGTAATGAATATTCATCTAAAAATATGCAATACTCATCTATGGATAGATTGGTCATTAATAATTCGAAATATAGGGATATATTTTGTAAAAATGTGGAATCTATCATATGAAAAAATATGGGAGAACTGTAATTATATGTATATGGTTATGTCTAAGGATAACTCAATTGCTGAGTCAAAGTATAAGAAAATGTCTGGGAATTTTTTTAAAGGATAGAGATAGTGCATTCTAAGAAATTAAATACATCTTTGGATACAACATGTTTATTTGGATTTATAAAAGATGTACTTAGGGGTAATAAATATAAAGGTTTTTCATTCAAATGGACTCCATATACACATAGTGTACGACAACGAGCCTTGATACAAAAAAGGATTAAACCTCCTAGGGGTTATGCAATGGAAATTCATAAAACCTATAAGAACCATCTTAGAGGTTTAAAATAGATGATTAATATGAATGAACTAGTATAAACCAATTTTTTTTCAAATTATAAATAAGAATCCATGATTTATACATCATATATGTAAATTTTTTGGATTTTGTTGTTCTACACTATGATTTTTGTTTCTTATACTTCGAATTATGGTTTTATTCAATGGTAGGAAACCAAAGGAACTGTGTTAATGATGAGTGAGATGGATAATGAATAAAATTTACCTACTAAGTAAGAAAACGTTATGGGATTTGGGATGACAATTCTTAATTTTTAGCTCATAAAACTTTCTACATATATGAATCATTATCCACACCCATACATAAAATGATGGTAAAACATTGTATTGTATTATTCATGAGGAAAAATTCACCTTATTTCAATGGTTCTTCTAATACAAAAATTTAATAAAATTGGATCATAACAAATAAATATGTATTTTCTATTATCCAGTTTTTGGAACATAAAAAGTCATTTTTGTTATTAATCATTTTGAAGTAAAAGAGGATCAATAGTGGACTATCATTATGAATACAATAGATTTTAATGAAATTGGATTCATGGAATGGGATTATTTTATGATTTTTGAAAGAAGTATATCCCTTATATCCTTCATACAAAATTGGATAAGTAATTACTTATTCTAAAGAATAAGGATGATGATTTAGTTTATTCCAATGGGGAAATGTTTACAAGAATCAGCAGGTACTTATGTTGAATTATCATCCTACATTAATATATGGTTCATCGATTCTTCAAGAGAATTAAATGATTTATCCAAAAAAATTTATCCATAATGGGATTTAGTTTCCATAAAGAAATCATTAGATGGGCTTTTAAGGTGGAAATTGATATTGTAGTTACCCACAAATATCATGGTATTGAAAAGAAAAGGGAGATGGAGTTCACCTGAAAATAATAATATAGTTAAGAGAAGTAGATTGTTTTTTTATGCTCTATGTGTGGAATGAAACATGGATGAAATTATAATAAGAATTCTCGTATGTGTCTTAATTTTGGGAAATAAGGTCATCGAGAATTTGTTTTCTAATGTGATTAGAAGAAGATAAATAATGATTCGAATTGAGAGAACGATGTGTATAATGCACCACCCATAGTCCAATGTTTTAAATTCAAGGAGTATGTGCCCTATACTAACCATTTCCCAAATCCAAAGTTCAATTATAATGATCGACATCATCAACCTCTTATGTTTAGGGATAAGATGAAATCTCGAGTGATCACTGTTTCTAATGAGGGGTGGGATAATGACATAGTAAAATGTACACATATTATCCACTATAGATCTAATGTCATAATTGAATTTATATATACCCATTCTTTCAAAACTGATGAATTTTGTTTGTTTATCAAGATTCTGCCATGATTATTTGATGTAAAATTAGTACTAAATACTAATTATTGTGCAATTATAGAATTTCTATAATTTAATTCATGGATGGTTGATGTTTTTGGAAATGTGCTTCTTACCAATGATGTCATTATACCTATGGTTTAATTTGATGTTATATTAGGAATGGATTGGATTTATCTATCAAAATATCATATAAATTATTAAGGATGTGAGGGAACATTTAATATTCGAATCCAGAATATACACTTATATTAAGGTAAAGATAATTATGAACAGCTTATGGATATCACATCCATTTTATAGGACATTATTCCCATTCATAAGGGGTGTTTAACTCTTATGGTTTTGGAGAAACCTGATATCAATGTTATTCCAATTGATAGATAATTGATTGTTGTTTATTTATAAGAGATTCATATTATTCCACTAAATCATGATGTTTAGTATTAAGTATAACTCATTCCTGATGAAAATCCAATTTTAATGACTTCTTATAGAATAGACTCGATTGAGTTATAATAATTTTAAGTATAAAATCCACGATAACTGTTATAAGGTATTCATTCTTCCAAGTGAATCACCATGGGGTGAAACTATAATTTTTATTAAAAATAATTATGGTATGATGTGACTATGTACTGATTATCGAGAGATGAAGATCATCACAACCAAGAAAAAGTATCATCTACCATGTACTAGTGACCTATTTTTTCTACTATATAGTGCTCAATACTTTACAATGATTTATATTCATTCCAGGTATCATCAACTGAGGGTGAAGAATTAGGTTATACCCAAGACAAAATTATTTCAAAGTTATGGATATAATGATTATATTGTGATTTCATTTGGTCTAACTAATCCCCCCATTACCTTAATGGATTTAATGAAAATATTATTTAGAGATTACGTTGATCAAATTATGGTAGACTTTATCAATGTTATTCTTATCAAATCGGTGAACAAGGAAGAACATTAAGATCATTTCATAATTATAAAAAGAAACTAAGGAAGTAGAAACTATATGAAAAAATATAAAATGATAATTTTCGAAGAACTATGTTTAATTATTTGGTAATTAAATCTCATGAGATGGAATATTGATAGATACATCAAAGAAAGTGACTACTGAATATATTACCATAATAAGAATAGTGATGGTGATGCATAGTTTTCTAACATTAAATAGATAATATCAATGTCTTTTGGATAATTTCTCATGACTATATAATTTACTCACCATGTTAACTTGGAAAGGAGTGAAGTTCTTGTAGATAGATGAATGTGAGGAAACTTTCATGGAACTGAAGTTATTATTTGTTAGCACACCTATTCTTATATTACCCAACAGTGGCAAAGGGTTTCTAAAATATAGAGTGGAATCCAAGACTGATTCATCTATTCTATTATGCATAATGTATTTTTATAACTTACAAATCTGGAAAATTGATGGATCAAGGGAAAACATACCCAACTCATTATTTGAAGATAGTTGTGGTAATTTTTTAATTGATGATATAGAGGAATTATCTTTGTGGATAAATGTGTAATATATATACCGATCATAAATGAATAATGTATATATTCACATAGACGGGGTTTAATATACCATAAATAATATCATTAGAGTTGATTAAGATTTTTGTTATCCAATACATTACCACCCTAAGAAGGTGAACATAGTTTTCATTGATTTGGGTTGAATGAATCACGATAGCTTAACCATGATAAGGATATCAAAATATCCAATATTTATATATTTGAAAATGATTCATATGGAAATATTAATTTAAATGTAGAAATATTGTCCCTATAATTTTAATATTCAACCATATATCCATCTAAATGTTAAAGAGGGACAAAAAGAAGATGTTTCTCTATAAAATAATGTTGTAAATGTTCATGATTTTAACTATAACCATGATGGAATTATACAGTTTAGGAATTGAATATGTGTTTCTCCTTTCTAGATTTGAATAATGTTTTTAGTGGAAGCTCATATTTATTCATTCTCAATTTATTCAGGAAGTGAAAATGTAACACCCGATATTTTTATGAGTAATATTTTGTTTTTATGTTATATATATATCATCAAAGGAATCTTTCACTACACACTAGCTTGGCTTACATTACACGCAATCGCGACCTTCCTCGATAGCTTGCGTTGTACGCAATACCGAGTTTCACTAAACGACGATATGCTATTAAAATATTATTTAAAATAGCCGTTATGAATAGTAATAACAACTTTTTGAAATTTTATCTTTCAAAATGGACCTCATTTTTGGATTCGGAATACCGAAATTAGCCTAGGGTGAAATTTTGGTATTTTTCTGAAAACTTTCAATTTTTGATGAATAGTGAAACCACTAAGTGGTAGGTTAAAAACTGAATTTTGCATAAAACTTAATTTTACCGCTTCTGTGAATGGAATTTCAAAAATCCGACAGACACGGTTGATATCAGTAAGTAAAATGTGGTTCAATGAGATAAAAATAATTTTTTGGTGAATAGTAACTTTTTACTTTTTTACCTCGGTAAATAGTAAATAGGGTATCTAAGGGTAAATATGATCTTTCTATTATCCTAACACATGTCCTAATTCTATTGGATATGTGTAATTCGACCAAAAACAACCTTATGAATATAATATGACAATTTAGGTCCACTTGGATTAGATTATGACATTTAATATTATTTTATTTAATGAATAGTTAAAATAGTTAAAATCAAAGTTTAAGAACTACAACATTTTTAATATGGGGTTATCCATAAGATAAATTCAACTATAAATATTCATTAGAAATATAAAACGATTTCCTACATAATGATATTTTATTTATAATTTTTAGACTTTAAATAAATAAATTAATTTATGACACAACAATGATGCAGTAATTTCCCTTTTAAGGAAATGTTAACATAATTGATCTTATAAATGCTCAAATAAATGTTATTTGAGACTTTTTATGAATTCCACTGATTTTATAGGTTACTATGATATATTAGTGTTGATTTAATCAACTTGGTTCGAACATATAATTCTTTTATGACTTTCACAAAAATCATATATCAAATAGTGTCAAAATTGACACAAAATAGTTTTTAAATAAAATAAAATATTATTAATTGTTATTTTATTCCTAAAAATCTAAGGTTCGGCGAAATGACATATATAAGGATATATATATTAATAATAAACAACTTGGGGCTCGTTTGTCATGTTATAGTAAGTGTATTAACCATATAGTGTAAGAAAACAAAAAGTCACAGTAAAAGTTAAATTATTTAACTTAGAGTTAAATCTAATTGATAAGGTTAAAATAATAACCTAAACTTGTCTAAATCTTATTGGATGATAGGATTTCGACCCATCCCCACTTTAAATTCTAAATAAGACCCTTTGGAACCATTATAAACCGATTTTTACTTTAATATAAAATAATATTTTGAGGTATTCCTAAGGTGCCCCTCTCCTCCCTTATAAAAGGGAACCTCCTCCCCCTCCTCCTCACACAAAATTGAGAACTCAAGCTCGGCCAACCCCTGCCAAAATCCCTTCTCCACTTCCCTAGAATAATCCTAGAGTTCCTGGTATTCTTCAAAGACCAATCTTAGTTCCCTAAGTGGAGGATTCAAAGAGGCGTTTCAAAGAAGAGGTAATATCCATTACCGATCTTTTCAATTTCTTTCTTCTTCAACTTCTTCTTCTTTAGTTGTTTCATGATAAAGTAATAACATCAGTATTAGTTACATACTTATATGTTATTATAAATACGAAACAACCCTATTTCATCTTCTATCCATCCTACGGAAAAATGAAATCATCGCGCGTGCGTACGTATGGAATACCGTCTCCACGCCGTGGGGTACTCTATTTTCCACCATCATCTTACAAGGATGGGTATAATGGTGTAATGAGTAACTATATATGATTATTGTAAAGTGATATTGATACTGAAATAGTATAAATACACTTAAATACAATTCCACGATCATGGGAACAATATCATCGCTCGTGCGTACGTACGGAATACCGTCTCCACGATGTGATGCGACTCGTTCTACATGATCATAATTACATAGTAATTATATAAATGAATTGAATGAATAAATATGATATATGTTACACTAATTACATTATGGATATAAGTTATCTATAACCTTATAATAAGAATAAGAATTTATTCGGCAAAACACGCATAAGAACAAAAGGCAATAAAGACCCGAGTAACAAGTAACAATGAAATATTACTAATAAGAAGCGAAGAATATGACCATATATGATATCATATAAATATGTATGATTCTGGAATAAGTAAATAACATTATCTAAACCATTATACAGGAGCTTCGGACACGTACAAAGCAAATCAGACCAAAGGTAAGGGAAAATATCACAATCTCATTTTTATCTGAGATTGCTTTTACATTGGCATTTACTGGGGTGTATTATATCATCCACATCCATGTTCCCTCAATATGTAATATTGTTTCCATCCAATTATAATAGTTTAAATCCAATTTTACCCTTCAGTGAGTTTTTAGTAAAGAATATGAAAGTAATCTTTTGTCGTTTCTTCGTACGAGGTACTTTTTTTACTTTTCCGACAAAAGTATGAAGAATGTTTTTTAACTTATACGGAAAAAATGGATTTTTTAAACATTATTTCCAAGAATCTTCCTTTATAAGTTTTCAAGTTTATTTTTAATCAACTTCTTTTAGTTTATAATTTTATGACATATGAAGAAAAGAAAAGTTGTTTTTGAAGTAGAAAGGATATTTTCCTCAAGAATGGAGTTCAAATGTTTTATCAAAATTATTTTCCATCTAAGATAATATAGGGTTCTGTTTTTATCCCTATTATTACATTGATTTGATTATGTTGTGAGGGAATTATTTTTATGAAGTCAATTACCTTATATGATTTGTTTTATGATGTCATGATGTTTCAAGAATCCCATTTTTGTTACATGTGTTATGTGATGATGTATGATTTATGATTATGTGGCACACATAAGAAAGGATTCATTATAAGATGGGTGGGACCTATATCTCCCTCCAATGCATTGGGTAAAGATTTATATCTCATGAGATAGACAGGTCTGGAACGGAAGGTTATTTTGGTTCAGTGATACAGGACTGAAACGAGGAGTGAACTCGGTTCAGAAATGGACTTTGTCCGCTAAGATAGTCTTGGTAATGAGTCATGACTAACAAGAAAAGATTTTCCATGATTATGTGTGCATGCCACAAAGTTTCAAGTTTTATGTTATGATTATAGGGATCTCATTTTCAATTCTATGATTTATTCCATGATAAGATATTATGATCTCTTTTGCAGGTTATGATTTTCAAAAAGATATGATATGATTTTTATTTCCTTTATTTTCCCTTGCTGAGCATTTGAGCTCACCCTTTTTTGTATGTTTTCTTTTCCCAAGGTCAGGAAAATGGATATTAAGTAGAATATGCTAAATGGGACCCTAGATATGATGAAATAAATGGGAGACACTGTAGAAGATTTATGAATTAGTTGTTTATGTTTCCCAGTTTCTAAAGACACTATATCTATACGGTCCATTGTAGTTTTGTCATATGTTGTAATAAGTGTGCTTCAATTTTGATGTATTAACAATGTATGTAAAGTATGGGTCGTTATAGTTGGTATCAGAGGAAAGGTATAGTCAACCTTTGGAAACTAGGATGTGAAAGCCTTAGTAAGGACCCTAAGGATAAGTCTAAGCATAGAACACAATCTTAGTGTTTTAGAAATGGCCATGAATAACCTAGGATAAGACCTTAAGCGTAAAAATTTTATTCTTGAATTATGTGGTTTTCCTATTATAATTAGTGTTGCTCACACTATTCTTCTTGGTTTTAGTCAATGGATGGAACCCGAAGGAACCGTGTTAACGCGGAATGCGATGGGCAATGCAATGATTGTCCCCCTGAGCAACCAAACGATATGGGAGCTGGAATGCAAAATCTTGTAGCCATGCTCACACAACTTTCTCAAGCTATGAATCATGCAGGACTTCCAAACAAGCAAAGGAAGGAGCAACATTCTGTTGAATCCTTCATGAGGTAGCGTCCACATTCTTTCAGCGAGTCTACTGATCCATTAGTTGTTGAACAATGGATTAGTACTACTGAAAAGATAATTTTAGTTCTTCAATGTTCTGAACATGATAAAGTCATCCTAGGAGTGTATTGTTTGGAAGGAGATGCTGATCAATGGTGGAATCTTATTAAGAATACGAGGCAAAGGGATGAAATTGAGTCCATGGAATGGGACGAGTTCAAGAACTTATTTTTCAATAAGTACTTCCCTCGTATTCTCCGAACAAAGATGGAGAAAGAGTTTCTTGAACTAAAGCAAAGGGATGATGAATCTGTTGGTACCTATGAAGCAAATTTACAAGACTTGCAAGGTACGCTTCTGGTATTATTATCCAACCTGAGAGTAAGATTGATCGATTCTTTAGTGGCTTAAAACCAAGTCTTCGAAGGGAGTTAGCCATAAGGGACTTCAATAGCTACGAGGAAATCATGCGATGTGCTCTCAAAGTCGAGATGGATATTGGAGTAACACATCAGTCATATGGGTTTGATAAGAAGAGGAAAATGGAATTCAAATGAAAATCTAAAGAGCACACTAAAAAGAAGATGAGCTTTACCTTATGCTCAAAGTGTGGAAAGAAACATGGAGGGAGTTGTCTTAAAGGGACAAGTAAATGTTTCAAATGTGGAAAGGAAGGTCATCGGGCATTTGAATGCCGCGATAATGGGAAGAAGATGTCTAAGGATGCAAACAAAGGAAATGATACACAGAATGCACCTACAACACTTCAATGTTTCAAGTGCAAGGAGATGGGGCATTATGCCAATCAATGCCCAAATCCAAGGGTTGATGATGATGGTCAAAGTCAACAAACTCTTAAGGCTAAAGACAAAGGAAAGTCACATGCAATTTCTATCAGCGATGTGGAGTACGATAACGAAGTGTTGAAAGGTACACTTACAATCCACTCTAAAGTAGCAAATGTTTTATTTGATTCTGGATCCACCCACTCTTTTATTTCTGAAGAATTTTCTAAGGGTATCACCGTATTACCTCAACAATTAGATGTTGAGTTAGCTGTGACAACACCTAATGGCACATCAATCGCATCAAAAGTTTATAATTCTTCTCCAATTGACGTTTGTGGGAAAGTTCTTCCTGCAAATCTTGTGATCCTTCCTTTAGTGGAATTCGATGTGATTCTTGGCATGGATTGGGTTTCTTTATACGGAGCTCATATCAATTGACAAAGAAGGGAAGTCACATTTCATATTCCAGATCAATCTATGATCGTCTATCAATGCGAGGATGAACATAACATTCCATTGGAAATTTCTTCCATTTTATGGGTATTGATTCCACTAAATGAAGGTTATTTATCTCAAATAGTTGGTGAGAAACTCGATATTAAGAATATGCCCATCGTACGGGAGTTTGATGTTGTCTTTCCGGAGGAATTACTGGGTCTTCCACCAAATCGTGATGTTGAGTTTTCAATAGAACTCGTACCGGGTCCTTTGCCTAATTCAAAGACACCTTATAAAATGGCCCCAATTGAGTTTTAGGAATTGAATAAGCAACTCCAAGAGAATCTTGATAAGGTATTCATACGCCCTAGTGCGTCACCTTGGGGAGCACCTGTTCTAATTGTTAAGAAGAAAGATGGATCAATGAGACTCTACATTGATTATCGAGAACTTAACAAGATCACTATCAAGAACAAATATCCTCTCCCACGCATTGATGACTTATTTGACCAACTACGTGGAGCTCAATACATTTCCAAGATTGATCTTCGTTCAGAGTATCATCAATTAAGGGTCAAAAGGGAGGATATACCAAAGACGGCTTTCCGTACAAGTTATGGACACTATGAATTTATAGTGATTCCATTTGGTCTTACTAATTCCCCTGCTATCTTCATGGATCTAATGAATAGAGTCTTTAGAGACTATCTTGATCAATTTTTGGTAGTCATTATAGACGATATTCTTGTCTATTCAAAGAGCAAGGAAGAGCATGAAGATAACTTGAGAATTATATTGAAGACCCTGAGAAAGGAGAAGCTTTATGCCAAATTTACCAAGTGTGAATTTTGGCTTCAAAAAGTTGCATTTTTGGGTCACATAATCTCAAAAGAGGGGATATCTGTGGATCCAGCAAAAACAGAGGTTATCGAAAGATGGTCGAGACCCACAACAGTAACTGTCATCCGAAGTTTTCTTGGTTTGGCTGGATATTATCGACGTTTTGTAAAAAAAAATTCACGATTATCTATTCCACTCACCAAGTTGACTCAGAAAGGAGTTAAGTTTGTTTGGACAGAGGAATGTGAAGAGAATTTCAAGGATTTGAAAAGAAGGTTATCCAGTGCACCTGTGCTCACACTACCTTGTAGTGGAGAAAGGTTTTTGATCTATAGTGATGCATCCAAGAAGGGATTGGGGTGTGTTCTTATGCAAAATGATATGGTGATAGCTTATGCCTCACGACAGTTGAAAATCCATGGGAAAAATTACCCAACACATGATTTGGAGTTAGCTGCTGTAATCTTTCCATTAAAGATTTGGAGGCATTACCTTTATGGTGAAAGGTGTGATATTTATACTGATCATAAAAGTTTAAAGTATATTTTCACACAAAAGGAGCTGAATATGCGTCAAAGAAGATGGTTTGAGCTGATTAAGGATTATGACTGCTCAATCCATTACCACCCTGGGAAAGCAAACAAGGTGGAAGATGTATTAAGTCGACAAGACCATGCGAGTTTATCCATGATGAGGATCACAAAAGATCCAATATTTATGGATTTACAAAGGATGGATCATGGAATTATAATGGAAGGGGAAAAATCTTATCTTTCTCAAATGAATGTTCAACCATCTATACATGTGAAGATTAAAGAGGCACAGAAAGAAGATGTCGAGTTACAAAAGAAGGTGAGAAATGTTCCTGAATTCAACCTTGATTTTGATGGGATAATAAAGTTCAGGAATCGGGTTTGTGTTCCTCCCATCCCCGAATTAAAGAATGAGCTGCTGGATGAGGCTCATAGTTCTTCATTCTCTATTCATCCTGGAAGCACGAAGATGTATAGGGACCTGAAAGAGTACTTCTGGTGGGATGGCATGAAAAGAGATGTTGTTGAATATGTCTCTCGATGTTGGGTTTGTCAACAAGTTAAAGCTGAGAGACAGAAGTCTAAGGGGATGTTACAACCATTACCCATACCCGAATGGAAATGGGAAAACATCACTATGGACTTTGTCACAAGACTTCCTAAAACATCCAAAGGCAATAATTCTATTTGGGTCATAGTTGATCGTCTTACAAAGTCTGCACACTTCATTGCTATTAGAGAGGATTTCTCTCTAGATCAGCTTGCCAGGATATATGTAAAGGAAGTGGTAAGATTGCATGGAGTACCACTTTCTATTATATCTGATCCAGATCCGAGATTTACCTCGAAGTTCTGGCGAAGTCTTCAGCATACTCTGGATACAGAGTTGAGTTTCAGCACTTCTTATCATCCTCAGACAGACGGTAAGTCTGCGAGAACAATTCAAACCCTAGAAGATATGTTGAGAGCTTTCTCTATGGATTTCAAAGGAGGTTGGGATCAACACCTACCTTTGGTGGAATTTTATTATAATAATAGCTTTCACTCCAGTATTCAGATGGCTCCTTATGAAGCTCTCTATGGAAAGAAATGCAGGACTCCTACTTGCTGGGATGAAGTTGGGGAAAAAAAGCTATTAAGACCTGATCTCGTTGATGAAATGGCAGAAAAGGTCAGATCTATTCAACAACACATAAGAACAGCTCAGTGTCGACAGAAAAGTTATGCCAACAACCGATGAAAAGACCTAGAGTTTGAAGTGGGTGATAAAGTGTTCTTACGAATATCTCCCTGGAAGAGGGTTATGAGATTTGGAAAGAAGGGGATGTTGAGCCCGAGATATATCGGTCCTTTCGAAATACTGGATCGTGTTGGGAAGGTAGCTTACTGATTGGAACTTCCATCGAATCTCTCTCAAGTTCACGATGTGTTCCATGTATCTCTCCTGAGAAAGTATATACCTGATCCTTCACATGTACTCAACTCAGAAGTTGTACCGCTGGGGCAAGATCTTTCTTATGAAGAACAAACGATAGAGATTCTGGATCGTAGCAAAAAAGTCCTACGAAACAAGACCACTCGATTGGTGAAAGTTTTATGGAGGAACCACCAACTTGAAGAAGCTACATGGGAGCTTGAGGATATGATGAGGGAGAAGTATCCTCATCTGTTTGTTACAAAGTGACGAATTTCGAGGGCGAAATTCTTTTTAAGGGGGGTAGAATGTAACACCCGAGATTTTTATGAGTAATATATTGTTTTTATGTTATATATATATAATCAAAGGAATCTTTCACTACACACTAGCTTGGCTTACTTTACACGCAATCGCGACCTTCCTCGATAGCTTGCGTTGTACGCAATACCGAGTTTCACTAAACGACGATATGCTATTAAAATATTATTTAAAATAGCCATTATGAATAGTAATAACCACTTTTTGAAATTTTATCTTTCAAAATGGACCTCATTTTTGGATTCGGAATACCGAAATTAGCCTAGGGTGAAATTTTGGTATTTTTCTGAAAACATTCAATTTTTGATGAATAGTGAAACCACTAAGTGGTAGGTTAAAAACTGAATTTTGCATAAAACATAATTTTACCGCTTCTGTGAATGGAATTTAGATAATCCGACAGAAACGGTTGATATCAGTAAGTAAAATGTGGTTCAATGAGATAAAAAATAATTTTTTGGTGAATAGTAACTTTTTACTTTTTTACCACGGTTAATAGTAAATAGGGTAACTAAGGGTAAATATGATATTACTATTATCCTAAAACATGTCCTAATTCTATTGGATAAGTTTAATTCGACCAAAAACAACCTTATGAATATAATATGACCATTTAGGTCCACTTGGATTAGATTATGACATTTAATATTATTTTATTTAATGAATAGTTAAAATAGTTAAAATCAAAGTTTAATAACTAAAACATTTTTAATATGGGGTTATACATAAGATAAATTCGACTATAAATATTCATTAGAAAGATAAAATGATTTCCTACATAATGATATTTTATTTATAATTTTTAGACTTTAAATAAATTAATTTATTTATGACACAACGATGATGCAGTAATTACCCTTTTAAGGAAATGTTAACATAATTGATGTTATAAATGCTCAAATAAATGTAATTTGAGACTTTTTATGAATTAAAATAATTTTCTAGGTTACTATGATATATTAGTGTGGATTTAATCAACTTGGTTCGAACATATAATTCTGTTATGACTTTCACAAAAATCATATATCAAATAGTGTCAAAATTAACACAAAATAGTTTTTAAATCAAATATTATATTATTAATTGTTATTTTATTCCTAAAAATCTAAGGTTCGAAAAAATGTCTTAGATAAGGATATATATATTAATAATAGACAACTTGGGGTTAGTTTGCCATGTTATAGTAAGTGTATTAACCATATAGTGTAAGAAAACAAAAAGTCACGGTAAAAGTTAAATTATTTAACATAGAGTTAAATCTAATTGATAAGGTTAAAATAATAACCTAAACTTTTCTAAATCTTATTGGTTGATAGGATTTCGACCCATCCCCACTTTACCTTCGAAATAAGACCCTTTGGAACCATTATAAACCGATTTTGACTTTAATATAAAATAATATTTTGAGGTATTCCTAAGGTGCCCCTCTCCTCCCTTATAAAAGGGCACCTCCTCCCCCTCCTCCTCACACCAATTTGAGCACTCAAACTCGGACCACCCCTGCCAAAATCTCTTCTCCACTTCCCTAGAATAATCCTATAGGTCCTGGTCTTCTTAAAAGACCAATCTTAGTTCCCTAAGTGGAGGATTCAATGAGGCGTTTCAAAGAAGAGGTAATATCCATTACCGATCTTTTCAATTTCTTTCTTCTTCAACTTCTTCTTCTTTAGCTGTTTCATGATAAAGTAATAACATCAGTATTACTTACATACTGATATGTTATTTTAAATATGAAACATCCTATTTAATCTTCTATCCATCCTACGGAAAAATGAAATCACCGCGCGTGCGTACGTACGGAATACCGTCTCCACGCCGTGGTGTACTCTATTTTCCACCATCACCTTACAAGGATGGGTATAATGGTGTAATGAGTAACTATATATGATTATTATAAAGTGATATTGATACTGAAATAGTATAAATACACTTAAATACAATTCCACGATCATTGGAACAATATCATCGCTCGTGCGTACGTACGGAATACCGTCTCCACGATGTGATGCGACTCGTTCTACATGATCATCATTACATAGTAATTATATAAATGAATTGAATGAATAAATATGATATATGTTACACTAATACCATTCTGGATATAAGGTATCTATAACCTTAAAAGAATAATAAGAATTTATTCGGCAAAACACGCATAAGAACAAAAGGCAATAAAGACCCGAGTTACAAGTAACAATGAAATATTACTAATAAGAAGCTAAGAATATGACCATATATGATATCATATCAATATTTATGATTCTGGAATAAGTCAATAACATTATTTAAACCATTATACAGGAGCTTCGGACACGTACAAAGCAAATCGGACCTAAGGTAAGGGAAAATATCACAATCTCATTTTTATCCGAGATTGTTTTTACTTTGGCATTTACTGGGGTGTATTTTATCATCCACATCCTTGTTCCCTCAATATGTAATATTGTTTCCATCCACTTAAAATAGTTTAAATCCCATTTTACCCTTCGGTGAGTTTTTATTAAAGAATATGAAAGGAATCTTTTGTCGTTTTTTTCGTACGAGGTACTTTTTTGACTTTTCCGACAAAAGTACGAAGAATGTTTTTTTTAACTTATACGACAAGAATGGATTTTTAAAACATTATTTCCAAGAATATTACTTTATAAGTTTTCAAGTTTATTTTTAATAAACTTCTTTTATTTTATAATTGTATGAAATATTAAGAAAAGAGAAGTTTTTTTTGAAGTAGAAAGTATATTTTCTTCAAGAATGGAGTTCAAATGTTTTATCAAAATTATTTTCCGTCTAAGATAATATAGGGTTCTCTTTTTATCCCTATTATTACATTGATTTGATTATGTTGTGAGGGAATTATTTTTATGAAGTCATTTACCTTATATGATTTTTTTTATGATGTCATGATAATTCAAGAATCCCATTTTTGTTACATGTGTTATGCGATGATGTATGATTTATGATTATATGGAACACATAAGAAAGGATTCATTATAAGATGGGTGGGACCTATATCTCCCTCCAATGCATTGGGTAAAGATTTATATCTCATGAGATAGACATGGCTGGAACGGAAGGTTATTTTGGTTCAGTGATACAGGACTGAAATGAGGAGTGAACTCGGTTTAGAAATGGACTTTGTCCGCTAAGATAGTCTTGGAAATGAGTCATGACTAACAAGAAATGATTTTCCATGATTATGTGTGCATGCCACAAAGTTTCATGTTTTATGTTATGATTATGGGGATCTCATTTTCACTTCTACGATTTATTCCATGTTAAGATATTATGATCTATTTTGCAGGTTATGTTTTTCAAAAAGATATGATATGATTTTTATTTCCTTTATTTTCCCTTGGTGAGCATTTGAGCTCACCCTTTTTTGTATGTTTTCTTTTCCCCAGGTCAGGAAGATGGATATTAAGTAGAATATGCTAAAAGGGACCCTAGATATGATGAAATAAATGGGAGACACTGTAGAAGATTTATGAACTAGTTATTTATGTTTCCCAGTTTCTAAAGACACTATACCTATATGGTACTTTGTGGTTTTGTCATATGTTGTAATAAGTGTGCTTCAATTTTGAAGTATTAACAATGTATGTAAATTATGGGTCGTTATAGTAAATTTGTATATTGATTTTAAATATTTTTTTGTTGGATGTACTGAAGAGTGATATCATAGAGTTTGTACCATGGTACTTGGTATGTCAAACATGTTATGGACAGGAGAAAAAATTATAAGTTGTTGTTCAATCCATTACCTATAACATAATTCAAATGGTGAAAATAACTATAGATTTTTTTTATCAGACTCCCTAAAATGTCTAAAAGGAATAATACTCTATGGGTTGCAGTTAATTTCCTTATAAATTAATCACACTTCATTGCTATCAATGAATATTTATCATTGTATCAATGTTATAGGTTATACATTAAGGAAGTTGTAATGTTACATACAGTACAACAATAAATTGTGTTTGATTGAGATATGAGGTTCCCCTCAACATTTTTTCAAAGTATTTAACATCGTTTTGATATATAGTTTAATTTTTTAATTATGTATCATCCTCAATCATAAGGCTAGTCTAAGAGAAAAATTTAAAACATATAAGATATTTTGTTATTGTAATCTCTATATTATATAGGTACTAGGTCTCAATACCATCATCTAATGGAGTTTTCTTACAATAATAAATATCAATCAAGCCTTAATAGTCTCCTTATGAATACCTCTAAGAAATTAAGAGTATATATCCAATTTTTTGGAATGATTTTAGGAAAGGAAAGCTTTTGGAACAAAAAATATATGACGAAATGAAATATAATGTTGGATCAATTTAACAACATATAAGATTTTTACAATGTTAACATTAATGTTATGCTGATAATAATCATTGTGACATTAATTTTCAAGATAGTGATAATGTGTTTTTGAAAATATTTCCTTGGTTGATAGAAATTATATTTAGAAATAAAGTGAAAAAATTACCTATGTTTCTGAGTCCTTATGAATTTCTAGATTTTATTTGGTAGGGTATCCTATAGGTTGGAATTTTCTCCAATTAAATCTCAAGTTAACGATGTGTTCAAAGTATATCTCTTGAGGAACATCATACATGATCCTCCATATGTAATAACCTCAATGTTCATCACATTGGATATAACTATTTTTTTGAATAACAAACGATTTGGATTTTGCAATGTACATTGAAGGTTTTATAAATAAGAACTCTCACCTTGTTAATTTTTATGGAGAAACCACCAGTTTGAGGAAGACATGTGGGAACTTGAAGATACGATGACACATTTGTATCCTCATATATACATAATAGAGTGATAAAATTTCTCTGGATAGATTCATTTATATTTGGGTAAAATGTAACACACCAAGAATATATGAATTTTTTTTGAATAAATTACATTCTATTTATTGCTTTCACTAAATGTTACACCGAGTTTGAACAAACCACAATAAATCGTTAATATTATTATTTAAAAAAGACATAATTACATTGACATTAAAAATTAAAAAAATTAATAGGACTAACAATATTTTAAATATTTAATATAATATTTATATTTAGAAAACATTTTGATAAAAAACATAAATTTTGGTAAAATCGTTATAAGTTTCCAAAATATTGTTTTCACAATTAATAATTTTTTATTAATTTTTGTGCAAAAGTTTAAATTCATTTTTATCATTCTATAAAAAAAATTTAATAAAATAAAAATCAATTTTTAAAATCATCATTTCATAATTAGGTTAAGACAATTTTTTGGAATTTCTCTAATAATATTAATTTTTAAATAAATAATCAAAAATTCTTCTTTTTTTAAACTTCTTCTTTATTTAAGTATTTTATAAGGATAAAATTTTCTAATATGTGTTTTAGAGTAAAATTATTCCAATTTTATATTAATAAATCTAATTTATCTAATTTTAGTAAATTTCATAAAGAATTTTGATAAATAAATTAACCTGCTGAACATTTTTTGTTCAGAAACAGATTTCTCCTCATGAAACCCGGATCAATATTGACCTGAAAATTTAAAAATATATTAATGGAATAAATAAAAATGGATTCCATTTTTAGAATCACCTTAATAAATATAAATAACCAGGTCCTCTTAATTTTTACCATAATTAATAGTGAAGGTAGTAGAAAATATTTGTCACGTTTTAGGTAAAATATTATTTAATGGGGATTAACTATATATTTATGGGTTATTAATCACCCAAATCATGTTAAAAATTATTTAATGACCATATTTCTACCTCATAATGTTTAATCCTTGATAATGGTCCATTTTTGGGGATTTTAGTTCATAAAAATTCGCGGTACATCTTTTTTCCTCCTAAAAATTACCAGTGTGCAACACACCTCACTTATAGAAGGCCTCCCTTCCTACTTTCCTAGACAGACATAAAAACCATTTTTTCAGAAAATACCTACTCAAATCATTTCCTCACATTCATTATCACATCCTATAATACTTATATTTGTCATAAATTCATTCGAGGAAGGATTTTGGGGAAAATCGAAGAATGTTACACGAAAAAGAGGTAATGTTATTCAATGAGAGTTTTTTAATTGA
This sequence comes from Viscum album, assembly GCA_963277665.1. Lineage (NCBI taxonomy): Eukaryota > Viridiplantae > Streptophyta > Magnoliopsida > Santalales > Viscaceae > Viscum > Viscum album. Next base: position 999,485,274 of record OY728147.1, read on the forward strand.
TTCCTTCAGATAATTCTATTATTATTAAACCAAGATGATATAATAAAGTCAAAATGTAACGTAAAATTATAAATTATTATTTTATTGTATAAACATAAAAACATATCCCCTTACATAAAAAGGGATATATATTCATCATTTATGTGTGGAGGACTACTTCCTTGTGAACCGATGCAATTAATTATCCATCACCACCAATTAGTGTTGGAAATAAAGATGGATTAAATTATTATATAATATATTTATGGTATTGTTATAGTTATAGAACAATTATATCATATATACCACCTTAAATTCTATTCTTTGTGAATATAATAACGTTGTTCATGTGTTCGGAGGTCTACTGCCTTGTGAAGCGATGTGATTCATTAAAGAATCACATATTCAGTAACAATAATGAGTTTAAGGGAACAAATTTATTGATCTTACATAAATATTTTTCTATAATAGGTTTATTGTAACGACGCAATATTTTTCAATAGAAATATCCATGTTATAGATATGTCATAGAATCACGTGAAAACACAAAAAATGAAGTACTAAGTGTTAAGTGACCTTTGAAAATAAGTTTTCCACTTCTGTGTTTTTAATTTCAAAAATCTGGCATACACTATTGCAATCAGTAAGTTATTATGAGTCTGTTTAGGAAAACATAATTTTTGGTTAATAGTAACCAACCCTTATAAATATTAACATACCCTTATGAATAGTGATATACCCTAATTAATATTAACATTAACTAAGATAATATATAAATAATATTCAAGTGAAATTAGGATGTACCTATATTTTACAATAAGTAAATGAATGTCGTAAAACTAGTTTTTTATACAAAAATGAGTGTTTTATTAAATGTTAAATTAATCATATTTAGAAAATGATTTTTGAAAAATGGCCATCATTTTTGGAATGTACATATTCAAAAATTGTTAAGTTGAGTTTTTGGGATTTTTCTGATATACATGAATTTTAGTTAATAGTAAAATATATTAATTTTCTGTATAAATGAACAATAGTGAAAATCTACTATTCCTAACATCACAAGTGATGTAAGCACCCAAATCTCGAACTGACATGAATTTATTACTATTCTTGTTCATGTAATACTTACTATTCCTTGTCTTGTGAAGAAATAATAAATTAAGGATTAAAATATTATGAAACCCCTCTTCTCTGCCACTATAACCCCCCCACTCCCTCTTCTCTTAACTACTCTCAACCCTTGTTCCTTGCCATTTTTCTACCCAAATCACTCCCCAAGATTCTTCCCCCTATCCAAAAGACCCTAACCTCTTCAAAATATCAAAACCTCTCCCCTTAAGAGGTTCCCAAAGGTGGAAGTCTTAAGAGGTAAATTACTCTTTCCAATTCTTTCATTTCTTTTATGTTCTATTATTTTTGTTTCCTTACTCACCTCACTTCACCTAAATAGTATGATCACTCTCGTAACATACATATACTAGAATTTATTTATGATAATGTGATATTTAATTATCTTCGCTCCTTTCACCACCATTTATTTGAAAGAAATGAAAGCACTGTTTGAGAGGTTCTAATTTAGCACATTCAAGGACAACAGTTTATCAATTTATATTATCATAGTTAATTCTGTTCATGAAACCATTTATGTTATGGTTAAACCAGATTATTATATATGTAATATATCCTATCTTTTCAATAAAACTTTTGTGTAAATGGTATTATTTTATGAATCAAAACATGTTCATCGTAATCAAACCAGCCGAATAACAAAAATGGTTCTCACCATGGTTTTATATAGTAATTTAACTTCATTCAAAGTAAACAAATTAAATTTAAAACCATGTAATCTCATGGATGTTCAATAATATAATATAACTTCAATTCTAGACAACCAATTTCATCTTACATGTTTATCCAAACATTAATATAAGAAAATCGGTCATTATAACCAAGTAAACAAACAGACCTAAATAATGAAATTGAACCCCATAACCAATCAAAACTGTTATAAATGAACATATAATGATTATAATAAAATAATTATATATATATATTATTATATTTAATTACTAATTAATAAACCAAATTTTTTTATTCACATTTTTAAAAACAAGGGGATAACACCAACTGATTCAGGTAACAGATCATCTCTGATTCACTCTTAAAATCAAGATTGTCCTCTATGCTATGCCTTTTTATATGTAGTCCCAAATTATGGGGTATGTTTTTGCACCTCCCCATACTTATCTCATGTTGTTAATGTGATGATAAATAACTTTTCTCTCCCATCAAGCCCTCTTGGGTATACCCGACACCATTCTAATAAACAGTAATGAATTCTACCTGAATCATTTTTGTTCATTTGGGTTACCTTATCTTTATTTATATCAAAGTGGATTTATATTTTCTATTTATGTAAATGTTATAAATTCTTTTTAGTTTTAATAAATTTATTTATGAAGACCCCTACATCACTCTGTTTCAGGGATATAAATGTTTTTAAAAGATTCCCTCCTTAGAACTTTCTGATAAGAAAACCTGTTTTAGGGGAACATCCAAAATTTTTAACCAATTTCAAGAGCAATATATTTTCTTTTTTAAGGAACTATTTTAGTTATAAAATATTAGTTTTTATTATTAAAACTTTATTTGTTAAATTCTGTTTTTATATAAAACATTATCATCTTTTCTATTTTAAAAGTTCTATAGTATTTTCCTCAAAACCGCTAGAAAAGTTTTTAATTCTAATGTTTCTCAAATACATTTCTTATATGTTGTCACTTATGTTTGACACAAATTACTATTTTATATACCTATATTTTCCCTATTAACGTCCATGTATGTTCTAATCCATTTCTTTCATGGATACTTTCATGATACGCTCATTGGTTATGCTTTATATCATGCCTGTGGTGCCCAATTCTTTCCATGGGTACCCTTATGTTTATATATGGTTGATTATGTATGATTATTTATATGTCAAGAATATTCATGGAAACTTTGAGATGGGGGAACCCATATTGCACTCCAATGAATTTGGTAATTTAAGTCTCATTAAAAGAAATGGGAAAAAGGATTGGCTATTAGCCTTGACCCGTACTAAAATGGGAAACGAGATTTGCAGTTATCTTTGAACCGTACTAAATATAGGAAACAGGATTGGAGGCTATCCTTGAACCATACTAAAGAAATGTTTTATGATCCTTCCACATTTATATGATTCCATGTTTATATTATTATATGCATATATGATACGATTTTATACGTTCCATGCTTTTGATATCATTACATCATGCTTCCTAACTAATGTGCTTAAGATGTACCCTTAGGTTCATTCCATTATGAGGCCTTTTAGCTCATCACTATGTTAATATCTTTCCAAGGGTACCCTATGAAGATATAAATGTTAAAAAGAAGTTTTGATATGTTTATGGAGATTAAATGAGGATGTGTTTTTTCCCCATGTTTTATGTTTTATATACCTAGTCTTACAAGACACTAGACATAATGATCCATGTCTTGTACTCTATGTATAATTATTCTTAAAATCATACTATGTTATATGAAATAAGATTGGGACTCAATATATGGTATGAGAGGATTGTCTAGTTATTTTCGGAGATTAGGAATAGAGCACCTTAGTGAGAACCTTAATGATGAGAATAGGTATAAGAAAACATTCCTAAATTTTGGTGAATATTGATTAAGTGGTTTATCAAGAAAATAAATCTCTTTTTGGATATGAGCAGGTAGAGGCAGCTCTAGAACAAATGTACCTAGGAGTGAAATCTCTGATAAGGAATGTCGGGCTTGACTAGGGGTATCCTGGTACATGACAACGGGCCTTTCTGCATTCTTGATTATGACACTCTGGGGGGATATGATTTGGTAGATTCATGATCTTAGTACAAATCATTATTAAGCGACAAAAAAAGACCACAAGAATATATGTTATGTAATAGATCGAGGATAACCTAGATTCAAACATAAGGAATCACATGTTAGAATATACTTATTCTATGAATGTTTATCCTTTTATGTTCAAAGTTTCTTTTTTATGCTCAATAACTATGTATTCAAGACCTCTAATTATATGTTCTTTTTCTTAGTTGATGGTGGGAAATAGAAAAATGAATTCTAACAACTAATGTGATAGGAAATGTGAATATTTCCCTAATCATATGCTTGATATGATGGGAGTGGGTGATCAAAACATCAGGAAAGTACCTTCTCAGTTGGCTTGAGTTTTGAATAATAACGTGAATCATGAGTAACACCCTCCACCTCTTTGGGAGGATAATTTTTTTAGAATCCTTCATGCATAAAAGGCCGCCCATGTTTAGTGGATCTTCTAATCCCTTTTATTGTCGAATAGTGGATTAACTCCCTTGAAATAATATTTTTTGTCCTCCAGTGCTCTGAAGAATAGAAAGTTATACTGGCTGTCTATTATTTTGATGGGGAAATTGATCAGTGGTGGACACCGATCAAGAATACATTGTCCCAAAAGGAAATTGATTCCATGTATTGGGAGGAATTCAAGAGGATGTTTTTAAATAAATATTTTCCTTGAACCCTCAGTCTCATGATGGAAAGAGAGTTCCTCAGACTCAAACAGAATGAAGATGATTCTATCTGTGTGTATGAAGAAAACTTTTCAAGGCATTCAATGCATGTCTCTAGCATTTTCATGAACACTGAAATCAAGGTAGATCACTTCTTTAGCGGACTAAAGCCGAGTCTATGAAAAGCTTTGGCTATTCGAGACTTCTAAAGATTTGAGGATATTGTCTGTTGTCCCCTCAATGTTAAAATGGAGATTAGAGACTCTCAATGGTATTGTGGCCCAATGACACGAAGTATAAAGTGGAGAACAACATGGGTAGATCATCAAAAAAAATCCCATGATGCAAATAAGCTCAGCTTTTCACCTTGTACAAGTTGTGGGAAGAAGCATCCTGGTAATTGTTTGAAGGGAACTAAGAATTACATAAAATATTGAATTTTTGGTCATCTGGCCATGAAATGCCAAATAGATATGAAAAATACTGCTAATGTTGAAAAAGAAATGAAGGTTCATATCAACACTCAGCCAGCAGTGCAGTGTTTCTACTGCAAAGAGAATGGGCATTATGAGGACAATTTCTCTAAACTAAGGGTTGTTGGAGGCAACAACAACAACCTCCAAGGAAACAAATAAGGGCTTATGCTATCACTACTACTAAGGTGGAGTTGTATAATGATTTGATGACAGGTACATTGGTTTTTCATTCTAGAATATTGAATGCACTATTTGATTTGGGTTCTACACATTCATCAATATCTTGAAATATTTGTAGAACTATTCAAACACAACCCCAAAATTTGGAGGAAAGTTATCTCACTACTAAAAAAACAATCAAGGGATGTGCCACCATTTATCAACTCTTAGAAAAATGAAATGATAAAGGTAACTCTTTATCAACGATAAATAAAAGCACCGATAAAGGGTCACTTTATTAGTGATTTTCTAGCGCTGATAAAGATTCACATCTATCATTTCTTTTTGAGTTCTGATAAAGGCTCCCATTATTAGTGATAAATTTTTTAGCAATTATAAAGAGAACCCTTTATGAGAGCTACAAAAGTGCTGATAAAGGCACCTTTTATTAGCGCTAATATTTTAGTGCTGATAAAGGTATCATTCATCAACGGTTTTATAGCGCTGATAAAACCATAGTCCCATTTTATAAAATAAGGTGCACTATGACCCCTGTTTATCGTGCCCTAAAGCTCTCATGGGATTGTACCCTATTGACAACTCCCATACCTCCCCCCTGATCTTCTCTTTAACGACCACTACTCCACCACCGCTTCCCTACTCTGCCACCGTTAGCCATTCTCCACTATCGCTGCCCTACACCGCCACCGCTTCCCTACTATGACATTATCCTACTCCGCCACTTCTAGCCCTACTCCTTATCCCCTCATTCCAGGGATCCTCCTCTCCGCAAACCCTACTTCTCCTCCTCCCCGATGGACCCTACTCCCCATGAACCCTACTTCATGTTTTTGGGATTTCTTTTGACAAGGTTATATTCTTAGCTTCCCATCTTTGTTCTTTGGTGATTTCTCCTCTCATACTCATCTGTTTCTTTTTGTTCTTATGATAATGTTTATTATGGTGTAGTTTTTTTAGTCTGATGGTCATGTTTTAGTTGATAAAATTATGGGATGTGGTGAGTTTGGTTTCAGAGTCTAGGAATGATTATGTTCGGAGTTATTAGCCTCATCCATTTATTAACAATACCCACATTCAATTTATACTTAAAGATTCATTTGAATTATTTTCCACAGAATTATTTATATCCCTTTATATTCAAATTCATTTGAAAATATGAATTTTATTGAGTTTGTTAGATTTTTTTTCAAAATATAATGATTTATTAGAAAAAATGAACCATATTTCTATTTTACCTAAATAGATCATAATTTTACTAATCTAAAGGTCATGCTTTTGGGAAATAATTTTTTTATGGTAGGTATTAATATTATATAATGTATTAATAGTTAGTGAGAGGATGTTTTAGAGGAGGGTTGAATTTGGGATAGGGATGGTCGATGTGGTCTTTCTCACACATGTGTGAGTTTTTTAACACTAAGGGATTGTTGTTTATCCCTTTATACGATATTTTTTTATAGAATGGATGTAAGACGTGTCTGTGGATATTAGTTACAAGTTTTGGGAAGGTGAGGGAGAGTTATTGAATATCCTTTTGATGTTCATGATAGAATTTATGTTCACTAACCTCAATTTTATCTTTCTTATGTTAATTTGGGTAACAGGACCTATGATATTCCATAGTAATTTTGGATAAACCTAGGTTATTTGTATCCCCCACAAACACCTTTTTGTTTCGAAATTTATCTACTATATTTGTTTTCTCAACAAAATTGTATCATTGTTTTCATTCTATTTGAGTTCGGTCCCTAGTTTTGGGATTTTTAATGTGATTATTTTATTATGACTGAGGTGCCTAGTAAGGGTGGTTAAAAGGATGTTTAATGTTTTGTTGCAAGGGTGGTGGGTGCTAGAACTATTAGTTAGGGGGCTGGAATGTGTGTTGATTTTGATGGTGGGACTATCATGGTTTTGTTGATTTCTAAATCTTTATTGGAAATGGTTAGGCTCTATCAATCTATATTTTATTAAGTGGTTATCTTCTACTATATTTTTATGTATTTTTTTGAGTATTTGAATCATAAATATTAATATTTTAGATTCAAATAGGATGGAGAGGAATAAAGATTGGATGGGTGCTAATCGTTTGACAATATAGTATGAGAATGGAGTGAAAGTGTTCATCAAATTTTCAAAGCATAACCCAAAATATCCTTCTAAAATCCTTTATCTGTGTTTATTTTTCTATTATTCTAGACTAATTACTCTAGAGGAGTTGGAAGAGAATTTGATATGTCATGGAATAGATTAGGTTTTTGAATGTTGGAATAAACATAGAGAAGAAGAGAATGTAGCTACTGGTTGGGATAAAACTGGATTTTATGGGTCCTCAATGAATATAAATATGGATAATAAAGAAGTTTGTATGGAGGATGTGATTACAAATGTCAATGATGATGAAGATCATATTGAGTAAATGAAAAGGAAAGTTGAAGATGAACTATGTGATTTCCCAAAATTGTTTGAGAAGTTAAAGAGTTGTGGAAAGATGCCATTATATGCTGGTTGAACTAAATATACAACATTTTCATTTGTACTGAAGTTGTATAAATTGAAAGCAGGCAATGGATGGAGTGATGTTAGTTTTACAGAACTACTTGATCTCTTGAATGACATGCTCCCAAAAGATAATGAGCTCCCAATCCAGAAATATGAGGCTAAATGAACGATACACTCAATGGGTATGATATCTGAAAGAATACATGCCCACCTGAAAGACTGTATATTGTTTCGCAAGGAGAAAAAATCACTTATAGACTGCCCAAAGTGTGGTGCTTCCCGATACAAGAAAGATAAATCCAGTCCTATGAAAGTTTTATGGTACATTCCAGTCATTCCAAGGTTTAAAAGTCTATATGAAAGTGAAGAAACTACAATAAAATTGACCTGGAATGCAGAGAAAATAAATAAATATTAGAAATTACATCACCCGAACGACTATCCTCAGTAGAATATAACTGATCATGAGTATCATGAATTTGGAAATGAGCCAAGAAACCTTCATCTTGCGTTAACTACAGATGGAGTGAATCCTTTTGGTTTTCAAACCAGAACTCATAGTACATGGCCTATTATGTTGGTAAATTATAACTTTCCACCCTGGTTATGCATGAAATGGTTATACATCATGTAATATATACTTATATCTGGACCAAAACAAACAGGTAATGATATTGATGTTTATTTGGCTCCTTTGATCGGGGATTTGATGTTATTGTGGGATTCAGGTGTTATGTTGTATGATGCTTATAAAAGATAATACATCGTGTTGAGAGTGATATTGTATGTGACAATAAATGATTTCCCAACATATGTAAATTTTTCATGATATATCAATAATGGAACTCACAGGTGTCCCATGCGTGAAGAAGATACAAAATCAGTTAGGTTGAAACATTCATCGAAATATGAGTTTCTCGGACATCATAGATTTCTACCTCATCGGCAAAAGTACCGATCTTGGATGACAACATTCAATGTAATTTTAGAATAATGCACAACACCATCTCCACTAGTAGGTGATTATCTGTTTGAGAAAGTAAAAGATGTGAACACTATTTTAGGTAAACCATTCTCGAAAAACCTTAAGAAAATTGGTTGGAAAAAGAGATCAGTTTTTTTTTTGAATTACCATAATAGAATTGTATATATGTTGGTCATTTTATTGATGTGATACATGTGGAAAAACTGTATGTGACCATGTTATCAGAACATTTCTAAATTCCCATGAAATAACAAAGGATAGAATTAACGGAAGGTTAGACATGGTTGAAATGGGAACATGAGAAGAGTTGGATCCTGTAATGGGTGAAAATTGAATTTTTCATCCTCTAGATGATTACACACATTCTAGGGAGGATAGATATCAATTTTTCATCTTCTTAAAAGATATAAAGGTTCCATATGGGTATTCATCAAATATCATGAACATTGTGTCAATAAATTATTTGATGTTAAAAGGTTTGAAATCACGTAAATACCATGTTTAGATGCTAGATTTAATTCCTATAGATCTACCTTGCATTTGTTCCAAGAATATTTATCATACATTAACCAAACTTTGTATCTTTTTTAAAGCTATATGCAACCATGATTTAAACCTTGGGAAATTTCCAGCTATGGAAAGAGAAATTGTCATCGTTTTATGTGAATTAGAATTGTTCTTCCCACCATCATTCTTTGATATGATGGTTCATTTGATGGTTCACTTGGTGAGAGAGAATTGACTTTGTGGTCCTATGCACTATAGATTGATGTACCCCATTGAACGGTTTATACAGATTTTGAAAGCGTATTCCAAAAATCAATGTTGGATAGAGGGTTGTATTGTGGAGAAATATATTGTTGAGGAACCCATTGAATTTTGTAATGAATAATTATCTGATGTGGAAAACATTGTTCTCCCAAATTCACATTTCACTAGACGCATTGAGGGTAAGGGAATTTCTAGAAGAGATTCTGTGACAATCAATATTATAGATTGGGAGCAGGCCCACCTTTATGTTTTGTATAATAGTTTGGATGTTGATCCATATATTGAAACCCAAAAAGAAATTCATAGGCAGTTGAATCTATCAAGGGTAGAAAAGTGGATACCAAATACTCATAATCACCATTTTATAGGATTGTTTTAGCACCATATTTTTAACGAGTTAGCTGAAAATAAGAATTCAACTTCAGAACGACTTCAATGGCTAGCTGTCGAACCATGTGTGTATATATTAACTTACAACGGTTATGTAATTAATTGTTAAACATTCTATATAGATGAACTTGATGAAGATAGTTCCATGAAAAATAGCAGGGTTACACTTGTTGCTAAAGCGATGCATGTTTCTGGTAGTACGAACATAAATCCAATTTATTCATATATGTCATACTTTTTCATTATCAAATAAATATGGGATATGGAATGTACGACATTCAAAATGTAGTTTTTTCAAGGAAATGGGTTGATAACAACAGTGGTGTTAAAATTGATGAATTCTTATTTGTGGAAGATGATATTAGTAAATAAGGGTATAAAAATGAATATTTTATAATGGAATCACAAGTGGTTCAAGTATTTTATATTCTAGATCCCACAAACCTAAAGTGGCCGATTGTTCTATTATCGTCAAAAACAACTGAAGGGTCCAAAGAAAATTCAATAGCAGATGATCCTTTCAGTTGTAAATAGAAATCATTTCGCAGTAGTCCCAATGTAGATGATTTTTTGTATGATAATGGGTTACACAATGAAGGGATTTGGATAATCGATAGAGATTTCAAATCCCTTCAGCCTTTGAAAAAAAGAAAGAGAGTTCAATAAATAGGATATATTTAGTTTGTAATATATAACTTATTATCTCATGTTATTATCTTATCATTTTTGAATTTATGTAATCGAAACTAACTATTCAACCACTTTTGAGGATAATGACTTATTCACATTCTGGTGTTCCTAACCACGAGGCTGAACAAGTCTTTAAAGTTTCTGCTCCTGCTGCTCACAGTGTAGAGCAACAACAATTTTCTGAACCAGTTTCTACTCTTAGTGTTGATGTACAAAAACCATCAGCACATGCCTCGTATTAACAAGATGATATATATTTTCTTAGAAATTAGTGTGTCGTCTACCTGATGGAGGATTTCACAAAAATAGTATGAAGATCTGACTTGAAGATGTGTACAATTGGGGGCTAATTTTGAGAGGGGTTAAGGAGATCAAAAGATGAAACATTGTTCCATGTAAATGTTCAAAGGAAAATTTTAATTGTTATTAAATAAAATATTCTTTCTAAAATGATTCATTTTTTCATTTTAAAAGATGAAATGCACTAGCACCGTGCAAGAATGACAAACCACGTTGCTTTGGGCTTTGGATAAGAAAAACAAGTAAAATCTTCAATATATCTTTATATCTGACCAAACACATTCAGATTGTGTTGATACCTCATTATAATGATACATGGGCCATGTTTGACGTGTAAGAGTCAACCCCGCCCCAATATGAGGCATGGTGTGACGGGTATCACTCAAAGTGTCTCTCTTTTGTTTAAAATTGACAGAATTTTATGTAAAACAACAACTAACGTACGGAAAACTGATCAAACTCATTCAAATTGTTTTTATACATTAGAAGAATGATACATGGGTCATGTGTGAGGGGTAAAAGTCAAACTGTCCACAATATGAGGCATAGTGTGGCCAGTATCACTCAAAGTGTCTCTCTTTTTATTAAAATGGACAAAATTCTAAGTGAAAACAACAAATAACAAACAAAAATCCATCAAAAAATATTATTATTGGTGTTGATACATTTGAATAACAATCCATGGGTCATTTCTGACATGTACGAGTCAACCCCACCTCAATCCAAGACATAGTGTGGCAGGTATCACTCAAAGTGTCTCTCTATGGTTTAAAATGAACAGAATTTTTAGTGAAAACAAACACTGACTTACGAAAATCTAACCAAACACATTAAGATTGTGTTGATACAATTTTAGAACTATCCATGGGTCATTTGTGATGTGTACAATTCAACCCCAACTCAATCTGAGGCATAGTGTGGCTGGTATCACTCAAAATGTCTCCCTTTTGTTTAAAATGGAAAGAATTTTAAGAGAAGAAAACAAATAACATACATAAAACCAAAAAAAATGCATTATTATTTCATTTATACATTATTAGAATGATCCATGTGTCATGTGTGATAGGTACAAGTCATCCCCGCCTCAATCCGAGGCACGATGTGGCCGATATCACTCAAAGTGTGCCTCTTTTGTTTAAAATGGACAGTATTTTAAGTGAAATCAACATATAACATATAAAAATGAAACCAAACGCATTCATATTGTGTTTATAATTTATGATAATGATCCATGGGTAATTTTTGACATGTAGGAGTAAAACTTACCTCAATCTGAGGCACGGTGTGACCGGTATCACTCAAAGTATCTCTCTATGGTTTAAAATGGACAGAAGATTTAGTGAAAACAACCAATGACATATTGAAAACTGACCAAACACATTTGGATTGTGTGGATACTTACAAGAACGATCCATGGGTCAGTTTTGATGTGTAAAAGTAAACCCTGCTTCAATCTAAGTCACGTTGTGGCCGGTATCACTCAAAGTGTCCCTCTTTTGTTTAAAATGGACAACATTTTAAGTGAAAACGACAAATGATGTACGAAAGTCAGACAAAATGCATTCTTATTGTTTTGATAAATTATTAGAACAATCCAAGGGTCATTTGTGACATGTAAGAGTTTACCATGCATCAATTCGATGCTTGTTGTGGTTGGTATCACTCAAAGTGTCTCTCTTTTGTTTAAAATGGACATAATTTTAAGTGAAAACAACAACTATCATACAGAAATCTAACAAAACACATCTATATTTTATTGATACTTTATTAGAACGATCCATGGTTCATTTTTGACATTTAAAATTCAACCCCGCCTCAATCCGAGTCATGGTGAAGTTGGTATCACTCAAAGTATCTCTCTTTTGTTTAAAATGGACCGAATTTTATGTGAGAACAACAACTAACATAGGGAGAACTGACCAAACCCTTTATTATTGTGTTGATACTTTAAGAGAATGATTTATGGTTCATGTGGGATATTTACGAGTCAAATACTTTCTAATATGAGGCATGATGTGGCCGAAATCAGTCAATGTGCCTCCCTTTTGTTTAAAATGGAAAGAATTTTAAGTGAGAACAACATCTGACGTATGGAAATACCACCAAATGCATTTGGATTGTGTTGATACATTAGTATAAAGATCCATGTCTCACATTAGACATGTAATATTAAATATCAACAATATCTGAGGCACGGTGTGGCCGATATCACTCAATGTGTCTCTCTTTTGTTTAAAATGGACATAATTTTAAGTGAAAATAATAACTGATGTACGTAGAACTAACCAAACAATTTTATATTGTGCTGATACATCAGAAGAACAATCCATGGATCATGTGTGATGTTTCAGAGTCAAGCCCACCTCAATACGCGTCATCGTGTGGTCGGTATCACTCAATGTGACTCTCTTTTATTTAAAATGGACAAAATTAAAAGCGAAAACAACAATTGACATATGAAAATCTGACCCACTGCATTCGGATTGTGTTGATACTTTAGTAGAACCATCCATGGGTCACGTGTGATGATTAAAAGTTAACCCCATCTCAATCCAAGGCACATTGTGGCCGGTATCACTCAAAGTGTCTCTATTTTGTTTAAAATGGAATGAATTTTAAGTGAAAACAACAACTGACATACATTAATCTGACTAAATTCATTCATATTGTGTTGCTTTTTTCAGAGAATGATCCATGAGTTATTTTTGATGTTTAAAAGTCAACCCTAACTCAATCTGAGACACAGTGTGGCCGGTATCACTCAAGGTGAATCTCTTTTGTTTAAAATAGACAGAATTTTAAATGAAAACAACTACTAACATAAGAAAAACTTCCCAAACGCATTCAGATAGTGATTATATTTAGGATAATGAATAATGGTTCATGTGTGACGTGTACGAGTCAAGACCGACTCAATAAAAGACACGGTGTGGCTGGTGTAACACAAAGTGTCTCTCTTTTGTTTAAAATGGACATAATTTAAGTGAAAACAACAGCTGATGTACGAAAATCCGACCAAACTCTTTTGGATTGTGTTTATACTTTAGTATAATGATAAATGGGTCATTTTTGACATGTACGAGTCAACCACTCTACAATCCAAGGCACGGTGGTGACAATATCACTCAAATTGTCTCTCTTTTGTTTAAAATGGACAAAATTTTAGGTGAAAACATCATATGGTGTACGGAAAACCCACTTCCTACCAAACACACCAAAAGCGTTAATTTTTTCCTAAATAAACACATACTATTAATGTAAAAACTATTCCAAAACCATTTTAAAAATACCAATGATCTTAAAATCCATGAAATTCATTCCATTAAAAACATTAATGACCCACACCCTCTGGACACCACCCCTCACCCTGGAAACCACCCCACCCCCTAGACACCGCCATGGATAGCCCAAACCCCCACCCTAGACATCCCCCATCGATGGCCCCCCTGGATTCCCCCTGGATGGCCCCCACCCCTTCTAGACACCACCCCACCACTTGGACACCACCAACCCCCTGCACACCCCACCCCCATGGACAACCACCCCCACCCCCATAGACACCACCCCACCCCCTTGGACAGCCCCCAAACCTATTGGACCTCCCCCACCCCATGGAAACCACCCCACACCCCGAACACCCCCACCCCACCCCACCCCCTAAACACCCTCACCCATAGAAAGCCCCCCAACCCCTTGACACCCCCCAGGACACCACCATGGATCCCCCCCCGACACACCCACCACACTGGACAACCCCCCACCCCACCCCCTGGACAACCCCATCCCTTGGCCCGCCACCCCCTGGACACCCCCGGGACACCCCCTACCCCCTTGGACAGCCACCCCAAACCCCTGAATAGCCCCCAACCCCCTAAATTCTGTATTGAATTCTTTATGTATTTAATTAACTTATGAATTTTGTTTTAATTTTGTATGGGTATACTTTTTTTTTGTGTGTACTTGATTTAATTACCTTATGAATAATTTGTTAATTATGTATGGGTGTACTTGTCGATATGCTGATTTTTTTGCATGTCATTTATTGGTGTGCTGCTACAGAATTTTTTGTTACAGTAGGCATGGTATTTATCAGTGCTAAATAAGCCCTAGTAATGGATTCCTTTATCTCCACTAAAAAAGCACTAATAAAGGGATTATTTATCAACACTGAGCCTTACATAATTTTTTAGCACTATTAATGCCCATTTTCAGTGATGATAAAGACCGTTTATGATGTAGTGTTTGTGAGAACAGTGAATGGGAAAATCATTGCATCAATGGATTATAACTCCTCCCCGATTAATTATTGTGGACTGTACCTCCTTGAAAATCTTTTCATGCTTTTTTTAGTGGAGTTCGACGCTATCTTGAGAATGGATTGGAATCCTTTATTCAAAGCCAACATCAATAGTCGGGAAAGAGAGATCACTTTTCACATCCTGATGTATCCACTGATTCATTACATGTGTAAGGAGGAAAATGAGTCTACTTTAGAATTCTCATGTCAAGTGTGGATATTATTTCCTTATGAGGAAGCATATCTTACTTAAATTATTGAGACGAAGGAGATAATCATTCTTAAATAAAATCCTGTCATAGGGTATTACACTTATGTATTCCCTGAAGAGTTCCCTAGTCTTCCTCCTAACCGAGTAGTTAGGTTCTCAATTCAACTTATCCTTAGATCTCTACCTATCTAAAATACACCTTACAGAATGGCCATTGTAGAGTTGCAAGAACTAAAGAATTATTTAAAGGAGAATATGGAGAAGGGTTTTAGACGCCCGAGTGCTTCGTTGTGGGGTGTACCAGTCCTATTTGACATGAAGAAGAATGTATCATTGCGCCTCTGCATTGATTATTGTGAGATCAATAAAATCACAATAAAGAACAAGTGTCTCCTTCCACGGATATTTGAATTATTCGATAAGCTTCATGGGGCCAGTAATTCTCTAAGGTGGCTCTTTGTTCAGGATGTCACCAATTAAAGGTGAATATGGAAGATATTCCCAAGACTACCCTTCGAACAAGGTATGGAAACTATGAGTTCAAAGTGGATCCCTTTGGACTCACTAATGCTCCAGTGATTTTCATGGATTTAATGAATTGGGTGTTTATAGATTATCTCTACAAATTTTTGGTAGTCTTTATTAATTATATTCTGATATACTCCAAGAGCATGGAGGAACATGAGGATCATTTGAATTCTATGTTAAAGATTCTGCGAAGGGAGAAGTTTTATTCAAAGTACAGTAAATGTGAGTTCTGGATGGAGAAAGTATCATTCCTATGACATGTTATTACAAGCAAAGGGATATCTTTGGACCCTTCCAAGATGAAGGAAATTAAAGTGTCCCATTCTAACTTCTATAACAGAGATCCGTAGCTTTTTTGGTCTAGTTAGGTATTGTTGATGATTCATGAATAACTTTTCATGATTTTCAAACCCAATGAACAATCTTACATGGAAGGGAGTAATGTTTTTATGGACCTAGGAATGTGAATAATATTTATTGTAGTAAAAAAAGAAGCTTATCACTGTGCCAGTACTCACATTCCCAACATGTGTAGAACTCTTTGTGGTGTATAGTGATGATTGTAAGAAGGTTTTATGCTCTGTGGTGTAAAAAATTGATACAGCGATAGCCTATTCTTCAAGGATGATGAAAATCCACGAGCGAAAATATTCAACACATTATCTGGAGTTGGAGGTGGTGATCTTTTTGTTGAAAATATGGTGCCATTATCTATATGGAGAGAAGTGTGAGATTTATACTCACCACAAGAGTCTCAAATATATATTCACACAAAAAAATCTGAATATGGGCAAAAAAAGATGGATAGATCTCATCAAAGATTATGACTCCTCAATCCACTATCATCCTAGTAAGGCAAACAAGGTGGAAAATGCTCTAGGTAGAAAAAATCCTGCATCTTTATCAATGATGATAATTGTAAAGGATCTGATCTTCTTAGATTTGAAAAAGATGGACATGGGAATCATTAAGGGGGGAACATCTTCAATTCATTTGTCAAATGATTTCTTATCCATCCCTTTTGGAGAATATAAAGGATGCTCATATAAAATTTGTGAAACTTCTAAAATTTATGGAAGCTATTAGAAATGGGAAATCCTCTAATTTCAAAATTTATGATGAAGGTGTTGTAGGATTTGGGTCTCAATTATCTGTACCATCTGATCCAGAGATAAAGAAGGATCATCAGAATGAATCACATACTTCAACCTTCTCTATCCCCCCAGGGAGAAAAAAGATGTTTCTAGATCTATGAGAAAACTTTTGGTGGGTTAATATGAAATGGGAGTTTTCTGAATATACGTCAATGTGCCTGGTTTGTCAGTAGGTGAAGGGTGAGAGGCAAAAGTCTAAGGGGATTATACAACCACTACGCATACCATCATTGAAGGGGAGAACATTACTATTGACATTGTCACTGGACTTACAAGGACATCTAGAAGAAACAATGCTATATGGGACAATGTGGATCGTCTTACAAAGACATATCACTTTATCGTGATTCAAGAGGACTTCGCATTGGGTCAAATTGTACAGATTTACATCAAAAAAGTTGTAACGCTGCATGGAGTACCACTATCTATTGTATTTTATCATGATATGAGATTCACCTCAATGTTCTGGAAAAGTCTTCAACATGCTCTAAGAATATAATTGATCGTTAGTATGGCCTATCATCTTCAAACTAATGGCCAATCTAGGTGAACTATTTAGACAATGGAAGACATGTTGATAGTGTGTTCTATAGACATCAATGGAGGATTGGACCAACATATACCACTGGTGGAATTCTCGTACAACAACAATTTACACTTGAGAACATGAATGGAACCATATGAATCCCTTTATGGGAAATGGAGTAGAACAACGACATTTTGGGATGAAGTCGGTGAGTGAAAGATGATAGGACCTGAAATGGTTGATGAAATGGTAGAGAAGGTGAAAAACATTCAACAACATATCCAGGCAGCCTAGAGTCAGCAAAAGAGTTATGTAGATAACCATAGACGATACCTTGAGTACAAAGTAGGAGACATTGTATTTCTATACATATCACGATGAAAGAAGATAATGAGTCTTGGAAATAAAGGGAAGTTACGTCCCATGTACATCGGACCCTTGGAGATCCTCGATCAAGTTGGAGATGTGGCCTATCTACTAGCACTTCCACCTACCATGTTGAAAGTACATGATGTCTTTCATGTATCCCTCTTATTAAAGTGCATACCAGACCCTTGACATGTACACTCTTCAATGGTGTTACAGTGGGAGGAAGATATTTTGTTTGAGGAGAAGCCAGTGATGGTCTTTGATCATAGAGATGATGTTCTATGCAACAAGAATACTCCTCGGGTCAAGGTACTATGGGAAAACCATATGTACGAAGAGGAAACATGGGAAATGAAGGAAGAAATGAAGGAAAAATACCCTCACCAATTTATGGCATAAAATGTAAAACAAAATTTCGAGGTAAAAACTTCATAAGGAGGGATGAATGAAACGAACCAATGTTTTTCAATAGAAATCACCTTCTTATAAATATGTCATAAAATCACATGAAAACACCATATAATGAACTATTATAATTTTGTCACTTATATATTTTGAAATCCGAAAATATGACATACACGATTGCAATCAGTATGTTATTTGGAGTCCGATATGAAAAACATAATTTTTGGACAATAGTAACCTACCCTTATGAATTGTAACATACCCTTATGAATAATGATATACCATAATTAATAGTAACCTTACCTATGATTATATAAAAAAAATATTCAAGTGAATGTATGATGTACCTATATTTTAGAATAAGTAAATGAATGTTTCAAAACTGTTTTTATATAAATTATGAGTATAATTAAATATTAAATTCATCTTATTCAGAAACATAGTTTTGAAAAATGGACTTGATTTTTGGATTCTACACTTTTAAAATTTGTTAACATGATTTTATGATATTTTTCTGAAATACTTGAATTTTTAGTGAATAGTGAAATACATTAATTCACCATATAAATAAACTATAGTAAAAATACACTGTTATTGACATCACAAGTAATGTAAGAACCCAAATCTCTAACTCACATGCATTTATTACTACTCATTTTTATGAAATACTTACTATTCCTTGTATTGTGAGGAAATATTAAATTAACAATTATAATATTATGAAAACCCTCTTATCATCCACTAAAAAACATCCCCTCACTCCCTCTTATCTTCACTACTCTCAAGCCTCGTGCCTTGCCAATATTCTGCACAAATATCTCTCCATTCTCCTCCCCCACATCCAAAATCCCCTCACATCTTCAAAATACCAAAAAATATCCCCTTAAGAGGTTATAAATGGTGGAAGTCTCAAGTGGTAAATTCCTCTGTCCAAATCCATCATTTATTTTAAGTTATTTTTTTTGTTTGTTTTCTCACCTCATTTCACACAAATAGAATGATAACTCCTGTAACATACATGTACTGGAATGTTCTTATACTAATGAGATATTTCATTATCTTCTCTCCATTCCCCACATTTTATTGGAAAGAAATGAAAGCACCGTTTGAGATGTTCTTATTTAGCACTTTCAAGGGAAATAATTTATAAATTTCTATTATTATATTTAATTATTATCATGAAACCATTGGGGTTATGGTTGATCCAGATTATTATCTTTGTAATATATCATATTTTTTGTTCTGTAAAACATTTCTAAAAATTTTAATAAGTTATAAAGAAAAACATGTTCATTGTAATCAAACCCGCCGATTAACAAAAACGGTCATCGCTATGGTTTTATACAAAAATTCAACATCACTGTAAGTTACCAAATTGAATTTAAAACCATGAAATCTTCTGGATGTTCACTAATAGAATATAACTTCAATTCTGGGAAACCACATTCATATTACATTTTTATCCTAAAATGAATATAAGCGAACCTGTCATTAAAACAAAGTAATCAAACGAGCCTGAACAATGAAATTGAACATCATAACAAGTAAAATATATTATAAATGAACATAAAATGATTATAATAAACCAATTAAATATATAAAATGTTCTAAAATTATTAATTACTAAACCTAATTTGTTTATTCAGGTCTTTAATAACTATTATAGAACACCAACAGATTCAAGGTTAGGGATCCTCTTCTTTCCATTGTTAGAATCCAGATTGTCCTATATGATATGCCATTTCTTGTGTAATCCCAAATTATGGGGTGTGTTTTATCACCTCCCACATAATTTAATCATGATTTATATGTGATGAGATATCCATTTTATCTCTCATCAATCCCTCTTGGGTACTCCTCACACCATGCCAATTAACTGTAACGAATTCTACCCGAACTCTTTTTGTTCATTCAGGTTGCCTTACCTTTCTGTATATCCACAAGGAGTTATATTATCTATTTATGTAGATGATATAAATTATGTTTAGTTTTAAAAAATTCATTTATGAATACCCCTTCATCATTCTCTTTTAGGGATATAATTTTTTTTTAAATATTTCATCTTTAGAACTTTCCGATAAGAAGAACAGTTTTAAGGGAACTTCCCAAATTTTTAACAAATTTCAAGTGCACTATATCCTATTTTTTATGCCACAATTGTATTTATAAAATCATGATTTTATTTATTAAAACATTATTGGTTCAATTATGGTTTTATATAAAACATTATCCTCTTATCTATTTACAAAGATCTATTATATTTTCCTTTAAACTGTGCGAAAATGATTTAATGATAATGTTTCTCAAATACATTTCATATATGTTGTCACTTCTGTTTGACACCAATTACTATTTTATATTCCTATATTTACCCCAAAAAAAATCCATGTCTATTCTAATCCCTTTCATTGACACTTTCATGATACGCTCCTTGGTTATGCTTTATATCTTGATTGTGGTACCCAATTATTTCCATGGGTACACTTATGCATATGTATGGTTGATTATGTATGATTATTTATGTGGAAATAATATTCATGAAAATAAGGATATGTTTGCACCTAGTTGTCAGACTAATTCATTGGGTAATGGTAAGTCTCATGAGAAGTGTTTGGAAGTGGGATTGGCAGTTAGCCTTGACGAGTACTAAATTGAGCTACGGGATTGGCGGTTAGCCTTGTCCCATACAAAAATAGGGAAAGATATTGACAGTTAGCCTTGACCCATACTATATAATTGGTTTATGATCCTTACAAATTTATATGATTCTATATTTATATGATTCCATCCTTATGTGATATGATTTTATATGTTATGTTCTTTTTATATCATTTTTCCATGCCTCCTAACTCACATGCTTAAGATGTATCCCTATGTTCATTCGCTTTCTGGACATTTTAGATCATCTCATGTTCATATGTTTCCTATGGTACCCTAAGTAGATGCAAGGTATCAAAAGAAGTTAGGATCTCTTTATATTTATTAAATAAAGTAGTGTTTTTTGGCCACATGTTTTTTGTTTTATATACCTAGTCGTCCAAGACACTAGACTTAACGATCCTTATCTTTTACTTTGATGTATAATTATTCTTAAAATTATGTAATGTTATATGGAAAAGGCTTGATTCACTATAAATATATTATTTAACATTCTTACTTTCTTTCTTTATTGAATATTGAATCAACTTTCATGAATACATACGACCAACCATCTACAGGAACCATGTATTTATTTTTCTACCGTTAAAATTTATTGATTACTTTAAATACCTGTATTATAAATATATATTATATTTATATTATTGTAAAAATTATTTAGATGATGGATCCATGATCAGATAAAGAGGGAGAAAAAAATAAGAAATCACAGTATACTCAAAAAATAAAGTAGTTTTTGACTAAAAAACCACCTTAACATGGAATTTTTAAAAATTATGTAATAAAAGGTCATATGTAAATCATATATGGTATAATATATATAAATAATTCTATAATAGATATAAAATAAAATTATATTTTTTATCAATTATTGTTGAATATGTATGAAGGAACTCCAGACTTAGGTTAAGGGTTTTTTGCCTCAATTTTCCTTCATTTAGATACATGTTATGTTATGCACATATCTTCATTTATGAGGAGTATATAAAATCCCATTGACAAGTGATGTCATTAATTTATTTGATATAATTTTATTGTATGTTTTATTTTATGTTATTATTTTATTGGGATTACAATTCTAGGTTACCAATAAGGTGTTGGTTTTATGTTACAATATCATCATTTATCAGGATTGCTCGAGATTCTACATCCAATAATGAGATATTATGATATATATTTCATGAAACCCATGAATTGTACTATCCAATACTTATTTCTAGATAATAACTTTTTTACAATATTTTTCTCCCTTTATGCACTCAAGAGTTCGGAATGACATTGTTATGAAAAATTCTCTATATTCCTATATTAGGATGAAAACCACTTTTCTTCCAAATCATTGTTTTTAAAAAATGTTTCCAAACAAATATTTATAAAAAATAGAAAATTATTTATTAAATAAAATTTAACACTAATTTATTTTTATAAAAATTTATTGAATGTAATATTCTTGTCACTTTGAAAACATGTCTCATTTAGGTTTTACCAAAAACATTGAAAAAATATTTGTTTAAATGTGTACATCACGAATGGAAATTTCCCAATAAAATGGACATTATTTACTCTGAATATTATTTTATATGTTTTAAATGTTATTTCCCAAGATAATTATTTCCAAAATAGTTTATTTATTTTCATTTACAGAAAATGTGATTTCAAAATAGTTGACATTTTCCCCATGATACGATTCATTTGTTTTTTATTTCAAAATGATATTCAATATATGATGAAATCATTTTATTTTAATTTCGAATTAATAGATATATGATCCAAGGATACAATTATTATTATTTATATAGACAATTAATGTTTTTTAGGAGATGATTTATAAAAAATGTGATTTTCATCCATGTGTTATACCATGATAAAACTCTTATGAACCCCACTTTTTCTAACATGGGTTATGGTTTGATGAAATGATGAAATGATTATGAGAAAAACTTCTCTTTTATAGGTTATGTAATGATGAAATTTTTATGAAACCCCTTTCATTTCATGGTTTTTGATTTGTTTAATGGTTTATGATCATTTTACAAACATGTGTTTGATTTTAATTATGTGATAGGTGGGACTTATATACCCATATAATTCATTGGGTAAATGTTGATATATTTTGATGCCAATTTGATTAGAATGAGTACTGAACGGAATTTAGAAAGTAATTCTATCAACTATGATATTATTTTGATTGAACTTTAATTATACGATGGATCAGAGAGTGAAACCAATCAATTATGATTGTCATGGAAATGATACTTGAATTACTACAAAAATTATTTTCTATTATTATGTGTTTGCATCAAATATATTTTTTAGGATAATTTTATTCTATCATGCTTCATTAAAACTAATTTCATTATGATTCCTGCCTTATGAAGATTGAATATTTATTCAAAAGATCATGTTCATGATCTTTGATATTTTGGTAATGGTTTTCAAGTGATATTCTCATGTTTTCGTAGTCCTATTCACATGAAATATTGATATCTCCTTTTTGAACCTACCAAGCAAATGAACTCACCATTTATTATGTTTCCATTCCATATGTTATTATGAACTGTATTATATGTAATTTTTTTAGTGATGATTCTAGTTATGTAATACATAGTTGGAGATGATGTATCTCACTTATGGACTAGTTTTTTATGTTTCCATGATTAAAAAGTAACTATCCATTTATGATCATTATGTGTGTATTTTTTTATATAAATGAATAATCATCTAAAAAGGGATTAATTTTAATGATACGATTGGTTATTTACATAAATAATATCCATTATACTCAGATTAGAATATCAATGTTTCGCTTTCAACTATGACTCAAGGACTAATTTTTTAATTGATTTATGTTGGTGAGGTATATTAAGAAGACTTTTTTGACCACCATTGGTTCGTCTCAGGTGAGGATGAAAACCAATAGAAGAATTTATTTCATAAATTTTAGTGGCAGCCCATGTGGAAATATATGGGGTGCATATCAAATTTGGAGAAAAATAGATAGTTGGAGAAACTCAAGAACTTCATCATCTTCATACACAATTAGGAATAGTACTAGGTCTCATTGGTAGATAGTGATATGTGTGGATCTATGTGTAATTTGTTAGAATTATAACATAGTGATCAAAAAGTGGAAAATGTTGTATGGGTCAACATTCAAAGGGAGTTATAAGTGGAGTTCTGATCATAAACCATGATGGAAGTAAATAGGTGGGATATTATATCACGTTATTAGGGATGTATGTCTATGTTGGAGTTTGAGAACATATTCGGGGATATTTTTTCCTACTACAACTTTTAATCAACGTGGAGTCTCATGTGTGTAATTTTGAAGAGGCACACCATATTTCTATCAATTGTGAAGTTAAAAAATTTAAATTAACAACATAAAAGGAGGATTATAAGAGGCAATAGATGATTGATCATATTCACTCCTGGGAAAAATTAATTTTAGGTGGGAACTAGAAGGGTTATCCGAGTAGAAGAGTTGTTTGTAGTAGGAGCTAGACATTGTGCCTTAATGGTTTGGAGCTGTGGGGAGTCAACCTTAATAGATTTATTTATATCCTTCTTGGTACATCTATTTATATCCATTTTTATAGTTATTTTGGATATTCTTTGTCATTTGTTTGTGTAACACCCCAAACTTCTACGGTACGATTCTCTTTGAATAATGTGATAGCGTGTGTTGTACGCAACACCGAGTTCTAACACACCATAACCAATCAAACTAGCCGTTGTGAATAGTAATAACTATTTTTTGAAATTATATATTTTTTATGGACTTCATTTTTGGATTCGTAATATCGAATTTAGCCTAAGGTGAAATTTTGGTACTTTTCAGATAAATTTAATATTATGATGAATAGTGAAAATTACTAAATTTTAATTAAAAACAACTTTTTTAATCAAAATAATTAATAGTGATAAATTATTAATTTGAGTGGTTTTAAAGTATATTTAGAATATATTTTTACCATTTAATATAATGTTGGTCATTGGACATAATTTTACAATTAAACCGGACATAAACAAGTGTCAATCTTTTGATAGTTATTATCTCTGAAAAACACTCTTTGTTTTAACAACGGGAATTAATTTTAAATTAATTTCTGCCACTTCTGTGTTTTGAATTTGGAAAAATGTATTCCATATTTGGAATCAAAATGTTCAAATTGTGTAAATAGGTAACTTTTATTTTTATACATTTTGAATAATTACTTCAGTAAATATTTTATTTACCTTGGTTAAGGGTAAATCCGGTAAATAAGGGTTACAAAATAACATAATAATAATACTAAATTACCCTAAAACGTGTCCTAGACTTGTTGGTTGATACATGTTCTACCATATGCATCTTTTGGGCGATTTTGGGACCCCATGGTTCCACTTGTAGGTGATAGGGACACTTTATTTTAATTAAGTTAAAATGAATACAAAAATGACACAAGCATATATCTTTTAGAAAAAAAAATTTTACATAGGGTTATATATGTTGTATTTTCAACTACAAATATTCATTAGAAAGATAAAAATATTTCCTACATAATTATATTTTATTTATAAATTTTAGAGATTACATAATATAAGTTATTTATGACACAATGATGATGTAGTAATTAGCATAATAGTGAAAATTTAAAATAATTGATATTATAAATATCCAAATAAATATAATTTGAGACTTTTAATGAATTAAAATAATTTTACTGGATAATATGACATATTATTATTTATTTAATTAACTTTGTTTGAAGTAATAATTCTGTTATGAGTTTCACAAAAATCAACTATTGAATAGTGTCAAAATTGGCATAAAACATTTTTTAAAACAAGTATTATATTATTAATTGATATTAAATTCCTAAAAATATATGGTTTGTCCAAGAGACTTATATCATGATAGGTATATCATTAATGGACAACTTGGGGGTATCCTGGATGTATATTGTAATTTTATTAACCATATAATATAAAAATACAAAGAGACATTGTAAAAATGAAACTAATTAACTTAGAGTTAATACTTAAAGATAAGGTTAATATAGTAACCAAAACATGTATAAATTATATTGGTTGAATGTTTTTCGACCTATCACCACCTTAAAAATTAAATAATCTACTTTGGATCCATTAGAATCCGAATATGAATTTATTATAAATTAATATTTCTAGCTTTTCCAAAGGTGCCCCTCACCCTTCTTATAAAAGGGCACTCCTCATTCTCATTTCTTCACACCTTCAAAGCCTTTTGGTTTGGCCAAAATCTGCCCCAATACTCTCCCAACTTCCCTAAATACAACCTAGAGGCCTTATTTTGATCATAAATCCAGCCTAAGGATCCATTTTGATCAAATCAAAAGGAAGAACCCGAAGAAGAGGTAATGTTTTCACCACCCCTTTTCAGGTTCCTTTCTTCTTCCACTTCTTCCTTTGTTATTACCATTATAAAACAATAACTCCAGTATCATATATATACTTTGATGTTATTATAAATATGGTACAACCATATTCAGTATTCTATCCACCCTTTTAATAACATGTCACCATACGTGCGTACGTACGGCTTACTGTCTCCATGTCATGGTGTAATTGTTATTCAATATATTATTATTTGGATGGGTATAATAATTATGTGTAACTCATGTAAATAATAAATATAACATTTTAATGATTCTTTATATATGATATACCATCCATTTATATATTATTTTAATATCAAAAGATTGATATTGTCACTCGTGCATACGTACGGACTACCGTCTCCTCAAATGCGATGAGATTCATTCTCCATCGTATCCATTCAAGTATAATTATCATTTGATGATTTAAAAATAATGTACAAGGACTTGATATAATTCTGGATATGAATAATATACAATCTATCCATGAAAAACATGGCTTATGTAACAAAACATATAAAAGAAAATGAGTAAGTTAACACCCGAAACGACGATAATACTAAGATATTATTAACAAAGCAATGTTAAAAGATCATATCTGATATCATATGAATGTATATGATTCTTGTATAATTTAATAACAATTATTTCACTATTATACAGGAGGTTAACCTACCCCCAACCAAGGAAAATTACAAGGTAAGGGTTATTTCACAATCTCTTCATTATCCAAGGTTGTTTATACGTAATAATCTATTGGGATATCTTTATCATCCACATCCAAGTTTCTTAAAAATGAATTTCAAAACATTTTTACTATTTACTATAATATGGGTTAATGTCATTTATACCCTTTTTTGACTTTTTATAAGAGGTTTATAAAGAAATCTTTTCGTCGTTTTCCAAACAAGGTTCTTTTTAACCTTTTTGACAAAATTAAGGTAAGAAAGGTTTTTTTAACTTATACGGCGGGTGAAGCTATTTTCCGCCGTTATAAAATCATCGAAGCTTCTCTTAAAAGCTTATAAGAATATTTTCAAAGAATATTTTTTATTTCATAAATGTAATACTCTGAAATTATTTCAAAATAGAAATAGATATTTCTCTAAAAAGAGTTTTGATTTCATCTATGTCAACATCCTTTGATGGATTTTACGCTTATTTGAAGTTGATTTATTATGATACAAAACTTCTATATTGTATTGAAGGTTTTCTGATATGTTTGACTGTGGATGTGCTATTTTTATACCGTTCATAGTTTATGGTGAAATTATTGACATTTCGTATGATAGTTTTAATACGAATGTTTATGTTATGTTTAAACCTTTTCATATGGGAATGAATTGGACTTAATATGTCACGGGTGGAGCCCGCTTTAGCTCCTCGATGCATCGGTAGGTCTCAGGAAACAAACTAGTGTCTTGGCACAACGCCTTGACAAAATCTTATTTGTTGTCTTGGCACGAGGCCTTGGCTATGTGGTTATGATAGTCTGGCATTATGCATTCCATCATTATGAAAGTGGTTATTGATATTGCATGTGATTATTTGATTAGTAGAATATCCATGTGAATTAGTAAATGGAAATATTTCATTTTATTTTTTCCATACTATGTTGATGTTCATGTTTAAAAGGATTTTGTTTTAGTTATACATTGCCTTAAATTTTTTTCTTATTTATGAAATTTTCTGCTATATTGTTATCCTTACTAGGAATTTGAGCTCACCCCTTTTCTATGTTTTATTTTTCCCAGGAAGTGAAGCAGTAAATTATGAATGACCTATAGGGATATTATGGGGGGATATGAGTGTGGAATATGAAGACAATATGTTGATGTAGTAGGTTTTCACTTTATGATGTAATGTAAGACTTATGAATATATCTAGTGTTTCCAAGGCTACTAAACCAATCGGTCTTTCGATATTTGATCCTTCTTGTGATCATGACAATGTTATGTAATAATGCACCAACTCTAGGTAACTGGGGTCGGGCGTTATAGTTGGTATCAGAGGAATTTTAGTACAAACCTTGGAAGCTAGATTTTGATAAACTCTGATTAGAGCACATACACCTAAGATGAACTTTGAGGATTGGTATAAAAGAACTTCCTAGAATTTTGGTATTGTAGAGATTTTGTGAGTTTTCCAAGCAATACATCCCTATCTAGATACGAGCTGGTAAAGGCGGCTCTGGCAAAGATGTACCTAGAGGTAAAACCTGAAAACACTGCTTTGAGCTAGACTCGAACGGGAACTGGTGCACGACAACAGGCCTTGCTGCACTCTTGGTTACGACACTCCCAGGGGATATGCTTAGGATAACTCTCATTTTATTTACAAATCATTATGAAGGGTTTATGAGTATATAATTCCTCAAAGAAAACATTCTTATCATTGTGGATTATATCCATAAATAGTTCAATTTATGTTAAGTGTTTTATAAATATGAGATTATGTATTTTGATTCATAAACTGATCTAGTTTATGCCATTGTTTAGAAATGGTGCCTAGTGGAAGAAATGGAAACCATATCAATGCACACACTCAATGTAGGGATTTCCCTCCTGCTCAAGATAATTATAGTGGAGTTGGTGATGCAACTGGTGCAGATCAGCTAATCACCATACTGGGACAACTCACTCAAGTTATGAATAATAACCTTACCCGTATAGAGCACCCTAATCTGCAGCATGGAGGATCAATGTTAGATCGATTCATGTGAAAAAAACCACCAATGTTCAATGGGAGTACAAATCCCTTAGTAGCTGAGCAATGGACAAATTCTCTAGAGAAAATATTTCAGGCTTTGGGGAGTAGTGAAAGGGAAAAAGTTATCATGGCAGTTTACCACCTCACTGGAGATGCTAATCAATGGTGGTCATTGATTCAAAACACTATGGAAGATTATGAAGTTTAAAATATGGAATGGAGGGAGTTCAAAGATCTGTTTTTAGAAAAATACTTTCATCACGACCATCGAGCAGATATGGAAAGTCAATTTCTGAGTCTGAGACAGAAGGAGGATGAGAATGTCGCAAAGTATGAGGATAAAATTACAAGGTTAGCAAGGTATGCTGGAGATTATATATGTAACCCAAGATGTAATATTGATCGTTTCTTTTATGGGTTAAAACCATTTCTCCGTCGAGCATTAGTCTCACAATCCTTTTCATCATACAAATACATTGTCTCATGTGCTATCAAGACCTAAAATGAATTCTCTAAGTCTTATGACTTTAAAGCAAAGCAAGAGAAGAAGAGACATGCTGATCAATATGGGAATGTAAATAAGGGGAAGAAGGGAAAGGTTGAATATCCATCTTCTGGTAAATGTGATAAGAAACACCCCAATACTTGCTTGAAGGGAAGATGAGTCTGTTACAAGTGTGGTGGAAAAGGACACCAAGCTCGTGATTGCAATGGGAAGAAGGAATATTCCAATGTTCAGTGCTACAATTGCAGGGAGATGAGGCATTATAAAAATGAATATCCTAAGCGTTAGTGTAACATACCTCAGAAAAGGCCAAGGAATCAAGGCCAAGCTTATGTTATCACTATTGCTGAGGTAGAAGCTCCGAAAGATGTGGTGGTAGGTAATTAAATGGTTTTCTCAAGTTTAGCAAATGCATTATTTGATTTTGGATCATCGCATTGTTTCATATCTTCCCAGTTTTCTATGAAAATTAGATATTTCCAATTTGATTTAACAAGGGAGTTGTCAGTTAAAACTCCTAAGGGATGTATCATTTCAACAATATTTTGTCAGTCAGTCCCCATTAGAGCACATGAATGTTCTTTATCTGCTGATCTAATCATCATACCTATGATTGAGTCTGATATAATCCTCGGTATGGATTGGCTTTCGTACTATGATGCGAAGATTTATTGTAAGAGGAACGAGGTTACGATTTTTGATGATGATAATAAGGAACACCTTATCTTTAGATCAGAATCGTCACCACCTAATTCTTATCTAGATCCACCCCCAGTAGCTCAACTAAATTCAATTATTGGGGAGGAAGAGAATGAAATAACTATGGATGAGGAAAGGAATGTTCAAATAGAGGATTAACCTATTGTGAAAGAATTTGTAGATTTATTTCTGGAAGATTTACCTGGACATCCTCCAGAACGAGAAGTTGAGTTTTCCATTGATTTAATTCCAGGATCAAGGCCTATATCGAAGACCCCTTATAGAATGGCCAATGTAGAATTAGTCGAAATAAAGAAACAACTAGAGGAATTGAGTAATAAAGGATTTATTCTCCCTAGTGTTTTTCCATGGGTAGCCCCTATTCATTTTGTTAAAAAGAAAGATGGATCTATGAGGTTATGTATTGACTACAGGGAGATCAATGCTATAACGATAAAGAACATGTATCCCCTACCTCGCATTGATGATTTATTTGACCAACTGCATTGAGCTCAATACTTTTCAAAGATTGACCTTCGATATGGATACCATCAGTTGTGTGTGAAGAAGGAAGACATTCCGAAGACAGCATTTCGAACCAGGTACGAGCATTATGAGTTTACAGTAATGCCTTTTGGATTGACTAATGCACCCTCTATATTCATGGATCTGATTAATAGAGTTTTCAAGGAATATCTCGATGAATTTTTAGTTGTATTTATTGATTATATCTTGGTATACTCAAAAAGCTATGAAGACCATGAAAATCACTTGCGCATTATCTTGAAGACTTTGAGAAGACATGAATTATATGGGAAGTTTAGCATGTGTGAATTCTGGCTTCAAGAGATTTCTTTTCTTGGCCATATTGTCTCTAAAGATGGAATCTCTGTTGATCCTTCTAAGACCAAGGCAATCCAAGAATGGCCAGCACCAACGAGTATAACTGAGGCACGTAGTTTTATTGGTTTGGCAGGTTATTATCAACGTTTCGTCCAGAATTTTGCACGATTGGCTAACCCATTAACGAAGCTCACACGTAAAGGGGTTAAATTTTTTTTGGAAAAAAGTGTGTGAAGAATGTTTCGAAGAACTAAAGAGAAGATTAGTCAATTCTCCTATATTGGCTCTACCATCGGGGAATGATGGGTTCGTTATTTATAATGATGCATAAAAGAAAGGACTTGGTTGTGTCCTTATGCAGAATGATAGAGTTATTGCCTATGCATCACGACAGTTGAAAATTAATGAACAAAACTATCCTACTCATGATCTCGAGTTAGCAGCTATGATCTTTTCTTTGAAGATATTGAGGCACTACCTCTATGGTGAAAAATTTTAGATTTATACTAATCACAAGAGTTTGGAGTATATTTTCTCACAAAAATAACTCAACATGAGGCAAAAGAGATGGCTTGAATTACTCAAGGATTATGATTGCACGATACACTACCAACCGAGGAAGGAAAACAAGGTGGAAGATGCTTTAAGAAGAAAAGATCATGGAGTTTTGAACAATATGAGAATTTAAAGGGATCCAATTTTCATGCATCTAGTGAAGATGGACATGGGAATAACCAGGGAAGGAGAAACATCAATGCTTTTTCAAATGGTTGCCAAACCATCTTTACTAGAAAGGATTAAGAGTTCTCAGACTAATGATGGAGAATTTCAAAAGAAGATTAAAGCTGTGAATGATGGGAGATTGAGAAATTTTGTGTATGAAAATGGAATTTTGTAATTCGGGAAGAGGCTTTGTGTTCCCGATATACCTGAAATAAAAATGGAATTGTTGGATGATGCTCATAGTTCCAATTTCTCTATACACCCTGAGAGCACCAAAATGTATAGAGATTTGAAGGAACATTTTTGGTGGGACAATATGAAGAGGGAGATTGCTGATTTTGTGTTAAGATGTATGGTTTGTCAACAAGTGAAACCTGGAAGGCAACACCCTGGAGGAGTCATGCAACCTCTTCCCATACAGGAGTGGAAATGGGACAATATTATGATGGAATTTGTCATGGGGCTACCAAAGACTCCTAGAAGGAATGATGTAATATGGGTTATTGTTGATCGTCTTACCAAGTTAGCACATTTTCTTGCTATAAGAGAAGATCTACCACTGGAACGTCTAGCAAGACTATATATTAATGAAGTTATGAGACTTCATGGAGTACCCCTATCGATTGTTTCTGATCATGATCCCTGTTTTACTTAAAGATTCTGGAAGAGTATTAAAAAATCCCTAGATATTGAACTTCATTTGAGCACTGCCTACCACCCTCAGAAGATGGACAATCAGAAGGAACTATTCAAACCATAGAAGACATGTTGAGATCCTGCTCACTTGACTTTCGGGGTATGCGGGATCAGTATTTACCTCTGGTGGAATTTTCCTATAACAATATCTTCCATTCGAGTATTCAGTTGCCACCATATAAAGCGTTATACGAAAAGAGATGTCGCACACCAACCTGTTGGGATGTCGTTGGTGAAAGAAAACTTGTAGGTCCAGAACTGGTGGAGGAAACGATGGAAAAGGTGAAGGTAATCCAAAATCACATCAAAGCAGCTCAAAGTAGGCAGAAGAGCTATGCCGATAATCAAAGGAAGGATTTGGAATTCCAAGTCGGTGATCATGTATTCAGGAAGGTATCTCCATGGAAGGGAGTCATAAGTTTTGGTAAGAAAGGTAAATTGAGTCCCAGGTACATTGGACCTTTCGAAATTCTAGAACCAATTGGGGCTGTAGCTTACTGATTGGCAATGCCGCCAAGTCTCTACAAAGTTCACGATGTGTTCCACGTATCTCTGTTGAGGAAATACATGCCTGACCTAACGCATGTACTCACCTATGAGGAGTTAGAACTGGAACCCTATCTTTCTTATTGTGAAGAGCCCGTCAGGATTCTTGATACGAGAGAACAAGTACTGAGAAACCGGACGACGCGTCTGGTAAAAGTTTTGTGGAGAAACCATAAGATGGAAGAGGCAACATGGGAACCTGAGGAACTTTTGATGAATAACCACCCGAGTCTTTTCATGTGATAAGTATTCTAGAAATTTCGAGGACGAAATTATTTGAAGGAGGTGAGAATGTAACACCCCAAGCTTCTACAGTACGCTTCTCTTTGAATAATGTGATAGCGTGTGTTGTACACAACACCGAGTTCTAACAGACCATAACCAATCAAAATAGCTGTTTTGAATAGTAATACCAACATTTTGAAAATATATATATTTTATGGACTTCATTTTTGGATTCGGAATATCGAATTTACCCTAAGGTGAAATTTTGGTACTTTAGGATAACTTTAATATTTTGATGAATAGTGAAAATTACTAAATTTTAATTAAAAGAAACTTTTTTAATCAAAATAATTAATAGTGATAAATTATGAATTTGAGTGGTTTTAAAGTATATTTAGAATATATTTTTACCATTTAATATAATTTTAGTCATTGGACATAATTTTACAATTAAACCGGACATAAACAAGTGTCAATCTTTTGATAGTTATTATCTCTTAAAAACACGCTTTTTGTTTTAACAACGGGAATTAATTTTAAATTAATTTCTACCACTTCTGTGTTTTGAATTTCGAAAAATGGATTCCATATTTGGAATAAATATTTTCAAATTGTGTAAATAGGTAACTTTTATTTTTAGACATTTTGAATAATTAATTCGGTAAATATTTTATGTACCATTGTTAAGGGTAAATACGGTAAATAAGGGTTAAAAAATAATTTTATAATAAACCTAAATTACCCTAAAACGGGTCCTAGACTTTTTGGTTGATACATGTTCGACCATAATAATCTTTTGGTCGATTTTGGGACCCCATGGTGCCACTTTTAGGTGATAGGTACAATTTATTTTAATTAAGTTAAAATGAATACAAAAATGACACAAGCATATATCCTTTAGAAAAACAATTTTTACATAAGGTTATATATGTTGGATTTTCGACTATAAATATTAATTAGAAAGGTAAAACGATTTCCTACATAATTATATTTTATTTATAATTTTTAGAGATTACATAATTTAAGTTATATATGACACAATGATGATGCAGTAATTACCATAATAGTGAAAATTTAAACTAATTGATATTATAAATACCCAAATAAATATAATTTTAGACTTTTAATGAATTACAATAATTTTATAGGATAGTATGACATATTAGGATTGATTTAATTAACTTTTTTAGAAGTAATAATTCTTTTATGAGTTTCACAAAAATCAACTATTGAATAGTGTCAAAATTGACATAAAAGAGTTTTTAAAAGAAAGTATTATATTATTAATTGATATTAAATTCCCAAAAATCTTAGGTTCGGCCAAGAAACTTATATCATGATAGGTGTATCATTAATGGACCACATGGGGGTCTCTTGTATGTATATGGTATGTTTAGTAACCATATAATATAAACATACAAAGAGACATTGTAAAAGTGAAACTAATTAACTTAGAGTTAATACTTAATGATAAGGTTTATATAGTAACCCAAACTTGTCTAAATTATATTGGATGAATGGTTTTCGACCAATACCCACCTTAAAATTTAAATAATACACTTTGGAGCCATTAGAAACCGAATATGAATTTATTATAAATTAATATTTCTATTTTTTCCAAAGGTGCCCCTCACCCCTCTTATAAAAGAGAACTCCTCCTTCTCATTTCTTCACACCTTAAAATCCTTTTGGTTCGGCCAAACTCTGCCCAAATACTCTACAAACTTCCCTCACTACAACCTAGATGCATTAGTATCATCAGGAAGCCAACCTAAGTAGCCCTTTTGATCAAATCAAAAGGAAGAACCCAAAGAAGAGGTAATGTTTTCACCACCCCTTTTCAAGTTCCTTTCGTCTTCCACTTTTTCTTCATTTGTTATTACCATTCTAAAATAATAAATCCAGTATCATATATATACTGTGATGTTATTATAAATATGGTACAACCATATTCATTATTAAATCCACCCTTTGAATAACATGTCACCATACGTGCGTACGTACGACTTACCGTCTCCACGTCGTAGTGTAAATGTTATTCAATATATTATTATTTGGATGGGTATAATAATGATGTGTAACTCATGTAAATAATAAATATAACATGTTAATTATTCTGTATATATGATATACCATCCATTTATATATTATTTTAATATCAAAAGAATGATATTGTCGCTCGTGCGTACGTACGGACTACCATCTCCACGAACGCGATGAAATTCATTCTCCATCGTATCCATTCAAGTATAATTATCATTTGATGATTTAAAAATAATGTTTAAGGACTTGATATAATTTTGGATATGAATAATATACATCCTATCCATGAAAAACATGGCTTATTTAACAAAACATATAAAAGAAAATGAGTAAGTTAACACCCGAAACGACGATAATACTAAGATATTATTAACAAAGAAATGTTAAAAGATCATATATGATATCATATGAATGTATATGATTCTTTTATAATTTAATAATTATTATTTCACTATTATACATGAGGTTAACCTACCCCCAACCAAGGAAATGTACAAGGTAAGGGTTATTTCACAATCTCTTCATTTTCCAAGGTTGTTTATACGTAATAATCTACTGGGATCTCTTTATCATCCACATCCATGTTTCTTAAATATGAACTTCAAAACATTTTTACTATTTACTAGAATATGGGTTAAAGTCATTTATATACTTTTTTGACTTTTTATAAGAGGTTTATAAAGGAATCTTTCCGTCGTTTTCAAAACAAGGTGCTTTTTTACCTTTTCGACAAAATTAAGGTAAGAATGTTTTTTTAACTTATACAGCGGGTGTGGCTATTTTCCGCCGTTATAAAATAGTTGAAGCTTCCCTTTCAAGATCATAAGAATATTTTCAAAGAAAATGTTTTATTTCATAAATATAATACTCTTAAATAATTTCAAAATAGAAAGAGATATTTCTCTAAAAAGAGTTTTGATTTCATCTATGTCAACATCCTTTGAAGGATTTTATGCTTATTGGAAGTTGATTTATTATTATACAAAACTTCTATATTGTATTGAAGGTTTTGTGATATGTTTGACTGTGGATGTGCTATTTTTATACCGTTCATATTTTATGGTGAATGTATTCATATTTTGTATGCTAGTTTTAATACAAATGTTTATGTTATGTTTATACCTTTTCATATGGGAATGCATTGGACTTAATATGTGACGGGTGGAGCCCGCTATAGCTTCTCGATGCATCGGTAGGTCTCATGAGACAAACTAGTGTCTTGGAAGAAGGCCTTGAAAAAATCTTATTTGTAGTCTTGGCACGAGGCCTTGGCTATGTGGTTATGATAGTCTGGAATTATGCATTCCATTATTATGAAAGTTGTTATTGATATTGCATGTGATTATTCGATTAGTAGAATATCAATGTGAATAATTAAATGGAATTATTTAATTATATTTTTTCTATACTATGTTGAAGTTCATGTTTAAAATGATTTTGTTTTAGTTATACATTGCCTTAAATGTTTATTCTTATTTATGAAAGTTTCCGCTATATTGTTATCCTTACTGGGAATTTGAGCTCATCCCTTTTCTATGTTTTATTTTTCCCATGAAGTGAAGAAGTAAATTATGAATGACCTGTGGGGATATTATGTGGGGATATGAGTGTGGAATATGGAGACAATATGTTGTCTTAGTAGTTTTTCACTTTATAATGTAATGTAAGACTTATTAATATGTCTAGTGTTTCCAAGGCTACTAAACCAATCTGTCTTTCGAGATTTGATCCTTCTTGTGATCATGCCAATGTTATGTAATAATGCACCGACTCTAGGTAACTGGGGTCGGGGCATTACAGTTTGGGTTACAATCATCATCGGAGAAACTACTCTAGGTTATTGTAGATCAGTATTGTGGAGGTCATTAGTATTACTGTCACCCCCACAGTCGCTAGAGGAGATGAATTTTCAGCCATAGGGAAAGAATGAATATGATCCTCCTAGAAGAGATGGGTCAAGGAGAGGTCATCCTCTGGATTTTCCACATTAAAAGGATCCCTGACCTGAGCATGACCATTGAAATGGTTTTAATCAACATGGTAGGAGATATAAAAATAGATAGTTTCTAAATACAGTGGTTCTGACATCAATGGTTCTAGATATCATTTGATGTATGATTAGGTTATCTGGATTCCTTGTTGATACCTTATTGTATTTTGGAGATTCGATCACTTTCAATTTCCCATTTCAATTCGTTGATCTAGGACTATATGTCGAGAGTTGTTTTCCCCCTACAGTTAGAAACACTATTCAGAGCCCAAAATTACTTTTTTGATGTGTGTCAAGGGTAGAATAATTGTAGGGAGATATCTATCATGTGATTATCAATAATTTATATAGATACCTTTATATAATGTCATTATCAACACCAATAGTTTTACTCAATTCATAATATTATCAACCTCTTCCATATTATTGTAATGTCCCTAGATGTGGATGGTTAACCTGTAATTTTTGTTAGTGAGAATACTTTTTAGTTGGGTTTTAGATGCATAGAGACCTTTCATTCCATAATGGATGAGTTTTATATGAAATTTATAGATAATTGGAGGGTAGAGGATCCTAGGGTATATGAGGAGTTCTTGAATGTTTTTTCCATGGAGGTCATGATAGTTCCCCCTCAATGTGATATTGTGTTTCAGATAGATTTGTAGCTGGGTTATTTTCTGAATTTTATGGCTCAATATCAGATGGAACCTTATGAATTCTATTAATTGAGGATTTAGATATATGATCTATCATAGTGGGGATTGATATTAACAATTTTTTCACCATGATATGCACCAGTGTTAGTTTCCAAGAAGGATGATGATAGTATAAGGTCATGTATATACTACTAGAGTTTGAACTAAGTTATGACCAATAATCTGTGCCCCCTTGAATAGATTCAACTCCTTTTCAACCAAAAGACATGAGAAATTTATTTATCTAATATTGTCATATGGATTGGATATCGCCAGCTAAGGGTGAAGTAGGAGGATACGAGAACACTACCTTTAGATTTAGGTAATAGAAATTTGAGATTGTGGTCATGTGGTTAACTTCAATGAATTATCTAGCTGTGTTCATTAGTCTTATAACCACCATGTTTCATGATTTTCTGGACCAGTTTACAATCATGTTTATTAATGGAATCATGATCTAATCAATGTATTTATAGGAGCATGTATATCATCTCAATTTCATATCATATATCATTTTATTCCACTATTTATATAGAATAATTTTATAGTGTAATTTTTGGACAAGGGAATGCATTTCATTGATCACGTGGTTTAAAAAAATTTTGTACCCAAAAAGTAATCCCATATCAGGGTAGTTGTTTCTTGGGAATAACAGATGAATTGGTAATAGGTCCATGGTTTCCTTAGTCTTTCAGGCTATTAAAATCAGTTCATATTTAATTTCTTGTAGATTACTGCCATATTGACCTCTATAAAAAGGAAGCACTAGAGTTTTATCTGTACTTATCACTATGAAAAAACATTCAACTACCTAAAGGTTAAATTTTTTGGTGATCCATTTCTCTAGTTTCCCTTGGAAGAAGTTATTTTGGAGGAATTTTTGGATGCATTATCCTTTTTAAGGGTAGTTTCTTGATGTAGTATAAAGAATCTATCTCTTATAGGTCTAATAGTTTACACCCCCAGTAGTTTATGTATTCAATGCATGATTTGGAGAATGTAACAGATATTTTTACACTTATATTTTGGTAAAATTACCACATTAATAGTAAATTTAAAGTATTTTCCAATCAGAAGTGGTAAAATTATATCTTTTCATAGTGTGACCATAATTTATGATAGTGTAGGTGGAGAGGGATTTTTTTTTCTGATTATGATTATAATATCTCCAACTAAAAGAGAAGTGGAAATGTCATGGTTGAGGTTCTGGTTAGAACATCATGATGGGATATTTTTTATTAGTCCAGAGCATCTAAGAGGCTAACAGAGGAGTTATGAACACAAAACCTAGATGCAAGGGTGGTTTATGTGATGAGTATTATGATTTTATATAGTGGTTAAATCTTCCCTAGTGTAGTAGGTGGATTAGTCTAAAGGGGGATACTTGGAGAAAGAAGAGATGTGTGATCATGTTATACATGGGGATAGTCTATAAGAATGTTAATATTATAGTCTAAACCAGATGATGTTTCAATGGAATTTTTTTTAATTTTGGTAGTGATACATGAGAGATTCCTTCAATAGATTAATATAACACCATTAGTGGTACACTCAAGAGTATCCAAGTGGTACTAAGTGTTGAGGATGAAGTGATACCATCCTGGGTTGAAATTAATTGTGGAATATTTGTAACTTCATGTATAGTTTACTAGAAGGTGAATGTAGAAATTTTTTTAGAGGGTTTTTATAGTCATTGTATTTCGCCATTTTGAAATGGGATAACATTTTGACAGAATATATCATTGGGTTTCCCTAACCATGGGGAATCTATGATTACATTTTGAAAATTATGGATTAGTTGATAATGTTAGATAACTTTATAGCAGTCAAGGATTCATGGACAATTTATTTTCTGGAAAAGTAGAATGTGGATGAGGATTTGTGTATTAATAGAGTTTTGTGGTCTATTTTATTAGATATAGAAGCTTTTTTACCTTATAAGACAATTGAGTGTTGTAACATACATTTCAAATTTAGGTAAGGCTCAACATAGGCATCCATCCTATGAAAAATATAAAACAGAGTAGACTATTCAGAAATAAGAGGATATGTTTAAGGTGTGCATCTTTGATTGTTGTAGATCATGGTAAAAGAACATTCCTTTGGATGTTTATATTATTAATTATAGTCATCACTATTCCATCTACAGGGCCCCATTTTAGTATTTTTACAATTGACCATGTCATTCCCTATTATGTGGGCCTATTATTGGGGAGTCATCAATTCTTGGTCCTCATGTTGTGAAAATTATAAAATATAATGTTCCGGTTTGTTGTGAGAGGATTAAGGAATGGAATGATAGGAAGAAGTCTTATGGAGATCACTATAGGTGGCCTCTGGAGTTCGAATTTCAACATGGCATGTGAAGGATTGGATGGGGGAGTAATATTTATGATTATTTTATATGAATGTTTATTTTTTGGGGAGACATGGAAAGTAGTATTATTTGTTGGAACTCCTTCCATAACTAGATGGGATCCATAATTTATTTCATAAATCATGTATTCATTGGTATATTCTTGAATCCCCTATCATTGACTAGGGAGGGTTAGAAATCATGGATGGCATGATGTTTTTGGAGTGACCAATAGGGATCCATGATCATTGAGAGATGATACTTCATAGATGGCCCATTGTTTTTGTCGATGTAATGTGGAGGCATTGAAACATGGAGGAATGTATAAGGGGGAATGAAAATCATATTTTCATCCATTACAATGGGATTTATTGAGTTTAGTTATGATTTTTTTAATGGTAATGTGGTGGTTGGATAATTTTTGTTAATGTGATATGCTTTTCCTTGATGAAGCAATGTGTGTTAAAGATTCAATCATATAAAGAATAAAAAATACACTTCACTATAATGTCATGTTGTGTTTATGAAAATTTTAAAAAAAATACAAGAGAGTTTGTGTTCCCAAAAGTAGAAAATATATTGATATGGTTTGTGGGAATCCTACGTTATTGTCTTGTGCTGTGTGGGGGTTGAAAGGGTCATTAATGTGGTTATGTGGATGAGGGGAGGCTTGTGGATTGATTTTATTGTTAGGGTAATTGTTTTAGATATTATGAGATATATGAGAGGTATCTCATGATTTGTTTGATTCAAACCTATATTTGGATTAAGGGATTCAGGTTCATTTTATTCTTGATGGTAAGAATTTTTTTGACTTTTATATGACCCTATGTCCTAGGGTTTCTAAAAATTTTATCATTTTCTAAGGCCTAGTGAAGTCAAGAGTTCATTTTAAGCCATTCCATTGGAATTTTTATTTTTATTTATGAATTTAGTTGTTTCCTTCTTGAGGTCACTATTTTTTTCCTCCAATAGGTTGGAAGGTTATATGATCTGTTGGAATGGTTAGTTTTTTCCTTTTAGTGGTCTCATTTATGTTCATTTGGTAGGTTGGTTTGTAATATTTTCTATTTCCATAGTAACTTGTGTCCTTATTAAATTACTTATTTTTTCATGTGATGCGTTCGATTGTAATTCATTTAGTTTAAATGATCGCTTCATTCCATCTATTGGTCACCTGTTTGTTTACACTGATTGATGAATGGTCATTCTATCGATTAGAAAATTCACTTATTTCCTTCAAGAGGTCACCTATTTGTTCATCCAATCACAAGTTTTTCGTGTGATATATTTTTCCGTACATTCTGTTTAGGACCTAGAGAAATTTCAAAAATTTATTTTTTTCCCCATAATACACCATAAATCCATTAATACAATAGGTTATCATAAATGTGGTCTCAATGATTTAATTATGGGTATTGAAAGGTTATTTTGAAGAATATAATTTTATCAATTAATTTAATTGATGTAGAAGGCTACTAACGAGTCTTTCTTCAAGGAAGTTAATGGAAACAATATTAACGGTTAATTAAAATATTATATATGATCTAAAATCCTAATGGTTTCCTCAAATTAAGTCTAAAACATAGATCCTTGCCTCATTCTTCCATTTCTTTTTCTTTGGACACTCATTTCTAAAGCCTTTCTCTTAGAGTCATGTAACCCTTATTCCTTTAATTGGAGTTCTTCCTATGGTAATTCTATCCTAGGCACACTACCCCTACTTTGGTGTAGAGGATCATGTTATGTTAGATGTTCTAGTCATGGGATATATTATATTAAATATTCCTTTATATACCTGAGTCATAATGCATTTATTCCTCAAGGAAGATGGTATGAACTAGAATATTGATGTTAATGAATTGACCTAATTGGAATTCGAGGGGTAGGATAATTAATCAAATGTTTTAAAATCTTATGATTTGTTACTATTAATATTTTAGTGAAATATTAGATCACTAAGGTCACAGTTTTTTGGGATTTTCTTGTTTTTTATTTTATGTGTCTTATAAATCTAGATTTTGTTTGTGTTTGTTATAACCATTAATAAATGGATAATAACATATATTTTTCTAATAAATTAGATTCCCCTAGATACCCTACTCTGTGTGATAATTCCCTTAATAAGTAATATAATTCTATTGAGAATCCCCTTATTTTAATATGATGTATCATATGAAAAATATGTGATGCGTGGTCATGATGTGTTGTTATGGTATTTAGTGGTTGTTATGGGAAATGGTGGAAATGTGGGGCTCATTTTCATAAGGGGGATGTGTAACGACCTGAAAATTTATTAATGGAAATCCCTCTTGATCTAATTAAATGTCTCTTTATGTAAAATGATTATATGAAATTTCAACTTCTTTGGTTTTATGTTATGAATTGTGACAGTTTCTAATATATATTTTGAATAGTGATCACATGATTAGTATAAATATAGGGCTTTAACAAATCCAATGTACTCAGACAAAGTAAGCGATGACCTCATCCAGTAGACGTTCCCCATACAAAGCACATTTTTCAGATCTCGGAAAGGAGGTGGCGTCATTTGGATTATCTCTTGACCAACAACATGTTGAGATTGAACATTTTAAGCTTGAGAAGAACTGCCTACAAGAGAAGTGGAAGTTGATAGAGATTACCACCCGAGTGATGTTATCCGAGCCACCCCAAGAGTCAGTCACCATCACACAGCACACCCTTCGGTCTTATCCAGGTGTTTTAAGGGGTTATTTAACAAGACCCTATTACTATGGTTATGTACACAATTTTTGTATATAATAATTAATATACTTTCATTTTATTACCTTGTATATAGTTTTTAATCACAAATAGTATTTTTAGATAATATTCAACTAAGAAATCTATTTTCAAAAATTAATGGATTTTTTAAATAAAGTAATATTTTAATAAATTATTATTATTATTATTATTAAATTAATATATATTAAATATAAATTCTCATATAATTTTATGAATGCAATTGTAATTTTTATTAAAGTATTTAAGCCATCTTTTTCAAAACTTGTGAATTTTCGATAAATGTGAGTTTTTATTTTAAAAGTTCAAAATAACATATTTATAAAATTATTTAGATAAAATGAGTATTATTTATAGAATTAGGACGTCGAAATTATCCAATGGTGAATTTTTCATAATTTTCTGATATAGTCAAATTTTTGAGTAAAAATTAAATACTGTTTTAATATATAATGTGTTTTACGACATCATAATGACCAGATAGTGATATAATAGAATACTATAAACATTAATTTCGTCCAATATATGTTTTTCCATTAAAAGTTTTTAATTTTGGTATTGTTTGATTTATTTTATAAATCTTTAGTGGACCCTTTAAGACTTATTAAACATTTTGTCTTTTTATGTTGATTTAATTGGGAGTGTGAGTAACCCCCACATAAGCAACCACATTATTTTAAGAAGTTCGGAATTTGGCCTTATAAAATACGGTTTCCACTTCCATTTGGAAAAAACCATGGGAAAAAACCATCGGTTGGTTTTTGGTTTGGATTAGTTTAATGTGAGGT
Source organism: Viscum album (assembly GCA_963277665.1). NCBI lineage: Eukaryota > Viridiplantae > Streptophyta > Magnoliopsida > Santalales > Viscaceae > Viscum > Viscum album. The sequence goes on from OY728147.1 coordinate 999,529,240, forward strand.
GTCCAAAACCTAAATAATAAAGAATTCCCTCACCTTTCCTATATAATCCCACACAAAATCACACTTCCTCCTCAATCAAAGCCTTTGTAGTTCATCCAACCTCTTCCTTCATCTCTCTAGAATCCTCTCAAATAACCACAAGATTTCACGAAGCCTCTCTCAAGCCTCTCTCAACCTTTGGAAGCACACTTCCATGTAAGGGTTTTTCTTCGTTTCTCATTTTTGTCCAATATTATTTTAATATTTATGCTCTTTTAATTTCAATTATAAATGTTGGAGTAGGGATTCTCACTTCCCACATACTTAAATGTTTATGTTTTAATGATGATTTACCCCTTTCTCTCTCATTAAATTCCTCCCATGTACACCCGTTACTATGCCGAAATTTTGAAAGGAATTTCTCTCTCCTCATTTACATTCATGAAATTCTTTTGTATCAGGAATCTAAATTCCATTAAATTTTATGAAAAATTTATCTATATGACCCCTTACAATCCATGTCATTTATATATTATGAGACACCTATTTCTATCTCATTAACCATTCTTATGAGTTCTTATGTCACGTTGTTACGCTGGAGAAATTGCACCGCATTTTTCCAAGCCAAAGTCATTATGTAGTGAATACCATGCCCATTTCTCTAGAAAGGATATTCACCTTTACGCACATTTACTTATTGTTTAAATAGTTTCATGTATCTATTCCAAATTTGTTTATCATGGAATAAATTATTATGTTGAATGATTCAATGTTTTATGATCCATGTGGCACACTTATGAATGAAATGAAATGTTTACGAAGGGTGTGCTCTGATAGTGCTCCAATGCATTGGGTAAATTATAGTATCATGATACTTAATGTAAAATTGGTGTTGAATCATTATAATTAAAGTGAAATGATGTTTTACTAATTCTTCATGTGCAATGATGGTTTACTCATGCTTCTTGTGCAATGAGCCTGGGATCATGCTAATTCTAGGTAAAGTGTTGTTGCCAAATTTCCATGTTATGATTATCATGATTTATCATGCCTTAATGTTTATACTTATATTATTATCTATTTATATTCCTATTTTCTAACATGTATTTTATTCCTCATGTTATTCCATGATTAATCCTATACTGGGCTTTATTTCTCATCATTTTTTATGCATGTCCTCAGGTAATCCCATGCAATGGTAAGTACGATGTAATGTAGTGGTCATCTAAAGTATGTTTTGAATAAAGTTGTGGTTTTTCATGTTTTAAGTTGTTATGTAATGATACAAACCCCCAAATAAACAAGGAATATCGATCTTTTATGTTGTATCAAATGAAATTTATGTAATAAAATATGTTTAATTGTGAAATAAAAGATCAAAGTTCCATAGTTGGTATCAGAGGATAGGATTAGTTATTTTTTGGATTAGGATTATAAACCACTAGTAAAGCCTTAGATAAAAGACTAATTATAATAAAAACATCCCTATGTTTAGTGATTATTGAGTAAGAGGTTTATCAAGAAAATACATCCTTTTCTGGATACGAGCAGGTAGAGGCGGCTCTAGAACAGATGTATCCAAGGTGTAAAACCTGAAAACACCACATTGAGCTGGACTCGAGTGAGAACTGGTGCATGACAACTTGCCTTGATACACTCTTCGTTACAACTCTCCTGGGGGATATGCTTTCGAAAATTCACAAGTTTAGTATGAACCATTTTTATGGGACATTAAAAATTCCCTAAGTATATATGTTAGAATGTAGATCAAGGATAACATAGACTGAAGCCAACAGATTCATATGTTAAGGAAATAAATGTTATGTATATGTCATCAGTTTTTTTCTTTTATTACCCATTATGTTTTACCCCTAACGTTCAAGTCATTCCATCCAATGGCCGGTAATAGTAGGAGTTGGGCTAAAAACTGATGTAAAGATCAATGTGATGACTGTACTATTGATATTCTCAATCCAATGGGAGAAGGAATCATGAACTTTGTCATGATTACCTCTCAAATAACTCGATATTTGAAAAGAAACATGGGTCTAGAGGACCGTTCTACCCCCCCCCCCCCCTAAGAAAGAACAAGTCACTACCGAGAGCTTCATGAGACAAAGGCCTCCAACTTTTAATGGATCATCTGATCCCTCAATCGTTGAACAATGGATCAAATCAATTGAAAAGATATTCTCCATCCTTCAATGTTCTAAACAAGAAATGGTTATCTTGGCTGCTTATTTAATGGAGGGTGAAAATGATAAATGGTGGACGTTGATCAAAGATACAAATCATGAGGAGGAGATTGAGGCGTTGTAATGGAAGGATTTCCAGAAGATGTTTTTTGATAAATAATTTCATTGCACCCTTCATCTTAAGATGGAAAGGGACTTCCTTTCCCTCTACCAAAAAGATGACGAATCTATCAGAGCGTATGTGGAAAACATTACATGGCTTGCACGATACGCCTCCGGCTTTGTTGTACCCCTGAATGCATGGTTTACCACTTATTTGGTGGGCTGAAACCTAGCCTGTTGAAAGCACTGGAGATCCATGACTTTGACAGCTATGAGGAAATTTTCCGATGTTCCCTGAAGGTCAAAATAGAGATCGAAGGATCTCAGGCGTATCATGGGGATAATAAGAATAATGTGGACTTAAATATTGGTAGTATGATGGATAAATTCAACGATGCTAAGAAGATCCAAAACCCCACTTACCAAAGGTGTGGAAAGAAGCACCCCGGAAATTTTCTGAAGGGGAAGAGGAAATGCTTTAGGTGTGGAGAAGAAGGGCACCTAGCTATTAACTGTCAGCAAGAAAGACCCACGACTGCGATAGAGGAGATGAATTCTCCATTCGAACCTCCAAGCATGGTTCATTGCTACAACTGCAGTGAACCGGGGAATCTCGAAAATCAGTGCCATTGGCCATGAATTTTTGGAAGCAACCGACAACCTCCAAGGTAGTAAGGGAGGTCTTTTTCCATCACTACTGCCGAAGTGAACCCCAAAAATGAAGTGGTGACATGTACTCTAGTTATTCATTCAATAATAACTAACGTGCTTTTTGATTCTAGTTCTATGCATTCTTTTATATCTCAAAAGTTTATTAGAACAATCCCAACACCACCACAAATCCTGGAAGTGAAGATGTTAGTGAGTACATAAAATGGGTCAATCATTGCATCCTATGAATATAACTCCTCCCCTGTCATAATCTATGGATTAAACTTCCCGATGAACCTTGTCATACTCCCACTGGTGGAATTTGATGCGATTATTGGCATGGATTGGAGTTCCTTATATAGATCCAACATAAATTTTCGGGAGAGGGAAATCACCCTCCATGTGGATAATTGACCCCTGATTCTATACAAGTGCAAGGAAGAAGATGAATCTTCTTTAGCTCCATCATCTCAAGCATGGATATTACTACCCTATAGCACGCGTATTTGGATCAGATGATTGAGTCATAGAAAGAAACCATCCTTGAAGACATGCCTATTGAGAGGGAATTCACTGAAGTGTTTCATGAGGAATCGTATGGTCTTCCTCCTAGAAGAGATCATGAATTTGAAATTGATCTTATACCAGGGGCATTCCCAATATCCAAGACTCTGTATAGCATGGTTGTTGTTGATCTTGAAGAGCTGAAGAAACAACTATAAGAGAATCTAGATAAAGGTTTTATATTCCTAAGTGCTTCACCATGGGGTGCACCAGTCCTCTTTATCAAGAAGATGGATGGGTCAATGCGCCTTTGCATCGATTATCATGAGCTCAAAAAAATCATGATAAAGAACAAGTATCCTCTCCCACGAATTGATGACTTGTTCGATTAGCTGTGTGGAGCACAATACTTCACCAAGGTGGATTTGCGGTCAGGATATTGTTAATTTAGGGTGATGAAGGAAGATATCTCCAAGACTACTTTTCATACAAGATACTGGCACTATGAATTCATATTAATGCCTTTTGGACTCACTAATTCTTGAGAAATATTCATGGTCTTGATGAATAGAGTCGTTAGATATTACCTCAACAAATTTTTGGTAGTCTTTATAGATGATATTATGATATACTCCAAAACCAAGGAGGATCCTGAGGAGAATCTAATAACTCTATAAGAGACCTTTTGGAAGGATAATCTCTAAAGAAAGTACAACAAGTGTGAGTTTTGGTTGAAGAGGGTCTCATTCTAGGGACATATCATCACGAGCAATTGGATATCTTTGGATACCTCTAAAACAGATGTAATTGAGGGATGGAAGAGGCCAACATCGGTAATGGATATCCATAGCTTCTTAGGGTTAGCTGGATATTATTGATGATTTGTGAGAAATTTCTCACAATTTTCCAACCCTCTTACCTAGGAAAATCGGTAGGCTTTAAATTTTTCATGTAGTGTTTAATGTGAAGAATGATTCAAGGAGTTGTAAAAGAGTCTTATCACTACACTCGTTCTCACTTTAACCACAAGTGGAGAAATTTTTGTGGTATTCAGTGATGCTTCCAAGAAGGGCCTGGGATGTGTGTTGATGAAAAATTACAAATTCTATGCCTATGATTCAAGGCAATTTAATTTTCATGTACAGAACATTCCAACACATGACCTCAAGTAGGCTGAAGTGATCTTTGCTTCGAAGATTTTGTGGCATTATCTCTTTGGGGAGAAGTGTGAAATATATATAGACCACAAAAGCCTCAAGGACATATTCCCACAGAAAGAGTTGAACATGCACCAATAAAGATGATTAGAGCTAATCAAAGATTATGATTTCTCAATCCATTACCACCGTGGGAAAGAAAACAAGGTAGAGGATGACATAAGTAGAAAGGACCCAGTGATTCAATCATCGATGAGAATTGAAAAGGATCCAATGTTCATATATTTATGAAGATGGACATGAGAATCATAAAGAAGGGAACCTCATTAATCCTTTCCCAAATGATTTCTCAACCTTTAATTTTTGAATGGTTAAAGGATGCTCAAAAGGATGATGTGGGAATTTAGGAAAACATGGAAGCTATCAGAAAAGGGAAATCCTCAATTTTTAATTTTAATGAAGAAGGAATTGTGAGATTTGGGAAAAGACTATGTGTTCCATCATGTCCGGAGCTGAGGAATGATCTTTTGGATGATGCACATAGTCCAAATTTCATTATTCACCCAGGAAAAACAAAGATGTATCGAGATATCCGATAGAATTATTGGTGGGATAACATGAAGAACGAGATCGCGGAACATACATCAAAGTGCTTGGTGTGTTGGTAATTGAAGGCACGGAAGAAGAAGTCTAATGGGATGATGCAACCATTTCCCATACTAGATTAGAAATGGGAGAATATCACCATAGACTTTGTCACCGGACTTCTGAAGCCATCCAATGGAGACAATGAAATCTGGTTTGTTGTGGATCGCCTTACAAAGGCTGCACACTTCATTGTAATTTGGTAGGATTTCTCATTGGATCAACTGGAAAAAATATATATTAGGGAAGTGGAAAGATTTCACTGAGTACCACTATCTATTTTTTCTGATTGAGATCCAAGATTCACCTCTATGTTTTTGAAGTGTCATCAACATGCTCTAAATATTGAACTGAACTTTAGTACAACCTATCAACCTCAAACTGATGCCAAATCCGAACAGACTATCCAAAAACATGAGTACATTTTGAGACCGTGCTCAATAGACTTTAAAGGAGGATGGGATCAACATCTACCTCTGATTGAGTTATCTTATAACAAAAGTTTCCACTTGAGCATCCAAATGGCACCATATAGAGCCCTTTATGGGAAAAGGATCAGAACACTGGTTTGTTGGGATGAGTTCGGTGAGCATAAGCATCTTAGACCAGAAAAGGTCGAAGATATGGTGGAGAAGGTGAAAACCATTCAGTAGCATATCATGGAAGCCCAGAGTCGACAGAAGAGTTATGGAGATAAATATCGATAAGTCCTTGAGTTTAAAGGTGGAGACATGGTATTTATATGCATATCTCTGTGTACGATGGTCATGAGGTTTGGAAAGAAAGGGATATTAAATCCAAGTTACATCAGCCACTTCAAGATTTTTGATCATGTCGGGGTGGTGGCCTATCGACTAGTACTTCCACCTACCATTGCCAATGTACATGATTTCTTTCATGTATCCCTCTTATGAAAGTACGTATCGGTCCCTTCACATGTACTCTCTTCCGAGATGGTACAGTTAGTGGATGATATTTATTATGAGGATAAACCAATGAAGATATTAGATCGTGGAGAAAAAGTAGTATGAAATAATGCAATGCCCCTCATCAAGGTGTTGTGGAGAACCCCCAAATTTGAAGAATCAATGTAGGAATTGGAGGAAATGATGAAGCTAAGTAACCCACATTTGTTTTAGTGGGGGAAAGGAAATTTCAAGGGCGGAATTTCTTAAGGGGGGATATTTTAATGACCCAAACATTCATTAATGAAAATCCCTCTTGATCTAATTAAATGTCTCTTTATGTAAAATGTTTATATAAAATTTCAACTTCTTTGGTTTTATGTTATGAATTGTTACCATTGAAAATATAGTCATTGAACAGTGACCACATGATCAGTATAAATATAGAGCTTTAAAAAATCCAATTTACTCAGACAAAAAAAGTGATGGCCTCATCTAGTAGACGTTCCCTATACGAAGCCCGTTTTTTAGAGCTCAAAAAGGAGGTGGCATCACTGGGCTTCACTCTTGACCAAGCTAAAGCTGAGCATGAACACGGTTTGCTTGAGAGGAACCGCCTACGTGAGATGTGGATGTTGATAGAGATGACCACCTGAGTGATTTATCCGATCCACCCCAAGAGTCTGTCACCATCACACACCTCACCCTTCAGTCTTATACAGGTGTTTTAAGGGGTTATTTAACAAGACCCTATGTACTATGGTTGTATACATTATTTTTGAATTTAATTATGAATATACTTTCATTTTATTACCTTGTAAATAGTTTTAAACCACACATAGTATTTTTAGTTAATGTTTAATTAAGAAATATATTTTGAGGAATTAATATATTTTTGAAATTAAATAATATTTTAATAAAATATTATAATTATTATTAAATTAATTTTTATTTAAAATAAATGATCGTATAATTTTATGAATGCAATTGTAATTTTTATTAGGGTTTGAAAGCCATTTTTTTCAAAACCCATGAATTTTCGATAAATGTATGTTTTTTTAAGTGAAAATTAACATATTTAGAAAATTATTTAGATAAAATGAATCTTATTTCTAGAATCAGGATGTAGAAACTATCCAATGGTGAATTTTTTCATAAATTTCTGAGAAAGTCAAATTTTTTGGGTAAAAATAAAATACTTTTTTTAATATATAATGTGTTTTATGACATCATAATGACCCAATAGTGATGTAATAAAATACTATAAACTTTATTTTCGGGAAATATATTTTTTACCATTAAAATAATGTGATTTTGGGTTTTTTGATTTATTTTACAAAGAATTAGTGGACCCATCAAGAATTATTAAACATTATTGTCTTTTAAAATTGCTTTCCTTGGGAGTGTGACTCACCTCCACATAAGCAACCCCATTATTTTAAGAAGTTATGACTTTGGAAATATAAAATATTGTTTTCCACTTTTCTTGGTCAAAAACCATGGGCTGGTCTATGGTTTGGATTAGTTTAATGTGAGGTGTCCCAAACCTAAATAATAAAGAATTATCTCACCTTTCCTATATAAACCCACCCAATCACTCACTTCCTCCTCACCCAAAGCCATTGGATTTCCTCCATCCTATAAAATCCTATCTATATTATCCTTCCAAGGTGCCCAAATCTCCCAAGAAGCCTCTCTCAATCCTCTCTCTAGCCTTTGGAAGCACACATATAAGTATGGGTTTTTCTTCCTTTCTCATTTTGTCCAATATTCTTTAATTTGTTCTTCCCTTTTAATTTCAATTATAAAATGTTGGGGTATGGTTTATCACCTCCACCATAATTCTCTATTTATGTTTGAATTATGGGAGACCCCTTTATCTCTCATTAAGTTCCACCCATGTACACCCGTTACTAAGCCGAAATTTTGAATGTAATTTCTCTCTCCTCCTTTACATTCAAGCAATTATTTTGTACCATAAATCTAAATTCCATTACATGTGTTGGGAAATATATCTATATGACCCCCTTACTTTCCATGTCATTTAAATAGGATGATACCCCACATTCTCTCTCATTAACCATTTTTATGATTTCTTATGTCACGCTGTTATGCTGACGAAATTCCACCGTGCTTTTCCAAGCCAAAGTCATTGTGTAGTGAATTCCATGCCCATTTCTCTATCCAGGGTATTCACCTTTATGCACATTTAAATATTGTTTACAGAGTTTAATGTATGTATTCCATATTAGTTTATCATAGAATAAATGATTATGTTGAAGGATTTAGTGTTTTATGATCCATGTGGCACACTTATGCCTGAAATGAAATGTTTAAGAAGGGTGTGCCCTGATAGCACTCCAATGGGTTGGGTAAAGTATAGTATCATGATACATCATATGAAATGGGTGTTGAATCATTATAATTCATGTGAAGTGAGGTTTTACTCATTATTCATATGCAATGAGGGTTTACTCATTTACCATGTGCAATGACCCTTGGCCCATGCTAATTCCATGTAACGTATTGTTGCCACATTTCCTTGTTATGATTATCATGATTTATCATGCCTTTCTGTTTATGATTCACTTTTTCTCTATTGATATGTCAATTTTCTAACATGTATTTTATTCCTCATGTTATTTCATGATTAATACCTTACTAGGATTTATAGTTCTCCATTTTTTATGCATGTCCTCAGGTTATCCCATGAAATGCTATGTACGAGGGAATGTAGTGGTAATGTAAAATATGTTTTTAATAAAGATGTTGTTTTTATTGTTTTAAGTTGTTATGTAATGATCCTAATCCCAAAAGACACTATACCTCTCAATATTTATGTTGTGAGAAATTAATTTTATGTAACAAAATATGATTAATTTTGAAATAAAAGTTCAGGGTTGTCAAAGGATGGGTTATTGTAGAGAGGTGTGTTGTGATAGTTTCAAAGAAGTAAGGAAATTTAATGATTATAATGAAATATCAAAGGATAATATGATGGATAAGTGATGTTGGTGGGTACTAGAGAAATCTGTAAGTTGTATTAACATGAAAGGAAATGTGGAATGGGTATTTTTGTGTGGTTGTCTTGTGTGGTGCTTTGTATTTGTTGGTAGAAGTGAAAGTGGAAGAGATTGCAAGGATTTGAAGATATTCTAAGATTTGGGGTAGTACTCTTATTGTAAACCCATAATATGGTATTATCTGTGGATATATATATATATATATATATTACTATTTTATATGTTACATGTGAGTCTTATATACACCCCACCGACATCAAGCACTGAGTTATAATTAACAAATGATATGGGAGTATATTTACCAACACCATTGTAGTGAGGATAGTTGTTAAAATACCATCCCATCCACACTCTCTATTCTAGTCAAGTTTTCTGTGCACAAGACAAGATGAATTGAATTCAAAAGTTCACATACACTAGTTGTTTGATGGGATGATATGGTGGATATATTAGTGGTCGTCATCATTATATGAGGAAATTTGATTGATGTCCTTCATGTCCATGAAACTATACTTCTCCAGTTATGATTTTTGATGTAATATACAAAGTTAATTTTGGTGGGATGTGATAGACTAGGTGTCTTTGGGGGAGATTTATTGCCATTATTGAGTGTCTTCATGAAGTAGGTTCTATAAGGAAGGGATTTCAGAACCACAACACATGTCATTATGTGCGTGAGGATGTAAAACCAATGGGAATGTAGTGAGGGAAACCATTTTATGAATATTATTTTTAGTATTTTATTCATTTTTTATTCATTATTTGTGAGCATGAAATGGTGGGGAATTTAATGGTTAGTTGACCTGCTTAGGTGTTACTGGTCATTCCATTTTCTTAAGGGTCTATTAGTATACCCTTTTTCTTTTTTTCATAAAATAATTTGGATGTAATCCTATTGATTACACTTTTGTGCTCATACAATATGTATGTAATATATTTTTTAGTTTTCAAAGAGGACTACATGAACCATACAAGGCATTAATAGATTGTACCAGGGGGCTATTTCCATGTCACTACATTAAGACTTTCTTTTTGGTATTTATTTATAAAATAATGTATTTTTTAACTACAAATGCATTATGGGATGTTTTTTATTATATTTATTTTATATTTTTTAAGGGTGTTACATGATTGTAATTTTTTAATATCCCAATATTATACTACATAGAGGTAAATTCCTCCGATATGTGATAATTGTTTACACTATGTACAATTCACCGAGTCGAGGCCTACTAGAGGTGGGAATTAAGGGGAAATTATCTTTGTTCGTCCATTATTAGCATATGAGGGGCACTATTGGAGGGATGGGGATATAAAAACATGAAATGATTGGTTATTGGAGGTAGGTTTCAATGGTCTTGTGTGACTTCACTAATATATTATTTGGGTTTCCGGTTATGGCGAGCCATGAGATTTATAATCAATTATTAATAACCAAATTTATTATATAAACCATCTTGAATGTATTGATCACATAAAACCCTTGGTAAAATTTAATTTTTTATTTTAATAATTATTATAGTCTACATTAATTTCCAAATCTTGTAATCTTACTATTAAACATTTCCAATCTTATATATGTTTTATATTATCTACAATTCCTAATTTTGATAAAATCATATCACGAGTTAATATTTATTTTGGATGAGTAACACTAAGACATATAAGTATTTTGGGAATAGTTTATATTTTTTGTAAAATACTTTTACTTTCCTTTTAGAAATAATAATTAATCTTATTTAATAATTGAAATATTTTTTATTATTATTCTAAAAATGGTATTATTTTTTAAAAATATTTTTAATTTGTTTTTAAAAAATTTTACCTAGACATTTATTTGAAAAGTTTATTGATATTTTAATACATATTAAGGATAATTGAAAAATAAATTATCCTAAATATGGTAATATTTTTTATATTTTCATGAAAAAATTTCATATATTTTTACTTGTTAAAATGTTTAGCTTATATACATATAATATTAAATCACAATGTAAATGCACAGTTGGAAATGGATTGTAAATAACATTAATAAAATTTTGGTGTTTATTTAAATCATTTTATATTTCAAATCATGTTACATTTTGGTTATATAATAAAAATCTATATAAAATTTTAGAACTAATAATTTTTCATAAATAAATTATAATTCATTGAAGGTTGGGGATAATATTCCTTAGATGCATTTCTAAGGATAGTAGAAAATCACTTCAATCACTTTATTTCTAATTTTATTTTCTATTTCAAGTGTTATTTGTATCTTTATATATTTACTTATCCTGACTTAAAATTATAAATAATCTTATCTGAAATCATTGAAATTTCAATATTACTATCCATATGATTTATTGCTTCAGTGAACTTGTCTAAATTGTAAAATCCTAAATTATATTTAAGACCATATGAAACCAGGAAAATATAATGAATATAATTTATATTTATATTTCATTTTTTATTAGTTGATTTATCATCAGATATTTTATTATCTAGTTTTTTTAATTCATTGATGTTCTTGACAAATTAAGTTTAATTTAATATTAGTGATTTTTTGGATTATTACATGCACAATAGTGGTTCAATATTTTCTTCAATTCTATTTAATGGAATCATATGAAATTTTATATTTATTTATCTATATTTAAATATGAAAATATTAATTTTTTAACTAATAATATTCTGTGTGTCAAATATTTTTCCAAATTTATTTATATTTCTTACATTTAAGGAATGAGGATAATATTTCAATTTATTTTTTGATCTCATCATATGATTAAATGATCTAACTTTAATTAATTTTCATTGATATGTTCTAAAATTGTCATTTTTTTTATTTGGAAATAACATTAATAATAATATTATAATTCATTTATATTTTCAAATAATAGAATATATTTATAATTTTTATTAATTTATTCTTATTTTCATCACATAATTTTATCACACATATTTTTATCATAGTATTATAGATTAGTTCCCTATGTTTTATGTGTTTACGGTTCTTAAATTATTTTTAACAACTTTATCATGTATATGTTGAGTCAATAATGTTTTCCTTATGACTTTTCCATTCCTTATTGTTTTGAAAATCACAAACACCTTATCTTAAGGAAAATTGCTTTTATAAGGAAAATTGCTTTTATAAGGAAAAATGCTTTCTTAAGGAAAATCGCTTTTATAAGAAAAATTATCCTTACATATATTTTTCCATAATTTTATTAAGTATAAGTTTTGGATTCATTTTCTCGGAATCATTGAAACATTGATATAAAGCATTCTGTTTTAGGGTTCAGATTCTGGACAAGAACTATAAGGAAGTTTCATTCCGAATTCCGGATATGAACTCTGACTAAGTTCTATTCCAGATCCAGGATACGAATTCTGAAGAAGAATTCTCATTACAAATTCTAATGAATAAATCTCATTCCGAATTCCCATTATGAATTCTGATGAAGAATTATCATTACGAATTCTGATGAATAATTCTCAATACGAATTCTGATGATGAATTCTCATTACGAATTCTAATGACGAATTCTCATTACGAATTCTGATGACAAATTCTCATTACGAATTCTGATGAAGAATTCTCATTACGATTTCTGATGAAGAATTCCCTTTTCCGAATTCTCATTCCGAATTCACCTATTAAACAGAATCTGATTATCATTGTTTTATACACTCTGAATTTATTCACTCTGAACTTTCACTCCGAAGTTTTCATTCTGAACCTTAATGTTAGAGTTTAAAACGATGTCGTACATTCTGTTACACTTTTTTTGTTATAAAACGATGTCGTCTGTTTTGTTATAAACTAACCGTTGTCTATGTGACACGTGTACAGGTCCCTCCGATCTTTAAGGAAAATATGACCGTTGGAGAAGGAGCCGACCTTACCTATAAATAGGAGCTCATTTGAAAAAGCTCTCAACGGATGGATGAACAATTTGGACTTTGTGCATACATGCTGTTGAAGTGATTTCTAGAGAGAGAGGCTCTTATTAACTCTCAAAGCTTCGTGCGACTCCGAATGTTGGTGATTACATTTGAGGGCTTCCGGGGATAGGAAGACAGAGGTGCCGACTACCTTAATGTTCGAGGGCTTCCTTGCTGAGGAGGACAGAGGTTGCCAACTACCTTGAAGTTGAGGGCTTGCGGGGATAGCAAGACAGAGACTCCGATCTTCGTATCGAGGGCTTACCCTGGTGTGGGTAAGACAGACTTTCTTGAAAGTATAAATCAAGGGACCTTTATCCAAGGTTGTTGGATACCCTTCTCTTTGGGTTAAAAGACTATTATCTTGTTACTAGTAGTTTTACTACTTGTTTTTATTCCACTGTAATTTGTATCTTAAGGTATGTATAACTTTCTTATACTTCCTTACTTACTCTGATTCATTTAGATTCTATACGCTTTAAGGTAGAATCTCATATTGTAACTTTTGTTAAGTTGCAAATTCCGGAACCATATTTCCCGAACCTGTTTTTGGAATCACTTTCCAAGATCAGTTCGGTGTTAGAGGTGTTGTGAATTTACTTAGTTTAACTTTGTTAAACTTAGTCCTTTCCTTTTCTTAAGTAAACTTTATTTATTCATAACTAACTTTAAAGGTTCCAAAGGAATTTTTTAATGTATACAATTCACCCCCCCTCTTGTATTTTGAGCATCTCATATTATATTTCGATCCTACAATTGGTATCAGAGGTTGGAAACCTCTTACTCTATACCATTCTTACATTTGGTATAAGAGCCCGGTTGCTGAAATACTTGTACTCACATACAAGTTTTTCTTGCTCACTTTTCCATTATGAACTTTGTCCTTCCGATTTATCCATTCCGAACTTTTCTCATTCCGAACTTTTTGATTACGAATCTTTTCTACTAACAAGTTTGTGTGCAAAGTTATCTTTAGTATGGAAGGAATTAATGTTGGATCTATTGACAAGCTGAATCCTACAAGACCACCAATCATTGATAGAAATGATTATGAATACTGGAGAGATCGTATGAAGACATTTGTTATCAATACTAGAGTAGACAACTTTGTTATGCTTACTGGTGATTATAAAATTCCTGAAACGGAAGTCAGAACCTTTACTAACCAGGAGAAGCAAGAATATCAACTCAACTATAAGGTACGCAACACTTTACTATGTTCAATGACCAGAAATATATATAGCCAAATTTCTTCTTGTGAAGCAGCTAACTGTATATGGAAGAAGTTAGAGGTTACACACTTTGGGACTTCTAAGGTGATTGAGACTAGAAGAGCTATGCTTAGAGCTGAATATCATGGATTCAATTTTCCTTATGGAGAACCTATCTGTAAAGTACAACAAAGATTTATGACCATTGTCAACAGTCTGCAATCTATGGGAGAGAAAGGTTAAGATGATGAAGCTCTTGTGGACAAGATAATTGACATTATGCCCAATGAGTGGGAATCCAAGAGAACAGCTATAGATGAGAACAGGAAGGTCACTCAAATAACTCTTGATGAATTATTTGGAACTCTTCTACAACATGAAACCAGAATGAAGAGAGATGCTGACAACATCAAGAAGAAGAATGGAAATGGAACTGTTGCTTTAACTACAACGTCAAATCAGATGAAAGCTAAGACTCTTGAGAGAGTAACCAGATCCAAGTCTAAGAAAGTTATTTTCCAATCCGAATCTAGTGAGAGTGAAGTCTCAGAAAATGAATTAGCCAATCTTGCTCGAAGGATGAACAAGATAGCTGGACAGAGAAACTTTCAATTCAAGTATAAGAAGAAGGACAGAAAAGATAAGAAAGATGGAGAAGTGACTTGTTATGAATGAAAAAGAGCTGGACATATTAGACCAGATTTCCCTATGCTCAAAAAGAAAGAAAGAAAGGAAAGGCATTCAGACAGGAACAAGAAGAAGTATTATAAAGCCAAAGCTAAGAAAGTTCTGAAAGCTAATGACACCTGGAGTGCCAGTGGTGGTGACTTTTTAGATGAATCTTCTGATTATGAATCTTCAGGACAGAAGAATCTTGGTCTTATAGCCAAATTTCCTATTGATAATCATTGTCTTATGGATAAGGTACGAAATGCTAAATCATTGACCAATGTTTCATTAAATTCTAATGATAGTAAGTATTATAACTCTTCTGATGAAGAATCATCTTCTGATGAGGAAAATACTTTACCTACTTATGAAGAAGTCTCTAGGTTTGCTGAACTTATTGAGATTGAGAATTCCAAACTCAATAAGAAACTTGATAAAGCAAACTCTAGGAATTCTATTCTTACTAAAGAGATATCAGATCTTTCTAATGATCTTGATTAGAAAAATGCTGATTTTGAAAGTATTTCAAAAAATCTTGAGGAAGTAAGTTCTTAGAAGAATAAACTTTCTAAAGAGTTAGAAAAAGTAATTTCTAATAAAAATATTTTCGAGCCTAACTCTAGTTCTAAAACTAATGATTTTGAGGATAAAAACATGGTTGTAAAACTCAAGTCCGAAATTTTTTCCTTAAAGAAGTGTTTATCAAACTTTACCCATGGTAAAGAAAATTTTGATAAGATGTATTCTCAAATACGACCTTTAAGAAATAAATCCGGATTTGGTTATACCCATGCAAAACCAGTTTTCAGTAACAATTATTTTGTTCCTCAAAGTGCCCCATTTTGTACCAAGTGTCAATGTGGTGGTCACTGGGCAAAGAATTGTTCCTTAAATAAAACCCAATCTCTAGGATTTCACAAAGCCTACTTTTCTAAGAAAATGTGGATACCTAAAATTTTATTGTCTGGAAATCTCGGATCCAAACAAGTTTGGATTCTGAAAGTCTAACTTTGTTCTTAATTTCAGGAAAATAAAGAGAGTTCCAGCAACAATATATGGTACATGGATAGTGGATGTTCCCGGCACATGACTGGTAACAAAATCTCTTTTGAAAAGATTATCAAAATGAAAGGAGGAAAGGTAACTTTCAGAGACAATGCTAAGGGAGAGATTGTTGGTATTGGTAATATTGTTCACTTAGGTAAAACTTTGATTTCAAATGTTCTTTTTGTTAAAGGTCTTAAGCACAACCTCATTAGCATAAGTTAGTTATGTGATGAAGGTTACCTTGTGAATTTTAGGAATGATAAAAGCTTAGTTCATAATTCCAAGGAAGAATTTATTCTCTCAGCCAATAGGCAAGAGAATGTTTACACCTTAAACTTAGAAGACCTAAGAAGCCAAGATTTACCTTGCATAAGTGCAATGGAAGATCACTCTTGGTTATGGCATAGAAGACTAGGACACTGTAATATAAGAAACCTATGAAAACTCTCTAAGAAGAAACTTGTTAAGGATCTACCGGAGCATAAATTTGATTCTTCTAAAGTTTGTGATCCTTGTCAATATGGCAAGAAACATAAATATAGTTTTAAGTCAATTGGTGAAGTCACAACAACCGATGAATTACAGTTGGTGCACATGGATCTTTTTGGTCCAACAGAAACTGGAAGTATTGGAGGCAAATATTATGTGTTTGTTCTAGATGAAGATTACACTAGATTTACTTGGGTCTATTTTCTAGCAAAGAAATCTGAAGCTTTTTCTTATTTCAAATTTTTTAGAGCTCATGTTAAAAATGAGAAAAACCTTCCATTGAGAACTATTCATAGTGATCATGGAGGAGAATTTCAAAATTCTGATTTTGAAACTTTTTGTAGTAAGAAAGGTATTACTCACAATTTTTCAGCACCTAGAACTCCTCAATAGAATGGTGTAATTGAAAGAAGAAATAGAATTTTTCAAGAGATAACTAGAACCATGTTGAGTGAATATTCTATTGCTATACATTTCGGGGCTGAAGCTGTAAGTACTGCTTGTTATACTATAAATCGAGTTTTGATTAGATATTTTCTTAATAAAACTCATTATGAGTTATGGAATGGTAGAAAACCAAGACTTTCCTACTTCATGGTTTTTGGTTGCAAAGTATTCATTTTGAATACTAAAGATAACCTACATAAATTCGCACCAAAATCAGATGAAGGGATTTTCTTAGGTTATTCCACAACTTCTAAGGATTATAGAGTTTTTAATAAAAATACTTGTACTGTTGAAGAAACAGTACATGTAAAATTTGATGAATCAGATCCTTTTGTTTTTAAACCATCTCATCTTACATCTTCGTATGTGTTTTCAAAAACTAATTATCAACCTTTGATAGAAGAACCTTCTGATAAGGAAATTTTTCTAGAAGAAACTTCTGAGACATTTACCCCAGAAGACTTTCTACACTATGTTGATGAACAGGTTTTACAAAACCCAAATCAGGTGTTTCTTAAGAATCATCCCAGTGATAGTATCATTGGTGATGTAAATAAACCTGTAAGGACTAGAAGTTCCTTAAGAAATTAATTAGAACATCTAGCATTTCTTTCCCAATTAGAGCCTAAAAGCACTGATGACGCTTTAGGTGATGATGATTGGATCAAAGAAATGCAAGATGAACTAAATGAATTCGAAAGGAATAAAGTCTGGACCTTGGTTGAAAGACCTAAGGAAACTTCTGTTATTGGAGTAAAATGGGTTTTCAGAAATAAATGTGATGAAAATGGAGTCATTGTTAGAAATAAAGCTAGACTTGTTGCTAAAGGCTATAATCAGCAAGAAGGAATAGACTATGAAGAAACCTATACTCCAGTAGCTAGACTTGAATCTATCCGTATTCTACTTTCCTTTGCAGCATTCTTTAATTTCAAACTTTTCCAAATGGATGTGAAATGTGCTTTTCTTAACGGTTATGTTCAAGAGGAAGTTTTTGTTGAACAACCTCCTGGCTTTGAAGATACAAAACATCCAGATCATGTTTTTAGACGTACCAAAGCTTTGTATGGCCTTAAACAAGCCCCATGAGCATGGTATGATAGGCTCACTAGATTTTTGCTTCAAAATAACTATGTTAAGGGAAATGCAGATCCAACCCTTTTTATAAAGAAAGATAAGAAAAATGTTTTTATTTTTCAAATTTATGTTGATGACATTATATTTGGTTCAACTCAGTAATCTTTGACTGACTCTTTTGCTAGTCTAATGAAATCTGAGTTTGAAATGAGTATGATGGGTGAGTTAACATTTTTTCTTGGTTTTCAAATTTCTAAAAAACCAGAAGGAACTTACATATCTCAACATAAGTATATTAAATATCTTCTTAAAAAGTATGGTTATCACAACACGAAGAGTATAAGTACTCCCATTGGTACCTCAAACTCTTTAGATCTTGATGAAGCTGGGAAACCAGTAGATCAAACATCTTTTAGAGGTATGATAGGAAGTCTACTTTACTTAACAGCTAGTCGACCAGACTTAATGTTTTCAGTATGATTATGTGCAAGATATCAATCCAATCCTAAGGAATATTACTTAAAGGCAGTAAAAATTATTTTTCGCTACCTTAAGGGAACCATGGATTTAGGATTATTTTATACTTCTGGAAATGATTTTGTTCTAAAAAGCTTTTCTGATGCTGACTTTGGTGGATGTAGAATGGATAGAAAAAGTACATCCAGAACTTGTCATTTCTTAGGAGATTCACTAGTTTCTTGGTCCTGCAAGAAGCAACATTCAGTTGCACTCTCCACTGCTGAAGCTGAATATATAGTAGCTGGAAGTTGTTGTGCACAAGTGTTGTGGATGCAACACACACTCACAGACTATGGCTTGAGTTTTAGTAAAACTCAAATTTTGTGTGATAACACAAGTGCCATTGCCCTAAGTAAAAACCCTGCACATCACTCCCGTGCAAAACACATAGATATTAGGCATCACTTTCTTAGGGATCACACACTTAAAGGAGATATTATTCTTCAGTTTATCGGAACGCAAGATCAACTTGCTGATATATTCACAAAGTCTTTGCCTTCTTATAGATTTGAATATATTAAACAGAAGTTAGGAATGCTAACTGTAAGGTAATCTTCCTTAATTAACTTTCTGTTGAAAAAGTCTCCTTACAGTAATAAACTCCTTTTCATAGGGGGAGTACATTTTATTGTTTGTTTAAACAAAGTTTTTCAAAATTTGTTTTTAAACTTTTCGGAACGAATATTTCCGGAATGGAACTTCCAGAACTACAATTTTCCAGAATGGATATTTTCGCACAGAATACTTCTGGAATGGAAGTATTCGTATTGAAAATTTCCGGAATGGACAACTTTCGTACTGGTACTTTCATAACCAGATTTTCGTACTGAACCTTCTTAGTTTCTTTTTCGTACTGAGTTTTTTTCGTATTGACTTTTTCGTATTTAATTTTTCGTATTTACTTTTTCGTATTGAGTTTTTTTCGTAGTCGTCTTTACATTACCCATTACGAATAACTTTCCTAAGCTAATCCGAAAGGTATTATTTCCTTACTAATATTTTCGTAGTCATATTTTACTTGCTGGAATTTTCTTATATTATGTTTTCGGATTATAGTTTTCTTAAATCATTGTTTTAATAAAACCTCAAAAAGATCGGATTCAAGCTTTCAACCGTCAGATCTGATCGCAGCTCATTCCAACCGTTAGATCAACCGTGGAAGGTGAACCGTCATCCCATTGCCTATATAAAGGGAACCTAATTTCTAGTCCCACATCGGTTTCAAGCATTCGCATGCTGAAGCTCTGCCCCTCTGATTTAAGGCCGTTCCGAATTTCAATCTTCTCCGTTCCAAACTTCCCAGAGAACTTCTAATCCGAATGTCTGCAGAGTTAGCATCTCAAGAAATGTCTTCAACCAAGCCTATATCTCAGTGGTTAGTTTACAGAGAAAGGTTAGTTCATCCGATTTTCTTCAGCAACTATGATTCTATCATCTCAAAGAACATCAAGTTGAATGGCTGGGAGGATGTTGCGGTATCTACAACCGGGAATCAAGATGAAGCATATTATGATATGCTTGTCGAATTTTATGAATCCGTTTCTTTCTTTAAGGAAGATGATAAAGAGAAGTTTTCTTTCAAATCGTATGGCAAGACATATAAACTTTCTTACACCAAGGTTGCAAGCTTGGTAGGGTTAAGTTATAAAGGTGAAGATGAGTTTATTTCTCACGTATTGCCAGACTCTATAGGTAGTTTCAACAAGGAAAAGGCCTTAGAAACTCTCGGATTGGCTGATGACAAGGCTCCGAAGATTGCAAGTCTATCTACAAACTTCCGGATTCTGGAATTATCGGTGCAAGGACTTATCGTACCAAGAAAAGGTGATAAGGACAGCTTGAAGAAAAGTGAGATATATATCTTAGATTTCCTGATAAATCTAAGGAAGTTTAACTTGATGAAGCATATTCTTCTTAATATTGAGAATTTGAAGAAGGGGAATCTGAGAGCTCAGATTATTATGTATCCACCAATACTCTCCAAGTTGATTGTTCGGTGTTTTGAGTCTTTCAAGGAGGCTTTCAAATCTAAGCCGAGAGTTTGCAAGATCATGCTGCTTAGTGATGGAACGATTAAAAGAATGAATGTAGCTTTTGACAAGAAGTCTGGGAAGTTTATTGACCTACCTCCTCAAGAAGAAGTGGCTCCGAAATCTGCTGATCCGGAATCATCCAAGCCAGTAAGGAAGAGAAATCTGAAAGAAGTATAATAACAAGGAGAAAATCCCAAGTCTAAGGAAGTCCATTCCGCACCACCAAAGACTATGAAGAAGAAGACCTATCCTGATGAGGTTGTTACAAAGTGGAGAGCTGACAAAGAGAAGAGAAAAGAAGGGGATCCGCAGTTCGGATTGGATCCTGCAGAGGCTAAAGCTTTGAAGGAGAAAACGGCTGATGAGCTAGAAAAGCAAGCAAAGTAGAAGAAGCTTAAGAAGAAGATGTCAGAAGCCGAGGCTGTTCAAGCATTGTTGAAGTTCAACGAAATGGTTTCAGCAACTATCCTAGTTCCGAGATCTTTCTCTCTGGAATCTCTACCTGAGACTCCAGGAAGAAATCTTGTTGCTCCGGAAGAGGCTGTTGCTACTAATACTGAGGAAGTAGAGCAAGTGGAACAAGTTGAAGAGGCTGATGAAGGAAGTGGTGAGACAGGAGATGTGCTAAAACAAGTAGATGAGTATAAGGGAACTCCTTCGGAACACGTATCGCTCCGAACATCAGAAGCTGAATCCTCGAAACTAGTTACTCCAGCAATGGAAGAAGAGAAAGGAGAAGAAGAAGTTGCCTATCATGCAGAAGAAGAACAACTTTTACATGATATTGCTCAGATGAAAAATGTAGAGGATACTGTTCAGGAAGTTGCTGATGAGGAAGATAATATTGTTCAAGTCTCTGATAGTGAGAAGAGAACTCCAGAATAGGATTCTATTCTGAAAAAAGATAAGGGGAAGAAAATTCTTGCTGATACTCCGAGTTCAAAAAAGAGGATGAGAAAGGAAGCTGGTAGTTCTTCTAAGAGGAAGTTAGAGCTTATTGAGGAAGAAAACTCTCCGAGCAAGATTTTAGATTCGGAGTCATCTTCGTTGGGGCATGATTTTGTTGTTCAGTCTTTGAAGAAGTTGGTGGGAACCATTCCGACCTTCTCAAGTATTGATTCACGATGCCAGATGCTCCAACATGTGTTGAATCTGAAAACAGACTCCGTATCCATGGTTATGGATAAGTGTGTTGAGATTGAAGCCCAGTTCAAAAACTTCTTTATTGGTTACAAAGCTCATAAAAGATCTTGCAAGAGGATGACAAGCTGGTCTAAGAAGACCGTGGAAGATATGAGGCTTTTCGATGAGTTTCAAGATAATGTTAAGGATGCCTTTGAAACCGAGGACAAGAAGTTTAATGAGCTGACTGCATCCTTTGAAGAAAACTTGACTGAAGAAAAGAACTTCCAGATCCAAGAAGTCAGGGATCTGAATGGAAAGTTGAATTCTGTTTCTCAGAATTGGAAATTTGAAAGGGATCATCGGATCGATTTTGAAGTAAGGATGAAGGCTCAGGAAGAAAAGATCCAAGCTCAGGAAGAAAAACTGAAGGCTCAGGAAGAAAAAATTGAAGCTCAGTCCGCAAGAATAGTCGTCTTAGAGAAGCAAGCAGAAGAAGATCACAAAGACTTAAAGAAGATCTAGACGATTCTTAAGGGGCTCATGTCGAAGGAGAAAGATCCGAAATAACCTAATCCAATCTTTTTGTTGTAATTTTTTATTTGTTGTCGAGATTTCAAATTTAATGAAAGTCCTACATGTTGGTTCTATTGTTGTCATTACTAATCTTTCAGGTACTTCGTTATTTTTTTTCCATTCCCTCCAATACTTTTTGAAAATCACAAAGGGGGAGAAGGAAAAGATCCTTAAGAAAAAGAGGAATTCTAATAAGAGTTTATCAAAGGGGGAGAAAGAAAAAAATACCCAAGGAAAAAGAACTCTAATAAGAGTTTGTTTAAGGGGGAGTTTTTTTCTTAAAGAAAACTTTCTTTTGAAACATCACTCCGGAAATATGAATACGATCCTTAGAGTTTCAAAGCCTAAGGGGGAGTTAGTCGTATTCATCTATATCCTTAAAACAAGGGAGATAAGAATTAATATGTTTCTTTCTTCTTAGAATTTTTTGTTTTTCGTAAGGATGTTTGTGCTTTCCAAAAAGGGGGAGATTGTTGAGTCAATAAGGTTTTCCTTATGACTTTTCCATTCCTTCTTGTTTTGAAAATCACAAACACCTTATCTTAAGGAAAATTGCTTTTATAAGGAAAATTTCTTTTATAATGAAAAATGCTTTCTTAAGGAAAATCGATTTTATAAGAAAAATTATCCTTACATATATTTTTCCATATTTTTCTTAAGTATAAGTTTCGGATTCATTTTCTCGGAATCATTGAAACTTTGATATAAAGCATTCTGTTTTAGGGTTCGGATTCTGGACAAGAACTATAAGGAAGTTTCATTCCGAATTCCGGATATGAACTCTGACTAAGTTCTATTCCAGATTCAGGATACGAATTCTGAAGAAGAATTTTCATTACAAATTCTAATGAAGAAATCTCATTCCGAATTCCCATTACGAATTCTGATGAAGAATTCTCATTACGAATTCTGATGAAGAATTCTCATTACGAATTCTGATGATGAATTCTCATTACGAATTCTAATGACGAATTCTCATTACGAATTCTGATGACAAATTCTCATTATGAATTCTGATGAAGAATTATCATTACGATTTCTGATGACAAATTCCCTTTTCCGAATTCTCATTCCGAATTCACCTATTAAACAGAATCTAATTATCGTTGTTTTATACACTCTGAATTTATTCACTCCGAACTTTCACTCCGAAGTTTTCATTCCGAACCTTTATGTTAGAGTTTAAAACGATGTCGTACATTCTGTTACACTTGTTTTGTTATAAAACGATGTCGTCTGTTTTGTTATAAACTAACCGTTGTCTAAGTGACACGTGTACAGGTCCCTCCGATCTTTAAGGAAAATATGACCGTTAGAGAAGGATCCGACCTTACCTATAAATAGGAGCTCATTTGAAAAAGCTCGTAACGGATGGATAAACAATTTGGACTTTGTGCATACATGCTATTGAAGTGATTTCTAGAGAGAGAGGCTCTTATTAACTCTCAAAGCTTCGTGCGACTCCGAATGTTGGTGATTACATTCGAGGGCTTCCGGGGATAGGAAGACAGAGGTGCCGACTACCTTAAAGTTTGAGGGCTTCCTTGCTGAGGAGGACAGAGGTTGCCAACTACCTTGAAGTTGAGGGCTTGCGGGGATAGCAAGACAGAGACTCCGATCTTCGTATCGAGGGCTTACCCTGGTGTGGGTAAGACAGACTTGCTTGAAAGTATAAATCAAGGGACCTTTATCCAAGGTTTTTGGATACCCTTCTCTTTGGGTTAAAAGACTATTATCTTGTTACTAGTAGTTTTACTACATGTTTTTATTCCGCTGTAATTTGTATCTTAAGGAAAGTATAACTTTCTTATACTTCCTTACTTACTCTGATTCATTTAGATTCTATACGCTTTAAGGTAGAATCTCATATTGTAACTTTTGTTAAGTTGCAAATTCCGGAACCATATTTCCGGAACCTATTTTTGGAATCACTTTCCAAGATCAGTTCGGTGTTAGAGGTGTTGTGAATTTACCTAGTTTAACTTTGTTAAACTTAGTCCTTTCCTTTTCTTAAGGAAACTTTAGTTATTCATAACTAACTTTAAAGGTTCCAAAGGAATTTTTTAAAGTATACAATTCACCCCCCCTCTTGTATTTTGAGCATCTCATATTATATTTCGATCCTATAGTATAAAGAACAATAAGACCATGAAAACACTTAGGGAGAACCGGGGGAGATGTTCAACTCCACAATCTCCATGAACAACCTAGAATGAAATTATTCTTGGATATAAATGTCGTATTTCACTACATACAACACATCTTATCACATATAATTTAGTCGACTCAATGGAACCAACAAGAACTTATACCCACCATAAAATCCAAGGAAAACATTGATGAATCACACCAAGAAGAACACCGAGAGCCAGAAAAATTCACCTCTATAATAAGAAACTGCAAACTAAAAATCCAAATGAGTTGAATACCAGATCAAAAAACATGAAATAAAACAATTGAAAATAATAAATAAATAAATGATGGGTTAAGTTCCTCTACTAAAAATCTTGAAACCATTATATTCAACTTTAATTCTAACTCATCACCATTGATGACTGAAATCATCTATTCAGACTTATTCACCACATAATAATATCTACCTCCAAAAATAGAGATAATAAATTAGCCCAAACCAACATAAAACCTATAAATAGATAATATATATAGAAATATGGAAAATGAAAAGGGGAAAATAGAGAAATATAAGAATTTTTTTTGTAGATACTGAGAAAAATATTGGAATATTTACTGATGGGTTGTGATGAAAAGGGAATAGGGGAGGATATGATTGAAAACAAAAACACATAATAAAAAGGAGAAAATGATTGAGGAGATGAGATGGTTTCACTAATGTAATCTTCTATTATCCCTAACCCATGAACAAAATATGTCCATCTCACTCGACCATATATGGGGGATCACTCAAAGTGTATACTGATAGGGTTAGTTGTAGCACATTAAGAACCATCCCTAAAATCCAAAATAATACTACAATGATATTTTTAAAAACAAAAAAGGAATTGAAAAATTGGAAACAACTGATGAATTAGGTCTTATATGAGATGAGAAGAATAAATAATGGGAATACTAGCACTTGGATACACTAGCATCATCATAGGAAAGGGTTTTAGGAGGAAACCCTTATATTTATTATTTATGGGGGAAAGAAGAGTCTACAGAGAGATTATTGTTCCATCAAGAATACACAAAATGTTTTATTCACATTTAAAATACTTCTTCTTATTTTCATATTTAATTATATAATATTTTCATTTAAATCATTAATGTATTTTTTATGGAAATATATGTATATATATATATGGATTTATATATATCATGAATAAAACCAGTTGATGATGTTTTTAAAATAACTATTTTTTTAATTTTCAATTTGATAATGTAAATGTTTTAGTTTCTTTTAGTTTAAATGGAATTGGGTTTATGTTTTATTACATAATGAAGTAATATCAACATATCATTGTTATTTATAAATTAAATATATTTTTTCGATTTTCGAAATTTAATTTTTTTATTAGGAAAAACTAATGATTATTTAAATTTATAAAAAATAGTATATTATTTAAAAATATTATTTGTTACATATTTTTAAATTCAAAGTTTTTACAAATAATGTTAAAATTATCGGTAAGGGTTAATGATTAATATCATTTCATAAACATTTAGTATATTCAAAAAAGTAATTGATCATTGGATATGTTCTCCTATAAAATTCATAGTAATGAGTCATAGAATCCATTATGTCATCAATACATAAGGGGAAAACATATATGTGTTTTAAACAATTTATTTGGGTTCATTTATGGCGATGAATATCAAAATATTTTTAAAATATTTCTAAATCATTCATTTTTGATATATTTCCCAACATATAGAGTTGATTTCCTGAAAAATCATTAAAGTATCAACCTATAGATTCCAAAAAATTCAATTATTTAGATAGATACCAAAACATAACGCATAATGGATTTTCAAATAGCAACAATTTACAAAATAGAATCATTCACTATATCTCATAATAAAACATGACCCATGATTATGTATTTATGTCATCCTGTATTATAATAATTTAAAAATTAGGAAATACTAGTTCCTACCATTATATGATGAGATTCATATACTTGTGATAATGTTTTTTTCTCATCATATTGCACATCACCTAAAAACATTATCTCTTTCCATTATAACATCCACAACTATTTATTAATGCATTGTTTCATGAAATTGGGAACTTTTATTAAAATTTTGAAATATTAATTGATGATATTTTGATTCATTTGGTGATTTTATTCATATATTATAGGTATATGCATGAATAATCATCATGTAATCGCTCTTTTTTTGTAAATACATTTAAAAAAAATTCCAAAAATTTCTTAAAGGATATATGAGGGGTGTTTTAAATCAATCATTAAGGTAAATTACATATTGATTTTTCACATTGGGGTTTCCCCATTTATTAAGATAGAGTGATTTTTTTTTCAAATCTTTCAATTATGATTTTATATTACATTATCCACGATATTTCATTGAAAATTATGATAATTTATCATTATCATGTTTGAAATAAAATATTAATTATGGAAAAATATGATCCCTTATTCATTGATTTTGTAGTTTCCTTTTTAATTTAATTTTACTCCACAAATTGACCATAAAAATATATCATGATATTATAAAGGGTAATATTCTAAAATATTTATGAATTTTTATTGTCTAATCGCAATAAAGAATATATGGAATGATAAATTTCGAATAGGGAAAAAGTAACTTTTATGATAGATAAGGTTTCCTAGGAGGTGAAACCTCTCTATTAATATTCAATTATAAATAATAATAAAATATAAAAACATGATATTAGGAGAATACTAAATAATTGAAAACAAGAATAAAAACAGTAGAGAAATATATTTTAATATTTTCATAAAAAGTATAGATATAATATTAAAAAAATTCTTATAAATAAAAGATTATTGATCAATTGAATATAATCAATATAGACATAATTTTGAATATCAAAACATCCTAAAAACAATTTTTTGAAATTTGGGAAATGGACCTCAATCACTAGGTGAAAAAACATTTTAAATTCATTAATTTCAATAATATCAACAAAATGGATTTCTTCAATTAGGGACATGATTAATTAATATATAATGAGTTTCAACAAAAATGAACATAAAAAATTTATTTCTATAAAAAAATAATTAATATGATAACAATATAGAAACAAATCATTTTATATTTTCAAATACAGTTGTGTTTCTATTTTCTAGTTCAATATTCAAAATATCATCATAGAAACGATTTTTAATAAAATACCATTATCTTATAACATGATTTAATTTATTAATATTAATAGGTAGAAACCTATATTCAGTAAACGAGATTTATATAGTTTCTTTGTAGTCCCTGGATTTGTAATTTTTTTATATCCAAAGAATATTAATTTTCTAGATAAAGTATTTTTCTCATATTTTTCATTTACCATTCACATAATAATCATTATTAGTTATTAAAATTACAAAATATTATTTATTTGTTGAGTTATTTTAATTGTTATTAAAGGAGGTTATATTTATAAATATATATATTAAGAAAATAATACCACCAAACTATTTTATATTTTTGTTTAATTGCATTCCCCAATATGACTTATTTTAATTAATGTTAATGGAGAAACATTAGGTACATAAAAACTGTTTTTAGAAAAATGTATTTTTAAGCCTAAAAATAAACATCTACCAACAATGTTGTATAAATATTACTCAAATTTAACTAATTAAATAAAATATACCTAAATAATAGTTACATTACCTTGAATTGAAATTACAATCATAATTTAACATTAAAAAAACTTTGTTTACAAAAATGAGATGATAGTTTTAGAAAAATTTGTTAATTTCACTATTAACTGAAAAATAACTCTTTTCAGAAGAATTAAAAAATTTGAACATATTTATAAATTTAAATACTGATTTATAAAATTAATTTAATTTTTTACAATATAATTATAAATTTGGAAGTAATTATTTACATTAATTTCTCACATATCGAAATTAAAACAATCTTGATCAAAAATATATATTTTAAATCATGCAATGACAATTCTATAAATTGATCTATTATTTACCATTCTATTTTCCTCATCAAAAATTATATATATAATTTTTAAATACTGATAATTCTAATTCATTATTACATTTTCAATGGTAAAGTTATAATAGTCAGAGTTAAATAGTATATCAATGTTCATTTAGGCCGGATGTTTCATTTCGTATATGCTATCAGATATAGCTTTTATTTAAAAAAATTAATGGTATTAAATTATCCCCACTTTTAGGAAATTTAAACCTCAGAATTTTTTTTCTGAAATAGAGTGTTTCAAATTTTAAAATTATTTTCTATAAAACCCACATAGTAAGAATGTTAATAAAGAATCCTCTTGAAATATGTGAAAAATAAATACGATGTCCAACAAAAAACAAGGTTTTGTAATAGTGTAAAATTAATGGGATGTGAAAATATTAACATAGAGGAGAAAAGGAATACCTAGGGATTCACAGAGAACATTTTCAAGAGAATTTTAACAACCAAAAATCTATAAATCTAAGATGGGTTAAAAGACCATTGATTCATCGGTTTTAAAGTTAATATAATTTCCTATTTGTTTAAAGAACCATATCCATGAATTGAGGAATTAGTTTATAATATAAAGCAAGAATATAGGGAAATATACTAAATTGACAAGTAAAATTTAATATGTTAATTAATTTGGCCCATAATCTTATCCTTTCCACTAATAATTATTACTATTGATACATTTTTATTGCATAAAACACTAAAATATAATTCAAATGGATCACATGATTCAATAAAATGATATAAAGATATTATTCCTTTCTTTTGACACTAAAAATGGTTATCATAAATTATGATAATTCTCAAAATGAAAAAACCTTCATATAAATCATTAATCCCAAAGTTCAACATAATTTATTAACTAAATAAATAACCACATATCTCAAATAACCAAAACATTAAAAAATTTAATTTTATTCTAAAAAATTAATATTTTAATGTTAAATAACATGTAATACCTAAGGGGTGCATATACCTCAACCTAGTGAAAAATGTCACAAAATATCACAAATCCCATCAAAATCCCAAAAACAAATATTTTTTTTTCTTATAATATATTTTTCAAGAATTGACATAATATTTATCCATTAAATAATTTATTTAATAAAATAATAACTAGTAAATCATATAGGCCAGTGGTTGAAGATGCACTATTTTTTCCCTTCAATTGTTGGTTCAAACCTCAAGGCCTTGCCAGATGTGATGAGTTGTCACCCAACATGCATGTTTACATTTTTCTAAAAACATTTTTATAAAAGTCCAATGACGTTCCCAAAACGATAATGAATTTAATATAAAAAAATTTAAATAATTTTTTAATCACAAATCTTTTCTAAGAGAATACTTTTAAAAAAAATTAAGTAATCTTAATTGACTATAATTACTTTAACATCCATGATCATATTAACCCTAAATGTTATTAATTAAATTAAACGTGTTTCCAATAAATATAAAAGAACCAGTCCATAAATAAACTTTTCCTTGAAACATATACTAGATAATAGGTATTTATTAAAACTTATGTCTTTGGGATAAAATCCCCAATTATGTTATATTCCCAACAAAAAATTTCTCAAGAATGGGTATATGTGACATTAATCATATGATCAACCATATAAATGTCATATAATGAAATTTTATATTAATTTCATATCACTATGCCATATTTTAGGTTTACATTGGTTTTATTATTTAATTTATCATAATGGTTCATATAGAAAATGCGAATTAACCAATGCATATCCCCTTGAAGTTTCAAAATAGCTATTAATTAAGGCCCATTTTCATGCAATCAGTAACTAATGGTTCAAATCCCAATGTTACCATATTGGAGTTATTCCTCCCCAGGTAAAACTATTCTAGACCCACATCCACTTGTACTATCCAGACAAGGATGTATTTCTAGGTGAACAACATAATCGTTAACTTATCAAAATTTTAGGGTGATATCCTATACATAGAATTACCATGAAATTTCAACACATAGTTATTTTTCATAATATTGTTTCTCATAAATCTAATCTCCAAGGATTCACATATATTTACTCTAATACCAAATATTGATACTGTAAACCTAGTATCCCCGAGTGAGTGGTGACATTACTATTTTAGTATATGATTAAAATAAATCACATCCCAAAAGAAAAAATATTTTTTTCATCTTGGTAATATGGATACATAATTTAATCTCATAGTAAAATTGAATGCAGGAAATAAAACATGGTGAGAATAAATATTATGATTCCTCAAAATCATTCATTGATTTATTCTTTATATCCTAAATAAAGGAATCAAAATAAGGGTGATCTAAAATGATCATTAATTTTTATATACATTGGTATCTATCTAGAGTAAATACTCCATAATTAGTAATGAATAATAAGTAATACATAAACTATATGGGAAGGTTATTAACTAAAAACACATTCCATTTAATCAATAATTTGATCATGAGAATGTATCTATGGGTAATACAAGAAGAATAAAGTCATGGATAAAAAATAATGAATTATCAATAATGGAAATAATTAATATTGGACATCACGATATCAAAAATAATGATATTTATACTCTTAATTATGTACAACAATATAGTTTAATTGATGGGAAATTATACAAATAACCCTATTTAGTTTGGATAAGTAACCGGTTCATCACATTAAATTGTCAACGAATCAATGAGCTATCTATAACCATGAACAACCCATCACTATTGTCTAATTCATTCCACATATACTGAATGATCAATTCAATTCTCCTACAATATTCCATATCATCAAATATTTGTATTTTTTACATAATAAAGATTTATCACGAATTTCCCTAGTCAATGAGATAACATTCATAATAAAATTTCATATTTGTATATTATATATAATATAATCAGAAATAATATCCATGAAAAATAATATATATGTATATATATTTATGTTAATTTTCATGTCCAATGATCATAGGAAAGTGAATGTGTCAATGGATGGATAATGACAACAAAATTAATCAAGAAAGGGAATTTTAATACATTATTAATATTTTTGGATCATAAAACATCCTAAAAAAATTAATGGTATAACTAAAACATATCCATAGTGGAGTATAATTAAAATAATGGGTTATTTTTATTGACAAAAATAAATTCCATAAAATATTTATAAAAACCCTTCTAGAAGAATATACTCTTTTATAGTTTTAAAAGAACTTTAAAAAATTTTAAAATTAAAATATGTTTGAAAAAAATATATATTTTAAAATATCCATCTAAATATGTAAAATATTATTTAAAACAAGATGTTTCAATGTCAACATGAATATTCTATTCATACCGATTATGTTATTACTAATATTCCTTTCACATTTTTGCCAAGAAATAAAAACATTCCATGTTCAAAGTACATCCATAGGACTCATTTTAAACCATTTTTTAGAAATTAAAATATCATTCAAAATATCATTATATATTTTTTATGAATATTTAAATTTTTCATTGAAACATTTTAAAAAACATATAGATATGGAATTAAGATCATTTTTTTACTAAAAATAGAGATAACGATTTCTTTTTATAAAAACATTTTATCAATCATTTTAAGTAACAAATAGAGGAGGAAAATAATATTATATTAATATTTAGTCAATAACCAAATGAGATTAAAATCAATGTAATTTTTTAGAAAATTATCTACTAACTTCCTTTAATGGAAATTCAAGCATAAAAAATCCCATTTGAATTGAGATTGAAGCATAAATCATTACTACTTTAGTAACATTTGAATCGTAACCCCCATGAAATAAATATATTCAAATAAAATGTTAAATTCCATTAATATAAATAGATTTATTATATATAATTTCAATGGTTAATTACAAACTCCTTTTAAAAATAAGTTGGTTCATATTACTAAATATGCCTTAATGGAGTAGAAATTGAGATTAAATATCTTACTTAGATCACACCATTGAAGTAAAAATTAATAAATGAATTTATTATGTGTATTAAATATAAATACAAATATTTTTTATAAATACATAAAAAAATAATGAAAAGTATCTACACACATATTCTTATAATATGATTGAAAATGAAGAAGTAATATATCACAATGAAAAGAAATTTAGTTAGGAAACACTTACTACTTATTGATATTCAATTCAAATCACAATTGATGAAATAATGTTATTTTAAACCTATAATACCATAAATTATGTAGGTTGAATATATTGACCATTCTAGTCATATATGAAACTCATTTTTATAAATTTTTTACTATTTTTTGGAAAACCGCAGATATTTTATTATTTGTGGTTGTTTCAGGTCAAATTGAAGATGTTTCAAATCACAAGGGGTTTTTCATGTTTAGTTAATAATTAGGGAAAACCATGAATCTTTCTCCTAGGAAAAAAATGATACCTATTATTATGACATAGGTGGTGGCACACGGTTTGGCGAAACAGTATCGATGCCCTCTAAAACCAGTCACCCCCAATAATATGGGTTTTCATAATTCAGATACCATTTTTGAAATGGTGCGCCACATAAGAGAAATCATGAACTCCAAAGATGTTGTGCATGTTTAAGGTGAAATATTTTAAAAACCATTTCCCCTGAACAAGAAATCATGCACGCCATATTTAATTAAACTGAAAAATTTAAAAAAATTCATAAACCCACCTTTGTAACCCTTATTTACCCCCATTCGAGCTAACCAAATATTCCCTGATTCTAGAAGCTCCCATAAGGATTACAATGCTCCTATAATCCATTTGTTTATGAATCTAATATTTGATTCAAGGATAATCTCGAATACACTATGTGATCATATCCCAAAATTGATTACTCCTTATACTGTCACTCTTTACAAATGATGAGGATTGATGTTTTTTCTGTTGGAAATAATATTGATATATGTTTTATCATATTATTATTTTTATATTTATCTTAGGTATTGGTTTTAGATCTTTTTCTCAATTTTTATCTTGATCTTTTAAATTCCATTTTTGTATTTTAGTTTGGGGAAAATCCATTAACGATCATGTCGTTGGTGGTTTAATTATAAATTCTTGGATTCGTGATTATAAATACATGATGTAAAACAATATTTTCCATGTTATGAAATTACATTATAAATTGAATTAATTAATTTATTTCCCATTTGATCATGAAATTATTCCATCATGTGCTAAAGTAATTGGGAAATAAATTGATTGTGAAATTAAATTTTTATGGTGTTATCAAATTGATTTATTAATAGTTAATGAAATTGATAGTGACCCATGGGGTGTGTCCATATTATTGAAATGAAGAATTTTAATTTTATTCATGGATAGTAAATGAAATTAAGTAATTTTTTAAATAAAGAATTTCAGTAATGGTTCATAAATGGATGAAAATGTGGAACCTGGAGAATTTATGATTTTGCAAGTGTTTTGGGACAGGGACTACAACTCAAAATACCCATAGGGTTATAGGATTCTACTATATGAACCAAATATTTTAATATATTATATATGATCAGTATGATTTTGGATTGGAACTACTACTCTAAATTACAATAGGGTGCCAGGATACTAATTTGGTCCCCCATTGTATGAATGTGAAATTGGAATGATTTGATTAATGTAAACCCTTTATGGAATAAAATGCGATATCCTTTTAGGGATGTCTCAGACACTAGCATTGAATGAAGTAGGTATTTATGGTTTTTGTTTCATTAATTAATTAGTACATATGTGGTTAAATAATGAATAATTTACTGTTAAGACTATTTATTTTTTATTTCACCAAATTCATTGTACAACTGCATACACTTTTATAGGCTGGATATGGTTTTAGTTGTCATTGGTGGTGTCTTAATGATTTGTAATCACACCCTACTCTTGGTTCCGGATCGGTACCTAAATAGACTTCATGCTTGTAGGATAGGGTAGGGGAAATATCCCTATGTAAGACGGATACAATTGGGGTGTGTCATGGATGAAGGAACCAAACATGATGTCGGGACCCTATTAGAAGTTTCCAATATATTTAATTTTGGGGTTTCGTTTGAAACATGAAAAATATATTGAATATAATATCTACTAGTTTGGTTGGATATTTCATTCCTTTTTTTAAATCATCTGACAATGGTTTGTATTAGTTATGGTATTAATATAGTTAATGTTTATTATAATTTGGATATTCTTTACTAGTTTTTGTTAGTCCTAAGTAGGGTTTTTACTGAATTTATTTTAAGTAGATGATATATGATCATTATTGATAAAATGAAATTTTTTGGTTTTCAAACACACCTCATCAAAATGAGGAATCAAAATAAACTTATATGTGGGAGTCATTGAATATGATCTAAGATATGGGGTTTTTGAATGAACATTTGAAGTTAATGAAAATCAAATTGTGTATGTAATATAAGTGGTGATCGTAATGAAATCTTGTAACAAATTCTACTTTAGATATGAAACCTAATGAATATTTTCTGATATTAAAGTTATCATAAATCATGAATAATTCATGATACAAGATAGAGTTTTGGGAAGAGTGAAAAATGCGATGTCAAGAGTTCTGGTTTTTTCTCATCAGCCTATCGAACACGAGACATTGTAAGAGATATATCATCGCAATGAGGATCAGTGTAGTGACTATAACATAAGGATTCATGAATCATCTTACAGAAGATATTTTTGAAAAACGTCCATAACAACACTATTCCATTAGGCATGGTATGCCACTGATCCATCATAATGGATTTTGACACTGATTCATTTTATAAATTGGTTGCATCAATATGAGAAAATATATATAGTTCCATGGGAGGTAGAGATTGTAGAAATCAATGAAATAAATGAGAATAGAGACCCATTAGCTGGATTAAAATTAATAATTTTGTCAACCACATCATTAAGTTGAATTTATTTCCAATTTGGGTCGAGACCAAAGTAAGAAAAATTAATATTTATTCCTTTGCGTCAAGTGTAAAGGAACAAATGTATTTATTGTTTTCTTAAGAAGTGGTTTTTACTGTTGGACTATTGTTAACACTGATCGATTTGAGTGAATTTGAGACTGATTTATCTAATAGAATCATATACTAATATATCAGACACATGTTGACACCAATAAAATAATCTAATGTTGAACATTATATAATGATGGAACATTGATCTACAGAATTGATGGAAAGGGAGAAATAATTTAAATACTTTTCATATATGTCTCTGAATAGGTTCATTCTACTAATATATTATCCAATGTGTTTTTAAGGATAAAAATATTCTCAATGTTTTAACATGTTTTTTGTTGATACAGATAATATCTTTTAGAATAATTTTAGTGTTTAAAAGACGTCGTTTTAATGAGTAGTCATTATAAATTCACATGGATTCATCGTAATGAATAATCAAAATGAAGAATTGTAATGAAGAATCTGTCTAATGAATCATATCAAAGAAATGTTTGCAAACATGAATAAAGATGATGTTCTAAGAATATAAGGGAATATAACATAATTTCTAAGAATAGTTAATGAATTCATAGTTGATTATATGAATTAATTAGAAATTAAATATTGATGAATTTAAATGAGTGGGAAGTGAAATTTTTCCCATATTTTCCATTCTGAGGTGCCAATAAAAGGAGGGAAAAATTAATTTGTACAAAGTGTAGAACATGAATAGATAAAGTGTATATGGTTGGATCTAACAAATTTTTGGTTAGGTATTTAGTTTCCTACCAAGTTTTATTTTTTCATTTTTATTTTTAGGATGTTCCTTCATAACAATTCCATCTTATATATGTTCAATCTGATCATTCGGGAAAGTTCCAATGGTTGATGCTTCATTAGAGAGTATCTATAAATATAATCCCATTGGAGAAAAATCCTTTGAAACATGGTTCCTTATACGATTTTCCATAAGGAAGAGTAATTTTGACCTGCCAATTTAGTTTCTACTCAATTTAAGAATGAAGAGAAGAATGAGAATCAAAATGAGACCAATCATAAAAAGGACATCCGATTGAGGTTATGGGACTAAGATAGACCGGAATAACCTTTAGAAAATATGTTTTTTGAGATTATATTCTTAATATAATTTCAATACTAATATGTTATTTAGAATTTTTTTGATGTTATTGAGAATTGAATGCAGATAATGTTTGATACATCTTACCTATGGAGGATGTGGTGAACATTATTATGTGGATATGAAAAGATGAATGAAATATATGATTGTAACTATGGAAACATATAATTTACTAAAAAAATTTATATGTAGAATAAATATTACCATTTTTGATGATTACTAGTTTCTAAAAAGGAATGTATGATTTCTTGGATGTATAGCCATCAGTGGGAAGTCGATTCTAAAAATGATAGTTTGGGGTGTAAAAAATTATCTATGGAATCATTCTAATGGGATTTAATAAATTTTCACTAATTTTCCATTGTATTCTCAAAACAATATAATTAATTATTACATATTGGTCGGACTATCCAACATGGAATCTATTAGGTATTTTTATCGAACCTTTTCAATATGATGTTCTAACATTAATTTATAATTGTTTAAACTAAAATTTAATGTTGATAAGTAATATTTGAGTAGAGTTTAACAAAAAAAAGTTCCATAGGATAAAAACGTTAACTAGAAAATGTTAAGAAAAATTATTATAAAATAAAAAGGTTCAATTGATCCCCCCCCCACTAAGCGGTCTTCATCCTACCTATGAAACAAATAGTATCAGAGTAAGTTCCCTCTAAAATATAAATTTCTACAAATGAAGAATTAAAACACCATGAAATATAAGGGGATTCAATTTTTGAATTTAAATAACTATCATATCTAGAATGTGATAATGAATCTATATTTTATTTCCCTTGGTTATGATGTTTTGGAAGCATTGAGGTATGGATTTCCTCCTCTTATTGATAATTATCCTCTTACTTTTTATAAAAAACATTCAATAGAATAATGGAAGAGATTAAATAGTGTTGGGACAGCCAAGGGAATCCAGAATATGTTGAACACATTTAATAATTCAATATGAATTTCAATAAGGAAAAGTTGAAACTTTGGATTTATGTATGAAGATATGAAAAGGGATGTGTACGAATCTTTTAGTGACATATTTAAAATAATTAATGATATTTTTATCACTAAAAGATTTCATGGTTAGATTTTTGATGAATCAACAATATTTAATGGGATCCTGAGAACTAATATTGATAAGTTTGATGCCTAATGTACATATTTAGAAGATGGAGATCTTGAAATTATATCATTGGATGATCTAAAAAGTATTCTCATTACCTATGAAATGAGAAAAGATAATGTTATGAAAAGTAATGAAAAGTTTAATTGGGTAATTTCCTTTTAAAAATTGTTATAAAGTAATGATAAATATAGTAATTCCAAGAATATTCATTTGAGTAATATATAGTATAAAAATTTGAATATTTCAATAAAATTGGAGTCCTTATTTCTAAGAAAATCAATATTTGAAAATTGAAATGTAAAAATCTCAAATATTGTAATTTGTAACACCCCGAGCTTCCATGATACGCTTCTCATTCAATAATGAAATAGCTTGCATTGAACGCAACTTCGAGTTCTAAAACACCGCGACTAATCAAAGTAGCCGTTATGAATAGTAATAACCACTTTTTAAAATTATAGAAATTTTATATGTCAAAATGGACTTCATTTTTGTATTCGTAATATCGAAATTAGCCTATGTTGAATTTTTGGTATTTTTTTGAGAACTTCTAAAATTTTATAAATAGTGAAAAATACTTAAAACAACTTTTTTAATCAAAATAATTTATAGTGATAAATTATAATATTTGATGGTTTTAAAGTATAATTAGAATATATTTTTACCATTTTATCCAATGGTGGTCATTAGAATTAATTTAACATTGAAATTGGACATAAACAATTGCCAATCTTTTGATATAAATTGTTTCTTAAAAACACGCTATTTGTTGTGACAGCGGGAATTAATTATAAAATTAATTAATGCAACTAATATGTTTGGAATTTTGTAAAATAGACATCATTTTTCAATTCGGAATATCAATTATAGCTTAGGGTGAAATTTTGGCCTTATTCTGAAAAACTTCAATTTTTGATGAATAGTGAAACCACTAAGTGGTTGTTAAATAACTGATTTTTCGTTTAAATGAAATATTACCACTTCTGTGATTTGATTTTCAAAAATCCGACATACATGGTTGTCATTAAGAAGTAAAATGTGGTTCAATGGGATAAAAATAATTTTTTGGTGAATAGTAACTTATTAAGTTCTTAATCGCGATTAGTGGTAATTAGGGTAGTTTAAGGTATAAATAATACTTTAATAATATTAAATGACCTAGACACATGTCCCAACCTCATTGGTTGTGTCATGGCCGACCAAGACAAGCCATGGCCTAACTTGGGGACCCCATGGATCCACTTTTGTTGGGAAATAACATAAATTACTTTTTATTTAATGTTAAAGTGAAAATGACACTAACATAAAGTGTTTTACTAAAACAATTTTTAAGTAGGGTTACACTAGTCCAAATTTTGATTATAAATAGTCATTGGAAAGATAAAAAGATTTCCTATATCATAGTATTTTTTTTATAATTTTTATACATTAAATAAATTTAATTATTTATGACATAATAATGATGCAGCGATGACATCATTATTTGACGATTTAAATAAAATGGAAAGATAATATAAAATCTATGAACTACACATGGCCAAAACCAATTGGATGAGTTGATTTCGATGCCTTATCACCTTATCCACGAATTCTATCAATGTGGGACCTTTTAAAACCGAAACACATTTTCAAATAATGTAATGTTCCTTTACTTTCCAAAAGTGCCCTTCCTCTCCTCTTATAAAAGGCCCCCACCTCTACCTCATTTCACACACTCTTCAAGCCATTGGCTCGGCCAACCCCTGCCCATTTGCTCTCTCCACATCCCTCTCCTCATCCTAGAGGATTCCCTTTGGGCAGAATCCTTTCAAAGGAAGCCTTTAGGCTCAACTCAAAAGGAGTTACACTTTTTAAGGTAATTCATTCTCTCATGTTCTTTTGTTTTATTTTGCTTCTCCAACCCCCTAAACTCTTTTTATTTACTTCTTTTGTAACAACACCAGTATCTTAAATATACTAGGATGTTGTTATAAGATTTATTTGAGCTACACTTCCACACAACTACATCAAATGGTTAAAGAACATAAGGTTTCCGTGGATGGCGAAATTCTGCCTCCCGAAACGATGATTGTTCAACACTCATTTAACACCTTCAAAGGTGGCCATTATGATGTCACTATTTTTATATATGATATATAATATGTTTATGTTTTCCTTAAGCTTCTGTTTTTTTCATTTTGGGCATACCTTTATGGTTTCCATTATGGGTAAAACACGATATCTTCATTTTAGGAAGCGCGGACTACCGCCCCCTGAAAGTGATTTGATTCGTTAATACCATATGTGGGATGTGTGAAGGATAAAGTTAATGATATTATATATGTTATTATACTGGAATTATAATATACTCTCATATCATTATGATTCCATTCCAGAAAATATTAAATAGAAATGGAAGTAGCGTTCATGCGTACGTACGGCTTACCGTCTCCATGAACGGTGCATTTCATTTCTTACCTCTAAATGTGATGTAATATTATAAATGAATGTATGTACTGGATATATATGACATATATGATATCTACATCATGAATACCATTCTGGATATAATGAACCTTTGACCAAATTAACAACATGTAAGTGTAAGAAGCCTATTTTTGACTTAAGAACCAAATACCGACAAAATGAACATTATTAACTTAAATAATTACATAATGTTCATATCATTATAATAAGTGATATAATAAGGATAATGAAGTTGAAAATGGTTCTTAATAAGGTATATATTAACTCTAGTTTATTATTCAGGAGGTTAAAGAACGGTTGAGTCAAGTCAGACACGAGGTAAGGGAATTTCATAACCCAACTTCCATTCTTTGGGTTAATCTCCTACTTTCAAATTATGTCATGATATTGTTATGTATTATCTTTTATTTGTACTTTCTTTATGTGTACTTATAGTTAATACACATAATATATCTATTTTATTTATAAATGATCTTTGTAAGGGAACTTCTTAACCCAACTTCAATTCTTTGGGTTAATCTCCTACTTTCAAATTACTTCATGATATTATTATGTCCTATCTTGTATTTGTACTTTCTTTATGTGTATCTATAGTGAATACACCTAATAAATCTACTTTATTTGTAAGGGAATTTCTTAACCCAACTTCCATTCTTTGGGTTAATCTCCTACTTTCAAATTATGTCATGATATTATTATGTTGTATATTGTATTTATACTTTCTTTATGTATACATACAGTGAATACACATAATAGATATATTTTATTTAAAAATGATCTTTTTAAGGGACTTCGTCTCAATCTCCATTCATTGAGGCATATTTTGTTTTATACACAAATTTCTTTTATACAGTGTATAAACCCCTTTGACTTTTACGTTTATTCAAAAGGAATCTTTTTTATATACGAAGCGTTTTACTAAACGACAAAAAGGGAATGTTTTTATTTCCGTACTTATGCGGCGACAACGACTTCTCCGCCGCCGCGACCATTATTTGAGTTTCGGCTTCCTCTACAAGCCATCATTTTTTTAATGAAAAATAAATACAAAGTTTTAACTTTCTTTTATTTTGGTATTGAAAATGGTTTTGAAAGAGTTTTTATTATATCAATGTTTTGTATTGATATCTTGTGATTGAAATGTGGAATGTTATGTTTCCTTTATACATGTTTTATGTGATACGATTATGTTATGGTTTATGATATGTTTAAACCTATTCATATGAGGAATGTATTGGACTTAATAAGTGACGGGTGGAGCCCGCTATAGCTCCTCGATGCATCGGTAGGTCTCATGAGACAACTAGACGTGGAATTGGCCGAGGCCCTTTCCCAATTTGATTTATGGTTTTGGCCGAGGCCTTAATCATTTTAGATGTCTTGGCCGAGGCCTTGACAAAATGTTTCAGAATGTCCGGCATTATACATTCCCTCATTATGAAAGTGGTTATTGATATTACATGTGATTATTCGACCAGTAGAATATCCATGTGAAGAAGTAAATGGCATTATCTCATTTTACTTTTGCCATATTATGTTGAAGTTCATGTTTAAGAGGCTTTTGTTTTAGTTATACATTGCCTTAAATGTTAATGTTTATTTATGAAAGCTTCCGCATTATTGTTATCCTTACTGAGCATTTGAGCTCACCCCTTTCAATGTTTAAAAATTTTCCAGGTTGTGAAGAAGTATTTTATGACTGACTTGCAAGAATAATCAGTGAAGATATGAGTGTGGACTATGAAGACCATGTTTTTTTGTAGTTTGTTTAATTTTGATGTAATGAAAGACTTATGAATGTATCTAGTGTTTCCAAGGCTACTAAACTAATCGGTCTTTCGAGACTTGATCTTTTGGGATCATGCCAATGTTACGAAGTAATGCACCGGCTCTGGGTAGCTGGGGTCGGGGCGTTACAGTTGGTATCAGAGGCAGTTTAGTACTAACCTTGGAAGCTAGATTTAGATAAACTCTGATTAGAGCACATAGCCCAAAGATAGACTTTGAGGATTAGAATAGAAAACCTTCCTAGAATTTTGGTATTATAGAGATTTTGTGAGTTTTCCGAGCAATACATCCCTGTCTGGATACGAGCAGGTAGAGGCGGCTCTGGCACAGATGTACCTAGGGGTCAAACCCGAAAACACCGCTTTGATCTAGACTCGAACGGGAACTGGTACACGACAACGGGCCTTGCTGCACTCTTGGTTACGACACTCCCGGGGGATATGCTTAGGATAATTCTCATTTTATTTACAAACCACTATGAAGGGTTATGAGTATATACTTCCTCAAAGAAAACATTTCTTTTTATGATTATGGATTATATCCATAAATAGTTCAATTTATGTAAAGTGTTTTACAAGTATGGAATTATATATTTTGATTCATAAAGTAATCTAGTTTATGCCATTGTTTAGAAATGGCGCCTAGTAGAAGGAATGGAAACCGTATCAATGCACGAACTCCATGTAGGGATTGCCCTCCTGATCAAGATAATTATTGTGGATCTGGAGAAACAAATGGTGCTGATCAACTTATTACCATACTGGGACAACTCACGCAGGTTATGAATAATAACCTTACTCATATGGAGCACCCTGATCCGCAACGTGGAGGATCAATGCTAGACCGTTTCATGAGGAAACAACCACCAACCTTCAATGGGAGTACAAATCATACAGTAGCTGAGCAATGGATAAACTCCTTAGAGAAAATATTTCATGCCTTGGGGAGTAGTGAAAGGGAGAAGGTTGTCATGGCAGTTTACCGCCTCACTGGAGATGCCGATCAGTGGTGGTCGCTGATTCAAAACACAAAGGAAGATGATGACGTATCGAATATGGAATGGAGGGAGTTCAAAGAGAT
Source organism: Viscum album (assembly GCA_963277665.1). Lineage (NCBI taxonomy): Eukaryota > Viridiplantae > Streptophyta > Magnoliopsida > Santalales > Viscaceae > Viscum > Viscum album. Next base: position 999,572,222 of record OY728147.1, read on the forward strand.
TTTCTTAGAAAAATATTTTCCTCGTGACCATCGAGCAGATATGGAAAGGCAATTTCTGAGTCTGAGGCAGAAGGAGGATGAGAATGTCGCAAAGTATGAGGCTAACTTTACAAGGTTAGCGAGGCATGCTTCCGATTATATACGTAACCCAAGGAGTAAGATTGATCGTTTCTTTGATGGGTTAAAACCATTTCTCCGTCGAGCTCTAGTGTCACAATCTTTCTCAACATACGAAGATATAGTCTCATGTGCTATCAAGACAGAAAAGGAATTCTCTAAGTCTTATGACAACAAAGTAAAGCAAGAGAAGAAGAGAACGGTGGAACAAGAGGTAGATAAAGGGAAAAAGGGAAAGAAGGATTTTCCATTATGTGATAATTGTGGGAAGAATCACCCTGGTACTTGCTTAAAAGGAATGGGAGTCTGTTATAAATGTGGAGAAAAGGGTCACCAAGCTCGTGATTGCAATGGAAAGAAAGAGGCTGTCAAAGTTGAATGCTACAATTGTAGGGAAACAGGGCATTATGCAAATGAATGTCCTAAGCGTCAAGGAAACTTACCTCAGAAAAGGCCAAGGGATCAAGGACAATCTTATGCTATTACTACAGTTGAAGCAGAATAACTAATGTATTAGTGCTTTTGGACTCATGGATTATATTCTGGTTATTAGAATAATGTGATCTATATAAGGATTGTACTGCAGTACTTTTTGATTTCAGTAAGGTTTTAATATGATTAAGGTAATCATATTTTTAGTATGTGACAATAAGAGAAATTTTTCTTTGTATGGGGAATCTGATGCTACAATTGATTTTGGAATTAAGAGACATTTTAGAGAAAGTCTGGACAGAGTTATTTTGGATAACTATAATCGTTGGAGTGGATTAAGTTGATCTTTGGATAGTATGGTTTAAGGTTAAAAAATTGATGAAGATTATTTTTGGAGTATTATAATACTATAGTTTTAGGAAAAGGACAACCTGCAGGGTGGGGCATAAACCGTCGCGTCGGACAAAGCTGTAGGAATCGAACCCACAATCAAAGTGCGACAGGCCTTTATTTCCTACCACTAGCCTACAGGAAGTCCCTGGTTATTACAAAATAATTTTACTAATCTAAATGGTATGTGTTAACCTTTGGTACCTTATACAATTAGGATAAATAGAATATTTTTGAGTTCTGTTACCATTTGGAGTAAAAGATGGGTTTGTGGTAAAAATTCATTAATGAATGAAAGTATACATAACAAGTATGTATATTCCCTTACGTTCTTAGTAAATCTCCTAAATAAAATCCTCAACATTATAAAAGGTAACTTAAAACAAAAATCTTGTCGGTTAACTTTTCCAACTAGGGATTCAATGACCGTTTAACCAATCACAAGTTTGTGATTTTCTTGTGGTTAAACTTTCTCCTAATCCTGTTTTCTATAACTCCCCATCAGACCTTGATGGTTTGTTTCTCCTCCATATCCATATTTTCATAGAATCCTATAATGGGCTATATCGGGTGACCTTTGTACTTATCCTGCTTTCTTTTAATGTTATGTATTTATTAACCTTATTTCCGATGTGGGTTTTCCTCAAAGGTATTTTCTCTTTTCAACCTTTTATTTTCCAAGAAAAATTTCAAATTGCGAGGACGCAATTTATTGAAGGAGGGGAGAATGTAACACCCCGAGCTTCCATGATACGCTTCTCATTCAATAATGAAATAGCTTGCATTGAACGCAACTTCGAGTTCTAAAACACCGCGACTAATCAAAGTAGCCGTTATGAATAGTAATAACCACTTTTTAAAATTATAGAAATTTTATATGTCAAAATGGACTTCATTTTTGTATTCGTAATATCGAAATTAGCCTATGTTGAATTTTTGGTATTTTTTTGAGAACTTCTAAAATTTTATAAATAGTGAAAAATACTTAAAACAACTTTTTTAATCAAAATAATTTATAGTGATAAATTATAATATTTGATGGTTTTAAAGTATAATTAGAATATATTTTTACCATTTTATCCAATGGTGGTCATTAGAATTAATTTAACATTGAAATTGGACATAAACAATTGCCAATCTTTTGATATAAATTGTTTCTTAAAAACACGCTATTTGTTGTGACAGCGGGAATTAATTATAAAATTAATTAATGCAACTAATATGTTTGGAATTTTGTAAAATAGACATCATTTTTCAATTCGGAATATCAATTATAGCTTAGGGTGAAATTTTGGCCTTATTCTGAAAAACTTCAATTTTTGATGAATAGTGAAACCACTAAGTGGTTGTTAAATAACTGATTTTTCGTTTAAATGAAATATTACCACTTCTGTGATTTGATTTTCAAAAATCCGACATACATGGTTGTCATTAAGAAGTAAAATGTGGTTCAATGGGATAAAAATAATTTTTTGGTGAATAGTAACTTATTAAGTTCTTAATCGCGATTAGTGGTAATTAGGGTAGTTTAAGGTATAAATAATACTTTAATAATATTAAATGACCTAGACACATGTCCCAACCTCATTGGTTGTGTCATGGCCGACCAAGACAAGCCATGGCCTAACTTGGGGACCCCATGGATCCACTTTTGTTGGGAAATAACATAAATTACTTTTTATTTAATGTTAAAGTGAAAATGACACTAACATAAAGTGTTTTACTAAAACAATTTTTAAGTAGGGTTACACTAGTCCAAATTTTGATTATAAATAGTCATTGGAAAGATAAAAAGATTTCCTATATCATAGTATTTTTTTTATAATTTTTATACATTAAATAAATTTAATTATTTATGACATAATAATGATGCAGCGATGACATCATTATTTGACGATTTAAATAAAATGGAAAGATAATATAAAATCTATGAACTACACATGGCCAAAACCAATTGGATGAGTGGATTTCGATGCCTTATCACCTTATCCACGAATTCTATTAATGTGGGACCTTTTAAAACCGAAACACATTTTCAAATAATGTAATGTTCCTTTACTTTCCAAAAGTGCCCTTCCTCTCCTCTTATAAAAGGCCCCCACCTCTACCTCATTTCACACACTCTTCAAGCCATTGGCTCGGCCAACCCCTGCCCATTTGCTCTCTCCACATCCCTCTCCTCATCCTAGAGGATTCCCTTTGGGCAGAATCCTTTCAAAGGAAGCCTTTAGGCTCAACTCAAAAGGAGTTACACTTTTTAAGGTAATTCATTCTCTCGTGTTCTTTTGTTTTATTTTGCTTCTCCAACCCCCTAAACTCTTTTTATTTACTTCTTTTGTAACAACACCAGTATCTTAAATATACTAGGATGTTGTTATAAGATTTATTTGAGCTACACTTCCACACAACTACATCAAATGGTTAAAGAACATAAGGTTTCCGTGGATGGCGAAATTCTGCCTCCCGAAACGATGATTGTTCAACACTCATTTAACACCTTCAAAGGTGGCCATTATGATGTCACTATTTTTATATATGATATATAATATGTTTATGTTTTCCTTAAGCTTCTGTTTTTTTCATTTTGGGCATACCTTTATGGTTTCCATTATGGGTAAAACACGATATCTTCATTTTAGGAAGCGCGGACTACCGCCCCCTGAAAGTGATTTGATTCGTTAATACCATATGTGGGATGTGTGAAGGATAAAGTTAATGATATTATATATGTTATTATACTGGAATTATAATATACTCTCATATCATTATGATTCCATTCCAGAAAATATTAAATAGAAATGGAAGTAGCGTTCATGCGTACGTACGGCTTACCGTCTCCATGAACGGTGCATTTCATTTCTTACCTCTAAATGTGATGTAATATTATAAATGAATGTATGTACTGGATATATATGACATATATGATATCTACATCATGAATACCATTCTGGATATAATGAACCTTGGACCAAATTAACAACATGTAACTGTAAGAAGCCTATTTTTGACTTAAGAACCAAATACCGACAAAATGAACATTATTAACTTAAATAATTACATAATGTTCATATCATTATAATAAGTGATATAATAAGGATAATGAAGTTGAAAATGGTTCTTAATAAGGTATATATTAACTCTAGTTTATTATTCAGGAGGTTAAAGAACGGTTGAGTCAAGTCAGACACGAGGTAAGGGAATTTCATAACCCAACTTCCATTCTTTGGGTTAATCTCCTACTTTCAAATTATGTCATGATATTGTTATGTATTATCTTTTATTTGTACTTTCTTTATGTGTACTTATAGTTAATACACATAATATATCTATTTTATTTATAAATGATCTTTGTAAGGGAACTTCTTAACCCAACTTCAATTCTTTGGGTTAATCTCCTACTTTCAAATTACTTCATGATATTATTATGTCCTATCTTGTATTTGTACTTTCTTTATGTGTATCTATAGTGAATACACCTAATAAATATACTTTATTTGTAAGGGAATTTCTTAACCCAACTTCCATTCTTTGGGTTAATCTCCTACTTTCAAATTATGTCATGATATTATTATGTTGTATATTGTATTTATACTTTCTTTATGTATACATACAGTGAATACACATAATAGATATATTTTATTTAAAAATGATCTTTTTAAGGGACTTCGTCTCAATCTCCATTCATTGAGGCATATTTTGTTTTATACACAAATTTCTTTTATACAGTGTATAAACCCCTTTGACTTTTACGTTTATTCAAAAGGAATCTTTTTTATATACGAAGCGTTTTACTAAACGACAAAAAGGGAATGTTTTTATTTCCGTACTTATGCGGCGACAACGACTTCTCCGCCGCCGCGACCATTATTTGAGTTTCGGCTTCCTCTACAAGCCATCATTTTTTTAATGAAAAATAAATACAAAGTTTTAACTTTCTTTTATTTTGGTATTGAAAATGGTTTTGAAAGAGTTTTTATTATATCAATGTTTTGTATTGATATCTTGTGATTGAAATGTGGAATGTTATGTTTCCTTTATACATGTTTTATGTGATACGATTATGTTATGGTTTATGATATGTTTAAACCTATTCATATGAGGAATGTATTGGACTTAATAAGTGACGGGTGGAGCCCGCTATAGCTCCTCGATGCATCGGTAGGTCTCATGAGACAACTAGACGTGGAATTGGCCGAGGCCCTTTCCCAATTTGATTTATGGTTTTGGCCGAGGCCTTAATCATTTTAGATGTCTTGGCCGAGGCCTTGACAAAATGTTTCAGAATGTCCGGCATTATACATTCCCTCATTATGAAAGTGGTTATTGATATTACATGTGATTATTCGACCAGTAGAATATCCATGTGAAGAAGTAAATGGCATTATCTCATTTTACTTTTGCCATATTATGTTGAAGTTCATGTTTAAGAGGCTTTTGTTTTAGTTATACATTGCCTTAAATGTTAATGTTTATTTATGAAAGCTTCCGCATTATTGTTATCCTTACTGAGCATTTGAGCTCACCCCTTTCAATGTTTAAAAATTTTCCAGGTTGTGAAGAAGTATTTTATGACTGACTTGCAAGAATAATCAGTGAAGATATGAGTGTGGACTATGAAGACCATGTTTTTTTGTAGTTTGTTTAATTTTGATGTAATGAAAGACTTATGAATGTATCTAGTGTTTCCAAGGCTACTAAACTAATCGGTCTTTCGAGACTTGATCTTTTGGGATCATGCCAATGTTACGAAGTAATGCACCGGCTCTGGGTAGCTGGGGTCGGGGCGTTACATAATTGGGAAGTGAAAGTATATTTTCCACAACATTTTTATAGTAATAATGTTGAAGAGTATGAGTCTATGAAATATGGTGATAATTATTGAAAACAAATGTGGAAGAAACATAAGGAAAGGTTTCCTTATGTCAAGAAGAATAATAGTAATCATAGATGGAGAAAGAAGGACGATCCATCATCCAGTGATGAACACAATCATCAAATCAACATTATTGCATATTTTAGAGTTAGATGTAATTATTTAGATAATAATAAGGATGATGAAGATATTATAGAAATATAATGGATTCTCAATGGGAATTTGGAAAATGAAATTGAACAATGTACTCAACAAAAGATATAAATAAAAAAGTTGAATAAAGAGGATGAATGAATAACTGTTGGGAAAAACGATTGAATGAATATAGAAGAGAAAAATATCAATGATATTAGATCTCATAATACACTGACTGGTGAGCTCAAAATAAAACTAAAAATATATGAGGAAATATAATCCAAATATTAGAACCCTGATATGAATGAATCATCAATCAGTGAACAAATTAATCCGAACAAGATAATGATAGATAAATCTGGAAACATATAGATGTTCTGAAAGATAGATTGGTAGAGAAATAATAGGAATTTCCCGAATAAAAATCAATGCATCTTAAAAAATAATATAAAAATGATGAAGGAAAACATCACCATGGAATTTTATGTTAAAGGTAAAACTTTTAATGGATTTAAGAAGAAAGGTTTATAAGACAAGTCCTATGAGAGAACATATTTAACTAAGAATGCCAATAATTATTTAGTAAAATACCCTCCTATGAGAAGTGGTCCATGATTCATGAAGAAATAGAAGCCACGATATTTTGAAAAAATATAAGATCAATTGGAAAAATCATGATTCAGAGTTCAATATTGGGGTTGTGGAATTTTATGGCACATAGATGATTCATGCTAGGATAACATGCACCTACCATGAAATAGGTATGAACCAAGGGGGAGCTATAATTAGTATATAAGATCAATTTTTTCTAAAAATATGTGTAATTTGGAATGGAATCATAGAATATGAAGAATGATGTATATGTTAAAAAATTATAGAAAAACGAACATGCAATGTCTTAGAAACAAGGAGTTCTTAGTTTTTTTGTAGAATAAGATAAAAATTATAAAATGTTAGAATAAAAAAAGATATGATTAAACAAAGGGGATAATTTTATTTTGAATATGTGAGAAAAAGTGATATTATGTTATCAACATATTGTGCTTTGAAAATTATGAAAAGATGCAAGAGAAATGATCTATAAGAGAATGTTACGAACTTTGTTTTGACTATCCTATTGGAATAAGAGGAAGGAAATAATGTTTTTTTAACAAATATATATAGAAAAATGGTTCCAAAAAGGTAAAATATAATTACAACCTCATGAGAATACTCTTTATATGAAAAGAGTTTTTTTACAAAATACAATATAGATGGGAAGAAGGAAGAAAATACTTCCAATAAAAAATTCATGAAGAAGAAGAGAAGGGAAAGGATAATAGAGGACTCTCAGTCTAAAAGATGCTTCAATAAACCTACTAAGGTTCCTCCTTATTCATAAAATATTATTATTAGTACTAACTTTACAGAATTGAAGGTTTTGAAATAGGAAATATGATACACGATTCTCTAATTTTTCTTGTAAAAAAATAATGAGCTTATAAAATATGAATTTTTTAAATGTTGTGTCTATAAAACTAAAATTATAGATTTTATTTTTGAGATTTGTGCAGGTTACTTTTATCTTCTACAAATTCATTCAAATTTTCCAAAAGAAATTAGATGATGAAAGAAACATGAAAATTGTATTACATGAATTTTTGGCAATAGAAGTCATTGAAAACTTCATTACTCACTCTGTTTTTCTACACTGATCTCATCCATGTAGACTTATAGTTTCATTCAATGGACCATTCCTAAGAAACTCGTGTGATACATATGTTCTCCAAAACAATAATTTCATTATTTTGAGATGGAAAGTTCCATCCTTTTGAAATGTGAAAAATTATATTATTGAAGGAAACATTTCATGATAACCCCTTTGAATATGATTTTCAATAAGGGGGAGAGAAATGTACTAGGGGTATATAAGAAATGTGGGGAGTAAGAAAAGACATAGAAATGACATGTATGTTCAGGGAGCATAAAATAATGAGAAAATAAAACAAAAAATGGTATTATTTTAAAAGAGGTTAATGAAAACAATTAGAAAGGGGGATATTGTTAGCCCATGTTGTGTTTTGGTAATATTTTTTTACAATAATTTTTTTATGATGAGAAAAGGATATGATTTTGTTTTCATTCACACTTAATTGGAATGAGGAATCAAACTATGATCATTAGAGTGAGACATTCAATATGATCTATCATATTAGGTTTTTGATAGAATGTTTAAAGATGATAGAAATCATATTGTGTCTAGAATTCCTGTGTTGATCATAATTTAAAGCATTATTGAGTCTAAATTATACACTAAATATAAGCATAATTTATTAATATTGGAGTTCTTGTAAATCATGACTAAGTCATGAAAGAAGATGAATTTTGTGGAAGAGATGAGAATAATATGTGATGAATTATTGTTACAGATCATCATCGAGAGGAACACCATGCACATAAGAAGATATATTATCATTATAAGGATAATAGGTGTGATAATAATAGATGTATAGAGGATTGATCTTGTGGAAGAAAAAAGGAACTACAGATACTGGTCCATTGGACATGGTATTCCATCGATCTATTATAATGGATCTAATAATGATTCATTTTATAAATTTTTAGTATATTTAATTCATAAAATATAGAATTCTAATAGAGGTATATGTTTTTCAAATCAATGATACATATGAGAATAGAGAGTGATAAACTCGATGAAAATAAAAAATGTATTCAACCAATTTTATCATGTTGAAATAATTTCTAATTTGGGAATAGACTGAAGAAAGAAACTTGGATAGGATTTTAATTGGGTCAACAGTAAAATATAAAAAGTTTTGATTATTTTTTCAAAAAGTGGTTCCGATTATCGGATTACTGATGTCACAAATATATCAAAGTGAATAAGAGACTGATTGAATGGATTAATGAATATACTGATTTATCAAACACATAATAACACTATAAAATCATTTGATACTAAACTTTATCAGATCTGGGATCATCAGTATGATAAATTAAAGAAAATTGATAAATACATTGAAGACATTTTTGATAAGTATTCAAAGAGAATCTTATTCCTAAAGTATTATAAAATGTGGGGTCTGTTCTCTATAGAATGTTATAAATGTGTTAACAAGTGTTCATTTTTTTATGGATCAATTGTATGAGAATAACTTCAGTATTTATAAGAGGTAATAATAATGAGAATTCTTATGTTATTTATTTGTATTCATCAAAATAAGGAATCAAAATGATTAATCCCAATGAATAATCAGACTCAAGAAAATATTTAAATCCTAAATAAGTCTGAGTCTGAGGATTTGATAATATTTTAGAATCTCCCAGATGTATTGAGAATAGATGAAGAATTCGTATATGAATATTTAAATGAATGATAAATTCATGATTTAAAATATTCATTTCATGGGAAGTGATTCCATTTTATCATATTTTCTATTCATGAGTTCCTATAAAAGATAAAAATAATATATTTTTATGAAGTGAAGAACATGAACTGATAATGTGCACCATGATTTCTGAAAATTTTTTTTCAGGTATTTAGATTACAACATTTTTTTATTTTTTAGGATGATATTGAGTATGTTCCATCAGAACAAGTCTATCAGAGTGAGGATAAATCTGATAATTGGATCATGTTCTAAAGGATGATGCTTCAATAGAATGATTCCATCAGAGTAAAACCAAGGGAGAAACTTCTATTAGAGTGGTGTTCATTAAACCATGTTCCTTAAGAAGGGGGAACTGTGAGCTACCATTTGAATTTCTACTCAGTTTAAAAAGGAAGAGTCTATGGAGAATCAGACCTAGCCTAATCAAAAAAAGACCATCAGATAAGGGATTATTGACTAATAAATATCATATTAACTTTATCTAAATATTTTTTCTAGGTCATTTTTTTAGAAGAAGTTTGAACATAGTTATGTTAAATAGATAATAATTAATTTTTGTAATGATTGTATGGAAGTAAAGTATAATTGAGCAGACTTGTGGTGGAAGTGAATAAAATTATTTTTCGGATTATAATATAATAAAGAAATACAATCTTGTAACTGTGCATACAAACCATTAGTTGGAAATTATTGAATGTGAATGGACATCTAATGAATGTGGATACTTACCAATTCCTTAAAACCAATGTATGCTTTGTGGTGCGTATATCCATCTATGAAAAGTGGGTATAGAAAATTATAATTGGGGTTATAAAAAAAATAAGAATTTATCTTATGGTATTGTATAATTGTTCAATTTTTGTGCCTTTGTATTCAAGAATGATAATAGTGAAGATATCAATGTTGGTGGGACTATCAAACATGGAAAAGATTATGTCTTCTTACGTCAACTTGTAAATATCATCTTATATGTTCTCATTATATTTTCTCAGACAAAAGATAATGTTGAGAATCTATATTTGAGTGGATCAAAAACATAACAATTTTTGGAGGATAAGAATGTGTACAAAAATAATTTAATAAAATATCATTTAAAAGAAAATGTAACCACTGACTCGTCCCCCCCCCCCCCCTGTTCAGTGGTCTTCATCCAAATTGTGAAAAAAATTATCACTTTTTGGATGTTTTGATATAGATGCAATAGTATACCCATGATATATCTATAATAGTACTACACATCTAGTTGAAAGCCTCTGGTGTATGTGGAGGCATGTCTAAGGTCATGAACACACCATCTTGGGGCACCGATATGTATCCACCTTTTCGAGATGTTACAATATGGTATTAGAGTATTTATATTTTATTTTAAGATATATTACTATTTGGGAAAGTTATAAATGAGACTATGATGAGTCATCCCTTTCTCATGAACTCGTTCATGGGAGTATAGAACCCATGTATGGGGGGAACCCATGTTCCCTTGGTGGTATTTTTTATTGATGTGGCGTCATAGTTGAATGTTATTTCCCCACATGTGATGTACTTGTTGTGTGATATTATTATTTTTATGTGATTTTTATTCATTTCTAGGTAAGAAATAATTGTTTTATACACATTCATCATTCTTGGTAATCATTCATTATTGGAAAATGTATCATTTTACTGATGTATGTAAAAGAATGTTTTGGATGAGTTGTTCAAATAAAATTGTTTTTATTTACTTGTTAGATTTTAATGTAAAAGATGTATGATATGAAATTGTAAATTGTATAATGATACTAAATATGGAAATATAAAATCGATACATGGGTGTCTAATGGGAATACATTAAATATGGAAATGTTTTATACTTTTTTAACCAGGACGTAGGTAAGGGATAGTTGAGGGTAGTGTTAGTGCCCATGTTTTGACCATGAATCAGAGTATAAGGATGACATGTTATGGATTTATGTGGATAGCTATTATGAAAATGTTTTAATAATGTGTTATGTTTCCTAAGATATATTTTTTTAATTTTGGATATATGCCCCCATGAAGACACTAGATAATAAGACAACATTAAGACATGGTAGGAAATGAGCCTCTAGTAGTGGTAGCTGATAGCCCAATTTTAATGGGTGAAGGTACCAGATAGATGTTACTAGAGAATATTTATCACTGTATGGATTTTAAGGGTAGATAAATGGCAATGTTGTGTGAAATATTCCTAACTTGACATGGTAGTTTCAATTGGAGAACCCTTCAACCCTCACCTAAGAGGGTGGACCTAAGGTAGATAAATTCTAGATTGAATATATCTAATTGATCATTAACCACATAGAGAGTCATATTGAGATGAGACTAAAACTGGATGCTAATATGTTACATGGTAAAGTCAATAATTGGTGGGACATTTATACTTTAGATTTATAGCTGGAGAACACGGTGGGGAAACAAATCTAGGAGTAATCATATGAGCACTTCTACAATTAGATTCTATGGAAGGAGAGGGTTGTCCATTTTATGTACTTAACATAGGGGAGTGTTTCTATAATGGGTTATTCTGGTCACTTTATGGATTTTATGTTATTTGTTTTAACATTGGAAGGATATGATGCTACAACATCAAAATAGTATCACGATGGGCTTAAATGTGACATTTAGTCACGTGTTAATCTAATTAAGTTGAATAATTTTTTTAAAGTGGTGAATTATGATATCATTTATAAGGGTATACTAAAGGTGTATTCAAGTGTAATATATGTGTAATATACTAAAAATGTAACGCTCCGACCCCAATTACCCAGATTCGGTGAATTATTACAGAACATTGTCATGATCACAAGAAAGATCAAATCCCGAAAAAACTGATTGGTTTAGTAGCCTTGGAATCACTAGATATATTCATAAGTCTTACATTACATCATAAAAATGAAAACTACTACAAAAAAATCTTGTCTTCATATCCCCTCATATTATCCTCATAGGTCATTCATAAATTACTTCTTCACATCCTAGGAAAAATAAAACATTGAAAGGGGTGAGCTCAGATGCTCAGTACGGAAAACAATATAGCTGAAAATTTCATAAATAAACATTAACATTCAAAGAAATGTATAACTAAAACAAAAGCCTTTTAAACTTAAAAGTCAGCATAATATGGCATAGATAAAATGAAATAATTCTATTTACTTATTCACATGGATATTCTACTAGACGAATAATCAAATTCAATATCAATAACCACTTTCATAATGATAGAATGCATAATGCCAGACTATCATCACCACATAGCCAAGGCCTCGTACCAAGACTAAAAGTACGATTTTGTCAAGGCCTCGTGCCAAGACACTAGTTTGTCTCATTAGACCAACCGATGCATCGAGGAGCTATAGCGGGCTACACCCGTCACTTAATAAGTCCAATGCTTTCCTTATATGAACAGGTTTAAACATAATATAAAATTTTATATTAAAACTAGCATACAAAATGTCAATAATTTCTGTATAAACCATGAATGGTATAAAAATAACATATCCACAGCCAAAAATATCCCAAAACCTTCAATACAATATGGAAGTTTTGTATCATAATAAATCAACTTCAAATAATCTTATAATCCATCAAATGATGTTGAAATAGATGAAATCAAAACAATTTGAGAGAAATATCTCTTTCTTTTAATCATTTAAAATTCACATAATTATAAAATAAAACATTTACATTTAAAATATTCTTATAAGCTTGTAAGGGAATCTTATAAGATTTTATAACGGCGTAAAATAGCAGCATACGTGATATAAGTTAAAAAAAGACATTTCACCCTAATTCTGTCGAAAAGGTTAAAAAAACCTTATTTGGAAAATGACAGAAAGATTCCTTTATAAAATTATTATAAAAATTCAAAAAAAGGTATAAATGACTTTAACCCATATTCTTTAAAATATTAATAATGTTTTTAAATACATTTTTAAGAAACATGGATGTGGATGATAAAGAGGTCCCAGTAAATAATTACGTATAAACAACATCGGATAATGAAGAGATTGTGAAATAAACCCTTACCTTGTAATTTTTCTTTGTTAATGGTAGGTTAACCTCATGTATAATGGTGAAATGATTTTTATTGAATTATAGAATAATCATATATATTAATATGATATCATATATGATCTTTTAACATCTCTTTGTTAATAAAATCTTAGTATTATCGTCATTTTGGCTGTTAACTTACTCATTTTCTTTTATATAATCCGTGTTTTTTATGGATAGGTTGTATCATACTCATATCCAGAATTATATTAATTCCTTAAATATTATTTTTAATCATCCAATAAAATTAAGTCTTGAATCGATACGATGGGGAATGAATCTCATTGCGTTCGTGGAGACGGTAATCCGTACGTACGCACGAGCGACAATATAATTCTTTTGATATTAAAATAATATATAATTGGATGTTATAAAAAATAGACAGAATCATTATCATGTTATATTTATTATTTATATGAATTATACATCATTATTATACCCATTTAAATAATAGTATATTGAATAACAATTACAACACAACGTGGAGACGGTGGGCCATACGTACGCACGCATGGTGACATGTCATTCAAGGGATGGATAGAATAATGAATTTGTTTGTTCCATAAATATAATAACATCATAGTAAATATAAGGTACTGGATTTATTATTTTAGAATGGAAATAACAAGGAAAGAAGATGTTGAAGAAGAAAGGAACTTTAAAGAGGGTGGTGAAGACGTTACCTCTTCTTCGGGTTCTTCCTTTTGATTTGATCAAAAGGGCTCCTTAGGTTGGATTTATGATCAAAATATGGCCTTTATGTTGAATTTAGGGAAGTTGAGAGAGTATTTGGGCTGGGGCTGTCTGAACCAAAAGGCTTTGAAGGTGTGAAGAATTGGTTAGAAGTGGTGTCCTTTTATATGGGGGAGGAGGGGCACCTTAAGAAAATCTAGAAATATTATTTTATAATAAATTCATACTCATTTTCTAATGGATTCAAAGTGGATTATTTAATGGTTAAGGTATAGATGGGTCGAAAACCACTCAAAAGATAGAATTTAGACAGGTTTGGATCATTATATAGACCATATCTTTTAGATTTAACTCTTAGTTAATTAGTTTGACACTAACCATGTCACTTTGTATTTTTATATTATATAGTTAATAAAATTACTATATACATCCAAGAGATCCCAAAGTAGTCCATTATTGATATACAAATAATTATATGAGTCATTTGGTCGAACCTTAGAATTTTAGGAATAGAATATAAATTAATAATATAATATTTGTTTTAAAAACTCATTTGTGTCAATTTTGACACTACTCAATAATTGATTTTTGTTAAAGTCGTAACAGCTTTATTGATTCAACAAAATTTCATTTAAAAAATCATAACATGTAATATTGACCAATAAAATTCGTTTATGTCATCAAAACCTTCAAATTATATTTATTTTAACATTTATAATATAAATTATTTGATTCATTTGTTAATAAGGAAAATACTGCATCATTATTGTGTCATATATATTTTTACTTTTTCAATGTCTAAAAATTATAAATAAAATACCATTATGTAGGAAATAATTTTAGATTTCTAATTAATATTTATAATATAAAATAAAACATATATAACTCTATGTAAAAATTCTTTTTCTAAAATATATTTACTTATGTCATTTTTGTATTTATTTTAACTTAATTAATATAAATTGTCCATATCACCAAAAAGTGACTCCATGGGGTCCCAAAATCGACCCAAAGATGCCCATGGTCGGACATGTATCCACCAATAAGGTTAGGACACGTTTTAGGGTAATTTATTATTATTATAATATTATTTTTTAACCCTTATTTACTGAATTTACCCTTTAACCATGGTAAATAAAATATTACCGAAGTAATTATTCAAAATATCTAAAAATAAAAGTTACCTATTTACACAATTTGGACATCCTGATTCCAAATATGGAATCCATTTTTCCAAATTCAAAACACAGAAGTGGCAGAAATTAATTTAAAATTAATTTCCGCTGTCAAAACAAAAAGTGTGTTTTTAAGATATAATAACTATCAAAAGATTGATACTTGTTTATGTCCTGTTTAATTTTGAAATTATGTCCAATGACCAAGATTGTATTAAATGGTAAAAATATATTCTAAATATACTTTGAAACCACTCAAATTTATAATTTATCACTATTAATTATGTTGATTAAAAAAGTTGTTTTTAATTAAAATTTAGTAATTTTCACTATTCATCTAAATATAAAAGTTATCCGAAAAGTACAAAAATTTCATCCTAGGATAATTTAGATATTCTGAATCCAGAAATGAAGTCCATTTTGAAAGATAAAATGTATAAAATTTCAAAAAGTGGGTATTAATATTCATAACAGATACTTTGATTGGTTGCAACGTGTTAGAATCTCAAAGTTGCGTACAACACACACTACTATACTATTCAAAGAGAAGCGTACCGTGGAACCTTGGGGTGTTACATTCTCCCATTCTTCAAATAATTTCTTCCTCAAATGTTTTAGAATATTACTGCTTAAAAAGACTGGGGTGTTTCTTCATCATATGTTCCTTGGGTTCCCACATTGCATCTTCCATCTTATGGTTTCTCCATAAATCTTTTTCCAGACAAGTCGTCCGGTTTCTCAAAACTTGTTCTCTCGTATCAAGAATCTTGACGGGATCTTCATAATAAGACATATCGTGTTCTAGTTATAATTCCTCATAGGTGAGTACATGTGTTGGGTCATGCATGTATTTTCTCAATAGTGATACGTGGAACACATCGTGAACTTTGGAGAGACTTGGAGGCATTGCCAAATGGTAAGCTATAGCCCCAATTCATTCTGGAATTTCAAAAGGTCCAATGTACCTGGGACTCAATTTACCTTTCTTGTCAAAACGCATAACTCCCTTACATGGAGATACCTTCAAGAAAACATAATCTCCCACCTGAAATTCTAAATGCTCTTTTCGGTTGTCAGCATAGCTCTTCTGCCTACTTTGAGCTGTTTTGATGTGGTTTTGGATTACCATTACCTTTTTCATCATTTCCTCCACTAGTTCTGGGCCATCAAGATTTCTTTCACCAACATTATCCCAACAAGTTGGTGTGCGACATCTATTTCTTTATAACGCTTCATATGGTGCCATCAGAATTCTTGAATGGAAGCTATTGTTATAGGAAAATTCTACCAGTGGTAAATATTGAACCCACAAACCCTGAAAGTCAAGTGACCATGATATCAACATGTCTTCAATGGTTTGAATAGTTCATTATGATTGTCCATCTGTTTGTGGGTGGTAATCATTCCTCAAACGAACTTCAGTATCCAAGGCCTTCTGATGAATTTTCTAGAATCTTAATGTAAAACAGGGATCACGATCTGAGACAATCGATAGGGGTACTCCATGATGTCTCACAACTTCATTAATATATATTCTCACTAGAAATTCATGTGGTAAATCCTCCCTTATAGAAAGAAAATGTGCTGACATGGTAAGATGGTCAACAATGAACCATATTGCATCGTTCCTTCTAGGGGTCTTTGGTAGTCCCATGACAAAGTCTATCGTGATATTATCCCATTTCCACTCAGTTATGGGAAGAGGTTGCAATACTCCACCAGGCTGTTGCCTTCCAGCTTTCACATGTCGAAAAACCATACATCTTGACACAAAATCAGCAATATCCCTCTTCATGTTGTCCCACCAAATATGTTCCTTCAAATCTCTATAAATTTTGGTGCTCCTAGGGTGTATAGAGAAAGTAGAACTACGTGCATCATCCAACAATTCTCTTTTTAGAGCAGGTATATCAGGAACACAAATTCTGTTCCCAAACTTCAAAATTCCATCTTCATACACAAAGTTATTCAATTTCCCATCATTCACATCTTTAATCTTCCTTTTTAAATCTTCATCACCGGTCTGATAACTCTTTATCCTTTCTAGTAAAGATGATTTGGCAACCATTTGAAAAAGCATTGATGTTTCACCTTCCATGGTGATTCCCATATCCATCTTCACTAGATCCATGAAAATATGATCCCATTAAATTCTCATCACATTCAAAACTCCATGATCCTTCATACTCAAAGCATCTTCCTCCTTATTTTCCTTCCCTAGGTGGTAGGGTATCGTGAAATCATAATCCTTGAGTAGTTAAACCCATCTCATTTTCCCCATGTTGAGTTATTTCTGTGAGAAAATATACTTCAAACTCTTGTGATCAGTATAAATCTAAAATTTCTCACCATAGAGGTAATGCCTCCATATCTTCAAAGAAAAGATTACAACAGATAACTCAAGATCATGAGTATGATAGTTTTTCTCATGAATTTTCAGCAATCGTGATGCATAAGCAATAACTCTATCATTCTGCATAAGGACACAACAAAGTCCTTTCATTGATGCATCACTATAAAAGGAAAACCCATCATTCCCTGATGGTAGAGTCAATATAGGAGTATTGCCTATTCTTCTCTTCAGTTCTTCGAAACATTCTTCACACACTTTTGTCCAAAAAAATTTAACCCCTTTACGTGTGAGCTTTGTTAATGGGTTTGCCAACCGGGCAATGATCTGGACGAAACTTCGATAATAACCTGCTAAACCAATAAAAATGCGTACCTCAGTTATACTCATTGGTGCTGACCATTCTTGGATTGCCTTGGTCTTAGAAGGATCAACGTAAATTCCATCCTTAGAGACAATATGGCCAAGAAAAGAAATCTCTTGATTCCAGAATTCACACTTGATAAACTTCCCATATAATTCATGTCTTCTCAGAGTCTTCAAGATAATGTGAATGTGATTATCATGATCTTAGATTCTTTTGGTGTATACCAAGATATCATCAATAAATACCACCACAAAATCATCGAGATATTCCTTGAAAAGTATGTTCATTAGATCCATGAATACAGAGGGTGCATTAGTCAGCCCAAAAGGCATTACTGTAAACTCGTAATGCACGCACCTTGTTCGAAATGTTGTCTTCGGAATTTCCTCCTTCATCACACACAACTGATGGTATCCTAATTGAAGGTCATTCTTTAAAACATATTGACCTCCATGCAGTTGGTCAAATAAATCATCAATGCGAGGTAGGGGATACTACATCTTTATTGTTGTAGCATTGATCTCCCTGTAGTCGATACATAACCTCATAGATCCATCATTCTTTATAACAAAAAGAATAGGGGCTCCCCATGGAGAAACACTAGGGTTAATAAATCCCTTATTACTCAATTCCTCTAGTTGTTTCTTTAGTTCAACTAATTCCACAATGGCCATTCTATAAGGGGTCTTCGATGTAGGCCTTGATCCAGGAATTAAATCAATGGAAAATTCAACTTCTCGTTCTGGAGGATGTCCAGGTAAATCTTCTGAAAACACATTTTCATATTCTTTAAAAATAGTTACATCCTCTATTTGAGCATTCCTTTCCTCACCCACAGTCATTTCATTCTCTTCCTCCCCAATAATTGAATATAGTTGAGCTACTAGGGGTGGATCTAGATAAGAATTTGGTGGTGACGATTCTGCTCTAAAGATAAGGTGTTCCTTATCATCATCATCAAAAATCGTAACCTCTTTCTTCTTAAAATAAATCTTATCATCATGGTCAGAAATCCAATCCATACCGAGGATTATATCAAATCCAGTCATGGGTATAACGATAATATTAGCTGATAAATAACATTTATATGCCCTAATGGGAACGGATCCACAGAACTTTGTAACAATGATACTTCCCTTAGGGGTTTTAACTGACAACTCTTTTGATAAATAAAATTGGAAATATCTAATTTTCTTAGAAAACTAGGAAGATATGAAACAATGTGATGATCAAGAATCAAATAAAGCATTTTCTAAACTTGAGAAAACTATTAAATTACCTGCCACCACGTCTTTCGGATCTTCTACCTCTGCAGTAGTGATATCATAAGCTTGGCCTTGATCCCTTGGCCTTTTTTGAGGTAAGTTCCCCTGACGCTTAAGACGTTCATTTGAATAATGTCCCATCTCTCTACAATTATAGCATTCCATGTTGACAGAAACCCTATTTCCCTTGCAATGAAGAGCTTGGTGGCCTTTTTCACCACACTTGTAACAAACTCTAATTTCGTTTAAGCAAGTACCGAGGTGTTTCTTCCCACATTTACTACAGGATGGATTTTTAACTTTTCTTTTCTTCCCTTTATTTCCATTTCTAGATTTATCAGAAGATCTCTTCTTATCTTGCTTTGATTCAAAGTCATAAGACTTAGAGAATTCATTTTCTATCTTGATAGCACATGAGACAATATCTTCATACGACGAGAAGGTTTGTGAGACTAATGCTTGATGGAGAAATTGTTTTAACCCATAAAAGAAATGATCAATCATACTTCTTGGGTTATGTATATAATCTGCAACATACCTCGCTAACCTTGTAAAGTTATCCTCATACTTTGCGACATTCTCATCCTCTTTCTGCCTCAGACTCATAAATTTCCTTTCCATATCTGCTCGATGGTCTCAAGGTATTTATTTTTTAATAAAATATCTTTAAACACCCTCCATTACATATCTGATACTTCATCACATTCCTTCGTTTTTTATCAATGACCACCATTGATCAGCATCTCCAGTGAGGCGGTAAACTGCCATGATAACTTTTTCACTTTCACTACTTCCCAAGGCATGGAATATTTTCTCTAAAGAATTTATCCATTGCTCAACTACCAAAGGATTTGTAATCCCATTAAATGTTGGTGGTTGTTTCCTCATGAAGTCGTCTAACATTGATCCTCCACGCTGCGGATCAGGTTTCTCCATAGAAGTAAGGTTATTATTCATAACCAGAGTGAGTTGTCCCGGTATGGTGATAAGCTGATCAGCACCAGTTACATCACCACCTCCACTATAATTATCATGAGCAGGAGTAAAATCCCTACATGGATTGCATGCATTGATACAGTTTCCATTTTTTATACTAGGCGCCATTTCTAAACAATGTACTAAACTTGATCTATTAATGAATCAAAATACATAATTCCATACTTGTAAAACACTTAACATAAATTGAACAGTTTATGGATAGAATCCATAATCATAAAAATGTTTTCATTGAGGAAGTATATACTCATAAACCTTTAATAATGGTTCTTAATGAAAATTAGAATTATCCAAAGCATATCACCCGGGAGTGTCGTAACCAAGAGTGCAGCAAGGCCCATTGTCGTTCACCAATTCCTGTTCGAGTCTAGATCAAATAGGTGTTTTCGGGTTTTACCCCTAGGTACATCTGTGCCAGATCCGGCTCTACCTGCTCATATAAAGATAGGGATGTATTTCTCGAAAAACTCACAAAATCTCTACAATACCAAAATTCATGGAAGTTATTCTACACTAATCCTCAAAGTTCATCTTAGTTCTACATGCTCTAATCAGAGTTTATCTAAATCTATCTTCCAAGGATTGTACTAAACTTCCTCTGATACCAACTGTAACGCCTCGACCCCAGTTACCCAGAGTCGCTACATTATTACATAACATTGGTATGATCACAATAAAGATCAAATCTCAAAATTCCGATTGGTTTAGTAGCCTTGGAAACACTAGATATATTCATAAGTCTTACATTACATCATAAAAATGAAACTACTACTACAACATCTTTTCTTCATATCCCCTCGTATTATCCCTACAGGTCATTCATAAATTACATCTTTACATCCTTGTAAAAATAAATCATTGAAAGGGGTGAGCTCAGATGCTATGTAAGGAGAACAATATAGCAGAAACTTTCATAAAAAAACATAAACATTCAAGTCAATGTATAACTAAAACAAAAGCCTTTTGAACTTCAACTTCAGAAAAATATGGCATAGAAAAAATGAAATAATTCCATTTACTTATTCACGTTGATATTCTACTAGTCGAATAATCACATAAAATATCAATAACCACTTTCGTAATGACAGAATGAATAATACCACACTATCATCACCACGTAGCCAAGGCCTAGTGACAAGAATACAAATAAGAATTTGTCAAGGCCTTGTTCAAGACACTAGTTTGTCTCATGAGACCTATCGATGCATCGAGGAGCTATATCAGGCTCCACCCGTCACTTATTAATTCCAATGAATTCCTCATATGAACAGGTTTAAACATAACATAAACATTCATTTTAAAACTATCCTACAAAATGTCAATACTTTCTCCATAAACCATGAATGGTATAAAAATAACACATCCACAGTCAAAAATATCACAAAACCTTCAATACAATATGGATGTTTTGTATCATAATAAATCAACTTCAAATAAGCTTAAAATCCATCAAAGGATGTTGACATAGATGAAATCAAAACTATTTGAGAGAAATATCTTTTTTTAAATCATTTAAAAGTCACATAATAATAAAATAATACATTTACTTTGAAAATATTATTATAAGCTTGTGATGGAATCTTTGAAGATTTTATAACGGCATAAAATAGGTGCATATGCCGTATAAGTTAAAAAAAGACATTCTTACCTTAATTCTGTCGAAAAGGTTAAAAAACCATGTTTAGGAAATGGCGGAAAGATTCCTTTATAAAATTCTTATAAAAATTCAAACAAGGATATAAATGACTTTAACCCATATTCTGTAAAATATTAAGAATGTTTTGAAATATATTTTTAAGAAACATGGATGTGGATTATAAAGAGGTCCCAATAAATAATTACTTATAAACAATCTCGGATAATGAATAGATTGTGAATTAAACACATACATTGTACTGTTCGTTGGTTGATGGTAGGTTAATCTCTTGTATAATGGGGAAATAATTGTTATTTAATTATACAATAATCATATATATTCATATGATATCATATAAGATCTTTTAACATCACTTTGTTAATAAAATCTTAGTATTATCATCGTTTTGGGTGTTAACTTACTTGTTTTCTTTTATATAAGTCGTGTTCTTTATGGATAGGTTGTATCATACTCCAGAATGATATTATGTCCTTATATATTATTTTTAATCATCCAATAAAATTTAGTCTTGAATGGATACGATGGGGAATGAATCTCATCGCGTTCGTGGAGGCGGTAATCCGCACGTACGCACGAGCGACAATATCATTCTTTGGATATTAAAATAATATATAATTGGATGGTATATCATATAGACAGAATCATTATCATGTTATATTTATTATTTACATTTCTTATACATCATTATTATACCCATTTAAATAATTGTATATTGAATAACAATTACACCACAATGTGGATACGGTAGGCCGTATGTACGCACCTATGGTGACATGTCATTGAAGGGATAGATAGAATAATGAATTTGTTTATTCCATAATTATAATAACATCAGAGTATTTAGAACGTATTGGAGTTATTATTTTATAATTTAAATAACAAGGAATGAAGAAGTTGAAGAACAAAGGAACTATAAAAAGGGTGGTGAAGACGTTACCTCTTCTTCGGGTTCTTCCTTTTGATTTGATCAAAAGGGATCCTTAGGTTGGATTTCGATTCAAAATAAGGCCTATATGTTTAATTCAGGGAATTTTAGAGAGTATTTTGGTCGGGGTTGGCCGAACCAAAAGGCTTTGAAGGTGTAAAGATTTGGTTAGAAGTGGTGCCCTTTTATAAGGGGGAGGAGGGGCACCGTAGGAAAATCTAGAAATATTATTTTATAATAAATTCATATTCATTTTATAATTGATTCAAAGTGGATTATTTAAAGTTTACGGTTGGGATGTGTCTAAAACCACTTATAAAATAGAATTTAGACAGGTTTGGGTCATTATATTAACCTTATATTTTAGTTTTAACTCTTAGTTAATTAGTTTGACACTTACCATGTCACTTTGTATGTTTATATTATATAGTTAATAAACATACTATATACATACAAGCGATCCAAAAGTGGTCCATTAATGATATACCAATAATTATATGAGTCATTTGGCCGAACTTTATATTTTTAAGAATATAATATAAATTAATAATATAATATTTTTTTTAAAAACTCATTTATGTCAATTTTGACACTACTCAATAATTGATTTTTTTTAAAGTCTTAACATCTTTATTAATTCAAAAAACGATTAATTTAACCAATAATAACATGTAATATTAACCAATAAAATTCTTTTATGTCATCAAAACCTTAAAATTATATTTATTTTTACATTTATAATATCAATTATTTGATTCTTTCATTAATAAGGAAAATACTGCATCATTATTGTGTCATATATATTTTTACTTTTTCAATGTCTAAAAATTATAAATAAAATATCATTATGTAGGAAATATTTTTAGCTTCCTATGTAATATTTATAATATAAAATTAAACATATATAACCCTATGTAAAAATTTGTTTTCTAAAAGATATATACTTATGTCATTTTTGTATTTATTTTAACTTTATTAATATAAAGTGTCCTTGGCACCAACAAGTGGCTCCATGGGGTCCCAAAATCGACCCAAAGATGCCCATGGTCCGAAATGTATCCACCAATATGGTTAGGATATGTTTTAGGGTAATTTATTATTATTATAATATTATTTTTTACCCTTATTTACCGGATTTACCCTTTAACCATGGTAAATAAAAATATTTACCGAAGTAATTATTCAAAATGCCTAAAAATAAAAGTTACCTATTTACAAAATTTGGACATCCTAATTACAAATTTGGAATCCATTTTTCCAAATTCAAAAGACAAAAGTGGCAGAAATTAATTTAAAATTAATTCTTGCTGTCAAAACAAAAAGCGTGTTTTTAAGATATAATAACTATCCACAGATTGATACTTGTTTATATCCGGTTTAATTGTGAAATTATGTAAAATGACCAACATTTTATTAAATGGTAAAAATATATTCTAAATATACTTTAACACCACTCAAATTCATAATTTATCACTATTAATTATTTTGATTAAAAAAGATGTTTTTAATTAAAATTTAGTAATTTTCACTAATCATCAAAATATAAAAGTTATCAGAAAATTACCAAAATTTCATATTAGGATAATTACAATATTATGAATCCAAAAATGAAGTCCATTTTGAAAGATAAAATTTATAAAATTTCAAAAAGTGGGTATTATTATTCATAACAGCTACTTTTATTGTTTGCGGCGTGTTAGAATCTCGGAGTTGCATACAACACACGCTACTATATTATTCAAAGAGAAGCGTACCGTGGAAGCATGGGGTGTTAAAAAAAACTAGGAGGTACATCTTCAATGATTTTTAAGATTCACAATGAATATATAAACCAGGGAAATATTAACCAAATTTTACAGGGAGAAGGATTGGTTTCTCAGAGAAAAAACAATATATACTTACAATAGTGTTGTGGGTCGGTAAAAATTCGTAATAAGTTCCCCTGACCACTAGTGTAGTGCTATAGTTAAGGAAGGATGGGTGAAATGTAGAGTTATTTCAATAACCCTTGATCAATGGTTGGTAAAGGAGGATCTCAGAATAATCAAAGTGCTGGAAGTGGGTCTTTAACTCCATATAATTCTGGAATATGGAATTCTTCTAGTCATGGTGGTATAGTCAGTAGAAAAGGTATGTCAGGGAATCAGTGATTTTTTTAGTAGAGTAGTGTTTCTTAGGGGACTAAGACTTTAACATAGTTAGTAGTGGAAGTACACTTGCATGTTGTTCATCCTATACTTGTAGATAGAGAGGATAGACCATCAACAGTTAACGATACTATTCTAGTAGCTTATACACCAGACAATGCCTTATTTGATACATTAGGCTATCATTATATTATATTTTCACATCTTGTGATTGGATTGATATTGAAGATGTAGTTTTCTAGTGTGTTATGATGATTGAAAAACTATTAAGAGTGTGGTCATAGGGCATCATTGTATATAAGGGATTCTCTCTTGAAGTTGGGGAGTATCATTTCTATTCTCGTATTTACACACATGAAATGTTATGATTTGAAACGATTTTGGGTATGGACATAGATGTATAAAACAGATCCCATATCAATTGTTATTATAGGATATTGACTTTTAGGTATCATGTAGATATCATTTATATTCATCATGGAAAATGGTATATACAAGAAACTCCTAAAAATCTTGTTCATCTGTAACTAGGTGATCTCACTACCTAAATTACAAGTGTTTTTCACTATGTTGTGAGTGTGAAATTTGATTTATCTACACCCATAGTGGGTCGGTTTTTGAATTTGATTCTGGAATAAGTATTAAGAATTCCACCTATTTTGGATGTTGAGTAAATAGTGGATCTCATTACTAGAAAGGTTCTATTTTATATTTCAACCTATATAATGGAAGTGAAAAAATTTATAGATCATAATATTCAACTATAAAAATTGATGGATAAGGGGGCCTTACAATTATGTGACCATCAATGGAAGTTTAACCAAAGGGAAGTGAAGAATTGATATCATATTATTCATATCAATGATCTATTTGAAAAGTTTGTAGGATTTTTTATTTTCTTCATGATTTACTTGATATCAAGGTATCATTAGTTGAGAGTATGACCATCTGATATTCCATAAGAACCATTTATAAGTACGTATGTCCAATATGAGTTCTTCATGATGATGTTTGGGATGATGAAAACACCAAAATATTTTATATAGTTGCTGAAGAAAATCATAACCCCATATTTATATTATTTTGTCATTGTTTTTTGGATTATATCTTGCTGTACTCTAAGAGTCATTATAATCATTCCCAATATCATGATGTCATTCTGGGTACATTAAGATATCAACTTATGTACACTAAGCTATCTAAGTTCCAATTTTGGATCCATAGTGTCAATTTCATGTGTATCAAAATCCCTAAAGAGGGTTTGTGTATGGATCTAGAGAATGTTGAGGAAATTGTTTCTTGGGAGAAACCAAAAAATGGTTTTGATGTCTGAATTCATCTGGACTTAGTTGTTTATTATCGAAGGTTAATCTAGGAAATTTTCTACTTGGCATATCAGGATTAGGCGTTTTCCAAGAAATGGATTTTATGAATGCTGTAAAGAATGTGATAATTCATTCCTTGAGTTTGAGAAGTGTCTGACTACTGCACCAATTTTAACCCCATCTTAGCTAGGTGCAGACAATAAAATTTTGTTATGAAGCTTCTAGAGTTGGACCTGGAGTAGTGTTGATGCAAGGAGATCTTGTTGTATAGTACAGTTCACAAAATTTGAGTCCACATGAATGTCATTAACCTATGCATGATATTATGTTATGTTAAGTGGTTTATGTCTTAATGTGTTTCCGACATTATCTGTTGGAACAAAAAATTATAATTTATACTGATCATAATATCAAAAATTATTTCTTTCCATAATGATATTTGAATATCTGATAGTTGGGATGGGTTGAGTATATTAAATGTTTTGATTTTGATCAGGAATATATGTCTTGGAAGGGAACTACTATTTTGATGCATCGAGTAGAAAAAAGAGACATCATCAGTTCAGGAGTTGATTTCATAGTGGAATATAATGACTTTTCCTGCTGAGATTCATATTTTGGTTCAAGAGGGCGAGTTACAGGTGAACCACATATTAGTATTAGTAGATTCTACTCTTTTTTATCAAAATTTGTGAGAGGTGGTATTATGAACGGGAGGGTTTGTCCAAGAGAGAAAAACATAAAGGTGGGGAGACACCTTACAATTAGACTATAGATGAGGATGATATCATCTATGTCTGTAATCATGTTTCTTTCATAAGTGAGTGTGATAAGATTTTCATCATGAATTTCACGCCTTAAAGTGGGTGGTGAATCCTTGTTTTACCATAACATATCGAGACCAACATCAACAGTTTCAGTAGCCTAAAATATAAAAAGAAGACTGTAGGGTTCACGAAATGATGTTACACCTATTAATTGGTGAAGGCTAAGAATCAATAACTTGGTGATTTTTAAAATTAATTTCTTATTCTGAAATAGAAGTGGGAATATGTTAAAATAGACTTCATTACAGTTATTCTAAGGAAACATTGAAAGTGTGATTCTATTCTGGTGATGATGGACCAATTAATAAAAGAATAATTTTCCCCTATCTGTGAGACTTTCACAGTGGATAAGTTGGGAGAGGTTAACATTTTTAAGAGAGTCTTTATGGATGGGGATCCTTAGAATATAGTTTCAGATAATTTTTCATGATTCACATCATGATTTTGTAATGGATTACAGAAGGGGCATGATAGGTAGTTTTTACTAAGTACATATTTTTACATGTAGACCGATGGGAAATCAGAACATAATGTAATGGTATTCCGGTATATGATATGGGTGTTCAGACTAGATATCAGTGGGTCTACAAAGATTTATGAAGAACTCATTGAGTTCTCATATAATAATAGTTTTCAAGAATCTATTCAGATGAAACCATATGAGGCTCTTTATGGAAGGATATGCAGGTAAAATATATGATTGATTGATGGGGTGAGTCCATGTTTTTGGGATTATGTATCATGCAGGAGATATTAGAGAATGTCTGGTAAACTCATAAATGCATTGCTACAGCTTAGAGTAGACCTAAGTTATATTTTTATTGACACAGCAACCCCTTGAGTTTAAAGTGGGTGATCTTGTGTTTCATCAACATTCGCCATGATTGTTCACCATAGGATTTAGAGATTGGGAAAGTTGGTGCCCATGTTTTTTGGAAAATTTGAGAATGTAGAGAGAAATGGGTTGGTGTCATACCAATTGGATCTTCCATAGAGCTATAAACCTATGTATGAAGTTTTTCATGCGCCAAAACTTTGGAAGTATAACCCCATACATTATCATGAGATCAATATTGATGATTTTGAGCTTGATTTTGATGCATCCTTGGAGGATAATTCAATTCAGGTTGAGGGTCATAATGATAATGTGTGGCTTGGAATTATCATTCCAATAGTTTGATTATTGTGGAAACATGGACATGTTGAAGAGGGAAAATGGTAGATAGAGAATATGATATGTGTGTGAAATGGGCTGACCTTTTTACCTAAGAATCATATACATGCTTGGGAGTGTAGTTAAGGGATGGAATATTTTAATGATCAGATATTTTATGATTTTGACCTTTTTAGGAATGTATCGAGCTCTTTTTTAGGTAGTCTGTTACAATTTATTTGGTATACCTAGGTTGGGTTTTTTTATGGGTTGTTTTGGGTGAATGTGAATATGTTTGGAAGCTTAAGGGGCTATGCATGGTTCACACATGGTTAGGGAAAACTGTTATACATTCCCTAGGAAAACATTCAACCAATTTTATTGATATAGCGGGAGGTCTAAGATTGGTTCAATATTTGGCCAAACTGTGCAGTCACCCTCCCAAACATTGCACCCTAAAATATTTGGGTTTTTCACTATTGGTTCCTTATTTATCAAAACATGTGTCACATTGGAGAAACTGTTCACCCCTAAAGATAGGTGTATAGATGAGGTACATAGTTTGAAAAACCATGTTCCCCTACCTAAGATATTGTGCATGTAAAATTTAATTAAACTGAAGGTTTAAAAAAAATTACCAACCCATGATTCTAATTACTATTCAACCCCACATAGGATAAACTTATTTCATTTTATTTTTCATAATCCTGGGAGAATTGTAATTCTCCTTGAACCCATTTTATGTGGAATCGAAGATCTGATTAAGTGATCTTCTCCTCCATGGTATGCGATCATTGACCCATTTTTTTCCCTCTCTCACACATCTCTATTTCCAAATGAAGAAGAGTGATTTCCCCCACATTGGAAATAGTTTAGATCTATGTTTTAATGGATTTCATTCCTTTTTATCTGGACCTTTGTTATTGGTCTTAGACCATCTACAACATTGTGATCATGATCTTTCAACATCAATTTATGGATTTTGTTTTGGTGATAATATGTTAATGATCATGAAGATGGTGGTGTAATTATCAATTCCCTCAATATCCATTATTAATGTATGTATATAATTGTGATATTACAATTTCCACATCGGTAAATTGAATTATAAATATAATTACATTTCTAATATACAATGGAAATATGAAATTGGTCCAACATGTGGTTATGGAATTGAAAATTAAGGCGATTTTGAATTTTACTGATAATGGGATTATGAAATTGATTTATTAATGGGTTATTAATTTTTTAGAGACCCCTGGGGTGTGCCAAATGATTAGAAATTCAATTTTAATATTTTTTTGTAGTTGAAAAATGAAATCATTAAATGGGTTTAATAATTAATAATGGTAATGGTTTAAAGTGGATGAAATCATAGATCAATGAGAATAGAGAGTTATGAATGTGTTTTGGGACAATGACTATTAATCCAAATACCCATGGGGTTCCATGATTTTTATCTAGGATCCCAATATATTTATACATTATATGTGATAACTGAGTTCTGGGATAGGGTATTCTACTCCAAATACCCAATGGGTGCTTGAATATTTCTCCATGACCCCATTATATGAATACAATATTTAAATGATTTCAATAATGTATACCCTTGATGAAATAAAACGCAATATCTATTTGGGGAAGTTTTAGAATATAGAATGGGCCAATGAAGGTGTTGATGGTTATTGTGTCATAATCAACTTGATAACTATGTATTTAAATAAATAATAATATAATATGAAAAAACATATTTTATAGTTTCATTTTATTATTTATCTAACTACATAAACTATTATAGACTAGATATTGTTCTAGATTCCATTTGTGGTGTCCTACTGAGTTCTACTCACACCATACTCAGTCTTCCTTATTGGATCCAAAATAGAATTATTTTTTGTAGGATATGGTAAAGGAAAGAACCCTATATTATATTTTTGAGATTGGGATGGAGCATGGATTAGGGAATGAGAAATCATATCAGTACCCTCTAGAGAGTTTTCAATGTCCATATTTTTGGTTTTCAATTTGGCACTTGACACATATATGGCATGTCATATCTACTATGTTGGTTGGTTATT
The DNA here is from genome assembly GCA_963277665.1 of Viscum album. Classification (NCBI taxonomy): domain Eukaryota; kingdom Viridiplantae; phylum Streptophyta; class Magnoliopsida; order Santalales; family Viscaceae; genus Viscum; species Viscum album. The sequence continues at coordinate 999,602,590 of OY728147.1, forward strand.
TTTCTCCCTTTTTTATAACATGAAATTATTTTGTATCAATTACGGTATTACTCCATGTTTTTTTATTATCATTTGAATATATTTTTTATTTTCTATTTTTTTTCTTTGATATAGAGGTCATAGTATCCCCATGACGATGCCAGCCTCTACGCCATTCCCTCCCCCTATGATGAGGGAGGGACCATCAGTGTCCTTCAATGGAGAGGCCACATCCTTTACTCTTTTTTCAAATCCATATTTGATCCCTCTTTTATATCAAATCACGCTCAGGCCGAAGCTCTTGGATTTTCTTGATGGATTCCCTAACCTTCAGATTTCATCAGCAGAGTTCTCAGAATCAACTAAAATTTTGAAGCATAACTTAGTTTCCAGGTCTTATCAGTGATGTACCATAGTCGATTAATTTGATAGATTCATCTTCAACACTTGGGACTTGTAGGATAGGGTGATTGTGGGTCTTCTGGACAATTGTCAAATTATGTTACGTTTTGCATCAGAAGCAAACAACATCAAGGCTTGGACAAGAGCACCCTGTATTTTTAATGGTTTTAGATACATTATTTTTTTTGTGGTACTTTGATATACATATGAACAAGGATCCTCCCACTATGGAGACATGGGTTAGCTTCCATAACCTTTCTATTCCCTTTCAAAATCCCACTATTATATGCATGCTAGGAAATATGATAGATAGGTATATGTGTTCAGATTGTAGAAAGGATGCGCTTTTACACCCTATTAACACTTGCACATGTATTGAAATGGATGTGTCAAGAAACCCATTTGAATATGTGTAGATTAGAATGGGAGAGGATTTTTGATGCAAGAAATGGGTTATCTATGAAACCTAGATGAACTTCTATTCGGGATGCAAGCAATTGGGTCAGTCGCTAGAAAGATGTCATATGGGGTCTCCATTTTCTGTGAGGAGGAACAAGGACAGAAGCAAGGAGAAAGTAGTGTATGATTAAGTAGAGAATATAGAACATAGGCCTCAGGATTGTTCAGGATTTGTGAAGTTGTTACTGCAGAAGAGTTTGGGCGGAAACTGCGATCACGCTCACCTGTACAGAAGGCATCAATGGCCCAAGAACTACCAAAGGTGGCATCAGTTTTTAGAAAGCTGAATTCAAACATTTCAAGACCCCCCCTCTTCGCTGCATCAAATTGACAGTGTGAGGGTGAGAGATTCAATTATCTTGGAGATGAAATGAGGGGTACCATAGGTTCTAGGAAGTAACACAGTCAAAGTTAAGATCGTGGACGACAAAGAGAATCAGTCGGCCATGCAGATTGAAATGGGTAGTGATCATCATTAGAAAGAGTTGCAGGGGGCTATTATAGAGGTTCCATATCAGCATAGCACTAGGAAAGTAGGGAAATCATGTTCAAGGAACTGGTCATCAATTTAGTTGAAAATCATATTCCAAGGGCTTGCAAAGTTCGGATTGAGAACTGAAATACTTATCCCTCCAGAGAGAGACTGGGGTTGTGTGAACACGTTCAATGAAACTTAAAATTGTCATTCGGAAGGATAAGAATCATTTCTGAAGGTGAATAGGAGTTATAATAGGATGAAGGGTTTGAGGGATTACTCATCTTTACCACCTCCTTGGGAGACTCGTTCCGATAAGAATACTAACATGAAAAATATTTACACGGTGGATGTGAGTCCCTAGAGAACAAGGGCCCAAGGTGACCCAGCCTAGGAATTAATGTTATTCTATGAGAAAGAAGTGGTGGAGTATGTCCTTTTATTTGATGAATTTGATGAGGATGCTTCTAAAATGATGGGGAGGCCTATAAGGGAAATTATTAATGAGTAGAAACATGAATGTATTGAAAAACATGACCTTATTCTTTTTGGTGGTTTCAAAAAATAGGAAGATTAGTAATGTGGAATAAATACAGTCTTGGAAAAAGATTTCTTCTGGTATTGAATGTCGGATGAGGGACGCACCTAACATCTAGGTTCAATTTATCGCATGGAAGTCATTTAGATACATTGATTCTGTTAATATAAAATTGCTTTTCCAATACACTGGTTAACTGATGGAGGTTGTTTCTTATCTTGGATGGGTTTCTGGTGGTATGCCTTTGTGCTTTTTTGAGTGAAGTTTGAGGTTTTTAACTTTGTTTTTTGGATATGCTTCATATGGGGATCAGAGAAAAAATCCTTCACCTATTCACATCATTTGGATTTTGGGTATGAGAGGGTATGGTTTTCAATATGTTCTGTGCCCAAACATCCTTACATGGAATAACTAACTGAATGGTCATGAATTGGTGAAGGTTGTTTTTACAAGATGTAGTTGTTGGGGCGTGGCAGTTTATTTTCTGTCATCTCGTAATGCTGAAATTTATGTCTTCTCACTTTCTCAATAAAAGTGTTTTGATAATAAAAAATTAATTTTTAGTCAGTCATATATCTATAATAGACCATTGCTACTAGTTTTCAGCCTCTAAGATATAGGGAGACGTGTTTAAGGCATGTATCTAACCATCTCGGGGTACTTGTATGTGGCCCTTGTGTTTGGATGATAATATAGGAATCCTAATATAACATTTAAATGGTATGTTCATACACCATATAAAATTAATTTGTGCATAATACTAAAATATGCCTCAATGAAATGACATTGATACAAAATCCTTTATCTCATGCTTCCCTTTTGTTGAAAATGATTTAACCTGATGTATAGTGTTTTTAGAAATGATATTTAATTATGTAATAACTATATATATAATTATATTATCACATATGATCCTCTTATAACAGCTTATCACCAATTCATTAATAATATTTCATTATTAAAATTGTTTATGGTGTTAACTTCCTCATATTCTTTTGTTTTATTTTCATTGATGTTCCAATTATTATATATTGGATATACTTCCATTTTTCCCAAAATGATATTAATTTGATAAATATTATATACAATCATCATATAAAATTTTAATATCATTATTTAATTTTATACATGGAAAATGAATTTCTTCTCTTCATAGAGACTGTGGACCATACATACACAAAAGTGACAATATTGTTACCTTAATGGATGAAAGGGAAATAAAGTTGTGATATATTAATTTTTTTGAATCAATATCAAGTCATAAGTATTTTATATATTAATATTTTCCATCATTATGACTATCCATGTCAGTCGGTAATGGGAAACAAATTACATTGTTCTCTGAGATGGTAGACCACCATACACACGAGCGATAGTTTGTTTCCCATTTGATTGGGGTAGGAGAATGACACATATTACTAAAAAAACATAACAAAATCTTTCTATATAAAATATTACTGTTTTATTTTATTGGATTTATTTCTAAATGAATCATGTTTTTATGAGAATATATAAAATGAATGATTTTTGAGAAGACATGTACCTTCTCTTGGAAATAATTCATTGGATATCTTTTTAAGGACACTAGGGGTGGTATTTTGAGAAGAAACGTAGGTCTATATCATGTATATTGATGTTGTGGAGAACGTTAGGAATGTTTCTCTATGTTGAATGGATTAAGAGGTGTGAATAAGGATAGGGATGTGGTTCTCTTTTATAATTCGGGAGGATGGATATTTTGGTAAATACCAGAAACTATTCAATAATGGGAAATCACTCTGAACACATATTCTTATAAAATTGATGAATAATAGGATGCATATAAGATAAGTTTGATTAAAAACTGTAGAACTAAAATAACCCATTTTAAACATGTTATTCCCTTTAACTCTAAGGATACATACTTTTATACTTTTATATTTATCCTCAGAAACTAATTTTTTTAACAAAGGTAATTTATATATTAATAAAAAAAGTTACATGTCAGCTATTTTGGTTCCACATATTATAAATATGAAATAAAATTAATTAAATATAAATTCCATGCTTGTAGAAAATTAATTTTTATATATGCGTTTGTAACATGCTAAACCCCATTTTAAACTAAACTGTGGTAATCAATTTTTACAATTTTTACTATTTATTATGACAAAAAACAATGTTTAATATCTTAAAAAATATTAATTATTGTGATTCCAAATAAGGAGTTACTTTTATAAAATTATATTCATAGAATTGGAATAATTTAAATTAAAAATCAACCGTCATAATGTGTTGAAACAATATTTATAAAAATTATTTTTCAAACATAATATAGTTGTATATTAACTATATGACTAGTAATCATAATTATATTAATTTGAAATCATATATATATATAATATCAAATTTTAATTTAAATAATTACCCATTATGAGTAATATTAATTAATTAAATTGGGAAAACAATATGCACACAAAAAAAGTTTTCTAAAAAATGTGTTTTAAGCATGAAAATAAAGTTGTACCCAAAATAAGGTATGATGATGAATAAAATTTAATTATTTATATTAAATATAACTAAATAATAATTATTTTACATTTGAGTCAAATTAAAATTATGATTTTATATTAAATTTACTTATTATTTTAAAAGACACTTTTACAAAAAAGAAGAATGTTTCACAATTAACTCGAAAATTTGTATTATAAAAATAATGATGAATTTTATCACTAAGTTATTTTTTACATAATTATTTCAAAATTTAATTTCCTTTTTTACAATAAAATTTCTAAAATTAAAAGAAATGAATTATATTATTTTCATACACAATTTAAAAAAGGAATTTTTGATGAAATGTATAATTTTAATGCATGTAAATACATTACTAGAAGATCAATCCATATTTACCAATATGTTAATATCTTATATAATATTTATATATAATTTTCCAAAATTAGTTACTCATATTAATTCTTTTAATTTTAACAATTATGTCATTACTATAATATTTAAATAGTATATCATGTTTCTTTGAGGCTTAGTGTTGCATGTTGTATATGATATTAAATATTAACATTTTTAAAAACAATTCATGGTGTTACACAACAACATTCAAACCACGGATTCATTTCCATCATTTCATTACAACACAACAACCACTTCACATCAATGAATCATTCTTGTTTCTTAGTTATCTAAATCACATTGGATACTATTATATACGTGGTTTCATGATTATAAGGTTATAATCTCATATACTCTCACACATATATAATCTAAAATAATTAGATGAAAAAACAAATACACAAACAAATAATAATTTGGTTTGTCAACCCCAAGGGTCTACCAACTCATTATAATAATGATAATAATAAAAATTGGGATGATGATAATAATGATGATGATAACGATTATAATGATAAAATTAATAATAATTAATAATAAGATTGTAATTAATATCATTTATTCGTCGTGATTAATAATTATTAACATTAAGAGAGATGTTACAGAGGAAAAAATAAACGCACATACCCAAATAAAAAAAAATATTAATTTCATGCCATCGATGGTTTAATCACACTTCAGATGGACCTAGTTTATTTCAAAACACAAATGCTTGTGTTACAAAATATTCTTATATACCATTATTTTTATCAATAATGGAAAAAATTCAAACCCTTATACCATATAAAATTCTTAGACTAGATTGAATATTTATAACATCAATTCATCCCAAAATGTTTTTTTCTCCCTTCTAGGTTCAATGCCACATTTCTATCACCATTTTTATATATGTGACACACAATTCTATTAGGCCTTATTAGACATATAATTTGAATCTCCACAACATGAATATGTTTTATTATTATTTTAAATGATGCAAATTTCGACCTATAATCACATCAATATTATTTCAATTCATCATATCATGAGACACATATTAAAAATCCACAATGTAATTTAATGACCCTTTTCCTATTAAAGTTAGGTTGTTATGGATTTTTATATATTAAGAGTATATTACATTAATTAATGTAATTAGAAATATTTTATTATTTAAAAATGATTTGTAACATATTTATTTATTTCAAAAAACAAAATAGTATCTTTTTTTCAATTCCTAAATATGATATTTTTTAATTTTTTTAGAGAAATGTAAATACTAAATCCACAAATTACACAAACATTATTAAAGAAATAAATTATATTACTTTACACATTTATTTAATGTTAGGAAATCATCGTATTAAGGGTATTATCACTTTGGGATAATCATACCTATTATAATTTTTTAATCATGAACAACTTAAATATATTTAATTTATAAGCACTCACTGAAAAAAATCATGAATCAGGATATTAAATGTTAATAAATCCATTAATTCTGTCTTTTTTGGGTCTAATATATATATAAAAAAATCATTTGTTTTTTCATTATCATTATTTCATAAATATATTATAAAAATAAATTATGGAATATAATTATTTTCGTTGTTTTTTTTCTAATGTGGTTATTAATTCCCAGTTCTTAGATAACTCACTATTATCTACACATAAATAAATTATTGCACTTCATTATAATGTTTTAGAAAACATTAAACCAACCACTAGGTACAAAACCCTCACTGAAAATGTTATGTTTTATATATATAATGAAAACATTTCTCATATCCCTAACAAAGAAGCTTATACAAAAAAATATTACACCTCAAATGTGGTGGTTTAGAAATGATCACTATATTTTAATTCAAACATTATATAACTTAATCCCATTATAAATAATTTTGGGTGACATATCTCTCTCTATTTCTCTTTCCAACTCTCTATCTGCCTATCCATTCTTCTATATATTGTTTTTTATAGAAAAAACAATCAACTTATATTGAAAATATTATTTCTTTATATTGAAATTAAATATTATCTTTTATCATTTCTATTTATACTATTCTTAATTCTGGGTAAAATATTCATCCGAATCATTAATAAAATCTAAAAATAGAGAATATAAGATTACATCCAGCATTTCATATTTTAAATATATTTTAAAAAATGGGAAATTATTTATCACATTATGACAAGTTCTCAATACCACAATGTTGACTTCATTAATCAACCTCAAACACCAAAAATTAAAATTCATTATTAGTTTTTCTTGATAAAAATCGATGATTTGTAATTATAATAATTGGAAAACCATAATATTTTATTCTATAACTAAATATTTATTTACAATGAGCACAATTTCTAAAAATATATATTGTAATAAAGTAAAATATTTATTAAAGTATGAATATTTATTCCTAGACATGGAAATATATTTTTTTCCTTTGAAATTTACAAAATTATATGAAGATTTGTTCCTTTATTATATTATTTCATATGAGGTTGTAATTTTTCACTTTGTTAAATAGAAATATACCATTTAATAGGAATATATATTTTATATATTTATATAAAACTATCCTATTTTTTAGTTCTAATGAAACGTCGATCACAATCAATATTTCTTCCTTTTGAATATTTTTATTGAAACACATTAAATAAAATATATCCATAACTCCTACCATGACACCATGAATGAATTTTCTTTTATGTTAACCTTTATAATACATCACATTCTACCAAATGAAACATTCGTATCAATTACCCTTTACATATACCATGAGGATTCAAATATTGAAAGTGGGTGTTATTTGTTTCAGTACAAGAAACAATAATTTGTTCTATCATTAATGTATAAAACAATGTTTAATTTCAATTAACATATTATGTATTTTTTTAAAAAAAATATATATTATTCCCTGTTTTAAATTTCCCACTAATATAGTAAAGAAAAATTTAAATTTCTATTATAATTATATAATTATATTTCCATAATTTCCTAGAATATAATACCCAAAACATAAACCCTGAAACAAGGATAAATTGTGTTCTCTATTAGTATTATTCACTAATATTATTCTCCCTCCATATGTAAAACTATCAATATTACAATTTTTAATCCATTTATTCCAATAATAAAAATAACTTTGGTAATGATTATATTCAAATTTTAGTCTTGATTGATTGAGAATCACCCAAGGATGGGGGGATTATAAGGGAGATAAAGAATATCAATTATCATGACACACTCACATAGAATAATAAATATCAACAATAAAAAAAATTGATCCTCATTTTTTCATTTAGTTTATCTTCTACTCATTATATTATTCAATTTATATAAAAAGTAATAAACATATTTTTTCTTGACTCCTCTATAATGTGAATTCTAAACCACCTCACAAGGATTTATCACATCTACATTAAATAATTACTAATAAATTATATGAAGAGATTCTAGTATTTCCCAAATTTCATAGGTGTAATCATGTAAAATATTTTCTAAAAGGATAGATTCCTCCCATTGGGCACTATGTAGGTGGATTATTGTAGGGATTTAAATGAGTATAATAAAATTTAGTAGGAAACATGGATTTAATTTAAGTCCAATATCCATGATTTCCATAGAAAAATATGTGATACTATGTAAAAACGGGAAATAATGATATTCTATAAGACATTTTATAACATTTATCGAAGATGCCTATATTATATATGGATTTTAATTCAATGTGTTGGATAAATATCATTAGAGTGGTAGAAAAGTCATATGAATAACAAGGTTTCAATGGGTTATTTATAAATATCTAATTATATAAATTAATCCACTAAGTTCTACATCCTATGTTACCACCATCACAAAGAAATGGCCATTTTATAGGGTATTTTTTGACAATACATGGGAATTTGGTGTACCAAATCATATGGTACAATGCTTGAATTAATATCTTTTTCAATGATTGAAACACATGCATTATTTTTATTACATGTTTCATCTTTATTCTACCAATCTAAAGGATATCTTTTATGGGATGATCATATGAATGATAAACATTTATCATTTATCCAATAAAACATATAAATGGTAGTGGAAATATGAGGGAAAATATTTTGGACATCATTCATTATAATTGGAAGTAGCGTGAAATAATATTTCATGTCTTTAATGATATAGTAAATATATTTATCTATATTACATGTCATAAAAACTGAAATTATGATATTTCTAATCATGTAATCCGCAATTTCCTAAATAATGAAAGGATTTGTTCTATTTCACCTTATATTGTATCATATATAATATCTTGTGAATCCATATTGGTAACTCCATTTGGATATATTCCATGAAAATATAGAAGGATATCATTACCTTAATTTTGTGTTACCTCACATGTAATACCATGTGAATACCTATCATATACCTTTTATATATTAAATCTAAATAACTATTATAGTATATATCTAACTGAAAATCAATCCCCACTCAGTAACCCAAAAATATGTGACCCTATGAGCTTTATATAATTGATAACAAAAATGAATCACTTTATCTACAAATGTACAAAAAAGAATACTCAAAATATATTCAATGAAAATCATGATATAATGGGATTTGGTGGGATATCTATAAAACAAATGTATATCAATATTTATTTCACCTATTTAAATCAAATTAATGTGTATATTCTCATATTTTTTCTTTATCAAAGACATCAAGTGACAATGTGACATAGTATATATCAACCCAATATTTTCAAAACAAATTGTCCTGATTATTTTAGCATATACTAACCTAGATGATAAAATTATCACATATCATTCAACTTCATTTTCATCAACATAACATGTACCACATTCAAGATTATATACATAATATATATATACTACATGGGGTTGAAAAAATTTCCTTGGTCTATCCGAATTGAGGGCCCATATGTCATGATTTTCATAAGATAGAACAAATAACATATTATTTGATCTCCAAATAATGAAATGATTAGAAACATATCGAACCACTGCATATTATATAATTTAAATTTTATTTTAATTTGAAAGGTATCAATGTATAAATTTTATCATGCTAGATATCTCACAAAACTCAGTTAGTGGGGGTTACAATATGATCTATTCCCTCCAAGTATAGAAAATACATACTTAATGAAAATCTTTATGGGATATTTCATGGGTTAACTAGAACATACAAAGAATATTATCCATTGATTCATTCCTCATGTGAATATTTTGTATTTCTATATCACTATAAAATTTAATCTAACCATTATATTAATTCATAAAAAATAATACTCCATTTTAAACATTGATTAAAGATAACAGAACTCCATTCTTTAAGAGTTCAATTTCATTATATTTCATGTAATGGATATATATATATATATAAATGAATACTACATTAATTAATGATAAAATTGAGATTTATTTATATGTGATAAATTTCGTATACTTAAAATTTATTAATAAATATTTAAAAATTCCAATATAAGTTCATGTATATCGTATGACATATAATATACTACAAAATTATCCTGATGCATATAAAACATTGATTGGTATTTGTAACTAATTAAATCATAATGGATTTTTCTCCATATCCCATCATGAAAATTGGATTAAACCCTTACTCAAAAATATTCAGTGAGAAGCATCATTGATGAATGAATGTAGGAAAATTTTGATATTTTGGTAACATGTTCTTAATGGTCAACTATTTGATCATATTTAAACATTGTAACATCACAATAACAAATTTCTTAATTAAAACCCCTATTATATTTTTATAAATCATTCTATGTTCATTATAAACAATCTTAAATTATATTATATCAAAATAATTAGGAATAATAATGTAACCATTTACACTATAAATTACCAGAACCTCCAAAAATTCCTGTGGAAAATTGACATTTAAATTAATAGAAATACTAAATTTAACTCTGAAAATTTATCTTTATTAACAGACATCGATCTATTTTAGGATAAAATGTAAAATTGATTTTGTAAATTTACCAGTATAATCCTTTTAAAATGTAATGAATTCTACAATCTCATGGAATGTAAATCAAACAATTTATATTTTTATATACCATCATATATTGTGAAAATTTAAGGAAACAATGTCAAACACACTTTACCTTTAAACTGATAAAAAGTTTATTTATTAATCAATAAACAACCATTTGTTTCAAAAATTCTCCCACTATAAACATGGAAACTATATTCTTCTTATAACTTTTTTAAAAAAGAAAGAAAAAATTTCAATATATTTAAAATAATACTTATTTTATTTTTAAAAGGAAAGTTTATATAATAATATATATTTTACAGGATGTATATGTTATTCTATGTGTTTGGAGCATTTTTCATTATAAATAAAACATTATTAAAATATGTAACTAATTTTTGGAAGGAATATAAACCCTTATATTTTAAAATAACATTTAGATAAAAAATATTCTTACATAAATCATTTTAATTAGTAACTCCTTTTAAATAAATGATATACTATGAAATAAATCATAAACCATGTGTAGACAATTAATTAATAATTTTTTTCATAACAACTCTTTATAAATGATCAAATTATATTATCACATATGATAAATGGGAAAATTATACACAACCATTTAATATCCTGATGAGGTTGATATATTCCTTTACATTCTAATTTAGGATATAGAAACCATTTGTTTCGTTACTGCATTTTGAATTCTAGATATATAAATTATTACATTGATTTCGAACAGGTAGGTACTCACAACATTTTTAAATTTTAAATATCATATCATATATCCATTTAAATAGATTAATTAATTTTTATAACACAGATACATGAAATTGACATTATATGGAGTTTCAAAATATCTCTCAGATATCCAAATTAGACTGAACTTTTTTAATTATCACTACCCCGATATCAATTTTAAATATAGGTTTAAATGGCCATATTTTAAAGTATAGAATACATTTTTTTATTTCAAACTAATATTTCTTATTCAGGAAAATTGTTTTTCCCAAATTTCATACATAAATAGAACCTAACGTTATAAATCATATGCCCAATTGATCTATTCATAAGACCTGGGAATATTTCTTAATCTTTTCAAGAACTCATTAAACTTTTCAAAACATCTCCATAAATGATAATAATATTAATTATTCATCTAGAACATGTCCAATTTGAAATTTTTAGTCTCCGCGGGTCATTCGCATATCCAATAATATTTAAAATCATACCCAATCATACTGAGTATATTATGAGAGAATTATATTACTTTGGTAACTATTAGTTTTATTCCTTTGAAACCTAGGTGAAACTAAATATGTTTCACAAGAATATAAATTCTTATGTTGAACTAATTCAACACATGGTTACTCATGAAATTCTCTTATGTTACTACTTTGGGGTGTTTGAAACATTATTTTTCCATATACACAGATTAATAAAAAAGTGGTGTTTGATGATTTTGATTTTCTTTATATATACAATATTACCTTATCATATTATTAAAACGATCTATTTCTATTAGTGGTGACTTTTATTAAATGATATGCCACTGAAATTATGACCCATTTTGAAATTCATCATATCTATTACGAGGCCATGATATATATTTTAATATGATCATACCATGAATTCCTATGAACTTAACTAATTATTTATTTAGGTATAAAATCATCCAAATATGATCATATATGACTCGTATATAGTAGATTGGATAACTATTTTTCACTCCATCATATGGACTAAATAAAATCAATTCTTCTAGTATTTATACTCTTAGTGTATACCTGATTTGTTTAACCTAAATAAAATCACTTGAACAGTCAAACATGGGATAATACAGGGCCATCTTCTTTGGTGTGAAACTACCAAAGGATGATATGATGTCTCCAATTACTTTCATAACCGACACATGATAATCTAGTGGAACCCTTGTTTTTCTTTAAAATACCCAATTTAATGATCTATGTCTTCACAAGTTCTTATTTGGAATGAATTTAACATATTTTACTGTGATTTAATTACTTCATGTTGTCCCATAAATTTTCTTTTATATATTCACGATTCTAAAAATTTATATGTGAAATATTATTCCATCAATAAAATAAATATCTAAAATACATATTGATGTGTATCCCTTTACAAAGACCTCATTTTTATGTTGCTCACTTAAAAATAAGATCCTTATATATTAGAAAATTTCTAATTTCATCAAATGAATAAAAACATAAACTTTTTATGTAATGGTTTAGTGTTATATGATAAGTAAAATATCCATACGAGTAATTGTAGCGACTTATATAGAAAACAACCACCATTAATAAATAAAACATAAGCCTCCCAGCTAGATGGATGTCTAATCCAAATCCCCTTTTCCTAGAGATTGTATAATCAAGATAGAAATATAAATATTTGAAATCTAATATACAATTTTTAAAAAATAATATTAGAAAAAAAAAATCAATCTATGAAACCAAATATAAAACTGAGGTCATGATAGAAAAAAAAAATCTTATATTGATGCTCCTATCAAGAAAATAAGTTCATAAAAATTTATAAGAAGTAGTTTATCATTTTAAAAATAATAATACACTTATGAAAATGTAATTTAATTAAATAGGATCATGTATGGGTTAGTAACCGATCATAGTACAACAAAATTTATTTAAAGGAGTGAATTAGAAATCATAATAAACATTAAAGGTTATACAATTTTCATTAACAATTCCCCTATAACACACTAGACCATCCTATAAACACCCACATTTTTTATGATTACCACCCATTCCAATGGATCCAAACTGGCCTATCAGTTGTCAACCTATTATTTATTTCCAAGAATTATAAAAATACCATCTTGATAATCTATTCCCTATGGTTCTTATATGTCAAAAATAAGATATGTAACAAGACATCCATCCATGTCATTTTCTAATATTAGGATTTTAGTATCTTGATATGAGCCTTATTGATTTGGGGAATCTTCCCTTAAAAAAGACTTGTTAGGAAGTGGACTATCTCAAGGTTCATATTTTTCTCCAGTGATTTAATTTTTCAAAAACACATCCCATAGAGTGACATTATCACTTATATTATTATCAGAACTATTAATTAACACAAATTCACATTTAAAACCATCTAATAGAAAGTTGAGGGTCATTTTTTGGAGGTTGGAGAAGATCCCCCAATGCTTCTAAAGTCATTATTCCAACATCAATTCCATAATAAATCATTGGAGGAGACTTCCTAATATTTATATAACCTTCTTATTATTTCATTCAAGGGTCAACCTGTCAATGTGAGGTCTATTAATAGAATCAAGAATATAGAAGAAACTCATATAAGGTTTATGGGTAAAGTTGGGAATTCTATCTCCTAATGAAATCATTTTACAGTTTCTTATTTCCCATAATTTATGGGGATCTCCATCATTATCACATACTTAATCACCATGAAAAATCCAAAAAATATTGTAGCTATTGAGGCTCTCTGATGATTTGAAAACCGTTGAATTTTTTTTCTCTTTCTCGACATCATTTATCGTAATAAGTTCCATTTTTTCATAATGTGAATTAGTTCTATAATGATAATCATTTTCTGATATTTACCCTAGAAGAACCATATTTTAAATGTGTACATGCAAAAACATAGTAAGAGAGAAATCCTCAAGTTTGCTTCTATGTTCATGTCTAGGGGAAATGGTTATAGCTACATTAAATGAAAGTGAATCCCGAGTCTAAACAAAATCACATTCTCCATCATCACCATAACTATCCTGACTGATATATATTCATATATCATCCAACATAGACTTGGATATTCTTCAATAGGATGGGAAACCACAGATATCTCTACTCCCTTTGTGGGATTTCGCAGGACATTAGTTCTTGAACCTAATGAAATACTTGGCTTAACCATTATGATATTAAGAGATGTATATTGAACAATGTCAGCAAAGCACATCCCTTGTCTAAAAATTGGTGATGAAATCCTTCTCCCCCTTGGATTGCCTTCCCCAGCATGTTATCATGAGAAACATCCACTCTATCCATGAATTATATTTCTCAATTAATGTGTTTTTAAAATATTACAATTTTAATGACATACCCATTTCCATAATGTGGGAATAACAATTAAAAAATACAATTCAAATAAATAATATTCTGATAAAAATTTATAAATAATTTATAAAAAAATAAAACTACAAAAAAATTATATTTTTTTCTTATCATATTGATATGCTTTAAGCTTTATTCTGACAACTTTTAATTCATTCAATAATATGATCATTTCATATTATTGTATATATTGTGTATATATTAAAAATATAAGATATTTTATGAATTGAAAAAATATTATAATTCAATAACTGTTATATAAACCTGTTACATAATATAAATATCATATACATATACTCATTTACAGAGTGATCATATCAATTTATCAATATCATGACCCATCCCCCGAGGATCATGTTGTGACTACCCCAAGCCCGTCTCCGGAACGCTAGGGGTTGGCGACTAGCGCCGAAGGTTTCAACTTATAAGTGGGAGTCATTTTCCTGAGTACATGTATGCAGACACATTCCCAACCACATCCCAACACACTAAAAGGGGAAAAAATATACTAATACAGGACTGAGTACAAAGTACAACTGAAAAAATGCAGGCCAGAATACAAACCCAACATAAATAATTGAAAGAAAAATGTATAAAAAGTAGCTCAGATGGCCATCCATGGGAAACCCCACTTGAACGTAAGAGTAATGAGTCTTCTAGATGATGAATTAGTATGTCATGTTGGCCTAGTTCTATTATTCCCCACCTGATCTTAGGCCACCAAGTCCATCGTTGAAGCATCGATCGGTCTAGTCTCACTGGGCTCCACTAGGTCCCTGTCCACAAAGGTCTCTATCGAAGAGTTGCTCATCTATAGCAGACAGGACACACATGGGTGGAGAACATTTAGGGGTTAGTAACATGAAACTCAGTGGAGGCCCCAAAACAAAAAGAAATGACCCCACTATAATCCCAAAAATAAATAACAAAGGACAAGAAAACTCACACTAGGTATAGATTTAGGGTAGTGATAGTAGCATCATCATTCACATCATCGAACTCATCAGTTACTAGATAACTCCCCCTCTATCGAGTATAGTGGTCTTGGTGGTTCACACTGAGCCTTTTCACACTAACATTGTACTGCTATGGTACTCATCCGTGATGAGAACCATGGTTATGTTGGGTCACGCAGAGCCGCTCCCCACCATGGGCCTTCCAGGACACACAGAGTTGATTCCCAGTGTGGCCAAACTAAGGTACTCTTCCTTTCGAGTCCCATGGGTCTATCTAGTCATATAGAGACTCTCCCCCATCCATGTTCTTGCTGGTTCACACATAGAAGCTTCCCACTGATCCATCATCAAGTAGTCTTCAGGTCTCAGACAACCACAAGGTTTTGTACATAACACAGTTGAGAGAACATCTACTCAAGCAATTAATAACATATATATATATATATATATATGCCGATAAAAGTCATCATAAATCATGCCATAATATCTACCTCATTAAAAGGGTCATAATGCCAAAAATGGACCATCAATTGGATGTGTGGTTCTCATGATACGATCATTTTAGTAAACATAAGGCCAGTTGCGACGAGGCCTAGTCTGACCCAATCTGACCGACCAGACCAACCCAACCTAGTGGAGGTCCAACATACCCCGGTTTAATTAGATGAACATGACCTGACCTGGTTTGGGTTGGGCTTGGTCTGGTCTGGCCTATTCTGTGGGCCATTCCCAATAGGCATCGCTGGACACAACCTTGTTTGGCCGAGTGTCATACCCGCTGGGTCGGCTGATGACTCGGTCTAGTATGGCCTATCTTGGAGGTCGCAGGACTAGCCTGCTGGGTGAGGGTATTTCCCACTAGCTTGGGTCCGACCCACTAGGCTGGGGGTGCGGCCCCGAGCCTTATCCCGGTCCGCAGGGGGGGCGATGGTGCGCTGCCCAGCAGGGAAGCGGCAACCATGTCGCGTCCTGCTCCAACAGGCCCAGCAGATGTGGGGACCCTCTAGCCACTGTCAACGGACCATGTAAAGTCACCTCCCGGGTGGCCTGTACATGGGCCACTCCCTCCACGCGGTGCCTAGAACCATGTTTTCTAGCCACTGTGGACTGATTTTTCTGCCACTGCTGACATCAGCGCATTGATAAGTTATTAAGAGGACCATTGAATGCACTCCAGTGGTCCATTTCTCGTGCCGGCTATGCCTATATCCTCCCAGTGATCATCCTCTTCACCACAAAGTCATCAAAATAAAACTGTCACCACCCCATGAATGCTTCCACAAAGAACGCACTACTGTAGATTCTCAGGCCATGTTCTTGTCAACACGGGAACTCCGTGTTATTGGTATTAATCACGAGAGAGGATCAGGGATTGAAGATCAATCATTTCATCAATGGTTTGAATCCCGATTAACAAAACCCCATTAAAAGTCATCCTCCCTCATAAACACATGAATCACTAATCGATATTTTTGTGGGTTGAACTGTGATCATAGTTTCACAAACAAGAAGGGAAGACCATTGAAATAAAAATAAAACCCCTACCTATTTTACGTTCGATGCTGATGCGCTCGTCCTCAAGAGTTCAAGGTGTCGATGTCAATACTTCTGGCCCCTTTTTTTGAGGGTGTGTCGGAGACCATGAATTCCCTTCAGGGTTCTTCACCATTATCCATTTGAGAGGAATTATGTCAGAGAGTCGTATAGGATTAAAACTGTCATCTCCAACGTGCCAAATAATTAAAGGAAACATGTTGCAGTGTTTCTGTTAAAATGCGACATCGCATCGTTACATTGTTTCATTTATGAAATAGCATCCCTATTACACTACCTTTATTGCATCATTATTATAAATGATATAGGTTATTAATAAGTAACATTAATTTTCATCGTCGTTCCCTCATCCATGCACCATAGTTTCACTGCTCGTTAAACGACTAAATAAAATAAAATAATATTTTAAAGTTAATTTAATAATTTCTAAAATGACCGAAAATAAACTTTTTCATTTGTCCATTTCTTGCCAAAGTTAATTTCATTTTAGGTGAATCCTGACATTCCCAGTTCAATGGTGTCCTCATATTTTTGATCCAATTACCAGTTCAAATGTTAGAAAAACCCTATCGCGCATTTACTAAACGTTCCTTAAAAAGTTGAAAATTTCGTTCTGGGCTCTCCGAGCAACAAAATCATGTTCTGTCGAAGTGCGTGGTCTTAGAATAATTCCTTATAATTTGGAAAAAAATTCTTGGAATTTTTGAGCCATTATATTCACCCCACTTTAGGGATTTACATCCCCGAAATCCAAAACAAAAACTAAACAGAAAAATGGGGGTATTGAGCACAAATATGAGCCTCCTAGTCTCATGTTATCTCTTAGATAATCTTGTGTTTATGCCAAACTCACACCATAGGAATTGACCACCCATGTAAGACCTTCCCCCTTCGATCCTCTATCTCCATCGAGAACTCATCAAATATCCCCCATCATCAATGTATAACTCCCCCAGTAGATGATGTGTGATGGATCATGCACATACCTCGTTAGCGGCAACACATAGAAAACATCATGTACCTGGTGCATCAATGGGGGGAGAGCTATGTAGTATACCACCTCACCAACTCTACTCAGGATCTAAATGGGTCTAATGAACCTCGATGATAGCTTGATGCACACAAAAAATTTCTAAAATCATTATTGAGGTGAGTCCCGAAGGAAAATATGGTCTCCCTTTCCAAACTCCAAGGGTCTCTGTCTCCTATCGGAATTAGACTTATGCCTACTCTATGCCATCCTCATATGCTCTTGGATGATCTCTTCCTTCTCAGTGTTAACCTCTTCCATCTCTGGTCCAATGATCATTGAATCCCTTGGGTCTGTCTAGCATATGGGAGATCATCATGGTAGCCCATACAAGGCCTCAAAAAGTTCCATTCTGACGGTGGAGTGAAATATTTATTTTTATATAAACTCCACCAAAGAATGGTGGTCCTCCAAACTATGAAAAAAGTCAAGGACACATGCCTAATGCATGTCCTCCAAGGTCTATATGGTCCTCTCTGTCTGATTATCCATCTGGGGATGAAAATATTTGGTCAAGCACAGTGGTGTCTCGAATGCCTCTGGTAATCCCTTCCACAGCCAGGATGTAAAGTGTGAATCACGGGCTGACGTGATCGTAAATGGAACCCCATGGATCCTCATTATCTCCTGGAAATAGAGGCGTTCCAAGACCTTTAGCAGTCTATTCTGTTAGATGGGAATGAAGTGATATGACTTGGTGATTTGGTCAATGATCACCAAAATAGGTTTGTGGCCCGTGGACTTATGGGGTAACCCCATCACAAAGTCCATCGAGAAACCATCCCATTTCAACTATAGTACCTCAAGTGGCTGGGTCAATCCGGATGGATCATGATGCTCAACCATCACTTGTTGACAAGTGAGGCATTGTGATATGAACCCACCCACTGCACACTTTATCCCTCGACACCAGTACTGATGTCGGAGGTCCAAGTAATTATTCACCTACTAGGATGTAGCACCATATGAGATGCTCTTTCAATATCACTGGTACTAAGGTTCACCCTATAAAAAGTATTTCATGATCCCCACCTATAGTAAATCCATAAGGAGCCCATATGGAGGATAACTAAGCATGTCGGGCCTCGCAGTCAACATCTACAAGTTGTGCCTCACTGACTCACTATAAGAGTGGGGGGGGGGAATAGTCAAAAATTGAAGGCAAGATCATCCATCATCAACAACTAATGATATCTTCATTGCAGCTAATAGCTCTATCGCCTCACTCAGCAGCTACAAACTGGTCATCCTGCTGAGTGCGTCTGCCACCACGTTCCCCTTCCTAGAAGTATACACTATCTTGAAGTCATAGTCCTAGAGGAACGATAACCATCAACATTGTCTCAGTTTCTAGTCCTTATAAGAGAATATATAAATGAGACTATTTTGGTTAGAGTAAACTATAAACTACTCACCCATCAAGTGGTTTCACAATTTTATCGGGGAATAGACCACTCCTGCGAACTCCAGGTAATATGTAACATAGTTCCTCTCATGCTGCATCGACTTTCATGAGTCATAGGTGATCACCGCTCTATTTTTCAACAAGCCACTACCCAGTCTAGTGCCTAATGAATCGTAGAAAAATACATACCCAACACCCTCCTATAGAAGTCTCAAAATAGGGGCACTAGTTAGTCTCCACCTAGATCATAGAAAACCTGTTGGCATTTTTCCATCCACATTATGGGCTGTGCCTTTGATGTCAAGGCTATTAAGATTGCTGCTACTCTGGAAAAGTCAGGTAAGAACCTTAGATAGTTACCAGCCCATCCCATGATGATCCGAACATCAATCATGATCCTAAGTTGCTTCCATGCAAGCATTGCCTCTATCTTCGTTAAATCTACCAAAAATCTATCCTCTGAGATGAAGTGTCCTAGATATTGGACCTCATGATTCTTGAATTGGCCCTTCGAGAGATTACCATAAAGTTGGTGCTCTCAAATTGTATCCAGGACTATCCCCATGTGAATAGTGTGCTCCTCCTCCAACGATGAGTACACCAAGATGTGATCAATGAAGACAATAATGGACCAATCAAGGTAAGGCTTGATGATCCTATTCATGAGGACCATGAACACTGTTGGGGTGTTGGTCATGCAAAACGAAATCACCAGAAAATTATAGTGGTTGTTTCATCACCTAAAGAATATTTTTGGTACATCCTCATCCAACACCCAAAGATGTTGATAGCCTGATCTGTAGACTATATTTGAGAACCACTTCACTCCATTCATTGAGAAGAAGATTTCATCAATTCTCGATAGTGGATACTTGTTCTTCACAGTCACCTATTACAGGTGTTGAAATTCCAGTAATAACCTCAAACACCCATCTTCTTTAAAAAAACATCGGGGATACCCTTGGTGAAATGTTGGGCCATACGAACCCCTTCCCCATCATATCCTCTAGTTGTACCCTCATCTTGAAAATCCTTATAGGATCCATCTGATATGGAGGTTTGGTTATCAGGGTCATGTCTGGGTACATATTAACGCAAAAGTCTAACTCTCTATGAGGTTGTAGTCCAGTAACATCCTTACGAAAATCATCCTCATACTCGTCCACCAATACGGAAAAGCATTGACTACTCTCATCCACTACAATGAGGGAGAGACTAGAAAACATGTGAGTGACCGATTTCCCCATCCTCTGAGAAAGTCTGTCATGTGCTGCAAGGGTTTCCTTTTCCCAGTGAAGGAGAACCCGACCCCATCTTCATGGACACCCCACTTGGTTGGCCAAAAATATTTGATCTGATCATGAACTATGGATATCTAGTCCATACCCAAGATGAAATCATATGTCCTCGATGCAACGACTAGGAGATCCTAGCTGGAGCTACCACCTCCAAGAGTAATATCACACTACCGAAACCAATGTGTAATCTTCAAATAGTCTCCCATAAGAGTCTCTAGCCATAAGAATCGAGCCAACGTATCAATTGGAATATTTTGAGCTCTGAATGAGAGTGATGGAAAGAAAAGAATAACTAGATCCTATGTATTTTAGAATAGATCCTAGGGCAGAGAAGACGAAGATCATACCTTGAATCATCTCTGGAGAGTCATCACTATAAGCCTATGCTACTTGGAGCTAAGCTCTCCCCTACCTGACCTCTCCCTGAAGCCAGGATGAATGACCTGGTGGTGGTTACGGTAACACCACAAACCATAGGCCACCACATACCGCTTGGAAATATCCCCTTCCACCTCCACTACCCTGTGAACCTTGTCGTTCGAACCATTTTCACTACCTCAGCGGCCCCTCGACCGTCTTCTAGTCATCTTTACAGTGGGTTGGGCAGTCACGTGTCTTGTGTCCCTACCCACCACATGAAAATCACTTCATGGATCCTTGATGACTCACCCTAAACTGGGAGCCCCGCACTACCAACCATGAGTACTAGGGTCATCCTATGAAAGGCATGGCCCACATGGGCCCCCCGTGTCTGTTGTCTACTACCTACAAGAAGAATCTACCGCCTGGGGTATACTGGAAGATATAGCATTCAATTCCTTCTCCTCCATGAAGTACTCCATATTAAGGTCTTGATCCAGCACCGTAGCATAGGTAGGGATGATGATATACAACATTGATGCCCTGATCTCCCACCTGAGTCCCTGCTCAAATGCTCGAGATTTGATGAAATGTTATTGCATAATGTTTGTGGAGTAGCAAGAAATATCAGTGAAACTAACTGATTACTCAGACACCATCATGCTTACCTACAGTAGGTGAAGCTTCTCTAGAATGCACATGGAGCATGAGGTTGTGGGAAAAACTCCACCCAGAAATGATGCTCAATGTCTTCCCAAGTAAGGGTCACCTCATTGCGCAATTAGGTGGTCAAGTTCCACCATCTCCCCACTGTTCCCTATAGAAGGCTCACTGCCATGACATCCATCTAGTCAGGTAGTTTCTTCACTAAGCAGAAGACCTATGTCACAGTCTCTAGCCAGTCCTCAGCGACCTGGGAATCTGTCTCACCCCTGAACTGGGACGTCTCTATCTCTGAAACTCATTTAGGGAACAAGCCTAAGAACGTACTCTTCTGGGACCAACAGCAGTAGATGCTGACAATCAGGTTGTGGTAGCACTAGAGCTTCACCTATTAGGGACATCTCATGCACTGCTACCAGAACGGATTCTTCGTCACTAGGCAGGCTGTCCTCACAACCTCGTATTGGGATCCTGACTTGTAGTCCACGTGGAGGCATCCTAAAACATAACAAGATGTACCAAAGTCAAAAGTTTATACCTAGTGAGCATAAATTTAATCAAAAGATCATATGGAGAAATATACACAACCAATGTATTTATGTATTCATCCAAAAATTTGAATTCACAGTGTTGGGGTATGGATACGCCCACCGCCACACCAACACTGGACTCGCCAAATAAAAAATTTGGCCTCAAAAAACATAACACTCTTGCCTCAAAACAAAACATAGACACCCAGTCATTGTGGTAAGACTGCTCGCCCTTTAATACCACTTTGTCACTAACCATCCCCTAGGTTCAGTGTTGTGACTACCCCAAGCCTACCTCCTGAAGGTCGGGGCTGCTGACTAGCGTCGAAGGCATCAACCTGCATGTGGGAGGCATTTTCAAGAGCACGTGTATAGAAACACACACCCAATCACGTCCCAACACACTAATAGAGGAAAACATTTATACTAAAACAGGACCGAGTACAATGTAAAACTGAAAGAAAGTGAGCCAGAATACAAACCCAACAAAAAGAACATAAATAAAAAAAAGTACAAAATGGATCTCTGATGGCCATCTATGGAAAAACCCACCAGATCATAAGATTAGTTAAGCTACTGGAAGCCGAACTGGTATATCTTGTCTGTCTGGTCTTACAAGGCCCCACCTAGTCCTTGTCCACCATGTCCATCATTGATTTATCAATTAGTCTGGTCTCACCGAGATCTACTATGTCGCGGTCCACCAAAGTCTATATCTAAGGGTCGATCATCTGCACGGGACACAACACGAATGGGTGGGGTTCATGCAGGGGAGAGTAACACCAAACATAGTAGGGACCCACAAAAAAAAGGAAATATCACAAAAATATTCCTAATGTAAAGAACATAGCACAAGATAGATCGCACCATGTATACATTTTTGGTAGTGACAGTGGCATCATTAGTAACATCATCGGACACCTCGGGTGTTGGAGGAATCATCCTCTATCAGGTAAAGTGGGTCTTCCAGCTCACAAAGAGCCACATCCTAGTAACAATGGACTCTTATGGTACTTATCAATGATGAGTATCATGGGAATGTTAGGTCACACACATCCACTCCCCATAGAGGACCTAACAGGTCACACAGAGCTGCTTCCCACATTTGATGAAATGAGGTACTCCCCCTATCATTTATTTTTGGTCTTCCAGGTCCCACAAAGCTTCTCCACACCTTGGTCCTACTAGGTCTCACTAAGCTGCTTCCCACTGGGCCGTCGTCGAGTAGTCTTCAAGTCTCAGACAACCGCGGGGTTTTATACATAGCATAATTGGGAGAACATTTCCTCAAGACATTTGTCTCGTCTCAATGTCCATGAAGGTAAACAACAACACATTCCAAGAGATTCTACTCATCAATATGGTCCCAATTCTACAAATGTCTCATCAATCAGATTTTTGGTTTGCAAGATACAGTCATTTTAGTAAACAATGGACTCGTTGCGATGGGGCCTGGTCCGACCCGGTCAGACCGACTCGACTAACCCAACTCGGGGTTCCCACATACCCTGGTTTAATTAAACGGTCTCGACCTAACCAGGTTAAGGTCGGGGTCAGTCTAGTCTGGCTTGGGCAATTGGCCAGGCCCAATAGGCATTGCTGGACCCGACCATGTTTGCCCAAGGTTCCAGCCCGCCGGGTCGCCCAGTGATCTGGTCTAGTCCTGCCCGGTCTACTGGTGTTGGTCCGACCTACTGGGCTGGGAGGGAAGCCTACCATCTTTAGTACTATTATCCATGGGGCATGCTAGTAGTTCGCTGCTCATCCAGGATGTGACAGTCGAGCCGTGTCCGGCATCAACTGGCCTCGCAGACATGGGGCCCCTCCAACCGTGGTCAACAGACCGTGACACATCGCCACTGGTGTAGCCTGGGCCCAGGCCACCCCTTCCACATGGTTCCAGACACCATGTTTTCTAGCCATCGTGACTAGTTAGACATGATATCCTGTCGCCACAGTGCCCTGATGGGCATACTACCTCCACCGCCAGCGGCCGCCACTACGGTCTACAGCCTGCGTGCCAAAAAGATGTTCTGTGGACTACCAGACACGCTCTAGTTGTCCCTTTCCCACTATAACTATGCATACAACCCCCGGTGATTGCACTATTCACCTAAAATACCATGAAATAAAACTACTGCCTCTTTGAGAATGCGTCCACCAAGAACGCATGATCGGAGTTTCTCGGGCCTTTTTCATGTTGGCGTGGGCCCTCTGTATTAGAGGTTTAAATCCTGGGAGAGGTTCATGGATTGAAGTTCAATAATTTAATTCAAGGATTTTATCCCGAATAATAAAACCTCAGGACAAGTCACTCTCCCTCATAAATTCATGAATCATGGATCAACTAGATTGTGGGTTGATCTATGTTCATTGTTTCTAAGAAAAAGATTAGCGGGGTTGAACTATTAAATAAAAAATCAAACCCCAACCACTTTGACATGTGATCTCGAAGCTCTCATCCTAGAGTGTTCAAGACATCAACCTCATCACTTATGGATTTGTTCTTCAAGTGAGTGTCGTAGATGATGAAGTCTCACCAGCGTTCTTCATTATTTTCTTTGGAGACAAATTCCATTGGAGATTAACCCAAGAGTCACCAAGGTTTAATTCTGTCATCACCAATGTGAAAAATAATTAATGGAAATATGTCAGAGTGTTTTAGTTATGTTGCAACATCGTGTCACTAATCTATTTCATTTATGAAAATGTGTTTATAATATGCTCCCTTCATTACATCCTTATGCTGCGTGATATAGGTCATTAACTAGTCTCATTAATGTGCCATGTCACCACCTCATCGCTTCACCTAGCGTCTCCATGTCACCACTTGTCGGATGACCAAAGAAAATAAAATATATTTTTAAAGTTATTTTTTTATCTTCGGAAAATTCCAAAAATAATCTTTTCTATTCGGACCTTATCGGCCGATTTTATGTAACATCCCAAGTAAGTAATTAATTATAGATATTTTTATATATGTCTATTAATGATTAGGATAGTGTTTTAGATGCTTAAAATGAAAATAAATACAATCTTATGCATGGAATACACTAATATTCTTAAAAGATTGTTTTACTTCCTTTTGATGCCAAACCATTTTTAAATCTATATTTTGACAATTTTATAAGCTATCTGTGTCAAAATAAACTTATTCTTTATGATTGGGATATCAAAATTTACATTCTGTGAATTTTTGGTATTTTTCTGACAATGTTCATTTTTTAATGAATAGTGAAAAATACTGCATTTTAATTCAAAACCTATTTTTAATCTAATTTATTTATATGATTAGATTATCTTTTTAATTGTTTTTGAAGTGAAATTAGAATATATTTTTACCTTTTTATCCAATGGTGGTCATTGGAATCAATTTCACTTTAAAATTGGACTTAAACTAGTGTTAATCTTTTGATACTTATTGTTTCATAAAAACACGCTATTTGTCATGACAGTAGGAATTACTTATTAAATTAATTAATGCAACTTACATGTTTTGAATTTTGTAAAATAGAAATCATTTTTGAATTTGGAATATCAAATATATCTTAGGTTGATGTTTTGGCATCTTTCTGAAAAACTTCAATTTTTGATGAATAGTGAAACCACTAACTGGTACTTATAAAAATTGATTTTTCATTTAAATGAAATTTTACCACTTCTGTGTTTTGAATTTCAAAAATCCGACATACATGGTTTTCATTAAGAAGTAAAATGTGGTTCAATGAGATTAAAATAATTTTTTGGCGAATAGTTACTCTTAAGTTCTTAATCGCGATTAGAGGGAATTAGTGTAGTTTAAGGTAAAAATAATGCTTTAATAAAATGAGATGAGCTTTACCCATGTCCTACCCTCATTTGATGTGTCATGGCCGACCTATAAAATCCATGGGTAATCTTGGGGACCCCATGGAGCCACTTTGGTTGGGAAATGACATAAATAACTTTTTATTTAATGTAAAAGTAAAAATGACACAAACATTAAGTGTTTTACTAAAACAATTTTTACATGGGGTTATAAAGATCATAGTTTTGATTATAAATATTCATTGGAAAGCTAAAAAGATTTCCTACATCATAGTATTTTTTTTATAATTTTTATACTTTAAATAAATTAAATTATTTATGACATCATGATGATGCAGTGATGACCTCAATATTTAACGATTTAAATAAAATGTAATGATAATGTATAATCAAAGACCTACACATGGCCAAAACCTATTGGATGGGTGGATTTATACCTCTTATCACCTTATCCTCGAAACACATCAATGTGGGACCTCTTAAATACGAATACCATTTTAAAATAAAGTGACTTTTCTTTACCTTCCAAGAGTGCCCTCCTCTCCTCTTATAAAAGGCCCCCACCTCTACCTCCTTACCCACACTCCCAAAGCCTTTGTCTTAGACAAACCGTACCCATTTTGCCTCTCCACATCCCTATATTACTTATTGAAGCCTCACTTTTGGCAGAAGTCTTCCCAAGGAAGCCTTTGAGCTCAAACCAAAGGGAGTTACCCGATTTTAAGGTAATGTCTTCACTTGAGTCCTTTTGTTTTATTTTTCTTCTCTAACCCCCTAAACTCCTTTTATTCATTTCTTTTGTAACAAATACAGTATCTCCAATATACTAGGATGTTTTTATAAGAAGGGTTAGATCTACACTTACACACACCTACATCTAATGGTTAAAGGACATACTGTTTCCGTGGATGGGGAATTTATGCCTCCCGAAACGATGATTGCTCAACATTCTTTTAACACCTTCAAATGTGGCCATTAAGATGTCACTATATTTATATATGATATATAATATGTTTATGTTTTCCTTAAGCTTCTGTATTTATCATTTTGGGCATACCTTTATGGTTTCTATTATGGGTAAACGCGATATCTTCATTTAAAGAAGTGCGGACTACCGCCCCCTCAAAGTGGTTTGATTCGTTAAATACCATATGTGGGACGTATAAAGGATGGAACTATGATATTATATATTATATTATACTGGAATTATAATATAACTTTATATCATTATGATTCCATTCTATAAAATATGAAATAGAAATGAAAGTAGCGTTCATGCGTACGTACGGATTACTGTCTCCATGAACGGTGCATTTCATTTCTTACCTATAAATGATTATGTAATATTATAAATACCTGTATATACTGGATATATATTATATATACATAATTATTATAATTCTGTATATAATGGATTCATGAACAACAAGTAATTATAAAGGGTTTATTTTTGACTCGAGTACCAATGATCATTAAAACGACTATTATTAACTTAAATAATTACATAGTGTTCATGACATGACAATAAGTGATATAGAAGGAATAATGAACATGAAAAAGGTTCTTAAACAAGTAGAAATTAACTCAAGTTTATTATTCAGGAGATTAAAGAACGACTGAGTCAAGTCGGACCCGAGGTATGGGGCTTCGTCTCAATCTCCTTTCATTGAGGCATATTTTGTTTTATACACAACCTTATTTTATATGGTGTATAAACCCCTTTTACTTTTATGTTTATCCAAAAGGAATATTTTTTATAAGAACCATTTTACTAAACGACAAAATGGAATGTTTTTGTCGTACGTATGCAGCGACAACGACTTCTCCGCCGCCGTGACCATTATTTGAGTTTCGGCTTGCTCTACAAGCCATACCTTCTTTTTAAAAGAAAAATAAATACCATGTTTTAATTTTATTTTATTTTGGTATTAAAAATGGTTTTCATAATGTTTTTATATCAATGTGTTGTATTGATATCTTGTGATTGAAAAGTGGAAATTTTATATTTCCTTTATGCATGTTTTATGTGATATGATTATGTTGAGGTTCTTGGGAATTATTATGAAGACGGGTGGTTCTGTGATATATTAAGGGTGGGTGAGCCCGATGTAGCTCTCCAATGCATTGGGTAACGCAAAGGAGTGTAACGTTATGGTTTCTCCGAAGAGATTTAGGGAATATACTGTGATGGGTATTCCAAACGTAACCAAGAGGGTTACTCCCTACTTAAGAATGTTATGAATGCCTCAGGTTACCTTTATGTATTATGATTTCTATGATTTATTCATGATTTGATGAGGTATGTTAAAGTGCTTATGTCTTATGGGTAAAGTATGATTTCATTTCTATGTATATATGTACCCATGTTTCCTTTCTATATTTCTATATCCCTTACTGTGATTTTTATGCTCATCCCATGTTTTTTTGAAATGTTTTTCAGAGGTCAAGGAAAAGGTACATGATATGATGATAGTGTCAAGGAAGTGTCAATAAAGAATCCATGTTTTATTTTAAATATGATTCCATTGATGGTAAAGAATAATACTATCTTTATGTAACCACTTTGTTTATATGTGGAATGTAATGCATGTTTTATGATCTAATTCTCTAAAACTCTAAACCTGAAAAGATCCTCAATGCGTAATCTTGTAATAACTCAACATTAATTAAGGTTTAACGTTGGGGCCTTATAGTTGGTATCAAAGGTCGATTTAGATAAATTTAGGAGTTATAATTCTATTAAATGATTATCCAAAAAATATTTTTTTTATGGTCAAATTGAAGTGATATAGTATTTGAAGATTACCATGTTGCTTCATCTAAGACATTTTTGTTCCGAATGGATTTCTGCAGAGGAAATAGGGAAGCAATGCTAGGAAGGCATACAAAAAAAATAACCTTCTGAATCAGCATCCTGAGATGGTCGGAATTGGAACAGAATAGTTTCTTGCAGTAATGGAGCAGTTGACTCAAGCGATAAATGGTGGTGGTATCCATGCACGAGATTAGCCAGATCAACTGCAGAGGAACATGTCAGTGGTGGGACATTTCATGAGGCAACATCCCCCATCATTTAGAGGATCATGTGACCCAGTGTTAGCTGAAGGGTGGATTAAAGCACTGGAGAAGATTTTCGATGTCATGGGGTGTTCAGACAATCAAAAGTTTAGTCTTGCTATTTATCGTTTGGAGGGTGAAGCAGATCAGTGGCGGTCGATGGTTAAAAATATCAAGGACGCTGATGAGATTGATGCTCTCGACTGGGATGAATTCAAAGATATATTTCTTGAGAAGTATTTTCCTAAGGCTGTTTGACATAGGATGGAAAACCAATTCTTGAATTGAGGCAAGAGTAAGACACAATGGATGCCTATGATGAAAGGTTCACTCGATTGGCATGGTATGCTCCAAATTTTATCCGAGACCTTGATGGTAAAATCAATGGTTTTTACTCAAGATTAAAGCCAAAGTATCGAAGGGCATTAGCTTCCCGTGAGTTTAAAAGTTATGAGAAGCTTGTTCGATGTGCTGAGAAGGTGGAAATGGAGTTTGCCGATGATCAAGTGTTATATAAAAACCAATAGAAGAGGAGACCGAGGTGACAGGAGAAAGTTAAGAATTCTTCAAAAAAGTCTGATGGTAAGAAAACTAAGTTTCCAGTTTGTGATAAATGTGGCAAAAGGCATGCTGGGGAATGTCTTCTGAATTCTGAAAAGTGCTACCGATGTGTTAAGATGGGACATAAGGCTCGTGATTGCACTGAAAAAGATCAGGGTGATGGTAAGACCAAATTTGATTTATAGTTAATGAAATGTTATAAGTGCAATGAGATGGGTCACTATGAAAACGAGTGTCCGACAAAGAGCTTGAGTGATGGGAAGAAGTTATACTACAAGAAGAAAGGGGTTGTGAAATCCTTTGCAACTACTTTAGCAGATGTCGGGCCACAAAATGAAGTTGTATCAGCTCTAGGGAGCTCAGTATTTTTCAACGATTGACCTGAGATCGGGGTACCATCAGCTGAAGGTAAAGGAGCAGATGTTCCGAAGACTGTGTTTCGTACAAGATATGGCCATTATGAATTTGTAGTAATGCCTTTCGGGCTAACCAATGCACCTGCTGTATTCATGCACTTAATGAATAGAATGTTCCATGAGTTCTTGGATAAGTTTGTGGTGGTTTTCATTGATGATATTTTGGTGTTTTCTAAAAGTAAAGAGGAGCATGAAAGACATTTAAGGGTTATCTTGCAAACCATAAAAGAAAAGAAATTGTATGGGAAATTCAGAAAGTGTGAGTTTTGGTTGCAACAAATTTC
Organism: Viscum album; assembly: GCA_963277665.1. Classification (NCBI taxonomy): domain Eukaryota; kingdom Viridiplantae; phylum Streptophyta; class Magnoliopsida; order Santalales; family Viscaceae; genus Viscum; species Viscum album. The sequence continues at coordinate 999,633,366 of OY728147.1, forward strand.
TTTCCTTGGTCACATTGTTTCTAAAGATGGGATAACTATTGATCCGGCAAAAACAAAAGTTGTGGAAGACTGGCCAAGACCCAAAAATGTAACTGAGATTCGTAGCTTCCTTGATTTGGTAGGCTATTACCAAATGTTTGTTATAAATTTTTCACGGTTATCTAGTCCAATGACTAAGCTAACTTGGAAGGGTGTTAAGTTTATCTGGACAAAAGAATGTGATGATTGTTTTCAGGAATTAAAAAGAAGATTGGAGAATGCTCTAGTTTTGGGACTACCTTCCAGGAATGGTGAGTTTGTTATATACAGTGATGGTTCATTGAAAGGACTTGGTTGCGTCCTAATGCAGAATGATCAGGTAATTTCTTATGCTTCATGATAGTTGAAAACTCATGAGGTAAATTACCCTACACATGATTTGGAATTAGCTGCTGTTGTTTTCGCTTTATAAATTTGGAGGCATCATTTGTATGGAGTAAAGTGTGAAATATATACTTATCACAAATGTTTAAAGTATATATTCACTCAGAAAGTGTTAAACATGAGACAGAGGAGATGGCTAGAATTAATCAAGGATTATGATTGTACAATTCATTACCATCTGGGAAAAGGAAATAAAGAGGCTGATGCTTTGAGTCGAAAAAGTAATGCTTCATTAGCAATGTTGCATTTGGAACGTGATCCTTTGGTTCAGGATTTGATGTACTTTGGAATAGAAGTTGTTGGTGTAGTAAGTTCTTCTGTTTTGTTTCAGGTATCAGTGAGATCATCTCTATCAGATAGAATCAAGCAAGCACAGAAGCAAGACAGTGAGTCGCAGAAAAAGGTAGAGCTGGTTCAGAAAGGTAAGTTGCATGAATTCAACATTGATAGTGATTGTGTTTTGAGATTTGGGAAGAGATTATGTGTGGCTTGTGATTCACAGTTGAAGATAGAGTTGTTATGTAAAGCTCATAGTTCTCCATTTTCAGTTTATCCTGGCAGTACTAATATGTACAGAGATCTGTGGGAGTATTACTGGTGGGATGGAATGAAAAGAGATATTTCTGATTTTACTGTGAAGTGTTTGACTTGTCAACAGGTTAAAGAAGAGCAGTAGTTACCGAAAGGGATGCTTCATCCATTACCAGTGCCAGAGTGGAAATGGGAGAATATATCCATGGACTTCATTATGGGATTGTCGAAGACCACTCGAGGTAATAATGCAATCTGGGTTATTGTTGATCGCCTGACCAAGTCTTCTCATTTCCTTGCTATACGAGATTATTTTTCCCTATATCAACTTTCTCATTTGTATCTTAAAGAGATAGTCAGGTTACATGGAGTTCCCCTCTCCATTGTATCTGATCGTGATCCTAGGTTCACTTCTAACTTTTGGAAAGGCCTTCATAAGTCGTTGGGTACTGAATTAAATTTTAGTACAGCTTTTCATCCTCAATCAGATGGGCAGTCAGAACGAACAATTCATACATTGGAGGATATGTTACGTTCTTGCTCTATGGATTATCAGGGAAGTTGGGACCAACATATTTCTTTGGTTGAATTTTCATATAATAACAGTTTTCATTCCAGTATACAGATGGCACCATTTTAGGCATTATATAGGAAGCGGTATCGAAATCCAGCTTTCTGGGATGAAGTGTGTGAAAGGAAGTTGATGGGACCAGAATTGGTAGAAGAGTTGGTAGAAAAAGTTTAGCTGATTCAGAAACACATGAGAACTGCTCAGAGTAGGCAGAAGGGTTATGCGGACAACAGGAGGAATGATCTCTCTTTTGAGGTAGGTGATCATGTTTTTCTCAAAGTATCACCATGGAAAAGTGTGATGTGATTTGGTAAGAAATGAAAGCTGAGTCAAAGGTTTATTGCACCATATGAAATTCTGGAGAGAGTTGGATCAGTTTCATACCGGGTGGATTTACCTCCGAGTTTATCTCAGGTACACAATGTTTTTCATGTTTCGATGCTGAGAAAGTACATGCCAGATCCATCTCATGTTTTGAGTCCAGAGGTACTTCAGCTGGAAGAGAACCTATCTTATGAGGAACAACCAGTCCAGATTCTTGACCACAGGGAGCAAGTGTTACAAAATAAGGTGATTAATCTGGTAAAGGTTTTGTGGAAAAACCACATGATGGAAGAGGCAACATGGGAATATGAAAATGCAATGAGGGATATGTACCCCCATTTATTCGATAAGTAAATAAATTGCAGGGACACAATTTTATAAAGGGGGGAAGGATGTAACATCCCAATTAAGTAATGAATAATAGATATTTTTATCTAAGTATATTAATGATTAAGATAGTGTTTTAGAGGCATAAAATGAAAATAAATACAATCTTATTCATGTAATACACTAATATTCTTAAAAGATTGTTTTACTGCCTTTTGATGGAAAACCATTTTTAAATCTATCTTTTGACAATTTTATAAGCTTTGTTTGTAAAAATAAACATATTCTTTATGATTGGGCCATCAAAATTTATTTTCTGTGAATTTTTGGTATTTTTCTGACAATGTTCATTTTTTTATGAATAGTGAAAAATACTGCATTTTAATTCAAAACCTCTTTTTAATCTAATTTATTTATATGATTAGATTATCTTTTGAATTGTTTTTGAAGTGAAATTAGAATATATTTCTACCATTTTATCCAATGGTGTTCATTGGAATCAATTTCACTTTGAAATTGGACTTAAACTAGTGTCAATCTTTTGATACTTATTGTTTCATAAAAACACGCTATTTGTCATGACAGCGGGAATTAGTTATTAAATTAATTAATGAAACTTACATGTTTTGAATTTTTTAAAATAGACATCATTTCTGAATTCGGAATATCAAATATAGCTTAGGGTGAAGTTTTGGCATCTTTCTGAAAAACTTTAATTTTTGATGAATAGTGAAACCACTAAGTGGTACTTGTAACACCTCAAGCTTCTACGGTACGCTTCTCTTTGAATAATGTGATAGCGTGTGTTGTACGCAACACCGAGTTCTAACACACCATAACCAATCAAACTAGCCGTTATGAATAGTAATACCTACTTTTTGAAATTATAGATATTTTATATTTCAAAATGGACTGCATTTTTGGATTCGGAATATCGAATTTAGCCTAAGGTGAAATTTTGGTACATTTCGGATAACTTTCATATTTTGATGAATAGTGAAAATTACTAAATTTGAATTAAAAACAACTTTTTTAATCAAAATAATTAATAGTAATAAATTATGAATTTGAGTGGTTTTAAAGTATATTTAGAATATATTTTTACCATTTAATATAATTTTGGTCATTGGACATAATTTTACAATTAAACCGAACATAAACACGTGTCCATCTTTTGATAGTTATTATCTCTTAAAAACACGCTTTTTGTTTTGACAGCGGGAATTAATTTTAAATCAATTTCTGCCATTTCTGTGTTTTGAATTTAGAAAAATGGATTCCATATTTGGAATCAGGATGTTCATATTGTGTAAATAGGTAACTTTTATTTTTAGACATTTTGAATAATTACTACGGTAAATATTTTATTTACTATGGTTAAGGGTAAATCCGGTAAATAAGGGTTAAAAAATAATATTATAATAATACTAAATTACCCTAAAACGTGTCCTAGCCTTATTGGTTGATACATGTTCGACCATAGGCATCTTTGGGTCGATTTTGGGACCCCATGGTGCCACTTGTAGGTGATAAGGACACTTTATTTTAATTAAGTTAAAATGAATACAAAAATGGCACAAGCATATATCATTTAGAAAAACAATTTTTACATAAGGTTATATATGTTGGATTTTAGATTATAAATATTCATTAGAAAGATAAAAATATTTCCTACATAGTGATAGTTCATTTATAATTTTTAGACATTAAATAATTTAATTTATTTATGACACAGTGATGATGAATTAATTACTAAAATAGTGAAAAATTTAATTAATTGATATTATAAATACCCAAATAAATATAATATGAAACTTTTCATGAATTAAACTAATTTTCTAGGATAATATGACATATTAGTATTGATTTAATTTACTTTGTTCGAAGTAATCAATCTGTTATGAATTTCACAAAAATCAACTATTGAATAGTGTCAAAATTGACATAAAAGAGTTCTTAAAACAAATATTATATTATTAATAGATATTAAATTCTTAAAAATCTAAGGTTCGGCCAATAGACTTATATCATGATAGGATCATCATTAATGGACCACTTGGGGGTCTCTTGGATGTATATAGTAAGTTTATTAACCATATTATATAAAAATACAAAGAGACATTGTAAAAGTGAAACTAATTAACTTAGAGTTAATACTTAAAGATAAGGTTAATAAAAGTACCCAAACCTGTCTAAATTCTATTGGTTGAGTGGTTTTCGACCTATCCCCACCTTAACATTTGAATAATAAACTTTGGATCCATTAGAAACCGAATATGAATTTATTATAAATTAATATTTCTAGCTTTTCCAAAGGTGCCCCTCACCCCTCTTATAAAAGGGAACTGCTCCTTCTCATTTCTTCACACCTTCAAAGCCTTTTTGTTAGGCCAAAATCTGCCCATATACTCTCCCAACATCCCTCACTACAACCTAGAGGCCTTAGTTTGATCAGAAAGCCAACCTAAGGAGCCCTTTTGATCAAATCAAAAGGAAGAACCCGAAGAAGAGGTAATGTTTTCACCACCCATTTTCAAGTTCCTTTCTCCTTCCACTTCTTCTTTATTTGTTTTTACCATTATAAAATAATAACTCCAGTATCTCACATATAATGTGATGTTATTATAGATATGGTACAACCATATTCAGTATTTTATCCACCCTTTGAATAACATGTCACCATACGTACGTACGTACGGCTTACCGTCTCCACGTCGTGGTGTAATTGTTATTCAATATATTATTATTTGGATGGTTATAATAATGATGTGTAACTCATGTAAATAATAAATATAACATGTTAATGATTCTGTATATATTATATACCATCAATTTATATTTTATTTTAATATCAAAAGAATGATATTGTAGCTCGTGCGTACGTACGGACTACCGTCTCCACGAACGCGATGAGATTCATTCTCCATCGTATCCATTCAAGTATAATTATCATTTGATGATTTAAAAATAATGTTTAAGGACTTGATATCATTCTGGATATGAATAATATACAACAAACATGGCTTATGTAACAAAACGTATAAAAGAAAATGAGTAAGTTAGCACCCGAAACGAGGATAATTCTAAGATATTATTAACAAATCAATGTTAAAAGATCATATATGATATCATATTAATATATATGATTCTTGTATAATTTAATAACAATTATTTCACCATTATACAGGAGGTTAACCTACCCCAACCAAGGAAAAGTACAAGGTAAGGGTTATTTCACAATCTCTTCATTATCTGAGGTTGTTTATATGTAATAATCTACTGGGATCTCTTTATCATCCACATCCATGTTTCTTCAAAATGTATTTCAAAACAATTTTATTATTTACAATAATATGGGTTAAAGTCATTTATACCCTTGTTTGACTTTTTATAAGAGGAATCTTTCCGTCGTTTTCAAAACAAGGTCCTTTTTAACCTTTTCGACAGAATTAAGGTAAGAATGTTTTTTTTAACTTATACGGCGAGTGCGGTTATTTTATGCCATTATAAAATCTTTAAAGTTTTCCTTACAATCTTATAAGAATATTTTCAAGAAAATGTTTTATTTTTAAATGATTTCAAAAATAGAAAGAGATATTTCTCCAAAAAGTGTTTTGATTTCATCTATGTCAACATCCTTTGATGGATTTTACGCTTATTTGAAGTTGATTTATTATGATACAAAACTTCTATATTTTATTGAAGGTTTTGTGATATGTTTGACTGTGGATGTTCTATTTTTATACCATTCATAGTTTAAGGTGAAATTATTGACATTTCATATGCTATTTTTAATACGAATTTTTATGTTATGTTTAAGCCTTTTCATATGGGAATGCATTGGACTTAATATGTGACGGGTGGAGCCCGCTATAGCTCCTCGATGCATCGGTAGGTCTCATGAGACAAACTAGTGTCTTGGCACACGGCCTTGGAAAAATCTTATTTGTAGTCTTGGAACGAGGCCTTGGCTATGTGGTTATGATAGTCTGGCATTATGCATTCCAACATTATGAAAGTGGTTATTGATATTGAATATGATTATTCGATTAGTAGAATATCCATGTGAATAAGTAAATGGAATTATTTCATTTTATTTATGCCATACTATGTTAAATGTTCAAGTTTAAAAGGCTTTTGTTTTAGTTATACATTGCCTTAAATTTTTATTCTTATTTATGAAAGTTTCCGCTATATTGTTATCCTTACTGGGCATTTGAGCTCACCCCTTTTTTATGTTTTATTTTTTCCAGGAAGTGAAGAAGTAAATTATGAATGACCTGCAGGGATTTTATGTGGGGATATGAGTGTGGATTCTGGAGACAATATGTTGTTTTAATAGTTTTTCATTTGATGATGTAATGTAAGACTTATGAATATATCTAGTGTTTACAAGACTACTAAACCAATCGGTCTTTTGATATTTGATCTTTCTTGTGATCATACCAATGTTATGTAATAAAGCACCGACTCTGGGTAACTGGGGTCGGGGCGTTACAGTTGGTATCAGAGGAAGTTTAGTACAAACCATGGAAGCTAGATTTAGATAAACTCTGATTAGAGCACGTAGACCTAAGATGAACTTTGAGGATTATTATAGAAGAACTTCCTAGAATTTTGGTATTGTAGAGATTTTGTGAGTTTTTCGAGCAATACATCCCTGTCTGGATACGAGCAGGTAGAGGCGGCTCTGGCACAGATGTACCTAGGGGTAAAACCCGAAAACACCGCTTTGATCTAGACTCGAACGGGAACTGGTGCACGACAACGGGCCTTGCTGCACTCTTGGTTACGACACTCCCGGGGGATATGCTTAGGATAAATCTCATTTTCTTTACAAATCATTATGAAGGGTTTATGAGTATATACTTCCTCAAAGAAAACATTCTTATGATTATGGATTATATCCACAAATAGTTCAATTTATGTTAAGTGTTTTATAAGTATGGGATTATGTATTTTGATTCATAAACTAATCTAGTTTATGCCATTGTTTAGAAATGGCGCCTAGTGGAAGAAATGGGAACCGTATCAATGCACGCACTCCATGTAGGGATTTCCCTCCTACTCAAGATAATTATAGTGGGGCTGGTGATGCAACTGGTGCTGATCATCTAATCACCATACTGGGACAACTCACTCAAGTTATGAATAATAACCTTACCCGTATGGAGCACCCTGATCCGCAGCGTGGAGGATCAATGTTAGATCGATTCATGAGGCAAAAACAACCAAAGTTCAATGGGAGTACAAATCCCTTAGTAGCTGAGCAATGGATATTTTCCCTAGAGAAAATATTTCAGGCTTTGGGGAGCAGTGAAAGGGAAAAAGTTATCATGGAAGTTTACCGCCTCACTGGAGATGCTGATCAATGGTGGTCATTGATTCAAAATACGAAGGAAGATGATGAAGTATCAAATATGGAATGGAGGGAGTTCAAATATCTGTTTTTAGAAAAATACTTTCCTCGCGACCATCGAGCAGATATAGAAAGTCAATTTCTGAGTCTGAGACAAAAGGAGGATGAGAATGTCACAAAGTATGAGGCTAACATTACAAGGTTAGCAAGGTATGCTGGTGATTATATACGTAACCCAAGAAGTAAGATTGATCGTTTCTTTGATGGGTTAAAACCATTTCTCCATCGAGCATTAGTCTCACAATCCTTTTCGTCGTACGAAGACATTGTCTCATGTGCTATCAAGACCGAAAAGGAATTCTCTAAGTCTTATGACTTTAAAGCAAAGCAAGAGAAGAAGAGACCTGCTGATCAATCTGGGAATGGAAATAAGTGGAAGAAAGGAAAGGTTGAATATCCATCCTGTGGTAAATGCGGGAAGAAACACCCTGGTACTTTCTTGAAGGGAATGGGAGTCTGTTAAAAGTGTGGTGAAAAAGGCCACCAAGCTCGTGATTGCAAGGGGAATAAGGAAGATACCAACGTTCAGTGCTATAATTGTAGGGAGATGGGGCATTATGAAAATGCATGTCCTAAGCGTCAGGAAAACTTACCTCAGAAAAGTCCAAGGGATCAAGGCCAGGCATATGCTATCACTACTGCTGAGGTAGAAGCTCCGAAAGACGTGGTGGGAGGTAATTTAATGGTTTCCTCAAGTTTAAAAAATGCATTATTTGATTCTGGATCATCGCATTATTTCATATCTTCCCAGTTTTCTAAGAAAATTAGATATTTCCAATTTGATTTAACAAGGGAGTTGTCAGTTAAAACTCCTAAGGGAAGTATCATTGCAACAAAGTTTTGTGAATCAGTCCCTATTAGAGCACATAAATGTTCGTTATCTGCTGATCTCATCGTCATACCTATGATTGAGTTTGACATAATCCTCGGTATGGACTGGCTTTCGGACTATGATGCGAAGATTTATTGTAAGAAGAAAGAGGTTACGATTCTTGATGATAATGATAAGGAACACCTTATCTTTAGAGAAGAATCGTCACCACCTAATTCTTATTTAGATCCACCCTCAATAGCTCAACAAAATTCAATTATTGGGGAGGAAGAGAATGAAATAACTGCGGGTGAGGAAAGGAATGTTCAAATAGAGGATGTACCTGTTGTGAAAGAATTTGTAGATGTATTTCCGGAAGATTTACCTGGACATCCTCCAGAAAGAGAAGTTGAGTTTTCCATTGATTTGATTCCTGGATCAAGGCCTATATCGAAGACCCCTTATAGAATGGCCACTGTAGAGTTAGTCGAACTAAAGAAACAACTAGAGGAATTGAGTAATAAGGGATTTATTCGCCCTAGTTTTTCTCCATGGGGAGCCCCTGTTCTTTTTGTTAAAAAGAAAGATGGATCTATGAGGTTATGTATCGACTACAGGGAGATCAATGCTATAACGATAAAGAACAAGTATCCCCTACCACGTATTGATGATTTATTTGTCCAACTGCATGGAGCTCAATACTTTTCAAAGATTGACCATCGATCTGGATAGCATCAGTTGTGTGTGGAGAAGGAAGACATTCCGAAGACAGCATTTCGAACCAGGTACGGGCATTACGAGTTTACTGTAATGCCGTTTGGATTGACTAATGCACCCTCTGTATTCATGGATCTGATGAATAGAGTTTTCAAGGAGTATCTCAATGAATTTGTGGTTATATTTATTGATGATATCTTGGTATACTCCAAAACCTACGAAGATCATGAAAATCACTTGCGCATTATCTTGAAGACTCTGAGGAGGCATGAATTATATGGGAAGTTTAGCAAGTGTGAATTCTGGCTTCATGAGATTTCTTTTCTTGGCCATATTGTCTCTAAAGATGGAATCTCTGTTGATCCTTCTAAGACCAAGGCAATCCAAGAATGGCCAGCACCTACGAGTATAACTGAGGTACGTAGTTTTATTGGTTTGGTAGGTTATTATCGACGTTTCGTCCAGAATTTTGCCCGATTGGCTAACCCATTAACGAAGCTCACACGTAAAGGGGTTAAATTTGTTTGGACAAAAGAGTGTGAAGAATGTTTCGAAGAACTGAAGAGAAGATTATTCAATTCTCCTATATTGACTCTACCATCGGGGAATGATGGGTTCGTTATTTATAGTGATGCATCGAAGAAAAGACTTGGTTGTGTCCTTATGCAGAATGATAGAGTTATTGCCTATGCATCACGACAGTTGAAAATTCATGAACAAAACTATCCTAATCATTATCTCGAGTTAGCAGCTGTGATCTTTTCTTTGATGATATGGAGGCACTACCTCTATGGTGAAAAATGTGAGATTTATACTGATCACAAGAGTTTGAAGTATATTTTCTCAAAAAAAGAACTCAACATGAGGCAAAGGAGATGGCTTGAATTACTCAAGGATTATGATTGCACAATACCCTACCACCCGGGGAAAGCAAAAAAGGTGGAAGATTCTTTGAGTAGAAAATACCATGGATTTTTGAACAATATGAGAATTGAAAGGGATCCAATTTTCATGGATCTAGTGAAGATGGACATGGGAATAACCAGGGAAGGCGAAACATCTTTTCTTTTTCAAATGGTTGCCAAAACATCTTTAATAGAAAGGATTAAGAGTACTCAAACCGATGATAAAGAATTTCAAAAGAAGATTAAAGCTGTGAATGATGGGAGATTGAGAGACTTTGTGTATGAAGATGGAATTTTGAAATTTGGGAAGAGACTTTGTGTTCCCGATATACCTGATCTAAAAAGGGAATTGCTGGATGATGCTCATAGTTCCAATTTCTCTATACACCCTGGGAGCACCAAAATGTATAGAGATTTGAAGGAACATTTTTGGTGGGACAACATGAAGAGGGAGATTGCTGATTTTGTGTCAAGATGTATGGTTTGTCAACAAGTGAAAGATGGAAGGCAACATCCTGGAGGAGTTATGCAACCTCTTCCCATACCGGAGTGGAAATGGGACAATATTACGATGGACTTTTTCATGGGGCTACCAAAGACTCTTAGAAGGAACGATGCAATATGGGTTATTGTTGATCATCTTACCAAGTCAACAAATTTTCTTTCTATAAGAGAAGATCTACCCCTGGAACGTCTAGCAAGACTATATATTAATAAAGTTGTGAGACTTCATGGAGTACCCCTATCGATTGTTTCTGATCGTGATCCCCGTTTTACTTCAAAATTCTGGAAAAGTCTTCAGAAATCCCTGGATACTGAACAAAATTTGAGCACTGCTTACCACCCTCAGACATATGGACAATCAGAACGGACTATTCAAACCTTAGAAGACATGTTGAGATCTTGCTCACTTGACTTTCAGGGTATGTGGGATCAATATTTACCTCTGGTAGAATTTTCCTATAACAATAGCTTCCATTCGAGTATTCATATGGCACCATATGAAGCGTTATACAGAAAGAGATGTCGTACACCAACCTGTTGGGATGAAGTTGGTGAAAGAAAACTTGTAGGTCCAGAACTGGTGGAGGAAACGATGGAAAAGGTGAAGGTAATCCAAAATCACATCAGAGCAGCTCAAAGTAGGAAGAAGAGCTATGCCGATAATCGAAGGAAGGATTTGGAATTTTAAGTCAGTGATCGTGTTTTCCTAAAGGTATCTCCATGGAAGGGAGTCATACGTTTTGGTAAGAAAGGTAAATTGAGTCCCAAATACATCGGACCCTTCCAAATTCTAGAGCGAATTGGGGTTGTAGCTTACCGATTGGCAATGCCGCCAAGTCTCTCTAAAGTTCACGATGTGTTCTACGTATCTCTGTTGAAGAAATACATGCCTGACCCAACGCATGTACTCACCTATGAGGAATTAGAACTGGAACCTGATCTGTCTTATTGCGAAGAGCCCTTCAGGATTCTTGATACGAGAGAACAAGTACTGAGAAACCGGACGACCCGTCTGGTAAAATTTTTGTGGAGAAACCATAAGATGGAAGAGGCAACGTGGGAACCCGAGGAACTTATGATGAAGAACCACCCGAGTCTTTTCATGCGGTAGTATTCTAGAAATTTCTAGGACGAAATTATTTGAAGCAGGGGAGAATGTAACACCCCATGCTTCTACGGTACGCTTCTCTTTGAATAATGTGATAGCGTGTGTTGTACGCAACACCGAGTTCTAACACACCATAACCAATCAAACTAGCCGTTATGAATAGTAATACCTACTTTTTGAAATTATATATATTTTATATTTCAAAATGGACATCATTTTTGGATTCAGAATATCGAATTTAGCCTAAGGTGAAATTTTGGTACATTTCGGATAACTTTCATATTTTGATGAATAGTGAAAATTACTAAATTTTAATTAAAAACAAATTTTTTAATAAAAATAATTAATAGTGATAAATTATTAATTTGAGTGGTTTTAAAGTATATTTAGAATATATTTTTACCATTTAATATAAGTTTGGTCATTGGAAATAATTTTACAATTAAACCGAACATAAACAAGTGTCAATCTTTTGATAGTTATTATCTCTTAAAAACACGCTTTTTGTTTTGAAAGCGGGAATTAATTTTAAATTAATTTCATCCACTTCTGTGTTTTGAATTTAGAAAAATGGATTCCATATTTGGAATCAGGATGTTCAAATTGTGTAAATAGGTAAATTTTATTTTTAGTCATTTTGAATAATTACTACGGTAAATATTTTATTTACCATGGTTAAGGGTAAATCCGGTAAATAAGGGTTAAAAAAATATTATAATAATACTAAATTACCCTAAAACCTGTCCTAGACTTATTTGTTGATACATGTTCGACAATAGGCATCTTTGGGTAGATTTTGGGACCCCATGGTGCCACTTGTAGGTGATAAGGACACTTTATTTTAATTAAGTTAAAATGAATACACAAATGACACAAGCATATATCTTTTAGCAAAACAGTTTTTACATAAGGTTATATATGTTGGATTTTAGATTATAAATATTTATTAGAAAGATAAAAAGATTTCCTACATAGTGATAGTTCATTTATAATTTTTAGACATTAAATAATTTAATTTATTTATGACACAGTGATGATAAATTAATTACTAAAATAGTGAAAAATTAAATTAATTGATATTATAAATACCAAAATAAATAAAATATGAAACTTTTAATGAATTAAACTAATTTTTTAGGATAATATGATATATTATTATTGATTTAATTTACTTTTTTAGAAGTAATAAATCTGTTATGAGTTTCACAAAAATCAACTATTGAATAGTGTCAAAATTAACATAAAAGAGTTCGTAAAACAAATATTATATTATTAATTGATATTAAATTCCTAAAAATCTAAGGATCAGTCAAGAGACTTATATCATGATAGGTTCATCATTAATGGACCACTTGGGGGTCTCTTGAATGTATATAGTAATTTTATTAACCATATTATATAAAAATACAAAGAGACATTGTAAAAGTGAAACTAATTAACTTAGAGTTAATACCTAAAGATAAGGTTAATATAAGTACCCAACCCTGTCTAAATTCTATTGGTTGAGTGGTTTTAGACCTATCCCCACCTTAAAATTTTAATAATAAACTTTGGAGCAATTAGAAACCGAATATGAATTTATTATAAATTAATATTTCTAGCTTTTCCAAAGGTGCCCCTCACCCCTCTTATAAAAGGGCACTCCACCTTCTCATTTCTTCACACCTTCAAAGCCTTTTTGTTCGGCCAAAATATGCCCAAACACTCTCCCAACATCCCGCACTACAACCTAGAGGCCTTAGTTGGATCATAAATCCAACCTAAGGAGCCCTTTTGATCAAATCAAAAGGAAGAACCCAAAGAAGAGGTAATGTTTTCACCACCCCTTTTCAAGTTCCTTTCTCCTTCCACTTCTTCTTTATTTGTTCTTACCATTCTAAAATAATAACTCCAGTATTTCACATATACTGTGATGTTATTATAAATATGGTACAACCATATTCATTATTCTATCCACCCTTTGAATAACATGTCACCATATGTGCATACGTACGGCTTACCGTCTCCACGTAGGGGTGTAATTGTTATTCAATATATTATTATTTGGATGGGTATAATAATGATGTGTAACTCATGTAAATAATAAATATAACATGTTAATGATTCTGTATATATGATATACCATCCATTTATATATTATTTTAATATCAAAATAATGATATTCTCGCTCGTGCGTACGTACGGACTACCGTCTCCACGAACGCGATGAGATTCATTCTCCATCGTATCCATTCAAGTATAATTATCATTTGATGATTTAAAAATGATGTTTAATGACTTGATATCATTCTGGATATTAATAAGATACAACAAACATGGCTTATGTAACAAAACATATAAAAGAAAATGAGTAAGTTAACACCCGAAACGACGATAATTCTAAGATATTATTAACAAATCAATGTTAAAAGATCATATATGATATCATATTAATATATATGATTCTTGTATAATTTAATAACAATTATTTCACCATTATACAGGAGGATAACCTACCCCAACCAAGGAAAAGTACAAGGTAAGGGTTATTTCACAATCTCTTCATTATCCGAGGTTGTTTATATGTAATAATCTACTGGGATCTCTTTATCATCCACATCCATGTTTCTTCAAAATGTATTTCAAAACATTTTTATTATTTACAAGAATATGGGTTAAAGTCATTTATACCCTTTTTTTACTTTTTATAAGAAGAATATTTCCGTCGTTTTCAAAACAAGGTCCTTTTTAACCTTTTCGACAGAATTAAGGTAAGAATTTTTTTTAACTTATACGGCGAGTGCGGTTATTTTCTGCCATGATAAAATCTTCAAAGTTTTACTTACAAGCTTATAAGAATATTTTCAAGAGAATGTTTTATTTTTAAATGATTTCAAAAATAGAAAGAGATATTTCTCCAAAAAGTGTTTTGATTTCATCTATGTCAACATCCTTTGATGGATTTTACGCTTATTTGAAGTTGTTTTATTATGATACAAAACTTCTATATTGTATTGAAGGTTTTGTGATATGTTTGACTGTGGATGTTCTATTTTTATACCATTCATAGTTTATGGTGAAATTATTGACATTTCGTATGCTATTTTTAATACGAATGTTTATGTTATGTTTAAACCTTTTCATATGGGAATGCATTGGACTTAATATGTGACGGGTGGAGCCCGCTATAGCTCCTCGATGCATCGGTAGGTCTCATGAGACAAACTATTGTCTTGGCACAAGGCCTTGGCAAAATCTTATTTGTAGTCTTGGCACGAGGCCTTGGCTATGTGGTTATGATAGTCTGGCATTATGCATTCCAACATTATGAAAGTGGTTATTGATATTGCATATGATTATTCGATTAGTAGAATATCCATGTGAATAAGTAAATGGAATTATTTCATTTTATTTATGTCATACTATGTTAAATGTTCAAGTTTAAAAGGCTTTTGTTTTAGTTATACATTGCCTTAAATGTTTATTCTTATTTATGAAAGTTTCCGCTATATTGTTATCCTTACTGGGCATTTGAACTCACCAGTTTTCTATGTTTTATTTTTCCCAGGAAGTGAAGAAGTAAATTATGAATGACCTGCAGGGATATTATGTGGGGATATGAGTGTGGATTCTGGAGACAATATGTTGTTGTAGTAGTTTTTAATTTTATGATGTAATGTAATACTTATGAATATATCTAGTGTTTCCAAGACTACTAAACCAATCGGTCTTTCGAGATTTGATCTTTCTTGTGTTCATACCAATGTTATGTAATAATGCACCGACTCTGGGTAACTGGGGTCGGGGCGTTACAGTACTTATAAAAACTGATTTTTCATTTAAATGAAATTTTACCACTTATGTTTTTTGAATTCCATAAATCCGACATACATGGTTGTCATTAAGAAGTAAAATGTGGTCCAATGAGATTAAAATAATTTTTTTGGGGAATAGTAACTCATAAGTTCTTAATCGCGATTAGAGGTAATTAGTGTAGTTTAAGGTAAAAATAATGCTTTAATAAAATGAGATGAGTTTGAAACATGTCCTACCCTCATTGGATGTGTCATTGACGACCTAGAAAATCCATGGGTCAACTTGGGGACCCCATGGAGCCACTTTGGTTGGGAAAGGACATAAATAACTTTTTATTTAATGTAAAAGTAAAAATGACACAAACATTAAGTGTTTTACTAAAACAATTTCTACATGGGGTTATAAAGATCATATTTTTGATTATAAATAGTCATTGGAATTATTAAAATATTTCCTACATCATAGTATTTGTTTTATAATATTTAGAATTTATATAAATTAAATTATTTATGACATCATGATGATGCTGCGATGACCTCATTATTTAACGATTTAAGTAAAATTGAATGATAATATAAAATCTAAGACCTAAACATGGCCAAAACCTATTGGATGGGTGTATTTAGAACCCTTATCACCTTATCCTTGAAACACATCAATGTGGGACCTCTTAAATCCGAATACCATTTTAAAATAAAGTGACTTTTCTTTACCTTCCAAGAGTGCCCTCCTATCCTCTTATAAAAGGCCCCCACCTCTACCTCCTTACCCACACTCCCAATGCCTTTGGATCGGCCAAACCCTACCCATTTTGTCTCTACACATCCCTATATTACTCTTTGAAGCCTCAATTTGGGCATAAGTCTTCCCAAGGAAGCATTTGAGCTCCAACCAAAGGGAGTTACCCAATTTTAAGGTAATGTCTTCACTTGAGTCCTTTTGTTTTATTTTGCTTCTACAACCCCGTAAACTCTTTTTATTCATTTATTTTGTAACAACTCCTGTATATTAATTATACTAGGATGTTTTTATAAGAAGGATTCGAGGTACACTTTCACACACCTACATCTAATGGTTAAAGGACATACTGTTTCCGTGGATGGTGAATTTATGCCTCTCGAAACGATGATTGTTCAACATTCTTTTAACACCTTAAAAGGTGGCCATTAATATGTAACTATATTTATATATGATATATTATATCTTTATGTTTTCCTTAAGCTTCTGTATTTTTATTTTTGGGCATACCTTTATGGTTTCCATTATGGGTAAACGCGATATCTTCATTTAAGGAAGTGCGGACTACCGCCCCTTCAAAGTGGTTTGATTCGTTAAAATACCATATGTGGGACGTATAAAGGATGTAACTATGATATTATATATGATATTATATTGGAATTATAATATACCTTTATATCATTATGATTCAATTCTATAAAATATGAAATAGAAATGAAAGTAGCGTTCATGCATACGTACGGCTTACTGTCTCCATGAACGGTGCATTTCATTTCTTACCTCTAAATGATTATGTAATATTATAAATGCATGTATATACTGGATATATATGATATATACATAATTATTATAATTCTGGATATAATGGATACATGAACAACATGTAATTATAAAGGGTTTATTTTTTACTCAATTACCAATGATCGTTAAAATGACCGTTATTAACTTAAATAATTACATTGTGTTCATGACATGGAAATAAGTGATATAAAAGGAATAATGAACTTGAAAAAGGATCTTAAAGAAGTAGAAATTAACTCAAGTTTATTATTCAGGAGATTAAAGAACGACTGAGTCAATTCGGACTCGAGGTATGGGACTTCGTCTCAATCTCCTTTCATTGAGGCATATTTTGTTTTATACACAACCTTCTTTTATATGGTGTATAAACCCCTTTGACTTTTACGTTTATCCAAAAGGAATCTTTTTTATAAGAAGCGTTTTACTAAACGACAAAAGGGAATGTTTTTGTCGTACGTATGCGGCGACAACGACTTCTTCGCCGCCGTGACCATTATTTGAGTTTCGGCTTCCTCTATAAGCCATACCTTCTTTTTAAAAGAAAAATAAATACCATGATTTAATTTTCTTTTATTTTGGTATTAAAAATGGATTTCATAATGTTTTTATATCAATGTGTTCTATTGAAATCTTGTGATTGAAAGGTTGAAATGTTATGTTTCCTTTATGCATGTTTTATGTGATATGATTATGTTGAGGTTCTTGGGCATTATTATGAAGATGGGTGGTTCCGTGATAAACTAAGGGTGGGTGATCCCGATATAGCTCTCCAATGCATTTGGTAACACGAAGGAGTGTAACATTAAGGTTTCCCCAAAGAGATTTAGGGAATATACTTTGATGGGTATTCCAAACGTAACCAAGAGGGTTACACCCTACGTAAGAATGTTATGAATGCCTCAAGTTACCTTTTTGTCTTATGATTTCTATGATTTAATCATGATTTGATGAGGTATGTTAAAGTGCTTATGTTTTATGGGTAATTTATGATATCATTATCATGTATATATGTACCCATGTTTCCTTTCCATATTTATATATCCCTTACTGAGCTTTTTATGCTCATCCCATGTTTTTTTGAAATGTTTTTCACAGGTCAAGAAAAAGGTACATGATATGATGATAGTGTCAAGGAAGTGTCAAGAAAGAATCCAAGTTTTATTTTAAATATGTTTACATTGATGGTAAAGAAGAATAATATCTTTATGTAACCACTTTGTTTATATGTGGAAAGTAATGCCAGTTTTATGATCTAATTCTCTAAAACTCTAAACGCGAAAAGATCCTCAATGCATAATCTTGTAATAACTCAAGATTAAGTATGGTTTAAGGCTGGGGCCTTATATTTTATGTTCATTCTTGGTGAATCCCGACATCCCGAGTTCAACGGGGTCCTTGGATATTCGATTCGAGCATGTGTTCAAAAGTTATAAAAACCCACTCATGTGTTTACAGAACATACCTAAAAAAATCAAAATTTTGTTCTAGGAACTCTAGGCCTCGAAATCATATGCCATCGGAGCGCAAAGTCTCAAAATAATTTCCTAAAAATTAAAAAAATTTACATAGAATTTCCAATACACTACAATAACAACATATTTTGATGACGTTTAAATAGTTTTTCATATAACAAATTTTTTTAATTTTACCATTTTAAAAAAATTATTTAATTGTAAATATTTTATATTTTAAGTATAAAAAATTTATATATTTCCATTATTTTCAAATTTATGTTTCCTTTATAAAGTACCCTTATGTTTTCAAATTAAAAATGATTATTTATATAATCTAATTTATTCTATATAATTTTTTAAAATGAATTTCATATAATAAAATGTAATATTTTGAGCGTTTTTATCAATAAATGTTTCATTAAAATTTATATAAATAATCCTAAAATATTCATAAATAAATAAATAATTAATTAAATTAATCTCATGATTTCTTCTACAATTATTTATAATTTTTTATAAACAATATGTGTTAATACCCTGACCATGTATCCAAGAACTGATGGTTAGTTAAATAAATTTGATGTAGATACAAGCAATCACATCCATAAGTATTAAATTGTTTAGTATCCTTGGTAAACTACTAAAATAATTTAAATTCACATTTTATTTTAATGAATAAAAAAATTTCTCTCAAAATTCAATTATTCCAATTAGCATATACATGTATATCAATCAGAAGACACTTTTAGGTATCTTGAAAAAAAAATAAGAAATGGGGGTGCTCAGATTATCAGTATGGGTAACTGTACATGATAATATATATGTAATAAATAATCATATTAAACATGGAATGGTTCATAAATGAAAGACAATTCATCTTACATGATCATTATATAAAAGTAATTAAAGATGAAAGAAAAATCACAATAAAAATAATATGTTCCTAAACATAACCATAGATATTTTAATTTTAAAAATAATAACATGGACATGAATAAATGACCCAAAGATGAGTTAATTCATAATTTCAGACATCATAATCATACTTTCAGTACCTTTCACATGACATTGTAAAATTTTTGGTCAAACACCTTCTAATTTGGCTAATTAATTTGCCTCTTTTGAAATATCAATGCATCGAAGGATTATCTATAAAAATGACCTACATATAAATTATAATATCAAACACATTCCTCGTGTTAAAATGGTGAAACATAATCAACATAAAGCATAATTGTAAAAAACTAATATAACAAAGGTAATACTTACCACAATCAAATAAACATAATCATAAACCATCCAAAGTAATATGGTGAATGAAAATAAAATTTACCATCCTCAGTAAAATGGGTAAAAATCCATCCAAATAATGAATAATGAAGATATTAAAACAAAATATCCCAAGTGGTGAAAAATTCCAAAAAAAGTGTTCATTTCATTGATGTATAGAAATACCATGAATATATCCATAATAATTTTCTTTTTGAAAAAAACATTTTCATTTTGAAAAGTACGACTCAAGAACTAAAAGTTCTCAAAATATTATGAAAATATTTTTACTTTAAAATATTCTTAGACACATATAAATTTATCTTTTTAAACATTGAATGGTCATAAATGCTGTAAATTCCATTCATCTCATACACATTAAAACAAATATTTCATTCACATTTTTTATATAATAAAAAGGGTTGTTCTTAGAAAATGACAGGAAGATTAATTTTAAAAAATATTTCTAAAATTAAAACATTAGTAAAAACATTAATATATCATTTTGAATATATTAAATAATTTCATGTTTTTAAAAAAAATTAGATTAAAAAGGGATTTTTAATTTAATTGATAATTAAATTAGGACTGTCCAAAAAAACATTTTCTTTGTAATTTTAAGTATAAAAGATTGGATAAATGAAATATTACATAAAAATATAATTAAAAACACAATAATAATTAAATTAATTACTTCCAAGATTTAAATACAAAATAATTTCCCACATTGGAGGCTTAAACACAAACATTCTTAAATAATGATGAGATTATAAAATACAACATTACTTATTTGGTAACTTCTAAATCGTAGGACCCATAAAATAAATACGATCAATTGAACCACTAAAAAACTAGGATAAAAATATATTCATTATATAATATATCAACTAGTTACGTGTATATAAAACACAAAGGAACAATTAGTGAATGTGGTGCATGCCTAACAAAAGTAAAAGTGAGATGAGGAACCCTTACTTTAGGTATGATATCCTTCATACCTGGTTGAACATTATACGATAAATATATAATTATTATAAATATATTATATAACCATACTTATATATCTCATAACATATATTATTTATGTTTATTATTTTATCACCTATTTATTAAAAACTACTTATTAAAATAAATATTATTGGAGATAATTGCTTTGTTTTTCATGTCATTTTTAGATTGGTAATTTTGTGCCTTTTAATTTGTTCACAGTCACATCATATAAATAATTTTAATTGTGATATAAATATCGTATATATTAATTATATATTTATTTATAATAATCTATAAATTTTAGATATAAAAAATGTATTATATCGAACATGGAGACAAAATGCTATACTAATGCATGATCTCTATTAAAATTTTATCAATGGATGGAATGAAAGGAAAGTAAATATATATTCACATTTATAGAAACCTTATTATGTTATAAATATAAAATAAATTTAAAAAAATCATTATTTACATCTATGTAAAAAAATGAAACACATTTCACATCACTATGTGAATGAGGTAGTCCAGACATACGCATGAATGACATAACTGTTTTACAATGTATTACAAGGTAATAATTAAAAAGTGATATTGTACTTATAAAATAATTTTTAGGTAATCAATATCACAAATATTCGTTAAATATTTCATTACGACCTTCCCTATAAAGTGTAAGTGAAGAAAATCACATCGCTTCGCGGGGTGGTAGTCCACCAGACATATAAGCAATGTTATTGTGTCCCCCAGAAATTAGATATTAAGAATTTATATGTGAAATAATAATTATAAAAGTATAATAACATCATAATTATAATATAAATATCTTAAATCAATCATTATATTCATCCTTGAAGGTTGGTGATGGAATACTATTTACATTGGTTCACAAGGTTATAGATCATCGTACACACAATCAGTGACCACTTCTACCATTTTATGGAAGTGGATTTGGATATAGGTAAATAAAATAATATAATTACATATCAATATATGGTATATATATTTTATACCTTATTATCATATATGAATAGTATTATATGGATTTATAATGATAATATAAATAAAATTGTGTAGTTAAAAACAATAAATCTTTTTTGAAAAACATATTCATGGTTAACTTAATGTATTTTTAGACTGTCAATATGATCTAAATAATAACTTTTGGATGAGGGTATGGAATTAAGTAAGATATTTTATCTAGTATTGGGTGATCTAAAGGGATTTTGAGGTATGAATACGGGTGTAGAGTTGGTGACCTTTTATAATTGAGAGACAGGACACACATGGAATTGTTTAAAATAAAAAATGCAAACATGTTTTTCACATATAAAATGGCATAAAAATGAGTAATTATATAACTCTAGATGTGATAGGTTCGTAATATGAAAACAAAATGGGTTTTAGACAATTTTATGTTAATTTTCACCGTTATCTTCTTAGTTTAACCCACCAAAAACCCCATTTTTACCTTACCAACTATAATTCATTTTTATTGGTTTCACAATTCATTACGGTAAAAAATTGACATTATATTTTTATATAATATAAATAATTACTATTCTGAATATATAATATTTATTTCAAATAATAAGTTATATAATTAGTATAATTAAATTTAAAATTACACTGTTAGTTGTGTCGAAAAAAATGTTTTACGAAAAAAAATTAAAAAACATTATCATATCTGTATTCCAAAGTAAATAGATTGCAATGACATTAATTAGTTAAAAATTATTATAATTGAACTTTTTTTACTAAAAAACTAATTTAATAACTAATTTAACTATGTTTATAGTTTAAAGATAAAATGTAATGTTACATAAAAATAATATTTTTCATTATTCATAAATAAATAATCTTTTCAAAAATTTATAAAACATTAACCTAATGTTAATTTGACAGGTATATTTAAAAAATAATATTTTATTATTTTCATATAAATTCTCTAAAATTGTTAATAATTAATTATATATTATATGTGCAAAGCGTGACTCATCCGAATTCAATCAAATACAGTTTTCAGAAAAAAAAATGATTCTCTTTCCAATTTTTCTTATTTTTTTCTAATCAATAGATAGCCATTGAATTTATTTCATAGCTATGGAAAACATATAATTATATTATTTTATTTACTATTATTTATACACAATAACATAAAAAATATATTAAAATGTTCATAATAATTTTTTCACAGTGCATCACATTTTATTTAATCCCATTATTATGTACCTCAAAAGTTTTTCACAAGATTGAATTTATATAAAAATAATAATACAATAAAGTATCATGGTGTTATATTATTTAATAGTATTTTTGTTTCATGGAATACATGATATCAAACAATATTTTCCTCTTTTAAAATATATGGTTGTTATATTACACCCCTTAAATAAATTATATCCTCACAGTTTTATATTGATATCGATAATTAATGGTTTGAAATTTAAATTTTTTTTTGGAAATCCAACTCATAAAAATGTTAATAAAATATCCTATTTTTTTAATATAAGGGGATGTATAATTTTCATCTATATTAACGGATAATAATGCTTCCATGTAAGAGAACGCTCGATGAAATTCAATATATGGTCATTTATGAAAAGCATAAATAATTTAACATAGTGATATTGATCATTGACCATATGAAATTGAATGATAAATGGAATTTATAGGTCTTCAAAACCATAAATATGTGATGAATTAAAATAAAATTTCATTCATCAGATATTGAGGTAATATGATAACATTTTTTATTCAAGATTTTTTTCCTAATGTTGGGGAACTGTTTTACTATATAAGAAAATAATGACATATTCTTACATGGAAAAATTATATTTCATACGTATAATTTGATCATTTGGTTGTGCTTCGATCTATACCCACTCCAACTCTTACTATAATAAATGAGCGTCCAAAAATGATTTTTTATTCATGAAGAACTAACAATGACTTTTAATGGATTATAAAATCCACTAAAATATAATAAGTCATTACTTATATATCTAGATATTTTCCAAGGAAAAAATTGTTATAACATGTTATCCAGTAACACTATATCTTTATGTTAATCTATTCAATAAATATTTAATCTAAATACTCTTAAAAATATGCCTAACCAAAATCAATATTCAAATAATTATAAAAGAGGTCAATAAATCAACATTATGTTCCCCAAACAATATATTGTAGTAAGTAATGTCACTTTAAAAATATTTGAATACCTTGATTACCATAAAACCATAATTATTACATCTATTATTCCAAAAATTAAATATTATGTTGTATATATTCCACAAATTTAAACATGCAGTCAAATAAACAATGATAGAATAACTAACAAACCATGTTCAATGTTACCAAAAATATATCATAAACATAATATTACAATTACAATTTAAATATTAGCACCATTTTAATATTTCTCCTCCCTCAATCACATGTCTTCCCAAAAGATCTAATTTCCACAAAAATACTTTTCTTGGTTATTGATACTATTCATCCTACGATTTCAAATCCTTTAAAAAAATATAATTTAGTACAATATTAATATATTTTATTATTCTTATAATGAAAATATCACAAATCAAAGACAGCAAGGATAGAATTATAGAATAAAATTACAGTAGAACATTAATTATGCATGTTCAGACATATTAATAGCATATAATTGACCTTGACCCCTTAACATCTTATATGGTATATTACCATGCCATTTGGGACAATATTTTTCACAGTAACCCATCTCTATTAAGATAATGAATTGAAAATTTCAAAATTATTTTGTACCCTTTTCAATTTAGAGCATGGTGGAATTTCTCTCAAAACACAAAGAAAACGCCCATTCCCATTAATCAATTACAAGTGTGTTTCTTTCCACAATTATCATATAGGTTAAATACTTATTTATCTTCTTCCCTTTATCTTTTTCCCCTTACATCATCTTATTCTCTTACATCCCATCAAAGCAAATAGACATGGAGAATTTTTTATCTGTATTGATAGAACCATATTCTTTTTTCTCATGTGATGGGAATATTTAGGAAACTAATTTCTTTGGAAGGATGGGCTTTAACACATAAAACAAACCATTAATATTACTAAATGGATAAAAAATATTTTTTATAGCATGATTTTATTAAATTTTATTTTTGGATTCATACTTAGAAAAATTTTCATATTCCCTTTGACATAGCATCATTAATTTCTTCTCAATATCCTTCCATTACTCAGGAGGAAAATAAATTTTCAATAAGAAAACAATAAAGTCCTTAAATTCCATGTTTTCTATTGCTTCTTAATTCTTAATATGTTGAATCAATAACCAATATTGAGATGAAACATATGAGAGATGATAAAATTCAATTACAACATTCTTCTATCCATTACATCCTGAAGAGAAATATATACTTTCTAACAAATGTATCAATTTATTTGGTACTAATAGGTTTTCAGCCCCATTGAATGATGGATTTTGTTGATGTATAAAGTTTTTAAATTTTTTTACATCAATTGGTGGACCAATATTCTATTAAATATGGGAAGTATTATTTCTAATAACCCGAGTTAGCGACCCCAATATTGTTAAAATTTCATTATTTATAACTGATTATCTAGCTCTATATTCACTATATTTACATGGATGGAAATCTATACATAAAGTAAAGGAAAATGAATATTCCTAGTATATTATATATGCTCAATTTTTATAAAATAGAATTAACTAGTTTAGATCAAATGGTTATGTAACATAATGTATAATCCAAAAGCATTTGAAACACATTATATAAATTGAAAATTTTATTCATTTCCATTATCATTATAGTAAATGTTGTTTCATTTAGAAATTTATAAAATCCTAAAAAAATTTCAAATACACCATAAATTTTTTAAATGAACATGTTAATTAAATGATTTATATCCCCTAATATTTTTAAACAAGGTGTGAAGTAAGGCTCGTTTCCAAGTATTAGG
The DNA here is from genome assembly GCA_963277665.1 of Viscum album. NCBI lineage: Eukaryota > Viridiplantae > Streptophyta > Magnoliopsida > Santalales > Viscaceae > Viscum > Viscum album. Next base: position 999,659,027 of record OY728147.1, read on the forward strand.
TAATGCTTGATTCTATCCTGACACATCTTTTTTTTGTATTAACTCTAGGTACATCATTTCCCAAACCTCACAAACATATAGTATCCAAACATATATGTCATTCTTGGAAGACCACATAATGTCAGCCTTTACAAAAAATTTGGTTTTTACCACATACTTTGATTTATCCATAATATAAGTCATAAGATTATTTTTCTTATTATATGTTTTTTTAAATCTAGTTCCTATGGATTCTATAACACATGATCTAATGGAAACTATAAATACCTGAACCCGTGTATCCAAGAATTAGTCGTTTCTTTATTACATTGGACAAAGATATAATAAATCATATTCCAAATTTCAAAATAGTTTATTTTTTCAGGTTGATTAGTTAAATCATTTAAATTTAAATAACATTTGGAACCATAAAAAATGGAATTTTATATTATAACTCCATAAATTCCCTTAGTGTATCCATGTATATCAATCAAAAAACACTCTAGGTATCCTTGGGATAATACATCATATGAAAGGGATGATATTAGACACTCAATATGTGTAAGCGTACATAATAAGCTATCATTAATAAATACTAATTGTCAATATGGAATGATAAATAACCAAAACACATACCATTTTAACAATATCATGATCACAATATGGTAAGTATAAAGGATGATCAAATAAAGACATATAAATAATCACATGAGATTTAAACATATGAAAAAACATTCTAACTAATCGAGTATTTCCATTAAAATCAATAACATATCTCATAATGTTAAAATTCATAATGTCATTCATTAAAAAAATACTATCAATACCTTTAACATGTTATTAAAAAATTGTGTGAAAATGCTATATAATTTAGCCAACTAATTTTATCACGTGACATGTCAATGCATCCAGATGCTATATTTAACATCACCCCACCATTCACCTACTAATTAAAATTAATTATTCATATAAACATGGTGAAACATACTATATTTAATAATTCTAATTGAGAAACTAACATATGAATTGTTAATACTGGCCCCAATTAAATAAATGTAGTCATTAAACATCCAGAGTAATATTATATTTATTAATAAAATTGTACATCGTCAATAAAATAACCATAAAACATACATATAATGAATAAGGATTATATAAATACATTATATCCATAGTGGATCATAACTAAAATAAATAGTGGTTCTCATTGATGAATATATTTACTATTAAAAGATCCTTAAAAATATTCTTTGGGAAAATATGATTTTCATTTTGAAAATATTATCTAAAAACTCAATGTTCATAAAATATTTGGAAAATAATTTTATTTGAAAATAAAATTATGAAAATATAAAATAAACTTTAAAAAAATTATTTTTCATGAATTTGGGAAATATTGTGTATGTCGTATATGAGAAAACAAATATTACATTCAAAATATTGATAAAACATCAAGAGATCTTTTTTGGATAATGTCATGAATATTCTATTTATTTTATTTCAAAATATATAACATGTAATTTTTTATAATATAACTTTTTTATAATTTTAAAACATATCTTGAATTAATAATTATAAAACAATGTTTTGGAGAAAAAAAAGGAATTTCAATAGAAGTGAAAAATAATGTTTAATTTTATAAAAAATACTTTTTCAATAATTTTGCATAATAATGAGTTGAAAAATGGTTTTTTTTACCTAAACATTTCATGAATCCCCAAATAATAAGGAAATAAATTGTTTTTAAGATATATATAACAACAATTCCCCAAATGGGTGATTATTGCTTTGAAAATCCTTAATAATGAGTCAATTATAAAATAAAACATTTCCACATTGGAAAAATTGTAATCATAATCTTTAAAATAGGGATAAAATCAAATTAAACTATAAATAATATGAATATAAAGATACCAATCATATAACATATCAAAATGTGTTGTATATACACTATGTAATGGAATAATGGGTAAATATGGCATATGCCTCCGAGATGTAAAAGTGAGGCAAGAAACACTTACCTTAGATTCTACTTCCTTCATTCCAATTTGAATCTATAATATAGTAAATATATATTAATTATAAATATAATAGAAAAATATAATAATGTATATATCATATCATAAATGTATTTCTTATAGTCTTTTACCACGCATTTATTAATAATTATTTTTTAAAAACTCTATTTTATGTGATAATTGATTCTTTTTCATGTATGTTTTAGTTTAGTAATTTTTTTCCTTTTAATTTGATAATGTTTAATAAATCTATTTTTTTAACAATTATAGTAAAATATTATATATTCGACATATATGTATTTCATGTAATATTTAAATGTTAGAGAGAAAAAATTAATTACATTATGCCTGGAGACGGTTGCTCGTACGTACTCACAAACACTACTTCTATTTTTCTCGATAGACGGAATGAATGGAAAATCAATTATAATTTCCTATTATAAAATAATTATAATGTTATATATAAAATTTATATTAATAAATTTCATCCTTAATACCATCCATATACAAATAAAATGGAATTCATTTCACCTCAATATGTGGAGGCCGTAGTCCATGCGTACACATAAACAACATAATTATTTTAGACAGATTGGAAAATAGAATGTTATATGTGATATTGTATTAAAAAATTTACTTTCAGGTGGTAAATATTACATATATTCAGTAATATTATCGTTACTACTGTTCATTTAAAGTGTAAACTAAATACGAATCGTGACGTAGTATTCTGTCGTACAAATAAGAGACGTTAAAGAATCTCCCACTGAATAGATAGAAAGAATGAATATGTGAAATAATAATTATAGAATTATAATAATTTAATAAATATAATTTTAATATTTTATTTCCCTAATAATATCTATCATTAAAATGTGGTGATGGAAAATGAGTTACATTTGTTCATCAGGTAGTAGTCTATTATACACGTGATTGATCATTTCATTTCCCATTTTAGGAAAGATGATATGGATATAGGTAATTAAATTAACATGAAAACAACCCATTATAAGGTATATACATGTTTTATTTAATTATCATAGACTAATATTGTTATAAAGAGTTATATGAAGAATTAAAATGAAAACTCATAGTTAAAAACAATACGTCTCCTTTGGGTAACCACTTTATGTTTAACCTAAAGGCTTCATAGAATGTCACTCAGATCTAAAATATTCCACAATGTTTTGGGTAGGTAGGTATGTAATATATTGGGTGAGGGAGTTTCATACCCAAGGGGTTTTTGATGTGTGAATAAGGGAGGATAAAAATAGCCTTTTCTAATTGGGGGAGTGGACACACATGCATATTTTTAAAATTAATAAAGTATAATGGATTTTTTACATGAAAAAGGCTCCAACATAGAATATTCACGATCAATAGAGGCAATAAAGTCTTAATATGAACTAAAAATGGAATTTGGGGAATATTTAGGACATTTTAACCCTCATGTCCTTACCATAACCTCTTTTGAACCCATATTTACCTTAACCATAGTAATTAGTTTTTACGGTTTTCACTATTCATTCTGGTAAAAAAATATGATGAAATTATTTATTAATATAAATTTTTATTATTAAAAATATGGAATCCCTTTTACCAAATTAAATTCATAGAAGTTTTATAATTCAATTTAAAATTTAACATGAAGGCACATCCAGAAAACAGTTTTTCTGAAGAAAAACATTCAAATAAAAATATGTTTTTACATAGTAATTCTCTATGAAATTGGTTACAATGACAAATATTAGTTAAAATATAATATTAATGAACTAATTTTTATTTAAAACTAATATAAAATACAATTTTACTTTTAATATAATCTAAAGAAAAAGGTATTTATCAATAAAAATCAATACTTTTCTCTATAAAACAAAAAATTAAACTTTTTATAATTTTCAAAAAAATTATCCAAAATATTATTTTACAATTAGATTTACAAATTTTAGTATATTTACCCAAATAAATTCTATAAATTTGGAAAAAACTAATTTTATATTCATTACTCTATGGATAACTAGTCCTATTTTTTTCCAAAAATACTTTTTCTTAGAAAATATTTCTATTTATTTCATATAGATGGCAATTTATTTATAATGAATATATAAATATTAAATTTATTGTGTACATATATAAACCATATAATTTTTATAATTTTTTTATTCCAATTCTTACTCACCAAATTAATGACTCATTTATAATGGTCATAATAATATTGAAATAGAGTATCCTGTTTTTTTAATCCATGTGTTTCTTACTTCACAGAAAATCAAAGAGAGTAAATTTATTTAAAAATAAGTGTACCATAATGTATTGTTTTGTTATATTATCTTATAATAATAGTGTTGTGTCTATTACACACTATCTAACATGATCTTACACTTTTAAAATCATGATGTGTTATAATATTTAAAATCAATTGTCTCTCTTAAGGTGTCATTACATGATTTGTGAATCTATTTAGAATTTCTTTTATCAAACCTAAAAACTAACTACAACACTACTACACCTAAGGGACACTGATTTTGAGGATACAAGATCATATAATAAAAAATATTTTTTCACTTAAGATAAATATTCAATACATATCACAATTATACATGCCCTAGAATCCTAATGGTTTTTGTCCTTAGAGATATGATACATAAGAATATTATTTAAACAAAGCTGTTAAAAATATCCAATAAAATTATTCTCTCATTGTACCCTTATTATACATTCCATTATTAAGACATTTTTTCATAACTATGGGAAATAAAACATAATAAATGGTGATATTATACTGTAAATAATGTTAAACACAAGAGAAATCAATTAATGATCATAAATTTCAAAAAGACAACCATAATTGAATTAGAACTTTATATTAACAAAAAATTATCATACCCACCAATTAAAAGATAATTAATCATTGATAAGGGAATAATTCCTTTTCATAACATAGTATATAACTCATAAGTGTCATGAATCAAAAGTAATAAGTTGTGATCCCTGAGAACATATCATAAGCATAAGCCAAATTTTTGGTTCATACACATAAAGATATAAAATTAATTCCTTAATAAAGGTTTAATTATATGAATGTTACTATAGAAATGGTCTGACAATTTAAATTCATACCTAATCATTTTCAGCAATCACATATGAGTATCTTACATCTTGTTATCTCTATAAACTATTAGGAGTTAATTTACTCCATTTAGTAATAGTAGTTTCTAAAATCTATACTCATTGCCTATAGGGTTGGAGGGACATAAGAGACCAAAATATCATTAGAGGAAATCTCGGGATCATTTATTACATAAATATAATTCAGATATATGACTTCCATAGGATCCTAAAACATTATTCATTTTATAATAGCATAATCCATGGAATGAATATTGGGTTCATAATGGTTTCATCGAACTATAATTAACACGAGGGAAAGTAGTGGGTTTAATGGAATCATATATAAATCGTCATCATCAAAATCCATTTAGAGAAATAAATTAGATGTTATCATTATATAATTTCCCTAATAAAGTATAAATTTCCACAATCAATGTTTAGATAGATTGAAAATATAATTAAAATAGAATATTGTACCTTTATTTGAAACCATGAGAGTAATATAAAATTATATGGATAAAATTTATCATAAAATTCCAAGAACTTTTATCAAATAATTTTATTTCAATATAACATTGGAAATGTGTCATTTAATCTTCAATGAATAAAATTATAATTTTTTCCAGACAATCTATTCATATCCTATTTTTTAAAATAGAACTTTTTTTTCAATGTTTTGTAACGAATCAATAGTCACTATTTTGGAAGTCATTTCTATAAAAAATATTTCCTTAAAACTATTTTTAATAAATTATTAATGTTATTAAAATAGATATTTATAAAAAAAATTGATGATCAAAAATAACATTCATATTTTTATATGATGATGGACATGGAAGAAAAGTTCAATTCACCTAAGATGAAATATGGAATTTTTTTCATAAAAAATATTTTTATGATCATAATAAGTATACAAGATAATAAATTGGAACTAAAATATTAAATTTATAGTAATAAACTATGTAGAATGAATTTTATTGGATTTAAAATAAAAAAACCCTCAATTCAATTTATCAAAGACAACTCTGAAAATAAATGAAATTGTCAAATAACCCCTTACTGCTTTGTTAATCTACGAATAAAAACCTCAATAAATATATACACATATAATGATTTGTAAATACCAATAATTTTAATAATAATTATCCCCAAATAAATTCTAGATAAATATATAGGACACAAAAAAGGAGAAAACTATGAATATGGTATATGACTAATAGGAAGAAAAGTGAGATGGGAAACCCCATCCTCATGTCTCATATATATTTCTACACATTCAAACCTTTTGTATGATAAATATATATTTATAAAAATATATTCCAGAACTATATTGTTATATATCCTAAAATTTATGTTTTACTAATGACATCTTATCACATATTTCTCAACAAGAAAATATTAAAATCATTATTCTAGGGAATAATAGTTTTGTTTTTTTGTGCGTGTTTCAGTTCATAAGTTCCAATACTTGTATTCTGATCATATTTCAATAATCATAAAACTAATAATATTGTTATAATTGAAAAATTAATTCATTATATACACATTTATTACAATTTTTATGAAGCAGTAATTAAAAATCAATTACAGCACATTGAGGAGATGATAATTTGTATCTACACATGAGTGATGTTTCCAGTTTTCAATGGATGGAATGAAATAAAGTAAAAAATAATTCAAATTTCCACAGTCATTATTTTATCACAAATATCCCATAAATTTAGTAAATATATCCTTATTACAATCAATATAAATTGTAAATGTAAAAAAGAGAACATTACATCATGGGTGTGGTAGTCCTTTTGTATGAACAAGATACATTATAATTTCTAAATAGATTGCATGTTAATCATCTAGAATAGAAATTATAATTCCATAGGATTTAATTTTCCAATAACAAAATATATATAAACATTAATTCCATTTGTTTCCCCTAAAAAATGTGTATTTGATGGTGTGATTGTAGGGAGTTGAGATTAATGTAAACATACATTCCATGCTCAATATTTCCAAAAACATTTTAATGGGTTTATTCATAAAAATAGAAAAACCCAATGGTTTTATATCCATGTGGGTCTTCTTTCCATAGGAAGACCCTCATTGGGGATTTTTTCCAACTATACCTAATATATCACATTTTTTAATAGGAGTGGTGGTCAGGATCATCACACCCTTTTGGGGGAGGGGAATTATTTCCTATTATGGGACTCTCTTATAGATTAATGTTATGTTCATGAATCCAAAATTAATTCCCTAGAATGATGTGTCTCACCCATTAATTAATAACCAATTATTATCAATTATGTGATTTTTAATCAACTATATGTATTTTAGGTTTCTCATCAATGATATCCTAATATACTAGTTATGTATTCTTTGGTTATTATTACCATGATGATGGTTTCAATTCCACATAGTGGTTCTCACTAGATTGTATCAGAATCTAGGGAGATGAAATTTGTTTTTAATATTGGGGTCAAACCCATGATATTGGTTTCTTATATATCATTGTGAAAGTAATCATAACCTATGTTATTCAAGGACACTTAATGGGACACATCATACCTTTTAAGTTCATGTTATAATGACAAAACCATGTAGTTTAACATCTTGTAGCAATTATGTCTAAGATCAAGGTTACTGGTTAACCATTATTGTGGAACTTATACTGAATCGAACCATTTCACCTATAATGGATATGGATTACAAAGTTGAATTAGGCCATACTTGGAATTAGGCACATATAAATTAGGGTAGATTTAGGTTGTGGGGTTTGATCCCTAATACGGCTTCCTACATAACCCATTTAGATATAAATCAAAGACTACATAGTTCGGTTGTGAGTACACATGCCTTTGGAATCCCTTATATATGTCTAATAAGGGAGTGCGTCCCTTTGAGAGGATCAATTTGAGGATTATTCTTGAAAATGAATCCCAAAGGTTATGTTTTGGTTTCATTGGGTAATACTCTATAATATGATGCCCTAGGGTGAGATGATTTTTTAATGTGGCTTAATCATGAGGTGGATGAAAAACGGTGAATGGTTTGGTCTTATACAGTCTTGGAGGAACAGTTGGTCGGGTATTACACATAGAATGATTCTGATTTAGCTCGGGCCCTATGTGAAAGTCTTATATATCTATATTAATGAAATAATCAGTGTAATCATAGTTTTTTTGGGTTTTCAGACCACTGGTGGATGAGTAATAATGGTCATATGATGGGAATAATCAGATCTTGATGGTTGAAATTTCAATCACCTGGAAGAAATTAGAATTATCGGGGATACCATTTGAGTTTAGGACTGGGGATTTGAAAGGCATCTTACATATCCTGGTTGAGGTATGAATCAATTGCATTATAATTTAGTTGGTCAGGGCTTACAACCTAATAATTCTTTTATGGTGCGATTGTATGGATTTCCTAATTACTTCCAACCTCTAAGCACACATGATTCATGCATGGTGTGAGAAACAAGACCAATCAATAGATCTATGGAATCAAACAATCCACATTACCTTGAGGATGGATACATGATATTTTGGACATATTCCTATAGAGGCACACTAAAGGTACTAAGATGATGATCTGAAAGAAGACTCTCTATCAAAACATGCATCCAATCATGTCATTTTATGAGATGTTGGAAATAATTTAAGCCCACATGAGTCATAAAGATGCATGGTTGAATGTGAGAAAGAGGAATTATAAGATATGGTATACCACACAGTCTCTTCTCCACTGGGGGAAGAGGCCGGGGCAATGGAAAATTCCCCGTTCTCGCACCCTTCAACCAAATGGAGAGATAATGGGCATTGAAATTTACAAATGCCATCTTATATTTTGTAACCCATATAGTAAGAGGATGGAACAAAGAAGGAATTGTCCAGAAAGAATGTCTTTTGGATTACTCTAATAAGGATACCCTAAAATTGGTTCCACAGTAGGAGAGGATGATTCCATTCCTGATTAAATGGAAATAAAAACATGATTCTCAACCTCGATGCATGGAACTAGAGTCTATGGGTTTTAAAAATGAGAAGGCAAGGAACGATTCCTCAAACTTATTCCTAATAAAACTAACTCCCTCACACCATCCCAATGGTCGAGGTTATCCTAACTATAGGAATGCACACTCACATGAACCCTGAGGACCCTACCAGTCAAGTAGGAAAAGTTGGGAAAACATTTGACCACAGTAATGAACACACAATTGGGAGATATAATAGTCTTCCACTTTCCATGGTTTTACAAGTACAAAGGTTTTAGGGGAGGTTTAAACTCATTCCATTTCAGATAAGGGACCAATATAAGGTAGATTCCAACCATGGGTAGCTTGTAAGGGGACTCAAAATGGGAGGGGATCGCATATGTCATGTCTTAGTGTCCATAGGTTCCTCGCGTAGGTCCTGGGAGTAACATGAGGTTCTTTACACAAGGCGGTTATCGGATTGCGCTACTTAGATTTTCCTTGGGTAACAGACCACCTAGGAAAAAACACAAGGGATATGACTTATTATAGGAACCACAGGTCTCCTCAAGTGTCTCTCGATAAGGATTTCTCATGTACTTTTAAATGTAAGGGACCTCGGATAGGTCTTCATCTAAAAATGGGAAAATGTGTCCCCATGTTGGTGTCTTGTTTTTCAGAATCTGAATGGATTCTTATCTCACTTATCCCGCTTAATTATATTTTATCTTCTTGTTTGGACTGATATCGATGGAATTTATAGATACATGGGTAAAGGGACTGCAAGACTAGAGTTTGGAGGTTACTTTTGATTTTCTAGTAGTCATAATGAGGATATCTATGGTATTATTTATAGGTGAATAGGGTAACCTAGTTGAAAGAGGTTTCATACATAGTCCATGGATCCAGTTTCTTGTTGAACATTCTTTGTATTGGGGTGGAATTCCCTATTTCACTATGCATGGATACTATAGGGGCTTTCTGAAGTGTAGTGGGTGCATGTAAGACATCTTGGGAAAGACTTATTAGATTCTCCTTAGGGAAATTCACTAATTCAAAATGAATAAGGTGATCATCATAATATTTCACCCCATTGACAAAATGGAATTTCAATAGACCTCCCACCCCTCTGGATTGTATCTGATCAAATGATGTGTGTCTAGTCTTATGGTCAAAAGAATAAGATTATAAAGGTATCACTAGTCAAGCATGTGGGTCCTCCATGATTTTTGACAACATAGGTCTGGTGCATAGGTCAATAGATTAGATCCCTTGAGTTGGTTTAGTGCATAGGTCAATGACATCGCTCCCTAGCATCTATAGATAATATATTATCATTTTTATTGTTTCTCAAGCTCTTGTATGGCGATTATTTTCTATCATCGTGTAGGTCATACTCCCAGCCTATTCATGATTATCTATCTATGAAGCTCTCTTAAGATATTTACCATGTAACATATAATTAAGTGATTATGATGTGACGATTCACCTGGAAAGGAGCATAGATGAGGTATATTGGTAAGGGGTTTCTGCGAGAGGTTGTATTGAGATAGCTGCACAAGGCACCTCTTTAAAGGGCATGCATGAGTTCCTTCCTTTTCCAAAATTTGGAATGCATCTAAGTCAAAATTTTAATTTTTCAAAGTCAATACATTAACATAATAGGGCAACATATGCCTTCATATAGGTTTTAAATGGCTTATATGATGTATTCTATAGAAAAATATGTTTCACACACATTTAACATCATCAAATATGTTGGGCTAGATTACTACGATGTGATTGAGTCTACTATTTCAGATCAAGAATTTTTTTGCTGTCGTATCAACATGAGTTCCAATGAAGAAATTGCCTATTTTTATGATCAATGACTTTTAATGGAATCCTTTATTCTGGGGGGTTTGGAGTAACTTTCCAAAGACCTAGTTTATGAAGCACACAATCTTCTCTTCTACACACATTTCCTCTAAGTGTGATTTCAATAATAAAGGTATGGTTACCTCTAGTTGTATCATGCATCATATACGTTACACTCCATATATGAAGATGTATATCCAACAATTTAACCCTAATTATTAAAACTCAACCTTATGTGCTTCATAGAAATATCAGATGCATGGTTGGAAGGCATGAAAATATTTTTTTCTCGAGGGGGAGTCAAGACCAATTGGATGTTGGAGTTCTAGGTTATTCAGAATTTAGAATAAATTAAAAAGGAGATGCAATATGTCCATATCTATAAGGCTATTTGGGAATGGAAAGATTATGTTTACAAAAACCCAGATATCATTCCTGAACTATCGATATGATGGAGTCAACAGATTAATTCATTCCATTTCACACTTTGTGAGGATGGGATTAGCCTGTAGGATGTCTATAGAATTTTTTGATCTCATGTTCTTTTACAAATGTATGATGTGTTCATCCCATTAAAAAAATATGGGATGATGAAAAAGGACACCATAATTGGCCCACAATAATTTTAATATTGGGAAGAAATTATAGAACAAAGATCCTCTCACCAAAGGGTGAAATCCATTATAGAACATGAATGAATTATTTTTTAGAACTAATTGGAGAAGTTCCTCCTTGAGGACCCTTATAAGATTCCTGGCCTTAAAAATTTGGGTTTCCTCTTGGACATTGTATCACACACTAGAGAAGGATGAATATACCCAATGGGGTTATAACGTAAACTACAAGGTTGAAGAGAAGACTCTCTAGGATGGTCTCTATCCTGTGTTGATAATCAGTTACACTCTTCTATTTTATGATTCAAATATTGGTGTAAGGTTACAATTTTTTTATCATGGTTAAATAAGAAGAGGGGATGTTCATAGGGTTGGGTACCCTTTTCCATGAACAGATTTAACATTTTTTACTACATACATGCAATGGGAAGTGCCCATTTAGAACAGCAGGTCCATTTCAATTGTTGTGTAGGTGGATTGCATTACATTTCAGTTCATATGATGTGATGATCCCAATTAAAATCTCCAACTGCTGGTTTCACCCATATGTTTAGGTTGTCTCTATAATTAATCCTTTAAACCTATTGTATCATGGAGTTCTAATGATTATAAATGTGTCAAGACACTTTATCTTTTTCTTTCATTGTAACAGTATGGCAAGTAATTTTATTGATTATGTAAAGGAAATTAATTACAATCATTAGTCGTACATGATAGGATTAAGAGATGGTGTACTAGTGGATCGTATTGATAGTGATATAATCTATGAGGCTTATACTCCATATCAATTTTCTTTCTATTTTAAATTTAATCAATAGTCAGTTATCATTCCCATTATATATATTATTCTTTAATGAAATCTAATGGTGGACTAATAGTTATGGATAATGATGTCCATGGAGGTATCCAAATCTAAATCATGATTCCTCTATAAGATGCATCGATTGGGCTAGAGGCTGGTGATTCTATGGAATATATATCTTCAAACTACTAGGGGTATTGAAGAAAATAGTTTATCAAGTTAAGTCCATGAAGACATATAGACATGACATGTATGGTAAAAAGGATCGAGCTGAAGGTATTGATGATGATGCTCTAGTGCCTTTATGGCAATCTCGGATAAAGACCACCAAGCTGAATAGTGTCGAGATGACTACACCCCTTGGATCAAGTTTGTATGATCATCACCACGGGAAGATAGCTCGTGTTATGTACCTATTTTCTTCTATAAGATAAATGTGTTTTGAAGAGGCTTCTAAGTCAAAGGGGGTCTATCCTTCCTTGTAGCCAGCTGCATTGGATGATAATTACATGAGACCCAAAGAGATCCATGATTTTTAGGGGAAAATCATTATGTTAGAGATGAGTTTTTTAGTACATCAAGTGAATCCCAAATTGGGATAATATTAGATCACCCTTAGATCTCCATCCCGAAAAAGATTTTTCTTATCTGACAAGGTATCTTCAATATCAAAAATATTTGATCTACATAACTGATGATCAGATCATAGTCATGATGAAATTGTCTGAAATTATGGAATGAGAAATTCCTAAGGGATATCTATTCATTTTGAGGAGTAATTTGATTACTTCATTTACCTTTCATAGGTTTTTCCATTTTCATGCATCCCTTTTCTGTTCTTTCATCATCTTTTATTAATCCGGAGGGTATTTTATTTTTCAGGTCAAAAGAGACTAAGAATAAGTAGGGTAAATACCATCAACAAAGGTGCTTCAGTATCCATGGTATGGGCCCACATGTACCTCCAACGAAGTATTACATTATTTCCTTGAGTCCCAATAACTATCCCTAGGACAGAGGACCATAATGGAGGATATTGTGGTGGGAATTCCTCGACCATCAACTCAATTATCAACTTCTAAGAGGATTGAGATGGTATTTTTATTCTCTCAATATTGGAAGGGAAAAAGGGAAATGATGTGGGACCATATCATGTTCCACATTGATTGATTGTTCTATCATTTGAAATGAAGACTTTATTGAAATATTATTTCTAAACGTACTTTTATTTTAAAGAATTTATATCACATTCCACTATTAACAATTATGAAACTGGTCTGTCAATGATCGACGAAGATAACTCAGGGGTGGATATAAACCATGCTGAAGAATCAATAATTTTGATGAATGAAGCATTACGAGGTGTAACTATGACTACCCCCATTCCCACAAGGAGGGGAGATAGTCCTGGTAATGTCATATGAACTCCTTTAGTTCTCATGTTTTGATTATGACATTCCTATAATCTTGATATGTCATATCCATTTCATAAAATAATGTAACCTATGTTATTTAATGTTGGTATCAGTATTGCTCTTGAATAGGTTGATAGAGATCTCGGGCATTATGATGAAGGGGTTGATGTTGACCGTAACTCTATATTGCCCAATGATTTATTTTCTTACTGAGAATTCATTGGAAGGGATCGAGGGATGAGCCAAATTAGGTTTTAGGAAGCTCATCTTAGATACCCTTATAAGAGAGGATGAAGGGAGGGTTGACTCAATATGTAATGAAATTATGGATGTAAATCATCTAGAATTTGATATTCCATGATCCTAAAATGAGTTCTATGATTTCCATATAGAGCTGGATAGATGTGGGTTTTATCATTTTCTTCATTTTAAAAACACATTTGAAATTATTTTACAGATTGTTTTACATAAAATCTCATTTTTGTAGCTTTTTCTATAGAAACTGTATCAAAGAAACATCATGAACAAGGAAAAAAAGTCCACTACACTTTTATTGATGAGGGTGTGATGGATGAGAATCCCAATCTGTGGGATTCTTGAGAGTCTCATATCTTAGTTTCTGAGATATCTATTGAAATTTTTCCTCTTAAAGAGGTTATTTTTTCGGGAGTTAAGTTTAGGAGAACTAGAGAGGTATCGATTTCAATTTTCAAACCAAAAATGGTTGATTATTACAAATTTGTTTTCATTATTTCACTATATTTTAGTTCATTTAATCTCTTGGTGTTGACGAGAGGTGTTACCTTCTATTTAGTGCCATTGAATTCTGCAATAGTGCATGTGAAGGGGGGCATCCATGCCAGTTCCACCAACATCAGTTGGTGAAGATGGGGGTTCATTAGAAGGGTTATAATAAGGATTTTTTTTCAAGTCAACTAATTTCAAATTATGTATATCTATCAAAGAGTGACTCCCAGTATAATCTAGAGATTAAAGAAACCTTTTTCTCTGCAAGTCCCCTTTTCTAAAGGGATATTTGGAATATAATCAAGGAAACACCACTTCAGACAAGTCATCGTGATTTCACTAACTTTTATTCATGCTTTCTATACAGTTATATTGATGATATAATTACTGTGAGGTCCATAAAACATTTAAGGGGATCATACGGAAAAGGGAAGAGGGGAAATGATTTCTATATGGTGAGGTGCAACTGACAAAAAATTAATTTTTTATTATTGAAACACTTTTATGAATAAAGTGAGAAACTACCAAATCCAGTATAACAACCAAAACATCAAAACAAAAACAACCCCAAGCATTACCTGTGTAACACCCCGAGCTTCCACGATACGCTTCTCATTCAATAATGCAATAGCTTGCATTGTACGCAACTTCGTGTTCTAAAACACCGCGACTAATCAAAGTAGCCATTATGAATAGTAATAACCACTTTTTAAAATTATAGAAATTTTATATTTCAAAATGGACTTCATTTTTGGATTCGGAATATCGAAATTATCCTATGTTGAATTTTTGGTATTTTTCTGAGAACTTCTAATTTTTTATGAATAGTGAAAAATACTTAAAACAACTTTTTAATCAAAATAATTTATTGTGATAAATTATAATATTTAGTGGTTTTAAGGTATAATTAGAATATATTTTTACCATTTTATCCAATGGTGGTCATTTGAATTAATTTAACATTGAAATTGGACATAAACAATTGCCAATCTTTTGATATAAATTGTTTCTTAAAAACACGCTATTTGTCGTAACAGCGGGAATTAATTATAAAATTAATTAATGAAACTTATATGTTTGGAATTTTGTAAAATAGACATCATTTTTGAATTCGGAATATCAATTATAGCTTAGGGTGAAATTTTGGCCTTGTTCTGAAAAACTTCAATTTTTGATGAATAGTGAAACCACTAAGTGGTAGTTAAATAACTGATTTTTCGTTTAAATGAAATATTACCACTTCTGTGATTTGATTTTCAAAAATCCGACATACATGGTTGTAATTAAGAAGTAAAATGTGGTTCAATGAGATTAAAATAATTTTTTGCTAAATAGTAACTTTTAAGTTCTTAATCGCGATTAGAGGTAATTAGTGTAGTTTAAGGTACAAATAATGTTTTAATAATATGAGATGAGCATGAAACTTGTCCTACTCATATTGGATGATTCATGGGCGACCAAGACAACCCATGGGTCAACTTGGGGACCCCATGGAGCCACTTTAGTTGGAAAATGACATTAATATATATTTATTTAATGTTAAAATTAAATTGACACAAACATGAGTTATTTTACTAAAACAGTTTTTAAGTGGGGTTAAACAAGTCCGAATTTTGACTATAAATATTCATTAGAAAGCTAAAAATATTTCCTACATCATAGTATTTTTTTATAATTTTTATACATTAAATAAATTAAATTATTTATGACATCATTATGATGCAGCGATGACCTCATTATTTAACGATTTTAATAAAATGAAAAGATAATGCAAAATCCAAGGCTTACACTTGTCCAAAGACTATTGGATGGGTAGATTGAAAACCCTTATCACCTTATCCACGAATTATATAAGTTTGGGAGCCTTAGAATCCGAAAAGCATTGTGTAATAATATAACATTTCCATCTTTCCAAAAGAGCCCCTCCTCTCCACTTATAAAAGGCCCCAACCTCTCCCACCTTATTCACACCTTCAAGCCCTTTGGCTCGGCAAAACTCTGCCCAAATACTCTCCCAACTTCCCCTATTACTCCTAGAAGCCACACTTTGGGCAGAACTCTTCTCAAGGAAGCCTTTGGCTCAAATCAAAAAGAGTTACCCGATTTTGAGGTAATGTCTTCTCTAATGTTGTTTTGTATTATTTTTCTTCTCCAACCCCCTAAACTCTTTTTATTCATTTCTTTTGTAACAACACCAGTATCCTCAATATACTAGGATGTTGTTATAAGATGGATTCGAGATACACTTACACACACCTACATCTAATGGTTAAAGAACATACGGTTTCTGTGGATGGCGAATTTCTACCTCACGAAACGATGATTGTTCAACACTCATATAACACCTTCAAAGGTGGCCATTAAGATGTCACTATATTTATATATGATATATATTTTGTTTATGTTTTACTTATGCTTCTGTATTTCTCATTTATGGCATACTTTATGATTTCCATTATGGGTAAAACGCGATAATTTCATTTTAGGAAGTGCGGACTACCGCCACCTCAAAGTGATTTGAATCGTTAATGCCATATGTGGGATGTATAAAGGATGGATTAAATGGTATTATACACTATATTATACTTTAATTATATTATAAATTTATATCATTATGATTCCGTTCCATTAAATATGAAATAGAAATGAAAGTAGCGTTCATGCGTACGTACGGCTTACCGTCTCCATGAACGGTGCATTTCATTTCTTACCTCTAAATGTTACGTGACATAATGAATGAATGTATATAATTGATATATATCATATATATGATATCTACATCATGAATATAATTCTGGATATAATGGATATTTCACCACATGAACAACTTGAAATTATAGGAAGATTATTTTTGACTCAAGTACCAAAGATCGACAAAACGACCGTTATTAACTTAAATAATTACATAACGTTCATAACATGGTAATAAGGGATATAAAAGGAATAATGAACATGAAAAAGGTTCTTAAGTAAATAGGAATTAACTCTATTTTATTATTCAGGAGGTTAAAGAACGGTCGAGTCAGGACAGGACGCAAGGTAAGGGAATTTCTTAACCCAATTTCCAATCTCTGGGTTAATATCCTACTTTCAAATTATGTCATGATATTATTATGTCTTATATTGTATTTGTAATTTCTTTATGTGTATATATAGTGAATACACATAACAGGTCTATTTCATTTTAAAAATTGATCTTTTTAAGGACTTCATCTCAATCTCCTTTCATAGAGGCATACTTTGTTTTATACACAAATTTCTTTTATACGGTGTATAAACCCCTTTGACTATTACGTTTTTTCAAAAGGAATTTTTTTTATACGAAGCGTTTACTAAACGACAAAATGGAATGTTTTTGTCGTACGTATGCGGCGACAATGACTTCTACGCCGCCGTGACCACTATTTGAGTTTCGGCTTCCTCTTCAAGCCATACCTTTTTTAATGAAAAATAAATACCATGTTATACTTTTCTTTTATTTTGGTAATGAAAATGGTTTTGAAAGCATTTTTATTATATCAATGTGTTGTATTGATATCTTGTGATTGAAATGTGGAAATGTTATGTTTCCTTTATCCATGTTTTATGTGATACGATTATGTTATGGTTTATGATATGTTTAAACCTATTCATATGAGGAATGTATTGGACTTAATAAGTGACGGGTGGAGCCCGCTATAGCTCTTCGATGCATCGGTAGGTCTCATGAGACAACTAGACGTGGAATTTTCCGAGGCCCTTTCCCAATTTGATTTATGGTTTTGGCCAAGGCCTTAATCATTTTAGATGTCTTGGCCGAGGCCTTGACAAAATGTTTCAGAATTTCTGGCATTATACATTCCCTCATTATGAAAGTGGTTATTGATATTGCATGTGATTATTCGACCAGTAGAATATCCATGTGAAGAAGTGAATGGAATTATCTCATTTTACTTTTTCCATATTATGTTGAAGTTCAAGTTTAAAAGGATTTTGTTTTAGTTATACATTGCCTTAAATGTTAATGATTATTTATGAAAGCTTCCGCTATATTGTTAACCTTACTGAGCATCCGAGCTCTCCCCTTTCAATGTTTTAATATTTTCCAGGATGTGAAGAAGTATTTTATGAATGACCTGCAGGGATAGTCCGAAGAGGATAGAAGTGTGGACTATGGAGACTATGTTATTATAGTTTTTCACTTTGTGATGTAATGTAACATTTATGAATGTATCTAGTTTTTCCAAGGCTACTAAACTAATCGGTCTTTCGAGACATGATCTTTTGTGATCATGCCAATGTTACGAAGTAATGCACCGGCTCTGGGTAGCTGGCGTTGGGGCGTTACAGTTGGTATCAGAGGAAGTTTAGTACAAACCTTGGAAGTTAGATGTAGATAAACTCTGATTAGAGTACGTAGACATAATATGAACTTTGAGGATTAGTATAGAAGAACTTCCTAGAATTTTGGTATTGTAGAGATTTTGTGAGTTTTCCGAGAAATACATCCCTGTCTGGATACGAGCAGGTAGAGGCGGATCTGGAACAGATGTACCTAGGGGTAAAACCCGAAAACACTGCTTTGAGCTAGACTCAAATGGGAACTGGTGCACGACAACGGGCCTTGCTGCACTCTTGGTTACGACACTCCTGGGGGATATGCTTTGGATAATTCTCATTTTCTTTATAAACCACTATGAAGGGTTACGAGTATATACTTCCTCAAAGAAAACATTTTTATAATTATGGATTATATCCATAATTAGTTCAATTTATGTTAAGTGTTTTACATGTATGGAATTATGTATTTTGATTCATGAACTAATCTAGTTTATGCCATTATTTAGAAATGGCGCCTAGTGGAAGGAATGGAAACCGTATCAATGCACGCACTCCGTGTAGCGATTTCCCTCCTGCTCAAGATAATTATGGTGGAGCTGGTGATACAACTGGTGCTGATCAGCTTCTCACCGTACTGGGACAACTCACGCAGGTTATGAATAACAACCTTACTCGTATAGAGCACCCTGATCCGCAACGTGGAGGATCAATGTTAGACCGCTTCATGAGGAAACAAACACCAACATTTAATGGGGGCACAAATCCATTAGTAGCTGAGCAATGGATAAACTCCTTAGAGAAAATATTCCACGCCTTGGGGAGTAGTGAAAGGGAAAAGGTTATCATGGTAGTTTACCGCCTCACTGGAGATGCTGATCAATGGTGGTCATTGATTCAAAACACAAATGAAGATGATGACATATCGAATATGGAATGGAGGGAGTTAAAATATCTTTTCTTAGAAAAATACATTCCTCATGACCATAGAGCAGATATGGAAAGACAATTTCTGAGTTTGAGGCAGAAGGAGGATGAGAATGTCGCAAAGTATGAGGCTAACTTTACAAGGTTAGCGAGGCATGCTACCAATTATATACGTAACCCAAGGAGTGAGATTGATCATTTCTTTGATGGGATAAAACCATTTCTCCGTCGATCTTTAGTATCACAATCCTTCTCATCATACGAAGATATTGTCTCGTGTGCTATCAAGACAGAAAAAGAATTCTCTAAGTCTTGTGACAACAAAGTAAAGTAAGAGAAGAAGAGAATGGTGGAACAAGAGACAGATAAAGGGATAAAGGGAAAGAAGGATTTTCCATTATGTGATAATTGTGGGAATAATAACCCTAGTACTTGTCTAAAAGGAATGAGAGTTTGTTATAAATATGGAGAAAAGGGTCACCAGGCTCGTGATTGCAAGGGAAAGAAAGAGGATATCAATGTTGAATGCTATAATTGTAGAGAAATGGGTCATTATGCAAATGAATGTCCTAAGTGTCAGGGAAAATTACCTCAGAAAAGGCCAAGGGATCAAGGACAATCTTATGATGTCACTACAGTTGAAGCAGAATAACTAATGTATTGGTGCTTTTGGACTCATGGATTATATTTTGGTTATTAGAATAATGTGATATATATATATATATAAGGATTGTACTGCATTACTTGTTGATTTTAGTAAGGTTTTAATATGATGAAGGTAATTATATTTTTAGTTTGTGACAATAAGAGAAACTTTACTTTGTTTGGGGAATCTGATAAATTGATTTTGGAATTAAGAGACCTTTTAGAGAAAGTCTGGACATAGGTATTTTGGATAACTATAAAGGTTGGAGTGGATTAAGTTGATATTTGGATAGTATTGTTTAAGGTTAAAAAATTTATGAAGATTATTTTTGGAATATTATGATACTATAGTTTTAGGAAAAGGACAACCTGCAGGGTGGGGCATAACCCGTCGCGTCGGACAAAGCTTCAGGAATTGAACCCACAACCATAGTGCGAGAAGCCTTTATTTCCTACCACTAGCCTACAGGAAGTACCTGGTTATTACAAAATAGTTTTACTAATCTAAATATTATGTGTTAACATTTAGAACCTTATACAATTAGGATAAATAGAATATTTTTGAGTTCTATTACCATTTGGAGTAAAAGTTGGGTTTGTGGTAAAAATATATTAACGAATGAAAGAATACATAACAAGTATGTATATTCCCTTAAATTCTTAGTAAATCTCCTAAATAAATTCCTCAACATTATAAAAGGTAACCTAAAACAAAAATGTTGTCGGTTATCTTTTCCAACTAGGGATTCAATGACCGTTTAACCAATCACAAGTTTGTGATTTTCTTGTGGTTAAACATTCTCCTAATCCTGTTTTCTATAACTCTCCATCAGACCTTGATGGTTTGTTTCTCCTCCATATCCATATTTTCATATAATCCTAGAATGGGCTATATCGGGTGACCTTTGTACTTATCTTGCTTTCTTTTAATGTTATATATTTATTAACCTTATTTCTGATGTGGGTTTTCCTCAAAGGTATTTTCTCTTTTCAACATTTTATTTTCAAAGAAAAATTTCAAATTGCGAGGACGCAATTTATTGAAGGAGGGGAGAATGTAACACCCCGAGCTTCCACGATACGCTTCTCATTCAATAATGCAATAGCTTGCATTGTACGCAACTTCGAGTTCTAAAACACCGCGACTAATCAAAGTAGCCGTTATGAATAGTAATAACCAATTTTTAAAATTATAGAAATTTTATATTTCAAAATGGACTTCATTTTTGGATTCAGAATATCGAAATAAACCTATGTTGAATTTTTGGTATTAATCTGAGAACTTCTAATTTTTTATGAATAGTGAAAAATACTAAAAACAACTTCTTAATCAAAATAATTTATTGTGATAAATTATACTATTTAGTGGTTTTAAGGTATAATTAGAATATATTTTTACCATTTTATCCAATGGTGGTCATTAGAATTAATTTAACATTGAAATTGGACATAAACAATTGCCAATCTTTTGATATAAATTGTTTCTTAAAAACATGCTATTTGTCGTAACAACGGGAATTAATTATAAAATTAATAAATGAAAATTATATGTTTGGAATTTTGTAAAATAGACATCATTTTTGAATTTGGAATATCAATTATAGATTAGGGTGAAATTTTGGCCTTGTTCTGAAAAACATCAAATTTTGATGAATAGTGAAACCACTAAGTGGTAGTTAAATAACTGATTCTTCATTTAAATGAAATATTACCACTTCTGTGATTTGATTTTCAAAAATCCGACATATATGGTTGTCATTAAGAAGTAAAATGTGGTTCAATGAGATGAAAATAATTTTTTGGTGAATAGTAACTTTTAAGTTCTTAATCGCGAATAGAGGTAATTAGTGTAGTTTAAGGTACAAATAATGTTTTAATAATATGAGATGAGCATGAAACTTGTCCTTCTCCTATTGGATGAGTCATGGCCGACCAATACAACCCATGGGTCAACTTGGGGACCCCATGGAGCCACTTTAGTTGGAAAATGACATTAATATATATTTATTTAATGTTAAAATTAAATTGACACAAACATGAGATATTTTACTAAAACAGTTTTTAAGTGGGGTTAAATAAGTCCAAATTTTGACTATAAATATTCATTAGAAAGTAAAAAAGATTTCCTACATCATAGTATTTTTTTTATAATTTTTAAACATTAAATAAATTAAATTATTTATGACATCATTATGATGCAGTGATGACCTCATTATTTAACGATTTTAATAAAATGAAAAGATAATGAAAACTCCAAGGCTTACACTTGTCCAAAGACTATTGTATGGGTATATTTCGAACCCTTATCACCTTATACACGAATTATATAAGTGTGGGATCCTTATAATCCGAAAAGCATTGTGTAATAATGTAACATTTCAATCTTTCCAAAAGAGCCCCTCCTCTCCACTTATAAAAGGCCCCCACCTCTCCCACCTTATTCACACCTTCAAGCCATTTGGCTCGGCCAAACTTGGCCCAAATACTCTCCCAACTTTCCCCTATTACTCCTAGAAGCCTCACTTTGGGCAGAACTCTTCTCAAGGAAGCCTTTGGCTCAAATCAAAAAGAGTTACCCGATTTTGAGGTAATGTCTTCTCTAATGTTGTTTTGTTTTATTTTTCTTCTCCAACCCCCTAAACTCTTTTTATTCATTTATTTTGTAACAACAACAGTATCCAAAATATACTAGGATGTTGTTATAAGAAGGATTCAAGCTAAAATTACACACACCTACATCTAATGGTTAAAGAACATACGGTTTCTGTGGATGGCGAATTTCTGCCTCACGAAACGATGATTGTTCAACACTCATATAACACCTTCAAAGGTGGCCATTAAGATGTCACTATATTTATATATGATATATAATGTGTCTATGTTTTAATTATTCTTCTGTATTTCTCATTTATGGCATACTTTATGATTTCCATTATGGGTAAAACGCGATAATTTCATTTTAGGAAGTGCGGACTACCGCCCCCTCAAAGTGATTTGAATCGTTAATGCCATATGTGGGATGTATAAAGGATGGATTAAATGGTATTATACACTATATTATACTGTAATTATATTTTAAATTTATATCATTATGATTCCGTTCCATTAAATATGAAATAGAAATGAAAGTAGCGTTCATGCGTACGTACGACTTACCGTCTCCATGAACGGTGCATTTCATTTCTTACCTCTAAATGTTACGTGACATTATGAATGAATGTATATACTGGATATATATCATATATTTGATATCTACATAATGAATATAATTCTAGATATAATGGATATTTCACCACATGAACAACTTGAAATTATAGAAAGATTATTTTTGACTCAAGTACCAAAGATCGACAAAACGACCGTTATTAACTTAAATAATTACATAATGTTCAAAACATGGTAATAAGGGATATAAAAGGAATAATGAACATGAAAAAGGTTCTTAAGTAAATAGGAATTAACTCTATTTTATTATTCAGGAGGTTAAAGAACGGTCGAGTCAGGACATGACGTAAGGTAAGGGAATTTCATAACCCAATTTCCAATCTCTGGGTTAATCTCCTACTTTCAAATTATGTCATGATATTATTATGTCCTATATTTTATTTGTACTTTATTTATGTGTACATATAGTGAATACACATAACAGATCTATTTAATTTTAAAAAATGATCTTTTTAAGGACTTCGTCTCAATCTCCTTTCATTGAGGCATACTTTGTTTTATACACAAATTTCGTTTATACGGTGTATAAACCCCTTTGACTTTTACGTTTATTCAAAAGGAATCTTTTTTATACGAAGCGTTTACTAAACGAAAAAATGGAATGTTTTTGTCATACGTATGCGGCGACAATGACTTCTCCGCCACCGTGACCACTATTTGAGTTTCGGCTTCCTCTTCAAGCCATATCTTTTTTAATGAAAAATAAATACCATGTTATACTTTTCTTTTATTTTTGTATTGAAAATGGTTTTGAAAGCTTTTTAATTATATCAATGTGTTGTATTGATATCTTGTGATTGAAATGTTGAAATGTTATGTTTCCTTTATCCATGTTTTATGTGATACGATTATGTTATGGTTTATGATATGTTTAAACCTATTCATATGAGGAATGTATTGGACATAATAAGTGACGGGTGGAGCCCGCTATAGCTCCTCGATGCATCGGTAGGTCTCATGAGACAACTAGACGTGGAATTGGCCGATGCCCTTTCCCAATTTGATTTATGGTTTTGGCTGAGGCCTTAATCATTTTAGATGTCTTGGTCGAGGCCTTGAAAAAATGTTTCAGAATGTCTGGCATTATACATTCCCTCATTATGAAAGTGGTTATTGATATTTCATGTTATTATTCGACCAGTAGAATATACATGTGAAGAAGTGAATGGAATTATCTCATTTTACTTTTTCCATATTATGTTGAAGTTCAAGTTTAAATGGATTTTGTTTTAGTTATACACTACCTTAAATGTTAATGTTTATTTATGAAAGCTTCCACTATATTGTTAACCTTACTGAGCATCCGAGCTCACCCCTTTCAATGTTTTAATATTTTCCCGGATGTGAAGAAGTATTTTATGAATGACCTATAGGGATAGTCCGAAGAGGATAGAAGTGTGGACTATGGAGACTATGTTATTATAGTTTTTCACTTTGTGATGTAATGTAACATTTATTAATGTATCTAGTGCTTCCAAGGCTACTAATCTAATCGGTCTTTCGAGACATGATCTTTTGTGATCATGCCAATGTTACGAAGTAATGCACCGGCTCTGGGTAGCTAGTGTCGGGGCATTACAACCCGGATCTACCTCTCCCCAGTAAATGCATCATTTCAATAATCCATCACCAATGTCTGACTAGTTGACAAGCAGTCTCATGAAAAGATGCACGGGAAAGGAACTGATGGCATAGCCATACCCGCTCAATCGTCCATTCAACCGGCATGTAGAAGTGGTAGTCACATGCTCTAAACCCTATCTGATATAGAACCTAGTAAAATATAGGGAAACCAAACAACACCTCTAGAAATACAAAGGTTAAACCAAAAGAAAACACCAATATAACCAGAATGGTTCTCGACCCCAGACCAAAACCTGCAAAAGTTAGCAAGGGGAATTAAAACGTAAACTAATATTACCTACAATTGGCTCCCTGAACAACTTCCATGAGATAAAAGTTACATTTCATGGAGACATTGTCATCATATTATCTATCTATGAGGCCAACCGGTCCCAATACTATACGTACTACAAAATTCTAATCATCCTTCTGTTTAAGCCCCTAACAAGATTAAGATATTGTTTGTCAAACCAGACATATTTCTTCTCATTATGGGATGCTCTTAGAGACCTATCAAACATTTTAGTTTCCTCCTCTTCAGACACATTAACCACTAAGACCTGCTCAACCGCTTCCTCCTCATAATATAATAAAATCTCCAAGCACTGGTCATCCTAATCCCCACGACTCTGAGGACCCACATCTTCAAGGACCTACTTTTTTGTGTTTTCCTTTCTAGCTGATCGGGTCTCCAAAGGTGGAGGTAAAGAAAATTAGTCCTTCCTACTCTTCCTCCTCCTATTACCCCTACCATTTCTCCGACATGAAGCTTCCCCAGCCGAGAGGCTATGATTATCTTCTCTGCATTCTTCTACGCACCCCAAAATGGCCTACGAGGAAAGATCATTAGCATAGCTCAGTCCTACCTCTACAATTCCCTCAAACCTGTTGCTCAAATGTATTGAGGACCGGTTCCCTACATCAGATCCCCCTGGAATCCCAGCTCTTCTTGGCAAGGCTATCTCTATAAAAGGCCCCTACATAACTTCTAACAAATTATCTCTAACTGAGACAGTCTCCTCTCTGACTTCCATCCTCGCCACAAATAATTCACTTCTGGTCACCTTATGGCCAAAAAAACCATGTCCTGTTGAATCATGCCTTCCACCCTCACTCCATCGCTGAAAGAAGGTGTACGATCCAAAGCCTCCATCAACCTTCTAAAAACACTTCCAACCATTAGGTTGACTTGATAGACTACTGGAAAATTAACACTTGTGTCCATACCTATTTCTACTTCAATTGGCGCATCACAAAACCCCGGGGTCTTGACTGATTCCCTATCGTCCCTTAACAGACTACCATTTTGTTCTCCCCTTCCCAAATCATTGGTCAAACCCGGAGGCCCCTACTCAATCCTCTCTACCTCCTTAAGAACCTCAACCTCTCTGCCACAGCCATAGCCCAGCCTCAAGGCCATCAACTCCCTTCGATAGTAGGTCCTCAAATTCCCCAGTCATTAGCATCCAGCACAGAAGTCCATCCAACTTTCATAGACCCCTCGTTGTTTGTAACGGAACTCTTCACCCACTGTAATCCACACCTAATCAAACAGGACTCTTGGAACATCCATTTCAACACATATATGTGGATTAACAGGATGGGAAAGGGCCACAGTGTGGCTGTCATAACACATGTATCTACTTATGAGATTCCTTATAATGTAGAGAACCACAAGATTCTGAAATGGAAGAGGATGATTTGGAAAGCTAACCCAGGTCGCTATTGAAGGAAGATCGCACTTCATATTAAAATCAAAGGACCAACGACATAGGTAGAATTTGAAGTCGTTGAATCTGCGAGGTGCTCTTGACAAGGCCTGGATGAGGTTGGCCTCCGAGGAAAAACAAATCATAGTTTGACGACTATCCAGAAGGCCCACAATCACCCTATCTTCAAATGATGCACCTTGATGAAGAAATACATGCCATAAATTAATAGGAAGTCCAACTCCATAGATATTTGGGAGGGTATTTGGAATAAAAAAAATGGATTTCATTGGTGAAGAGTAGGAGAAGATCCATAATACTAAGGAGGTCACCGTGCCACAAATGGATTATCTTTAGCAATCTTCATAAACTACTTAGGGTATAGTTCATCTTTTCAATTCCTAAATTGGGGATTTGTTGTAAAATTTTATTTATATGATTTATCTTGGGGAATATTCTATTCACATTAGAACATAAATGAAATCTTTTTTTTTGTTTCTAACCACATTTTATTGATTTTATTTCCCATTATATTCATAATAAAATACTAATAATGACTAATTATATTGAATGTCATTGTGTTATAATTACAAAAAAAATGGTAAAAAGTGCACTCTATTTTTTTACATAATCCATGTGGCCTAGAGAGTACTGTTAAAATATTTCTATGGTTATATAGATAAACATAGAATGATTTTTTCTTTTGTTTTAGCGAACAAATTTTGGACTTAGTCTGATATGAAGAAGATTTAATAGGCGAGAAAATGCATTTTCTTAGGGTACCCTTTTTGGGTTTTCATTGAAACATATTTTTTCCTATTTCATTTCATTGTTCAACTTTTTCCTAAATCATATGGAGAGTAGGTATAAAAAGATCAGAATCAATTTTTTTATAGAGTTCCCTTTGTGGGGTTTTATCCTAGAGAGTACTATATCATGTTTTGGGAAGCTTAAATTCATTAAAGAATGACTAATAAAACTGGTGCATTAGGTATAGAATCATTGAAAATTGGTTTTTAAATGATGACCCAAACAAGGATTATTTTCCAAGAATTTTCAAACATTCATTACATATCCTATATGAATATTTATCAATGGTTTTGTAGTTTCCAAATGTAAAACATGATATTTTGGAATAAAGGGGGCCTCTATTTTGTACGATGTTACCATAGGTTGACACAAATATTTTTTTTGAAATTAGGAATATTTGTACTAGGTGCATCGTTGGTAAGTCGAATAGTGGAATACTTCGTCTAACTAGATCATTTTATAAGAGACTTCTTAAAAGAAAACTCGGGCGTGTAATAGCATAGTCAGGAAAAAGTGTTCTATGAAATAATGATAATCTATAATTCATGGATGAAAAGAGTTTATGGAGATTCAGATTTCTCAACAACATGATGTGATGTTTTTACAAGGGATGATTCTTGAAAATGAAGAGTGCATCTATATTGGCATTTTCCATGAATGAGAAAAAATTTGAACAAGAATTTAGATCATAATGAGTAGGGTAAATTTGGTTAAATGACCAATTCCTTGGAGGGGATTACCATTCCTAGAAAATGTTTGAGAATTTTTAAGTTTAATATCATGTGGCTAAGACATTGATCTGGTAGTTTAATGTCTTATGGAAAGGAAATTATTGCACATTTTAACTTATATTGACTAGGATGTTATGATTTTTAGATTAAATTCATTAAAAAATGATAATAATGTAACAAAGTCCAATGTCATACAATAATTACATTTGGGGTATAATTTGAGGTCATTATCATAGAAAAAAATATTAACGATTTCTCCTTTTAGGGAAAATCTTCTGAGAATGTGCCATCAGTTTTGTGTATTGGGTGTTGAATGTTGTAAGTTGTATTCTAGGGAACACTAGAAATGAATAGTGGTATAAGGAGAGGGTTTATATTAATTGATGATGATACTCTTGATGAATAATTTAATTATACTTTAAAATCATGTTTTGTGGGATAAATTTGGCAAAGGCTGTTGGGATTTGTTATAGAATAATCAATAATGGAATCCTTTGACAGAGTAACACATTTTGTGGGATAATTTATGAAACCATGTATGGGGAATGTTACATAATAGTAAAAAATATATGTTCTTAGTAATTTATACATTTAATTATTAATGGATGAAGTAAGTTTATAGAGATTCATATTTCCCTAGGCAGAGAGTCCAGTTTGTGGATGTAAAGTACATGAATATAAGGGGATCCTTTTATGTCAAAATAACTAAAAACATGGTAAAATGGTATCCTATATTGTACTAATTAATGGGATGGAAATATTTTGGTTGTATTTTTAGGTGATACTTCTAGGACCATAGAAGTGTATAAATGGTAGGTGATTTGGGTCTTTTTGGACCAAAGCTATTCTAGAATACATCATACATTTGGGAGGAAATCATTTACCATTGTCTTGGGGCTTCCTACATCATGTGTATTTATATAGTAATAATATGTAATAGATTACCACAGGTTGCTTCAAATCATTGGTCAAAATATAAATTCATTATACCTTCTGATGATATAAGAGGCTTCTCCCAAGGATGAAGTTACAACTTGTTGAAAAAACCCATATCATGGGACATTTTATGAAATGAAAACACGTGTTATATTAAATCATAGTCAAATAGAGGCATCATTTGGTAAAAAAAATTTGGGATACATAATGAAAATCCATTGGGGAGTATTACTGCATAGTTAGGAAAATGATACCATAAGTACAATACATTCTACCACAAGAAGCTGGGGAAAGATTATGAAGATCTCGTAGGGTTCAACATTAAGAGTATGACAATTGGAAGGGATATGTCTGATAAAAAAGGAAGATTATGGCCAGATATCAGCCTTGATGTTCATATTCCCTTTTATATATTAGACTCATGTGTATATAAGAACATCTCTATTACCTTGGTGGACCCCCTAATGAGGCGACACGAGTTTAGATCACTTGCATGTAATTTTGTTTACTCACAGGATAGGGAAATTTTTATTTTCATCATGGATAGGATGAGTAAATGAGGCATATGTGTCACTATATATATCATTAGAACTACTTTCAATCCAATAGTGTCACTTGAGGTACCATGTAGTTTAAATTGTTTCAGCTAAGACGTCAATCATGTAGTTTAATATCACGTGGAAAGGATGTCATGTTTTCTATTTAAAATCATTTGGTATGGAGGAAAGTATATTGATGTCATTGTTGCTAGAACATGGTATATATCTTGGTAGTCACTACATATATATTTGGGGAAGGAATAAATTCACACATAGTTCTAAAGGTACCGATCCCCCACACATAATAAATTCATATGTGGATGAAATGTGGGTGGGTTTGTTTTGAATATGTGTTGACACATAGTGTCATAACCCATATTAAATATTTTTATATAGATCTGACTCGTTCATCAGAAAGTGGGTGTATTTTATATATTAGGTTGTATATATGACCGATATTGATGTTCTGGATGTCACTATGTATCTCATCAGGATAATAATCAAGCTACACATAGTTCTTGAAAGGATATTGTAGTCTTTTTTCATACGATGGAGAAATATGGTGTGCCTTTAAAGGTCTTCCATCCAAGACCATGAAAGGTCCAAATTGGATTGATATTCCAAACATATTCAGCTAATTATTTTACAAGAAACTCATAAACCAACCTGATCTGTGATCGGTGTGAGAAATAAAGAGTGGTGGGGTTTTTTTCCACTACCCAAAGGTGACAAAATGGAAGGATTGAAGTGTTTAAATTTTTTGGAGTCTTTTCTAGGAGTAATGATACAAGAATCTCTTTATTTATCACGGGGAAATGAATCATTCCATACATAGATCTAAAAATCCTCTAAAATTTATTGTCATGCTGTAAGCAAGAAGATTAACCAATGTGAAATATAGGAAATTTTTTGACTAGGCCAACTAATAGAAATATGGGCATTAATAAATATCGAATGATGGAAAGAATAAGACCCCACATTGTTCTTGAAGGGTTTCCTATTAATGTGTGATTTTTAAATAGGGAGTGGGGAAATTTTTTGTTGCAACTAAGCTCAATATTGGAGATATGCTCATCACAGCATATCTCATTGTATTGTGAATAAATCCATACACAGTTCTTGAAAAATTCCTTATTCATTCCAAACAAATAAATAGGGAGAGGGATTTTGTTTTGCATTTTGTTTTTGTTAGGACCCGTATTTGAGATCCAAGCATCACTGCGTATCTTTCTAAAGAAATAATCAATAGACACATAGTTCTTGGATAATCATTTATTTTGTCATGATGCAGAATGGAAATAGGCTTACTAGTGTGAAGAAGGGTATTGCGGCTACACTACAGGATATGATTTGGGAATCACTAGATCTCATATTAGAGCAATAATAATACCACAAGTAGTTTTAGAGAGGTTCCATGTGATTCATAGAATCTTACACAAGGAGTGGGGGATTATTCTTATTTATGTATGGGATGAGATTAAAGATCCCTAAATCACCTTGTTTCTTACTAGGGAAAGAATAATGAAACTAATTCTTCTAGAAAGATCACGAATTTAATTTCCATGCGATGAGGATGTTGTCCACGAAGTTTAACATCTTGTGATAAAGTTGTGTGGGTTACCCGATGTGGAATAATATATAATAGCTTGAAAATATAGTTCCTCACCTCAATCAGGTTATGACATGGGGAAAATGGGCTTTGATATTTTCTATGACTGATGTCTCAATACAAGATCTTTTGGTTTCACTATGTATATCATCGGAATGAAAATTTAGACACACATAGTTTTGGAACAGTTCCATATGACTGTCTGATTTTTACAATCAGAAAATACGGGAATATTTTCTCGATTGCATATACAACTAATATTGGATAACTAAAAATCACTATAGATCTCACAAAATGAAATCATGACCCACATTGTTTTGGAATGAATTTCTATGACGGTCTGATTTGTACATAGTGAAAAGGGGGATATTTTTTGATGCTACAAGACTTGGGATTAAAGATATGGGTGTCACTACATTTCCCATTGGAATGAGAATTAGGCCATAGATGGTTCATGAAAATATAATATAATTTATCTTTAAGGAATTAGGACATTGTCTGTGCAATTTAGCATCTTGCAATAAGGACCTGATGATACTGTGGATTGTACATAAAAGGGACCCAACTTCTACTGTATTGAGGAAATACATTGAATGGGGATTAGGCATCATATATTCCCATATTTCTTTCTACATGTCTAGAAAATAGGGCATCATGACTCATTAAGTGGTAGAGGGATGTGATTGGGGCATACAACTGAGCTGCATGCCATAATTAACTATGTAGTTTTGTGTCAGGATGTCAGGAAAAAATGTTTCATGGAGTTTTAGGTCATATTAGTTGGAAAATATATTTTATAATTTATTATCACACAGCAAGGAATATTATTCCAAAAAATTTAACATTTTTAATAAAATACATTATTTCATGCATTTTAATGTTATCCTATAGAGAAAAACTATGTATTTTAACATATTGTTGCTAGAACAATCTTAGTGTGTTTACATGAAGTTTTTCACCACATAACGTGAATTTTTTGAGGTCGTAATGATCTCTCCATCCATTGATATAAAGGAATAATCTATATTAGGATGGTCTATATGTATGGAGAAAGGTCCCTTCAAATTTGGTTCAAGATTTTGAGGGTCCTTTCCTGGTATCATTAGATTCTTAATGACCAATACCAATTATCCTTGAAGGAATGAGTAGTGTTGGACCTTCTTATGAAAGGCTCGTGCTATGAGACTCAGATAGACTTCCATGAGATGGAGTGTGTGTAATAATTTCTCATGATGTCACTACAATTCATTCTTCCATTACTGGGATTTCACATATGTTGATAGCTGATCATAGATGGAAATGTGGAGCATTGCAAATTAGACCTCAATGGAATGGTCTTCTTCTATCTGGTACACCGTTGAGTATGGGGTCTCCCGTATAGTTCTATGGTTTGTAGTCTGGTAATCCTATAAGGTTATAAAAATCTTATTAGGATATGGATTTTTAAATATATCAACTATATTCTGGAGTATGTTTGATAGGCTCTTGTTGAAGGTCCCTTTCTACTAATTATCATCTCTATAATAGTGAGATGAATGGTTGGATTTGATAATATACATCTGATATAACTTTTCAACCTCATGAAAATATAAATTGGTGACTTTGTTCATTATTATTGTATGAGGGGCACCAAATATGAACATGATTCTATCTTCAGTGATGCCCAAAATTTTCTTTCACCAACTTCATTAAGGGGTTTTTTCCTTATCCCATTTGGAGATGAAATCAATAGAAGTCAATCTGTATTTGAATATTTTGGAAATATATGTAGGGTATGGTCCCACTACATCGATTCCACAAATGGAAAATTTCTATGACTATTTGGATACATTTAGAAACTCTATGGGTTAATGGATGAAGTTGTAATGGACTTTAAGGAATGGAACATATTAGTGATTCATATAAAATCAAACATCATTTGAGGATAGAACTATCTAGGCCTTTGAATTTGGTTTCAAACATTATATATTGACTGATGGGAACAACATGAACTGTCTTGCACTTCCTTCATGATAGAAGATGTCACTTCTCCATTGATACATTTAAAAAGGAATCCATTAAAGCCTCATTTATAGGGGACATTCTTGTGATTTTTTCCATCATAATGATTTTATTTTACTGGTCACCATTGTATTTTTTTCCATATATATCATTTGGGAGTAATCCATCATGAATGTAGTCATTGATTAACATCATCCATCTGCGGGTCGGACCATATTATTCACAGATAGGGCTTGTGTTGTTGATCTCATTCATTCTAATTTGAATGAAATGTAAGACCATTCGAAGATGGGTAATGTTGACGACTATTTCATCCCGGTTTGGATATGCCACTGATGTAGCATAACATTATAATTCATCTATCATGGAATTCAATGATCTGGGTTCATGATTAAATGTTCGATATGAAGGGAATTTTCCATTAAACCCCATTCATAGTCAAGCATGGTATTAACAATTATTTTCTTATAACATAATCCATATTTATATGGTTGGTTACTAAATCTAAATTATCATTCACCTCTATGGGGTTTACCAGTATTTGGAGTGCCATTTTCAGGCCATCAATGGGGAATTTATATTTAGCCTCATTGATAGTACAATATTTTTGATAACAATAATGTTTAAGTAAAGACCTATTTTTCTAGATAGATAAGAAATATACCTAACCTGACATTGTTGACCATTGGGTCTTCCATCCTCCTCGCACTTGAGATTCTGGATAGGCTGTAAAAATACATTTTCCATGATTGGTGGATGATCTGGACAGAGAATATCTCCTCATCTAGAAATTTAGTATTAAATAATGTTGTATTTTCATTTGGGTTTTCACCCAATAAATATTCCACGGCCTGGCCTCTTACTACTTTTAGAGACATAAAAATTATATTGAACTACTTCACAATAACTACCTACTATTCTATTAATCCTATTAGCATAGGATGCTTGAGAATTTAGTTGTGAGGGTTATTATGAGAAACCAATTGAAATTTGTGACGATAGAGGTAGTGCCTCAGTTTCTGAAACATGAAGATTACTTCTAAGAAGATCTTCTCAATATCTGAATAATGTGTCTCATCATCAAGCACAGTTCAACTGAGATAATAAAGGTAGTCTTATTTCCTATTATATTTATTCTTCGCAAGTAAAGAGCCTATTTATTTCTCCTAGGGCATCATGTAGAGAATTGGTGGATTTCTTTAAACATGATTCATTAATATTGGAAGGTTCAATAGGTATTTCTTGAAATTGCTAAATTATTCCTCCTAGTTACTGGTCCACTGATATGTGGTCTCTTGATTTCTTATATTAGTGATGGTAAAACACCTTCCTACAAGGTTGGATATGAAGATTTAGATGTATCATAAGTTTCCTTTATTTCCTTTCAACTATTTAAGGTTTCTATGAGGATTCATGTTGTGGATATATTTTGTTTTATCAAGATAATGTTTTATGTCATGATGGTGTATGGTGAAGTTGATAAATTTTCCCAGGATTTCCTAAATAGAAATTTCAAGGGGTTCACCTTTAAGTTATGTTTCCATAGTATATTGATGATTGTTTCCATGTCTTCCTAGAAGTCCAAAGATCATACATAACCAATAGATCTTTAAAGTAAAATACAAAAAACAATCCCTAGGAAGTTTATGAATATACAATGCATGGAACGTTGGTATATGGCATATGTGTTCTTCAAGCCAAAGGGAATTATTCAATAGTAGAATACTCCCAGGGGATCTCATGTTAATGGAATATTCATCTTCCTGGGTCATCTGAATTTGGTTTTACCCTGAATATCCATTCATGGAGAATAAGTATTGATAATCAATCATTCAATAAATTCGGAGATCTATTATTGGGATTAGGATGCCATATTTCAGACAGTTCCAATAGAAATATTAAAAGTCAATGGAAAAATGTTTCTCAAATTATTCTTATTCACATGAATGATAGTATCTAGGAATTTTGGATATTTTAAAAATTTTATAAAGTCATACATGATGATCTCATCCACATAATTCCCAATCACGAAGGCATGAGTTGTATGTCTTTATCTGGATACATGTTTCCCCCCGGTGATATTCCAGCAAGCCAATAGAGTGAGTTTTCACTATGGAATCAATTCATAGAATATTTCTGTCATTCCATCTGAACACACCCAATTGTTTCTTTATGATGGAAGTATGTACCTCATATTCATAAAAATTCATGGAAACACTAATTAAATTGTTCTATGTATTTTTATCCATACACATATTTATTTCACTATGTTTCTCCATAGTGGTGGAGACACCTTCCTGAAATCATGGAGGGTAGTCCCTAAGCTCTTCCTCCTCTTCACCTTCATCATTAATTACATCTTCCACCACTTTATAGAATGTTATTGATGAATAAATTTACTACGATATGGGTATAAGATGACATTGGGAGATTTAGAAGATGACATTACTATTTCTAGATCGTTTGGTGGTGCATGGACTTCTTGGGTCTTTTTAGGGGGAAAAGGGACTATGAAAGAGAATCATCATCTTTTTCTATTGATATGAAATCTTCTTCCATTATACATGATGGGTCAAATATTTATTTTTGTTATGGGGATGAAATGAAGATAGTTTTATCCAAGATTTCATCACTGATCAATGAGATAACAACATATATTTTACTTTCGGGATTAGTTTTCATGACTAGCATCATGGAATTCATTGACTGTATTTCAGAATTCAGGCCCACCCATTCGATTTAATTTATGATCCTCACATACTATCTACTATTTATTTTGAATGTATTAGCTGAGATCACCATTAAACTATTTATGGAATTGATTCATGTGGCGTCATTAGTTGTGGGCTATTTACCCTCCCTTCTGTACAATCATTTTTCAATGTACTATGTATCATAGGATTTGAATGGGGTTTTGTAATAATGAAATGACCCAATTTTTTTAAATTATAAATTATTTTAGACATTGGTAATATGACGATGTGATACTTTCATGATGATGTTTCCAAGGTCTTCCTTTAAGAACATTGAAGGTTGTATCCTACATAACAACAATAAATTCTAATTCATACATAATATACATGAACAGAGCATTGAACAAGATTTACACATGATTATCATTATCATTCTTTTCATTAACATGTAATGTTAAATTGTTGGGGGACAAGTGATATTCATCGAATCCCAGTTGATGATGTTTTCATATTTGAAAAAGGTAGACTCCTGAGACATTATCTGTGAAGGTTCATCACATATCAATTCAATTTTTCCATCTATATATTTAAAATGTTCATAAATTTCCACATATAATGGAATCCAAATATTTTTATATGAAGGATATGACCATTTTTAATTCCATAAGATCATTCACTGAATTATACAGCTCGACAGTGGTAACCTCGACTTTAAATTAGGGTGGGCTCAACAAGAACTCTTTAAGTGCTTCCTAATGGTTTTTTATATTGACATAGATCATCCAAGACTGAAAAAATGGCTACAACATAGTCTATATCCTTCAAATCATCATAATTTTGTTCAAAATGTCAACTCATCCATGTTTTTGAGATGAAATTTTTTAGGATCATTAGTTGATGAAGTATTTGATGTGGACGGATCAGCCCATAGAACATGAGATGATGATGACTCTACTCTCATTGGATATGGTTAACTTTATCAGCCTACACAATGAGGTTGATTAGGTGATGAC
This sequence comes from Viscum album, assembly GCA_963277665.1. Lineage (NCBI taxonomy): Eukaryota > Viridiplantae > Streptophyta > Magnoliopsida > Santalales > Viscaceae > Viscum > Viscum album. The sequence continues at coordinate 999,696,321 of OY728147.1, forward strand.
ACATCCTCTAGATGATCTTCCAAGATGATTTTTTTTCAACTTTTCCATGTGTGGAGGAACATTATTTCTCCTACCAATCTTGCTAGAGATCTTTCCCATGATTTGTTTCCAAATAGACCATTGGAGTAAGGACATGGTTATGATAGTGACTTCTAGAACAATCACATATTTCCATGTATCCCTGACTCTGATGGTCACATCTCATAGTTACCCAATAAAATGTGGTGAATTTTGGTTCATAATCATTCCCATCATATGAGAAGGGATCACTATGTAAATAACATTAATGGAGCTAATGATTAACTCCTTCTCTGATGGATATTCAACCTGGTGGGTTGGTTCTTATTGTTCCATTAGAAGGGGTGCTATGCATTCTTCTAAGAATATAAGAATTTAGTCTTCTAAATTCGAAGACAACATTAGATTTGTAACATAGCAATCATCATGTGTTTTATTCTTACTCTTTTTTCGATGTCACTTTTTAGAAGACTTACATTTAGATTAATTAGTTGTTGATGACATTGGGTTTGTTGTAGAGGAAGCGGTTGAAGGAACCACTGGAAATTTCATCTATAAATAGAGGATAGTATGTGTCTATTTCATTGCCTTTCTAGGAATCTAGTTACTTAACTTATATGCACTCTTTATGTTAACTTCTTTCCATTCATTCTCCTATTCCCGATTAATAGTGGAAACACATGCAACATGCATGGATAGCTTGGCCAACATCACTTTTATGGAACCCACCATCTAATGATAGAGCTATTGGAAATCAAAACACTCATTAATTTTGTTCCCTATAATTTAATGGATGGGGATATATTTTGGGTGATCATTGTAACCAACTTTGGTGGGCTTCCTAGCATTTGTAAAAATGACAATATTGGTATCCAATGTTGAGATGAAGCAACTAGTTGCATAGTAATTTTGAAAATAATAGACATTGTTTTTCATCTTTTAAAAATATTTTTAACCTATTCTCTCATTGATTATCCAGGTGAGGTGGACATTATTGCTAACGCTTTGGAGGTGGATCCGTAAGATATGGTGATAGATTTGGAATGGGGGTGGGTACATGTGTTCTCTTAAATGTAGTAGTGAAATCATCAATTTTACATGTTCTCATTACCTAATGAGATGCAATTACTCAAAACATAGACATAGTATATATGATGGAGTATTCCACAGTTTGAGTGATAATGGGAAGGTTTTATAACCCTCAATATATTTAACAAGGATAAGTTGTTGCACAACTGTTCATGAAAATTTTATATATAGATGGGAAACAAGTATTAATGAGGGAGAGGTAGGTTTAAAGGGTATTTAAATATATTCCAAAAGTAAATAAAATCAAATAAATTATCATTCTCCAATTATTTTATGTTTTAGAGATCGGGGGATATTTTATTCTACTTAGTCAAGCTGAGATAGAATAGAAACTTCTGACTGAGGTATTCCCACCCTCTAATTGATATAGCATGAAAGATAATGTTCTATACAAATGTTGGTCCCTAGAATGATTTCTAGAAGAAACAGAGTTTCTTTTTCCTCATATTTTTTGTGGGTCCCCATCATTGGATTGCGTCAAGAGAAACAATGCATCAAATACTACACCATTTCCCATAAACCATCAAAATATTGAAATGTATGGTTCCCTTATTTTGATGGAGGAGGAGTTTGATCTACCCATTTGGTGTAAGGTTTAATTTCTTATTGTATCTGTGTTTTCCTATAATCCATATCATCCAATCATTCCATGAGGGAATCAAGATCATCCATGATCCCTTAGAGGGTGTCTAGCTAAAACGGAGCCTAAAGAGGTCCAATGATTGATAGGACCACCTTTGTTGGTAATATTGGAATATTTCATTTGAATCCTAGAAAGGTAAGCCTATAAGGATTTACCTAACCCTATATTGGTTTTGCAATCAATGGAGAGAACTCACGATATCCTTGAACATGATACAAATATATTAGTGGTTGGTATCCCGCATTGAGTAAATGTTCTGAATCTATTAATACAACTACGTAAAAACTCTTTTATGATGTTTTCTAATTGAGAGTGAGAGTTGAGGATCTTCCTATACACCATATCATTCTGGTAGGATTCCTTTATGTAGTTCTACATTTATTCTTATCAGTTATTTCATCTCTTCATACTATAATGTGAATCTTTCCTCATGTGATAGGGGATTAACCTTTGTTGGAGGTAGGTGGGAAAAAATTTAACATTTAAACATTTAAATATTTGGTTCTTTTTTATGGGATAATGATTCATTGATTAAGGGAATTCCCTAATTTAGTGCATACCTCAGGTTTTAGGTACACTTATCTCATTAATTTATTTCATTGGGGACCTCATTATGAACTGGATCATTCTCCTCTAAGTCATTCTCCGAATTGGCCTCATGTCCAATAAAACCTGTAAATGTGGAATTGGTGAAATTATATGATGTGTAATGTATGGAAGGAATTTTATCAATGTCATAATGAGAAATTATTTTTTTGTGACCTCTATAAGGTCTTTTAATCTCCTATAATGGTTATCTAGGAGTTGTTTGGTGGGAAGTAATCTAAAGGAAATATCCAAACATTTCTCTCATAAATGTTTTTAGTGAAGGCACTAGATCATGGGATCTTAAAATCTAGGAAGATCCACTCTATATTATTTCGCATAATATATAGAATAATGATATCCACTGATGTGGGTTTTGTTGATGTGAAAAATCTGCAAGACCTAAAGGATGGGGCTAGTCTAGTTCCACTTCCACAACACATCAGGTCCCCTTTTTTGACCTCGAATGTTTGGTTAGTAAATGACCCATCCCAACCGGCTGGGGTTTCTCCTAAACATCCATGGTTTCTATTCCAGCGTCTTCCCTTATGATTTTATAGATTTGTTTTTTCTGAACATGGGTTGAGGGAATCATTTGGTATGCACATGAATCACCCATTTTTTATCTTTTATGCACTATTTTTTACATTTTCACTATCTAATGGTGTAATTATCCTAAATTGGAAGATTATATTACATTCATAGATTCATGACATAAAAGGCTTCTAATATCCTACTCACTCCTGGAACAATTTCAATGGGAGTCTCTCAGGGCCTATTTTTTGCATATCATTGATCGTGGACATGTTCCACATGTTAGAGACATCTAGAAGCTACGAAATTTCATGATACCTCATCTAGTGGGATTTTATGTTTTGGGAATATGATGAAATGTAACACCCCATTTAGACCCCATCCTCTGATATGAACACCATTAGGGGAATCTATGATCAATGTTTGGGGACTTTCTAATATGATGAGGCATTCACAATGAAGGGATCCCTACTGTTTCTCGAGAATTGGATGTCATATAGCCAAGATCTTCCAAATCAATTAGGAATTTCATCACAACAATTACTTTGAAGAGATTTTGATATTTTTCATAGGGTAATACATTTTCTTTCAAATAATGTATAGTTTTTCATATGATGAGGTGTATTTTCTACATATAATATTCTGAAAATGCCTCTATAATTCTATATCGAGGGGTGGATAAAGGCCAAAACATGACTGTTATTTCATATTTAGCATGTTTTTCCTCATTTTTAACTTGTCTTCTTCATCTTTCATGAGAGGTTCATCTACCTAGTGCCAGCAGATTGGGATCTTTCTTACCATTTTATAAATATCGGTGAGATTGGTGGGGAATTCCTCAGTCATGTTAGTGGGAAGGTGAACCAAAGTAGGTTCAAATAATGACTATTTTCTTTAGATGTATTCTATTTAATAAACAATATCATTTTCTAATGAAAAATAATTTTACTTGAATAGACTTATTTTTTCATTTGTCTCATGAAATGAGGGATTTCTCCTTAATACATCATAAAGGGTGGACCCTTCAGAAGATGTGAAATAATATTTTGGAGAGAACATTTGCAGTGAATTCCATCACAGGGAGAAAATAACATGATGGATTATAGTAAGTGGAAAAACCTCTTTATCCTAGATATTTTGTCCATGTGTATGGTTTACATGACTCTAATATGGAGATAGGATATCAAGATTAATCATACTATTGTCATAACGTTAGGATTCATAATGAAGTGTTTCAAGAGGTCATTTGAAATTACTATTGCTGCCCCGTAATATTGCAACAGGAGTGTAGGATCTTGATCATCCATAGAAAAATATTTGAGGGATTCAACAAAACTAGAATTAAGAATAACATAATTTTATATTATCTCCTCTTTTTCAAATCATTTATGGTGAGGCTTCTATTTGGATACCTTATTTCAAATGACTAGGTCCACTTTCTAGTGGATATTGTTTTCATATGAAGGTGTTTGTACTTTCTTAAGACTTTCCATTTTTATAGGCTTATTACCTCGTATTAGAGTGTATGTATCTTTTAAATCTGGATTTCCATGTATCAAGGGATTGTTTCCGCCATGGATCTCCTAAACAATAGTAGAGGTTTTTTCTACTACAGGGTGAAATACTGACGAGCTACCACATTTTTGGGAACTAAGATATGTATCCATCACTCTAGCACTACTTTCCTTAACGTTATGATTGCCTAACTGGTCTATAGGATGTGGGTAGGGATTTTCTTCTCCACATTCTCAATTGTTAGGATATTACTGGTGACTACAAAAATTGGAACAGAGAAATATGACCATTCCATATTTGGATCTAGTTTATATTCCTAGTCCTGTCACACCTTTCATATTGGTCGATACTATTATTAATCATTGTGGGGGAAGAGAGTAGTATCTCCCCCTATTTGTCATCCAGACTTTCTAAATTACTTCTTTGAGGGCTATCAGACAAAACTGCTAAAAGGAATGATAATTGCAAGCATGTACCTTCACCTTCTCATGGACTTTGACCATATTTGGTTGGATTTCTTCTTTGAATGCTTCTAGATGACTCTAAAGGTAGGATTGATTAATGCAGACAACTTTATTATTCTGTTTGTGGTTTCTTGATGGATTTTGACAGTTGGATTCTTCGATTGCTACTAGGATATTCTTCTATATAGAAGAATTAGAATTGATGGTGTGTTTATCCTTCTTGTAGTCAGTCAACAAATTGGGTTAGTAGGATTATCTAGAGTGGGTGTAGGTGTGGACCATCTCTCTATTGGATATTGTCTTCCCCATATGGGTCATCATACATGATACGGTCTAAATAACCTGGGCCAGATAGATGAGGAAGACACCCTCATCGTGTCGAGGGTTCATTACAATATGTATTAGTGGCACAAAACACTAGAATGACCCCTTTTTAAGGACCCCTGTGTCATCTAGATGAGGTCTTATGTGGCCTACCGATCCACCTACATGAGATAAGGGAGGTTCTAGTTTATAATCTATAGGTATAAACTACCAAAACATTTAAAGATAATAGTTTGTCATATCTTCTTTTGGACCACCGGATGCCACTAGATGAGTAATTAGTAGGGCATAATCAGCTGTAGGGCCTTTCCGGTAGCCTCTGAGGTCATGATAGTTTCATTCTGATGATACTCTAGGACCAGTTCATTTTAGAACCATCATTGAAGATGTTTGGTTGGTGATAGTGTCCACTGATTGGATGATGACCCAGTATTAATGGTAGTTTGGACATGCATATGTGAGATTTATAAGGGTTTCATTGTATTAAAGGGATTTTTGAGATAATGTGAAGAGATATAAATAACAATAATAAACATGTAAAACCCATTAAACCGTTATCGCATTTGAACAAACACATTCTTGATTTATTGTCTTACTTGGCCCTCTTTCTTTTATTTTAGAGAAAAAGGGGCCCGATAGATGGATGACACAATAATATTAGGTAAAGATTCACATTAGGTTCACCATTTTTTATTCTCCCTTAGAAACATGTATCTAATTGTTTGATTCCTGGGGGTTCATTATTTTGAAATCATCCATGTTGTGTTCACTAATTCCGAATGGTTTCTAATGGGTTTATTCATGGAACTAGATACACCAAATGGTTCTATATACATTGGGTACATTCATTCCAAAGGTAGGACCCCATTGGGGTGTTTTTCCAATGAAAGAACTCACATTGGTTGAGAGGATGGGAGGACATGCTCATCACACTATTTTTTGGGGATTTATGTCCTACTCTATGAATCTCTTATAAATTTAAGATAAGCTCATGAATCCTCTAATAATTCCCAATTATTATGTGGTTATCGATTGAATTCACAATAAATTATTATCTTGTAAATGATTTAGAATCATTTGTATATATTTTTGGTTCATCATAAATAGTATCCTCATACAATGGTTTGATATTATTTACTCGTTATTATGATGATTCTAGTTTCTTAGCCACAATGAAAGGGGACTCTGGGGTGTATCTCCATCTAGAGAGACATGAGTTGTTTTTTTGTTTGGATTGGACACATGATATGGGATTACTACATATCCATGTGAGTGTAATTACAACCTGTGTAGCTTGGTGTCTCTTAATGGGACAAATCATAAATTTGAAGGTCATGCGATAAAGACCAAACCATACAGTTTAACATCACGTTGTTAGGACTTCCAGGTGGAAGGTGCCTAGTCAATGTTTGGTTTAGGAATTAAGCTGAATAGGGCCATAAAACCTATAAGGGATATTGATTCATAGGTTAAAAAAGACCTACTAAGATTGTGGCCCAAATAAATTACATTTGACATAGGCTATTGGGTTTGAACCTAAAAGAGGATTCATATGTATCCCATTTGAATGGGAATCAATTCCCACATTGTTTGGTTGTGAGGACCCATTCTCAAGGAGGTCCTTAGTATTGTCTCACTGGGTAGTATGGCCCTTCTAGAATATTATGTTAGGGATTATTTTAGAAAAAAATAATCCCAATAGATTTATTTTGGTTTGATTTGAGATTAATCCTAAAATTGGTGCTCTAGTGTGAGATGTTATTTGGTTTGGGATTACTCTTGTGGAGAATGACCTATGGTGAATGGTTGGGGCTTATAACAATTAGGAAACTATGATTGGTTGGAGTTTACAAATGGAATGATGCTGATTTAGCTCAGTTACTAGGTGTTCATCTTATATATCC